>CM035118.1:78112008-78740871 GCA_020205555.1 Panax stipuleanatus
AAGAAGCCCATTTCTATGAGAGAGTCCTTGTCGGGTTAGGCAAATCGTTCTCTGAAATGATCAAACATAGAGAAATGGCTGAAGTCCGATAAAATCAAAGATCTCACTGCTTTGGAGGCCGTAGCAGAGCACATACAGGCGGGAAACTATGCGAGCGCCCCCAAAAGAGTATCTAAAAGGAAGGAAGAAGATGTCTCTTTGATATTGCAAGGACAAGCTGCCAAGAAGAACCATAGTCCGCTTATCCAGAAATAGAACACTTATCTTGTGAATTCCCGAAATGCTACAACATTAAAGGTTGGGGATAACAAATGAAGAAGTATTTTTACTCCTTTAGGGGACTCTTTGAAAAATATATTGGCACTATTGATCGCCCAGAAAAAGATTGTTGAGCTTGCTCCACCTTCTGATCCAAATGGAAGGCAATTTGATCCCAGCAAGAAATGCGCTTACCATTTTAACTCACCAGGGCATGACACTTAGGAATGTTGGACTTTAAAGCACAAGATTCATAACCTGATTAACAGTGGGGAGATTGTAGTCAAAATGCCTAAATAGCCGAATGTTAACAACAACCATTTACCTCAACATACTGCAGAAGGAATGAACATGATCAGTGCAGGAGGTATGAAAAAATGTAAATACTTGAGGAAGCTGGGGGGAAGCACCCACTTTGAATGACTCTGCAGTATAGGGATACCCCGAAGAGAAGTATATGGTGGAGCAAGACTTGGCCTCGATTAAGGAGTAAGTAGACCAATTGGCAGATCTAGTCGTATATCAACATCAGTTAACCCGACAGTTAATAGACCAAGTCCTACCAAGGCAAACCAACACCATATCCGTCCAGGATGTCCCAATCTCAAGAAAGGACTGGATTCGCTACCAAGAGCAAAACAAATGGATAGAAAAAATGGCTAGGGAAGCTAGAATTCAACACCGACGAGAATTTGCAGCCAAACAAAAATTCACCCCCTTGGGCAGTCTAGGGAAGAAATTCATGCACCTTGATCGATGAAGGAAAGATCATGGAATTTTTGCAACCCCTGGATCTGCTATCAAATTGTTTCGATCCTTCTAGGTCCTGCCTCTATCAATCGAATGCCCCTGGAGATGCCATTGAGGAATGTTGGGCCCTGCAACACTTAATTCAGAATATGATCGAATCATGAGAGCTAGAACTGATGATCAAAACTGAGATCTTCCCTGAGGAAGAGATAATATATACTCGAGGGGCAATGAGTTTTGAGGAAATGGTAGTTGTTATCCTTTGCATAGAAGGAGCGTCTGGCAGACCCATAACCATAAAAGCATTATCTGGGCAAGGAAACAAGGCTACTCTGGAAATACCGACTTCAAAACCACTGATTTTGGCTGCTCGACCTCAAATCCTAATTCTTAGTCTGAAGAAGGTACCGTGGAATTATGGAGAAGGCATAAAATTGGCACCCGATTGTACAGCTATCGTACCTAAGGAGAATCCACTTTACCTCTGTGACGCCCCCAAATTCGGGTACCTTCAAACACTAGATATGGTGCTACATGGTACTATTGTCTACTCATACATTTAATTGAACACTTCAACAATCTGTATAAGTTTACTAAACATTCCATTACAATAATTCCTTCCCAAGTTCTTATTAACCTTTACATATGTTCATTGTCATAATATCATTCGTTACAACAAAAATACTATTCTATTACAAGGATAGCTAGGTATCCATCTTGGACTTGCCCTTGTCTTTATCGGATCCTTCGGTCCGATAGCTCTTAGCTAAAACATATGATTTTAAGCAAGAATGAGCATAACTAGCTCATCAAGTTTATCATTCTACTTTACAACCACAAAATCAAGAATTATATGCCTTCATCTTTCGTAAATGTACAATAGTTATGAAATAGTAGGAATAATCAAAATAGTGTCTTGAATTCCTTTAAAATCATCCTTAAGGACATATAGTCACTTAAGCATCTGAGCTGGTCAAAGACTATGAACATTATTTTTCATTTCCATTCATAAAAGGACAACCCGGTACAAAGACCATAAGCCCGATATATCTTACGAGCACGTCCAGGTGATCAGCCAGTAGTACTCTACGTTGATCAACACTCTATCCTTAAACGTTTTCACGTTTAAGCTTTTTGGTAACTCTCAGTGCACGTCGAATTAACGACATTAAAACCTTTGTTTATTCACACTCAGGTTTACTCTGAATTCGTACCAAAGCAATTGGCATAGGATATCATCATTAAGAATACTTTGAAAGATTTTTGAAAGATCAATCAAAATATATATACGTCTATTTGAATCAAATGGCATCGACTATCCAATAACAGTTCATGCATAGGTAATTATGCATCATGATAACTTGTCCAACATAAATTATAGACAAGAGTTTAGAAAGCTTGCATCAAGCATAACTTGAACAAGGTTAGAAAACTTGCCTTAGCATCTTTAAACCTTTAAGTTACTTTACTTTGAATTGTTACCACTTCTACAAGATATAAACACATAATATATTAATTAGGTTATCATAACTGATATACATTATATAATTATCTTCTCCTTCTTGTATAACATAGCCGAATTGTTAAACTAATAACATCTGTTTAAGTTATTTATCATTCGTCACGGCTTGATAACATTCATTAGTCAAAAGCCGACTCTCGTCGATCATCGTTATGCACAACGACCGACAAAACTCTAATTGTATCGATACATCGACCACATTCCATTGAATTCCCGTTCTTTGATTCTGTATGGAAATAAGGTAAGTTTCAACTTCACTTGATATCATTCAAGTACCACGCACCCCTATTACATGTTATATAACTTTAAGGCACGCTCACATCTCGATTACGATTCACAATTTATATTATCGAATTCCGAGTTTTAAATTTTAATACGTTTTGTCAATGTTTAATTCTTAAAATCAATCTTAAACATGTTGTTTAAGTGATTTCTCTTCATGAATATTAACCATATAGTTGCCCTATAATTACCATGTAGCAAGGTAGGTTAATAAACATTCACGTCAGACATTTTTTAGTTAAGGGCGCTACAGCGTCAGTCATAGGCTTAAAGCCGGCGTGGCGGCGCTGGCTCGCGGTATCTTTTCCCCTGTCCAGGCGCTACAGCGCTGGAACACAAGGCATGGGCAGCACTGCAGCACCGGCCCCCAGCATCAGAATTTTTTTTCAAAGTGTGAGATTTCGGAGCTCGTAACGCGATCGTTACAACTCAAAATTGGCTCATTCCAAAGCCAATAGTTTATAAATTCTATGTTCTATGATTTTATCAAGTTGGAATTCATTTCTGAATCCATCGACGAAAAATTCACAGATTAGTCCATTTTTACACTTTCGTTCATTATTCGTGAACGTTCGACGCTCAATTCTTTGTTTTAAGTTCGAATTCGTTCGTTCTTACTCTCGCAAGTCTTAATTACCTAATTACACGTTTCTCCATCGAAAAGTATCATTTTCGAATCAAACAGAAACTTTTGACTTCTATTCCGGGAAAATTCACGGTTTCAACGATTAACGTCTAATCGCATAACTTTCGCCGAATATTCGTTACTTGGAATTTTAACTTCAAACCATATGGAATCAATCCATTGGTTAATCATTGATGATTATAACCATTCTAAATATCTATGTTTTATTGGTTTTATTGTTCATTTCAATCGTTTCCAAAGCTTCCATTCTTAAGTTCCTAACCGTTTAATAATGGATTTAATAGTTCTTGGTTGTTAATGGTCTATAGTTCACTAACATCAACCTTATAACTTCTTACAACTAATGCTCCACCAATCACACTTCTCTATCAATATAAATTGAAGGAAGATGGGGAATTAGAGTTTAGATAGGTATACCTCTTGGTGTTCTTGGTTGTTCTTGTTTGATTGAATATGGAGATTCAATTACTTCTTGCTCCTTGTTTGTTTGGTTTTTTTTATCAAAGCACAAGCTAGCTTCTTTTCTCTCTCTCAATATGCTAAAAAATTGATCAACCAACAAATAAGCTCCCAAGCCCCATATTTATAGAATTTGCAAGGCTTAGGGTAGTTTGGTCATAAGGACCAAACCTCCTCTTCCCCATATCTTACCATGCGAAGCCAAGTGCTAGCATGTGCTAGCACATGCACCCCACATGCCCACCTTGTCATCTCATATACCCATGGGTTCCCCCATGGGTTTAACCCACTCGTTAACCCATCGGTTCGACCCACGAGTTTAGTTATTAAATTAATTCAATTTGAATGTATTTACATCGTATAAAATTTGCATTATACATCGTATTAATTATAGTATCCTCTTCGTATTATACTCATATAATACCTCGTATTATACTCATATTTATTCCGTATAATAATAATTATTATTATTATACATAAACTTTTTAGTCTTAGGTTTTAATCTTCCTAACCCTTAGGGTTTTAAGTCCTCACGCGAAAACTTCGTGAGTCATAACTGGAATATTATTAGATATTTTATTCTGTCTTAAAATCCTATCATAATGCGTTTCTCGAAAATTCAAAAATAACTCCCGAGCAGAAATAGATGAATAGTAATTTTACAGAAATTTCACGAAAAACTTTCATTTTCGTCTTGGAAATTCATATGATTTAATTCTAGCACATAGCCAGAATCCTAATCACATTCACATATTCTAGGTCATAGAACGACCTAGAAAAAGCTTACTCACTTTAATAAATATTTAATATGATTTTATTCAAATAATCAAATAAAATTCATTTACATATACGTCTGAATTTCTCGGGTGTTACATTCTCCCCCCTTATAAGAATTCTGTCCCCAGAATTACCATACAAGTTAGTCAAATAAATAGAGATATGTCTTCTTCATCTTATCTTCTAGTTCCTACATTGCTTCTTCTGCATCGTAGTTCCTCCATATCACCTTCACCGAAGGTATTACTTTACTTCTCAAGACTTCTTCTTTCCTATCAAAAATTTGAATAGGATCTTCTTTATACGTTAAGTCTTTCTCAACCTGTATAGGTTCATACTCGATTATGTGCTTGTAATCGGGTTTATAGGGACGCAATACCGACACGTGAAACACGTTATGGATATATCCCAACTCTTGAGGTAATGCTATCGCATATGCTACCTCTCCTACCCTTCTTAAAATTTGAAAAGGTCCTATAAACCTAGGACTTAACTTTCCCTTCTTCCCGAAGCGTATCTTTCCTTTCCAAGGCGATACCTTCAGGAATGCGTACGAACCAACTTCTAACTCTCCGTTCTTTCGATGTGGATCTGCATACTTTTTCTGTCTGTTTTGAGTTGCTACCAGTCGTGTTCGTATCACCTTAACCACCTCGGTCGTTTGTTGTACCACCTGTGGTCCCAACATTCGATATTGTCCCACTTCATCTTAGCAAAGTGGAGTTCTGCACTTCCAAACATATAATGCTTCGTAAGGTGGTATGCATATACTTGCGTGATAACTGTTGTTATAGGCGAACTCTACCAATGGTAGATGATCATCCCAACTACCCTTGAAATCCATAACGCAAGACCTTAACATGTCTTCTAGCGCTTGAATTTTTCTTTAACTTTGTCCATCCGTTTGTGGATGATACACCGTGCTCAACCTCGGTAGCGTTCCCATCTGCTCTTGCAAACTTTTCCAAAAATTCGATGTGAATCTCGGATCGCAATCTGACACAATCAAAACTGGTACTCCATGTCTCGAAATAATCTCTTTGACATAAAGCTTAGCCAACTGATCTAACTTATACTTGACTCTTATCGGCAAGAAATGAGCCGACTTCGTCAAACGATCCACTATTACCCAAATAGAGTCGTATCCTTTCTGCAGTCGTCAGAAGTCCTACCACAAAGTCCATCGTGATATGCTACCACTTCCATTCTGAAATCTCCAATGATTGTAGAAAATCAATGGGTCGTTGATGTTCGGCCTTAACTTTTTGACAAGTTAAACACCTACTGACATATTCCGCTATCTCTCTCTTAATATTGGCCCACCAAAAAATATGTCGAAGGTCTTAATATATCTTGGTACTACCAGGATGAATTGAATACCTCGAGTGTTGAGCTTCTTTCATTATCTCTTCTTACAATTCTGGCTCACACGGAACCCAAATTCGTCCTCCAAATTATAATAACCCTTGGTTATCAAGACTACACTTATCCTCCATATTTTTTGCAATCTTCTTTTTTAACTGTTTGCATTCCTCATTTCTAAGTTACACATCCTTCACCTTCTCCACGATGGTAGGTTGAATCTCCATTGCAAACAACTTCTCCCCTTCCTCATTTGGATATATTACTTCTATTTCCATCCTTGCCATCTCTGTTATCAACTCATCCTGAGTTGTTAACATCGACAGCTTCTCCCGACCCTTTCTACTTAAAGCGTTGGCCATCACGTTCGCCTTCTATGGGTGATACAGGATTTCACAGTCGTAATCGTTTATCAGCACCAACCATCTTCTTTGCCTCATATTCAACTCCTTTTGTGTGAAGATATATTTCAGACTTTTATGAACTGTGTATATCTCACATTTCTCCCCATATAGGTAATGCCTCCAAAATTTTAAGGCAAAAACCACTGTTGCAAGTTCAAGGTCATGAGTAGGATAACCTTTCTCATACTCCTTTAACTGCCTAGATGCATACGCAATGACCTTGCTATGGTGCATGAGCACGCAACCTAGTCCTCTATGTGAAGCATAACTATATACTAAAAAATTCCCCGTATCATCTGGTAAACACAATATAGGTGCTTGACTCAAACTCTTCTTCAGCTCTTGAAAGTTATCTTCACATTTCTCTATCCGCACATACTTCACTGTCTTCCTTGTCAAGTTTGTCAACAGAGTAGCTGTCTTAGAGAAGTTATGAATGAACCTCTGATAATATCCAGCTAACCCTAGGAAACTCTACACCTTAGTCGGTGTTTTCGATTGTTCCCAGTTAATAACTTCTTCCACCTTTGCCGGATCCACTGAAATCCCGTCCTTGCCGATGACGTGCCAAAATTCACACTTCGTGAATTTCGCGTACAACTTCTCCTTTGGTAGTGCCTCTAGCACTAATCTTAAATGTTCAGTGTGATCTTCTTACGTCTTTGAATAGACAAGAATATCTTTAATGACACTACGACGAACATGTCCAAATACCTTTTGAACACTCTGTTTATCATGTTCATGAATGCGGCGGGCGCATTCGTTAACCCAAATGACATCACTTGGAACTAATAATTGCCGTAACGGGTCCTGAATGCTGTCTTGGGTACATCTTCCTCTCTAACCTTCAACTGGTGATACCCCGTTCTCAAGTCTATCTTCGAAAAGCATTTCGATCCTTTCAATTGATAAAAAAGATCATCGATCTTGGGCAATAGGTATTTATTCTTTATCGTTAACTTGTTCAACTCTCTGTAGTTGATACAAAGACTTAATGATTCATCCTTCTTCTTTACAAACAATACCGGTGCTCCCCATGGAGAGACACTCTGTTGAATGTATTTCTTATCCAATAGTTCTTGCAACTTAATCATCAACTCCTTCAATTCCACATGTGCCATTCGATATGGTGCATTCAAAACTGGTGCCGTTTGTGACACAACGTCTATAATGAATTCGGTCTCCCTATCAGGTGGAAGACCTAGCAAATCACTCAAAAATACATCCGCATATTCATTGACTATAGGTATCTATTCCAATGTCGCTCCCACTCTATGGGTATCAGCAACATGGCACAGATGACATACACATCCTTTCCTCAATAACTTTCTGGCTTGCATCATGGTTAGATAACAAGAGCGTCCTGGTGATTTACTACCATAGAACACTACCTTGGGTTTCTTAGAAATCCGAAGGTTTACATTTTTCTTTTGGAAATCGATAATCACCCCATGGTTAACCAACCAATCCATCCCGAGAATTACATCGAATTCCCCCAACTTTATCGGTATAAGATCTACAGATAACTTGTTACCTCTTATCTCTACACAACAATTCCTATGAATAAACTCAATAGGAATTATTTCCTCATTTGCTACCTTTACATTTGAAGGTATTATAAGTTTCTCAGGGAGTAACCCTAATCGTTTAGCAAATTCACATGCTATAAACTAACAAGTAGCACCCGAATCAAACAGCACATAAGCATTTTTATTATTTACCGTGATAATACCTGCTACGACATTGCTCGATGCCACTGCATCCCGGACCGTTATATTAAATTTTTGGGCCATCGATCTACCCTGTTGTACGGGACCACCAATCGCTAACTTAGCACCGCTAGCTCCCTTTCCACTGTTCGACCCTTTCTTTGGACAGTTCCTTGCAAAGTGGTCTTGGGACCCACATGCAAAGCATGACGTACCCTTCGCAGGGTTGGGACAATAAGGCGCAATGTGCCCTTCCTGTCCACAATGGTAGCATACCTCTTTACCCCTGAGACAGACTGCAAGATGAGCCTTCCCACATGTCTTGCATGGCTCGATCCTTTTCTTATGATCTCCCGGCCTCACCCTAGTATTTCTCGAGTTGAAATCCTTTTGCTTTGGCGCACTAAAGCCTCTGCTTGCTCCCTCTATTTTGACCCCCGTGTCAAATTTATTCTTATTCTTCTTTTCCTTCTAGAATAGGCTCAAAGTTTCACTACCACCTTCGGCTATTATCTCCTTCTCTAATACAGCTCCAAAGATTTCACATTAAAATACGGAAACTCAGTTATAGAGCCAAGGTTTTAACCCTAGCTCAAACCTCTTCACTTTCCTCGCCTCGGTGTCCACTTTATGTGGAGCTAACCATGCCAGTTCGTTGAACTTGGCAGCATATTGGGGAACGATCATATCCCCCAGTTTTAACTCTAGAAATTGGACTTCCATCTTACTTTGCATGCTAGTGGGGAAATAGTTTTTGAAGAACGTCTTCTTAAAATGTACCTAGGTAGCATTCTCCAACTCGGCTCTACCCTGGTTTGCCTCCCACTAGAAGTTAGCCTCTCCTTTCATCATATAATTAGTAAAAGGAATCTTATTCTTGTCTCTG
Organism: Panax stipuleanatus; assembly: GCA_020205555.1. NCBI lineage: Eukaryota > Viridiplantae > Streptophyta > Magnoliopsida > Apiales > Araliaceae > Panax > Panax stipuleanatus. The sequence continues at coordinate 78,121,064 of CM035118.1, forward strand.
ACATTTGTTATCACAAATGCCTTCTCAATTTCATTCACCCAAGCTTGGGCAGCGATAGGATCCGTAGTTCCTTTGAACTCCAACGGACCTACGCTTTTAAAATCCTTAAAGGTAGTACCGATTACTACCCCATAATTTATTCTTATACCCCCTATATCCCTATTAAAGGCTGCAATCATTAGGTTAACAAACTCCTGCATCGGGTTAATCAGAACCCCTTCTTCCTCCACGTTACGTGTCTCTATTTCTTGGTTTCTCGCTCATATTTTTGGCGGCATTTTCATCATAACGTAAATAAAGTTTCGTTATTATTTACTTCTTTCTGTTGGTTATTATTCACAAATAATAATAATACAAACACCTTTTCAAGCAATTCAATAAACTTCTTATATTAAAATGCTTCTTTTTGCAGTATAATACTACAAACGTTCTTGTTTACATGGTCGTAGCCATTTACAAATACTATCCCGCAATTGCTTGCCAAAAATTGGGATTTAACAAAAGGCTACCCTTTAATTATACAAAAGAGGATTTTATGTCATTACTAGCTACATAAATATTTACATAGCTATTCCTTCTATACATACTACTGGACTACATCTGCCTCACAGCATTCTCGTAATCCACATCAGCCATACTTGCCACTATATCCTGACTAATGGTATGCCGAGTCTGTCCCTCCTCCACTGGATACTCAGCAATCTGATGCTGGTAATCATCATGCGACCTCTTATATATATAGGAGATTCAGCTTATCTTTTGCTTCTTGTTTAGAAGCTAAGCTTTCAGTTCCTGGACCTCAAGCTTTAGGTCCCAGAATTTATCTTTCGCAAGCACTCTCTCGTCGTGCTCTACTTGTGACGCCCCCAAATCTATACACCTGTGGTATCCGATCTAGAGTTTATGATTATCGAAGTACTATAGATATTCAATAAGATATAATTCCTATCTAGCCAAGGTTCACATTAATTATCCCATAACAGATAACAATTCTTGTTTAGAATAATTGCTGTGTTTGGATACCCTCACTTGGATAAATAGACTGCATCTTATGAATATCCCTTTTATATCAGTAGTTCATATCTATCCGAAATCCAGAGTACTAGCAATAACATGAACAGTCCATAGAGCCAATACCCTCACTCAAATATATAATCCCTAAGGATACTGTAACGAGTAACTCGTATTACTAATCATTTAAATATGTATCAATACTCGATTACGAAAACAAAAGATGATAATATATATACTTTATAGTAAGTTTGGTTATAGGGTTCTCAACATTGAGTTCTTATAACAATAAAAAGTCTTATAAGACTTACATTAAATAAAGACAGTAAATAAAGCTAATCTACGCAAGGTCTTTTTCCATTACGGTTGCCAGAAATGCCAGGGTTACCATCTAAAACTGCAAAGGAAAAAATTTGGAAGAATGAGGTATGACATTCTCAACAAGTTTATATAACAAAATGTTTGATTTTGAATAAACGATAGTTCAACAATTTCACTATACTGAGGGTTGACGACCATTTCTGGAAATTTTTATTTCACTCAACCATTTCTGTCAGTCACACAGACATAAAAATCTGCATATTCGAATCTGAGATATGGGATCAGCCTATTCAGTATCCTAGGAGTATGCATATCATCCTACTTCTATTGTCTACTCATAGACACACATATAGAAAACCCAATTTAGGGTAAATTAACTCAGTATAGGCTGCCTTACAAAAATAATTTATTTTAACTTACAGTTTATGCTTGATAAACAAAAATTCAATATCATAAGAATAAGTGATTCATTTCTTAAGTTATACTGAAATAATAGCAGTAACTTTTTAATAAATATGTAATAATCTGGTTCGGTAGAAGATATCAAAAGACATTTAAGTAACGTCACAAGATTAAGTATAAAACTTGCGTAATGTAATAAGTTTATGAATAGAATACTTGTACAATGAAAAGGTAAAGTTTAAATACTTTCCTGTGCGTAGAACGTTTATCTAATGTTACTTGAAGTGTTTAAGATACCTAAAATATGTTAAACATATTTATAGATATCATTAGTAATGATAACTAGACCTATTTACTCAAACTAAATACATTCGGTCTATGTTTGGTATGATTTCGGTGTCCTAAAACCTCACTAGATATTTAATAAGTTAAAATCTTGGTAAAACTTTATTTATAAGCTTTATTATAATTTTAGATAACTTATTTATCATTTATAATAATTTTTTAAGTATCTATTTATCCATTATAATAATTTTTAAATCATTAACTTTATACCTAAATAATTATTAATTACTTAGTATATTTATTAAAAGCATAGTTTTATTTTTAAATAATTTATGATAATTAATTATGATTTTTAGAATATTTAAATCATTTTTAAATCATTACTTATTATTTATAAATGATTTAATTAATTACTTTATTTATTAATTTATAAAAATAATTATGAAATTTATGTCAAAATATTAAAAGTTAAATATTATAACTTAAAATGATTTTTAAAATTGAATTTATAATTATTTACTAATTATTTATATTTATTTTAATTTCTTTTTATTTTTATCCGTTGATAAATGCCTACAACGATAGGAAGCGTCGCTGAAGGTGTTCTTCAGCTTTGAAGAACAGCTTAGGTCAAGGCCGAGTGGCTACTTTGACCAAGCTTGTTCTTATAGCTTGTTTTGATTCAGTGTTGGTAAGTGCTTTAGTGTTATAGTGTTTATATAATACTACAACTAGATATTTTTGGACTATAAACATCACCTATCAAAAAGTTATTAAGGCTCAAAGTACTTGTCAGAGCTGTTCTTGGATTTCTGGGTAACCCGGAACACTGGTCAACGTCAGTCAACGACTTTGTAATGCTAATAGCTTTGATTATGTGTATTGTATAGATGTTTTATTTGTTGCAGTGTGTAGTATATATATGTCATCCTTGAACGAGATAGCACTGGTCTGGACCGAGTAACTCCCTAAGGCATCGATCTAGGTCTGCCAATGTCTTGTCAGAGACTGTTCTTCATGTTCTTCATTTTTTGGGTTTTCCAAAAAACTAAGCCGTGAACGGTCAAAGGGTTTTGACCATTAATTCTAGTCATCCTATGAATTTTAAGGTGTTAGACTGCTCTATTGGTCTACTATACATATCAAAGAACAAAAATATAGCACTTTCATAGCTTAACAACCATCTGGACAAAGATCTGAGCCGGTTAAATGCCTGTCAGAGCCTTCTTGGAAATTTTTTGGGTTTTCCAAATTTCAGATTTTCGTGATCGGTTAATGACCTTTGACCACTTATATCTTTCATTCTGTTAATCCCATGGACTTGATTTGTCTTTTAGATTACTAAGCTCATGTAATACTACAATTAGCATGCCATTAACAGACCTAAACAATAACACATGAAGATCTGCAGGCTCTGACATATGGTTGTCAGGCCTATTTTTAATAATTTGTCAGACTGCTTAAAACACTTATTTGATGCATCTAGATGTTATGAAAACATGATCTAACAACGCAGAACACTAACTAACATGTTATTACACATAACTAAACAACATAACAACAAAATTAACATAGCATCAAAGATCAAATGTAAAATTAAGGTTTATACCTTTCTTGAGTAAATTTGGCTTTCTAAGCTTTGATTCTGATGTTACTATTGCTAGGGCTCCTTAAGGTAGATAGCATAAGTATATTAGTGAAAGAAATTCGTGATTTTACACTGAATTGAGGTTGCTATTTATAGAATTTCTAGGCTAGCATTTTTAGGTATTTTTTCTCATTTTGCCTCCACAAATATCTTTCATCTGAACTTATGCAGCTATGACAACGTGCTTGGAGGTCGGATTGGATAAGTTTTCGAAAGTAGGTGGTGGCACTAGCTTATAAGCAACTTAGGGTTTAATTAGTAGCTAATTATTGCCCTAATCTTCACTAATTATAGCTTAGGGTTTATTTTTGTGTTTAGGATAACTTAATGAAGTTATTAATACCTAATTTAAGTTTATTTAACATGATTAGGGTTTATGATAACCTAATTAAGGTTTGCACTTCTTAATTAGGGTTTAGGGTTTCTTAATTAGGATTTAGGGTTTTTAAATTAGGTTTAGAGTTTCCTAATATAGCATTAGGGTTTTTTAATTTAGGGTTTGACACCTAATCCATTCAAAGCATAACCAAGAGTTTTGCCAATGTAAGCACAACAAAGCATTTTGTCAATGTAAGCACGACAAAGCAGCTTGATAAATTAATATACCGAAAAGTCAAAATATGAAACAAAATTTATAAGCACGACGTGTCAAGCACGACGTTTTTCGAAGAAAAATAATTTTTAGTGAAGCCTTTAATAACGTATATGTTAACACGATACATTATCAGAATGGAGAGATTTTATTGATAATTGAAGAATTTACATAACCCAATCTTATTAGGGTTTCGGGATCTCACATTCACCCCGTCTAATAAGAATTTCGTCCTCGAAATTATAGTACAGGTTAAGTAAATAAGTGGGGATAGTTCTCTCGTATTTTATTCTCGAGCTCCCATATAGCCTCTTCAACGTTCTGATTTCTCCAGATCACCTTAAATGATGAGATCACTTTATTTTTGTGACGCCCCCAAATCCGGGTTCCTCTCTTTCCTCAGATCCGGTGCAGTCACGATACTGCTATCGTCAAACTATTACTTCTTTTAATCATTAGTAAAAGAATACAACTTTGTTTATTATAATTTAGAATATAAATTATATTCATATCCAAGATCTCGTCTTTACATCATATTCGATGTTACTAAAATGCGAAATAATTTAAACTTTTTCAATCTTCTTTGAATAAAATCTTTTATTGATTTCACAATCTTAACTCAATTACAAATCTCGAATCAACTATAAAATATGATTCATTCTAGTTGAGTTTATCGTATAACGTTTATAACTCGACTTGATATCCTCTATGTATTAACTAATACATCTATACAGTACGACAAGTTTTAAACAATGTAAACAAATATCAAGTACAACTCTTAGATCCTAAACAGGGTTCAAACGATAATCTAAATAGTATTCTTCGTTGCGATACTATCTATCTTTATCAATCAAGAAGCACAAAATCTTTACCGTAAGTCCTTAACCTGCAAAAGTGGTTATTTGCAAGAGTGAGCTCGACGGCTCAGCAATTCTAACAGTTTTCATGCATCACATAGCATACAGCATCATACTCAATTCATGCATTTATAAACAATATATATTTACTACGCATGTTACTTTTCACATAACAAGTATATCATCAAAGATCAACTTTCAATCTCATTTATATCTCATATACAGTTCATATATAAGTTCACATTATCACAGCATAATATAATTTAACTAACAGTTATTGAATTCATATATCAAATAGGAACTGAAAGACTTGCCTGATTCGTAGGTTTAACAACTACGACTTAACTACTTAAAGATATCTGCACTTCGTGTATTCCTACACAGTTATATAATCATGGATTCATACCCATCAGTCACACATTCATACATTCTCAATGAAATAACAATAGTTACATTGCTTTCTAACTTGGTTCTTAGAACCTTCGTTTGACTTTCTTATTATACTCTTATAATAGCTAGGTATGTATAGGTATACCTTAACCATTCTTAATATCAACATTCATATACCTTTATCATACACTCGACTCACTATGTGTTCGACACGTATTTAAAGCTCATAGATACATGAACAATATTATTCTTACGTTTCGTAAACCTTAGGAAAATTTATCAATTCCGGGTTTTATATCATCATTACATCAATAAACACTCAAGGCATCATTTAGACTCTGTCCTCTAACTCAGAATGTAAGTATTTCCACGTTTGTCCACCTTACTTTCAAAACATCATAAGTTTTATTCTCTAAAATCAATGTCATGCTTAACTAATCATGCAAGGCTACTTTGAATCACTTGTCATGCATATCTAACATGTTTACAAAGTCAGAATATAATCATTTTATGTTTATAAAACTTTGTTTACAAAAATTGTACGTGTTCGTCTTTGAAATCGTTTTAAACCAAGTCAAAGCAATTTAGCACATGCAAGACAACCTTGAACCACTTCTCATGCTTATGCATACTCATAACTCCCAATATATATGAGTAAAAATATCAGATATTAAGTACCACAAGTTTCATCAACTTTGTTTTCAAAACCCCTTTGTTTCTTTTAGAAATATACATTTAAGTATACCAAAATAATTTATATGATGCAAAGGGACTTTCAGCTATATGTTATACTGATTTTCATGCATAACTAGACCATACTCACATGCTTAGAAAGTCAAAACATAAACATCTCAAGTATACGTCGAAGTCCATTTTAACACTTATAACTTTCTTTAGAAATTGCATACTAACGAAGTCAAGAACGTTCATGCTACGTCAAGGTACTTATTCTTACATGTTAAACCTGTTTTCATGTATGTCTAAGTGATATTATTATGCTAGAATTTATCATCTTGCAACAGAAAGTGAAAATTCTGATTGGTGCCTGGCGCAGCTGCGCTGCATTAAGCTTTGGGAGCGGCGCAGCTGCGCTGCCCCGAAACAGACTCAGACAACAGCAAATGGCGTAGCTGCGCCAGTCACTCTGACAACAGCAACTGGCGCAGCTGCGCCATTTTGAACTGCAGGACTGGCGCAGCTGCGCTATCTCTGGACAGTTTCAGAAACGGCTCTTCTTTTACAGAAACCAAACCCATACTCGAAATTCTTAAATTTTAACACGTTTAGAACAATCTTAATGACTTCATACATGAATACGTACTGAACTAACATCATGTTAGTAACTTCTAAATAACTTCATAACTCAGTTCACAAGTGATTTTCAAGAAATTCTAGAATTCTTCAATTATCAAAGTAAGAACACTGATATGTTACCTTTTTGATATGAAATGCTAACTTTTGCTTCCAATGACAGATAGTTCAATGGTTCATCACTCTCACACTCTATAAGGACTTAGCAGAATTTCAACAATTCAATTTGAGAGGAGAAGAGCTTCATTTTATAGAGAATGAATTACACAGTCCAAAGTTTTGCCCACCATTTCAAACTAACGTGAAGACAAGAATTTGATGGGTATTGGAGAGTAGTTGGTGTTTACTATTAGAGCCACTTCCCTTCATTATTTCCTAGCCATCATTACCGTTCTCAATTTCAGCAAGGTAGGAACCTAGGCCATTAGGCTACTCACGTGATAAAGAAAGAGTTGAGACTCTCAAAATGGGACAACCAATTTTGTTTGTCAGCATGTATTAATAGTTAGATACTAATGTACTCCTTTTTCTTCCTTCTTAGCTTCTTAAGTCAATTAAAATGGCTTAATATAGCAACTTTAATATAAGTTATGGATACACACACGCACATACACACACACACACACATATATATATATATATATATGTATATATATATATATATACATATGTATACCTTCATATAAACAAGCATACCTACACTTATAATAATGTACCTCATGTACATTGGCTTAATCCAATAATATTTTAATTGAGCTAATTATATAATATAGTTGGGTATTATTATCCCACCATTTTCAAATTTACTCAAATGTTATAATGATAATTAATATCAATTCATTCACTAACTTACCAATTAACTTTCCTTTTTAAAACTTATAGTTAAACCTTCAATTGATTTAACTCTACTATTTATGTTACACAAGGCATAATTATATAAGCTTAGAATTTAATAGGTGTCAAGCTTAACACAACAATCTCACCAACTAATATTTCATTTTATAATACGGTCATAAAGTATTACCATACTTATATGGTCTCATAACATATACACTTGCACATAGCAAATAAATTCTCATAATAATACTAATAAAATCCTTTTAATCATTCTTTCATTAATTTATTTAATGAATTTCTCTTCCCAACACTTAGCCACATTAGGCATATATCACAAGTTCATTATTAAGCTTAGTATTACTTTCACCACACTTTAATATTTCTTTAATATAAGGTTTGCGTGACACATGTACTTTAATACTAAGCTATCTTAAATAATTATACACTTATAATATATATAACATTTATGCTTAGAATAATTAATATTTACTCTATTAATTATTTACATTATAAAATCTACGCTAAAATAATAACTTAAGTTATTTAGTACATTAAAATAACTTAGCTTTCTTTTATTAATTAACTCTCTCGGAAATACATAAAAATTATGTATTTTGCTATAACATGACATAAAAATGTTTGTATCATGTTTACTTCTAATATAGGCATTAATTATAATAAAAGGACTTACTCATTTTTCTCAAGATATTATCTAAGTATTATTAAAATAATTATATGTACGACACATGTACACCTATTATATAGAAAATAGACTATAAGATTATTTTCTATTATGATAAATGTTTTCATCAATATATTACATATAGCAAATATGTTTTAATATATTTACCATATTAATTAATCATACATTTTACCTCATACAAAGACATATAAGGTAATATTATTATTTAAAATAACATCCTCCCTTTTATTAAAATAATTCCATATTAGAATTTATTTTAATATCCTTTATTAGAAATATATAATATTTATTTCTCTTTTCTTTCTATAAATTATCCTCAGAATAATTTTTTTAATCTATACATTTAACCATATCTCAAATATTAATTAACTCTCTAATCAATATTTATTTAAAGATATATTAGTTTAACAACGTATATATATATTATTAACGTTGTTCGCACATTCACATAATACCATGCCAAGTAAGATACATAAAGGCAATTATTGTACTCACATACTCCACACATGTATTAACTCACTATATATTTAAGTGATCTTAAACCCCTTACTATATCACCATAGTTAATTAAGGCTTTAATATTCAAATTATATTATTCCATAATATAACTTTCAATTTAAATTAACCAACATTTATACTTATTAGTTAATTCCTTTAACTAATTCATGCTTTACTATCTCAATCTATTCATGGATAGCTTAAGCACTAATAATAACCTATATTACACATCATACTAGTCACTATATATTCAAGAAAATGGTGATTATTCATCAAAGATATTTAATGTCACCAACTTACTATGATAAAACAATTCTATAAATTATTTAATGTTGATAGATAAATCTAATCCATCTTCTTACTAATTCATTTCTACAATTTAATATTTATAACAAATATATAATAATAATATTTATTTATTAAACACAAAATCACTTATTACATAGCTCATATTATCCTATGTAACACAATACTACATTCCTCGTATCACATATATATATTCTTATTCGAACCCATCTCATGCTTTAAGAATTTTATTTAGTAAATTCTTATTTAATAATATCTGAAAATTCGGGTTCTTACATCCTCTCTCCCTTATAAGGATTCCGTCCTCGGAATCACCGAAACTTCCTCTACTCGGTGCTATTCCGATTATTATATATTCTCTTGAATAATTTTTATTCATTCTCTTTTCGAAAGTTTTATTATAACTTGCTCACTTGCATTCTACCACATTCTCCTTTCTAAGGAACATTCTACTTACTACTTTCATCATTCAGAAGAATAAGAATCTTCCATGATTTTTCAATAATCGGGAAGTAGTATGAATAACTCAGATTCCAATTTATGCTGAGGGGTCACAAGATCGTGAACTCTTCTCTAGGTTTACTAATGCTTCAACAAAATCCTTCACACTGCAAACCAGAGTGTTTATCAATCACAAAGACTAAAAACACCCTCCACACGTACACTAGGTGGCCATCCTATTGTACCACTACGTTGGGCCGCAACGTAGTGTTTTGTAACGACTATATGCGTTATGCTCGGAACCATTGTCCCCAAAAACATGTCCCCTTATAGGGTTGTTCACCTCAGCTTTTCAACATCTGAATCCGCACCAGAGCAATCTGGGTTGGCATAAATACGCAATAATGCTTGAATTCTATAATCACTTTTCAACAGTCGCCTAGCCGAATCAAATAGCTTAGACTCTTATCAATAATTCGGACATTAATCGAAATAATTCAGTCAACTTTTAATAATTTGAAAGAAAACCAAAAACCAACAATCATTTTATGACGTCAAAATACCGCACCAACTTAGTAGTACGTTGAAGATTCTGTCATTTTGTGACTTTGCCATACTACATCATACCATAGTGCGCTGACGATCTTATAATCACTTCCGACACTAGGTTCGATTGTATTGATGACTCCATCATTTACCATCCTACACCATATCAAATGATGCACATGGTCAAAATATATTTTGAAAGATTTTCAAATTATTTTTGTCTTAGCCGAAACAAATAGCTTAGACATACGAATAACGGTGTTGTTTTTAAAACTCATTGGTTCAATCATTTGACCCAAGGTTTTCTCAGGAAAACAAAAGTGCAAACACTAGCATGAAGTCAATAAATTTTGAAAATCTAGCATTACTAGAAGATTTAGAAAAATCCAAATTCCTCCATCACTTCATTATCTTACTACCATCAATGCTCACTATTCCAAATCTCTTAATACTTGATATATAATATATCTATTCCCAGTACAGTTCACCAACTTACCACACAATGGAAGTTCAGGAACTTACCACAATCATATGGGTGTAGGAACTTATCCTAGTCAGACCAAAATCGTCCATTCGCTGAGGGGTCCTACCATACGATTATGAGTCACGAACTTGTCATAGGCATGAGTCTTAAGAACTCGCACCCAATCTTAATATTATCTAATTATATCTTAGAAATCTCTATCTATCAAAATAAATATGGGAACAGAATCACCTTTCCACCATATGTAGAATGATACCGCGACACTAACGTTCCAACGATTATCAATGTGATGCACTTAGTGCAAACACAAAATCTCTGCCCATACAAAAGTTTATACAACTAAGCTATCACATGAGTCCTCAATGGAAGTCCAACACTTAACTCTATCTTACTTTTAGCTTGCTCGTTACGAACTTTATATGTTTCATCACATACAACTCCTCATGAGTTCATCTCATACTTTTTATAGTACATTCTCTCATAGCATCAAGCTATACACACTTAGTCGTTACACACTATCTATCATTTCACAGTTCAATCTGATCACGTCGTGATCATCACTATACCTTAGGGTTCTTTCCCTATTATCAACCAAACTCCATCTGAGTTTATTCTCACTATCTTGGTCATATATATATTATAGACATCGTCTTAACATTTTCATTACCGGAGTTAGGAAATTTCTGATTCTCCTTCTCCAGATATTTCGAGATTCTTCTTTGAATCTTCATTTATATATATTTTAATCTTTATCTTTCCCTTTCTCAGGTTGTAGTCTAAGGTACACTTACCTAAGGTTTATAACCTACAGCTCTGATACCAACCTGCGATGCCCCCAAATCCGGGTTCATCTCTTTCCTCGGATCCGGTGCAGTCACGATACTATTATCGTCAAACTATTACATCTCGTAATCATTAGTAAAATAATACAACTTTGTTTATTACAATTTAGAATATAAATTCTATTCATATCCAAGATCTCGTCTTTATATCATATTCGATGTTATTAAAATGCGGAATAATTTAAACTTTTTCAATCTTCTTTGAATAAAATCTTTTATTGATTTCACAATCATAAATCAATTACAAATCTCGAATCAACTATAAAAATATGATTCATTCTATTTGAGTTTATCGTATAACGTTTACAACTCGACTTGGTATCCTCTATGTATTAACTAATACATCTATACAGTACGACAAGTTTTAAACAATGTAAACAAATATCAAGTACAACTCTTAGAACCTAAACAGGGTTCAAACGATAATCTAAATAGTATTCTTCGTTGCGATACTATCTATCTTTATCAATCAAGAAGTACGAAATCTTTACTATAAGGCCTTAACCTGCAAAAGTGGTTATTTGAAAGAGTGAGCTCGACAGCTCAGCAATTCTAACAGTTTTCATGCATCACATAGCATACAACATCATACTCAGTTCATGCATTTATAAACAATATATATTTACTATGCATGTTACTTTTCACATAACAAGTATATCATCAAAGATCAATTTTCAATCTCATATACAGTTCATATATAAGTTCACATTATCACACATAATATAATTCAACTAAAAGTTATTGAATTCATATATCAAATAGAAACTAAAAGACTTGCCTGATTCGTAGTTTAACAACTACGACTTAATTGCTTAAAGATATCTGCACTTCGTGTATTCCTACACAGTTATATAATCATGGATTTATACCCATCAGTCACACATTCATACATTCTCAATGAAATAACAATCGTTACATTGTTTTCTAACTTAGTTCTTAGAACCTTCGTTTGACTTTCTTATTATACTCTTATAATAGCTAGGTATGTATAGGTATACCTTAACCATTCTTAATATCAACATTCATAAACCTTTATCATACACTCGACTCACAATGTGTTCGACACGTATTTAAAGCTCATAGATACATCTCTAAATTATTCTTACGTTTCGCAAACCTTAGGAAAATTTATCAAAACTTCATAAGTTTTATTCTCTAAAATCAATGTCATGCTTAACTAATCATGCAAGGCAACTTTGAATCACTTGTCATGCCTATCTGACATGTTAACAAAGTCAGAATATAATCACTCTATGTTTATAAAACTTTGTTTACAAAAATTGTACGTGTTCACCTTTGAAATCGTTTTAAACCAAGTCAAAGCAATTTAGCACATGCAAGACAACCTTGAACCACTTCTCATACTTATGCATACTCATAACTCACAATATATATGAGTAAAAATATCAGATATTAAATACCACAAGATTCATCAACTTTGTTTTCAAAACCCCTTTGTTTCTTTTAGAAATATACATTTAAGTATACCAAAACAATTTATATGATACAAAGGGACTTTAAGCTATATGTTATACTGATTTTCATGCATAACTAGACCATACTCACATGTTTAGAAAGTCAAAACATAAACATCTCAAGTATACGTCGAAGTTTATTTTTAACACTTATAACTTTCTTTAGAAATTGAATACTAACGAAGTCAAGAATGTTCATGCTACGTCAAGGTACTTATTCTTACATGTTAAACCTGTTTTCATGTATGTCTAAGTGATCTTATTATGCTAGAATTTATCATCTTGCAATAGAAAGTAAAAATTTTGATTGGTGCCTGGCGCAGTTGCGATACGTTAAGCTTTGGGAGCGGCGCAGCTGTGCTGCCCCGAAACAGACTCAGACAACAGCAACTGGCGCAGCTGTGCCATTTTGAACTACAGGACTGGCGCAGCTGCGCCATCTCTGGACAGTTTCAGAAACGGCTCTGCTTTTACAGAAACCAAACCCATACTCGAAATCCTTAAATTTTAACACGTTTAGAACAATCTTAATGACTTCATACATGCATACTTACTTAACTAACATCATGTTAGCAACTTCGAAATAACTTCATAACTCAGTTCACAAGTGATTTTCAAGAAATTCTAGAATTCTTCAATTGTCGAAGTAAGAACACTGATATGTTACCTTTGTGATATGAAATGCTAACTTTTGCTTCCAATGACAGATAGCTCAATGGTTCATCACTCTCACACTCTATAAGGACTTAGCAGAATTTCAGCAATTCAATTTGAGAGGAGAAGAGCTTCATTTTATAGAGAATGAATTACATAGTCCAAAGTTTTGCCCACCATTTCAAACTAACGTGAAGACAAGAATTTGATGGGTATTGGAGAGTAGTTGGTGTTTACTATTAGAGCCACTTCCCTTCATTATTTCCTAGCCATCATTACCGTTCTCAATTTCAGCAAGGTAGGAACCTAGGCCATTAGGCTACTCACGTGATAAAGAAAGAGTTGAGACTCTCAAAATGGGACAACCAATTTTGTTTGTCAGCATGTATTAATAGTTAGATACTAATGTACTCCTTTTTCTTCCTTCTTAGCTTCTTAAGTCAATTAAAATGGCTTAATATAGCAACTTTAATATAAGTTATGGATACACACACACACATATATATATATATATACATACATATGTATACCTTCATATAAACAAGCATACCTACACTTATAATAATGTACCTCATGTACATTGGCTTAATCTAATAATATTTTAATTGGGCTAATTATATAATATAGTTGGGTATTATTAACCCACCATTTTCAAATATATACTCAAATGTTATAATGATAATTAATATCAATTCATTCACTAACTTACCAATTAACTCTCCTTTTTAAAACTTATAGTTAAACCTTCAATTGATTTAACTCTACTATTTATGTTACACAAGGCATAATTATATAAGCTTAGAATTTAATAGGTGTCAAGCTTAACACAACAATCTCACCAACTAATATTTCATTTTATAATACGGTCATAAAGTATTACCATACTTATATGTTCTCATAACATATGCACTTGCACATAGCAAATAAATTCTCATAATAATACTAATCAAATCCTTTTAATCATTCTTTCATTAATTTATTTAATGAATTTCTCTTCCCAACACTTAGCCACACTAGGCATATCTCACAAGTTCATTATTAAGCTTAGTATTACTTTCACCACACTTTAATATTCCTTTAATAGAAGGTTTGCGTGACACATGTACTTTAATACTAAGTTACCTTAAATAATTATACACTTATAATATGTATAACCTTTATGCTTAGAATAATTAATATTTACTCTATTAATTATTTACATTATAAAATCTACGCTAAAATAATAACTTAAGTTATTTAGTACATTAAAATAACTTAGCTTTCTTTTATTAATTAACTCTCTCGGAAATACATAAAAATTATGTATTTTGCTATAACATGACATAAAAATGTTTGTATCATGTTTTCTTCTAATATAGGCGTTAATCATAATAAAAGGACTTACTAATTTTTCTCAAGATATTATCTAAGTATTATTAAAATAATTATATGTACGACACATGTACACCTATTATATAGAAAATAGACCATAAGGTTATTTTCTATTATGATAAATGTTTCCATCAATATATTAGATATAGCAAATATGTTTTAATATATTTACCATATTAATTAATCATACATTTTACCTCATACAAAGACATATAAGGTAATATTATTATTTAAAATAACATCCTCCATTTTATTAAAATAATTCCATAAAAAAATTTATTTTAATATCCTTTATTTGAAATATATAATATTTATTTCTCTTTTCTTTCTATAAATTATCCCCAAAACAATTTCTTTAATCTATACATTTAACCATATCTCAAATATTAATTAACTCTCTAAACAATATTTATTTAAAGATATATTAGTTTAACAACGTATATATATATATATATATATATATATATATATATATATATATTACTAACGTCGTTTGCACATTCACATAATACCATGCCAAGTAAGATATATAAAGGCAATTACTGTACTCACATACTCCACACTTATTTTAACTCACTATATATTTAAGTGATCTTAAATCCCTTACTATATCACCATAGTTAATTAAGGCTTTAATATTCAAATTATATTATTCCATAATATAACTTTCAATTTAAATTAACCAACATTTATACTTATTAGTTAATTCCTTTAACTAATTCATGCTTTACTATCTCAATCTATTCATGGATAGCTTAAGCACTAATAATAACCTATATTACGATCATACTAGTCACTATATATTCAAGAAAATGGTGATTATTCATCAATGATATTTAATGTCACAACCTTACTATGATAAAATAATTCTATAAATTATTTAACGTTGATAGATAAATTTTATCCATCTTCTTACTAATTCATCTCTATAATTTAATATTTATAACAAATATATAATAATAATATTTATTTATTAAACACAAAATCACTTATTACATAGCTCATATTACCCTATGTAACACAATACTACATACCTCGTATCACATATATATATTCTTATTCGAACCCATCTCATGCTTTAAGAATTTTATTTAGTAAATTCTTATTTAATAATATCTAAAAATTTGGGTTCTTATAATTTCCTAGGATTTGCTCTTTCCGGTCGATGATCTGCACAGGTTCCTCTATATAAGATAGGTCTTTATCGATCAGGATAGGTTCGTTACTTATAACATCTTTGTAGTCAAGTTTATATGATCGTAATACTGACATATGAAACACATTATGTATATGGTTTAAGTCAGGAGGTAGAGCTACTTTATAAACCACCTCTCCTATCCTTCTCAAAATTTCAAAAGGTCTAACAAATCTCGAACTTAATTTTCCCTTCTTGCCAAAACATATCTTTCCTTTCCAAGGGGACACTTTCAAGAATACATGGCTTCCAACATTAAAGTTCCGCTCCTGTCGATGTGGATCAGCATACTTTCGTTGTCGATCTTGTGATGCTTGCAATCTTCCTGGCATAATTAGAACCGTTTTCGTAGTTTGTTGAATTATCTCTGGTCCTAGCATTTGTCTTTCCCCGACCTCGTCCCAACATAAAGGGATTTTACACTTTCTACCATATAGAGCTTTATAGGGTGGCATACCTATGCTAGCATGGTAACTGTTGTTGTAGGCAAATTTTACCAAAGGTAATTGATCCTCTCAACTCCCTTTGACGTCTATGACACAGGTTCTTAACATGTCCTCTAAAGTTTAAATGGTCCTTTCAGTCTGCCCATCTGTCTGCGGGTGATATGCTGTACTTAATCTCAACTGAGTTCCTAAGTTTTTTTGAAGACTTCCCCAAAAGTTTGAAGTAAATCTTGGATTTCTATCCGACACTATAGAAACAGGAACTCCATATCTAAAATAATTTTATTTATGTATAGCTTGGCAAGTTGATCTAAGGTATAAGTAACCTTGATTGGTAGGAAATGAGCTAATTTGGTGAGTCTATCTACTTTTACCCAAATGGCATTGTGGCCTTTCTATGTAGCAGGAAGGCCTACCACGAAATCCATGGTTATATGTTCCCACTTCCACTCAGGAATTGGTAAGGGTTGTAGTAATCCACTCGGCTTTTGATGTTCATCCTTAACCCTTTGACACGTAAGACATTTAATGACCCACTCTGCTATTTCCCTTTTCATATTAAACCACCAGAAATGTTGACACAAGTCTCTATACATTTTTGTACTACCTAGGTGAACGACAAATTTAGAATTATGAGCTTCACTTAAGATTTCATCTTTTATTGATTGGTCTGACGGAACCCAAACTCTATCTTCATATCTTAGTACCCCACCCTTATCTACTAGAAATTTGACATTCTTTATATGAGTTATATCGGATTTACGTTTTTGACACATCTCATCTTTCTCCTGCATTTCTTTAATTCTCTCTAGTAGGGTCAGAACACCTTCTAGAACAAAAAACTTTTGGGTAGAGGTAGTTGGAATTCTCACCTCTATTTTGAGTTTATCAAAATCATTTATCAGTACCTCGTTGTCTGTTATTATGTTTAATTTCTCTTGGTTCTTTCTACTAAATGCATCTGCAACTACATTGGTTTTTTCGGGATGATATAAGATTTCACAGTCAAAATCCTTTATCAGTTCTAACCATCTCCTCTGCCTCATATTCAATTCCTTTTATGTGAAAATATATTTGAGACTTTTGTGATCCGAATATATTTCGTACTTCTCCCCGTACAAGTAATGCCTCCAAATTTTTAGGGTAAATACTACAACAGGTAACTCTAGGTCATGAGTAGGATACCTCTTCTTATAATCCTTGAGTTGTCGTGACGCGTACGCTATCACTTTCCCATGTTGCATCAACACAATCTAACCCTTTGTGTGACGCATCACTATACACCACAAGGCCTCCTTTATCATCTGGTAAAGATAGTATTGGAGCCATGCTCAGTCGTTTCTTCAACTCTTGGAAGCTTTCTTCACATTTATCTGTCCAGACATATTGCACCGTCTTTCGAGTTAAATTGGTTAGCGGGGTTACTATTTTTGAAAATCTTGTATAAAACGTCGATAATAACATGCTAAACCGAGAAAACTTCTTACTTCTGTTGGAGTTGTTGGTTATTCCCAATTTACAACCATTTCGATCTTTGCTGGATCTACTACAATCCCACTTTTGTCAATCACATGACCTAGGAACTGAACTCTTTCCAACCAGAATTCACACTTGGAAAACTTTGCGTAAAGTTGTTCTTTGCGTAATATCTCCAATACGCTTCTCAAATGTTCAACATTCTCCTCCTGTGTTTTTGAATATATCAAAATATCATCGATAAATACAACGACAAATTTTTCTAAGCATAATTTAAACACTCGGTTCATCAGGTCCATAAATGCTGTCGGTGCATTTGTTAATCTAAAAAACATTACAAGAAACTCATAATGTCTGTAGCGTGTCCTAAACGATGTCGTCGTCACATCTTCCTTTATTACTTTTAATTGATGATAAACTGACTGCAAGTTGAACTTCGAAAAGTATTCGGCTCCTTTTAAATGGCCAAATAGATCATCAATTCTAGGTAAAGGACACTTATTCTTTATGTTTAGTTTATTAAGCTCCCTATAATCAATACATAACCTCATTGTTCCATCCTTCTTCTTTACAAACAATACAGGTGCTCCCTATGGTGAAACACTAGGTTGTATGTATTTTTTGTCTAAGAGTTCATGTAATTGTACTAGCAACTCTTTCAGTTCTACAGGTGCCATTCTGTATGGTGCTTTAGAAACTGGTGCCTTACGAGGTGCAAGGTCGATAACAAACTAAATCTCCCTATCAGGAGGAAGACCTGGTAAGTCATCTAGAAACACATCTGGAAATTCCCTAGCTACAAGTATTTGATCTAGTTTAACTCCTTCCTTTCGAGTATCTACTATATCTGTAATACCTGAAAATTTCTGAATATTATTAAATGAATCTATTAATGGAAATGAATATTTATTTGAATATAAATCATTATGTTTTATGAGATGGGTTAACTCAATTGTTTCGAATTGAATATATATAATAATTGAGGAAAGTATGAAGTTTTTGATAATCTCGAAGAACGCCTTGTGTGGCGCGATAATGAGAATTATGATTTAAATAATTTAATGGATGAAGGAATTATTAAGTGAACAATTAATCTATATTAATTGTTAAGTTATTATTATTGCAAGTAATAGTATAATAATGTTAATAATTGTTGTTAAGGGTAAAGTAATAAGGGATAGATTAATTAATAATATTATTAATTAATTGATAAGATGAGTAATTAATTATTATTGATTAATAAGACAAACGAGTAAGTTATTAATATAATAAGATTATAATTACTCGATTAATGGTTATGTGCAAAGCTTGCGATAATTAAACATATAATATATAGTAGTTACCTCTATATTATATGAAGTGCAATGTGACGCATCAATGTAACTATATAATATATATAAATGATATAGTAAGATTTATTGAGTTATGAAAGTTACATAATAATAACAATTATGTGACAACATGTGTGGGTGACTACATTTGAAAATGAACCTTATTGATACTATAATGAATTGTGTAAACAGTTGTGACTTAATAATGATTTTAATAATTTAATAAAATAGTAATGTGATAGTACCCAATTGAATTATATTCGGTGTTGACAAAATGTACATGGACTATATATGTGCAAATTAATTTTACTACATTGAAATATTGTTTCCTCATTTGAAATTACATTGTGACCCTAAATTAAATTATAACCTATGTATCTAGTAGATAATAACATAAGTGTTGTATGAATTTATATTGCTAATGTTGAGCTTTGTTTGTCCCAAAATAAGAGTCACTTTCATTCTCACGTGCATAGGTATAAGGCCTAAGCCTATTTCCTCCTCAAACTCAACAAAGATCATACCAATGATTCATGGGGAGTGGGTTTCATGATGCATATCAACAACTACTCACCAACTTCTTCTTAACTGCCATGTTTTTGTTTCTTCCGTTAGTTTGATTTGGGAGATAAATGCATTGTCTGTATATTGGTTTTCCTATAAATGAAGCATCCCTCCTTCTCATTTCTATTGCTGAGACATTGTTTAAGGCTGGTATATTGAGATATAAAGAGAGTGAGATATCAATTGAAGGCTGAGTTTTGAACAGAAGCTTCAAAGAGTTAATTCTAATTTTTAAATTTCTAAGTTCTTAAAGTTTCAGAAATAACATGAGTTCTTACTAGCTTAGTCAAAAAAATTGATGGTGTTAGCTTGAAGTAATCTGTAACCTTTGGTTAAACATGGTTAGTATACTAAAATATGAACCCAACGGATGTTGAACCAACCAAATTGGTTAAGAAATGAATCTATTGTGGAAATTTTTTCTAAACATGAGAAAAATATAGAAAATTAGCATGATCATGAATTTTGGGTACTGAAAGCAGTTAGTTAGTTGATATGTATGCTAGAAATACTTGCATAGTTATTTTATAGACTTAGTATCATGTTAATAATACAAGGTGGCATGATTAGAAGAGATTTCGTGAAGGAAATTTGGAAATTGGCTTAACTTCTGCCAAAGCAGAAACAGTTCAGTGCTGGCCTAGACCCGGTGCAGGTGAGCCAGTTTTGAACTAGGGCGCAGCGCACCTGCTCCAGGTCCCTGTGACAGTTTTCTGGTTCTGTTAGTAATCTGTTATGTGCTAAATTGTTAATACTACCTAGACAAGCATAATAACTGGTGGAGCACGTATATATATGTTACTTGAGATGACATGCATGTTAATAGCTAAGTTGGTACACATTATTGATGAAAAGACTTGTAGCTTGAAATTGAACTTATAGTTCCTAAAGTGAACTTTAGTGTATATATATCATATTGATGTTCTGACCTCTTAAGCATGATTATATGGTTTAATTATGCATGAAGTGATAGTCTAACATGTTAAGATTACCTTAATATACATGATTTACTTTTAAAACGCTTTCAAAGGTTAAACTTGAAAGTTTTGGAAAACTAAAGTTGCATGGACTGAAGTCATAGTGTTCTGATATTTTGAACATGCATGAGGGTGCTCTTAACCTCACTAAGATGTCATACATATACACATACTTGTTTGATTCAATGGAAGTCAATCACGTAAGAGTTTAAGAAAGTTTTTGAAACTAATAACGATACTAGTTATGCATATATGTCGTAGAAACGAGTGAGCATGCTTATCAACAAAATATATGACTATCTTATGTGTTTAAATGACAAGCATGTTGGCTTATGTGACAAAGTCGTTAGAAACCATGATTTAAAACTATATCATATATGATTGAACTTGAAAAGGTTGAATTTAGAAAGATTATAAAAGCATGGAAGGACCCTTTAACATGTATATATATGCTATGTGATATCATATGTTGATGCTTGAATCCAATTTTTGACAATTAACTTATAGCAATGCTATAACTTACTAAATAAAATATGTTTGGTATTGGTTATGGTCTTATGAGTTAGTGATGATATATGAAGATGTTTAAATTGAAGAGAGTAACATTAAGGATAAAAGACAATAAAAGTTATATTAGTTGAGATTTGTGAATTAGTATGATACTATACATGGTATGACTGTATAGTAAGGTTAAAGACTTAACTTATATATTGATTGTATATATAAGATAAAGTGTGATGTTAAACTATATAACTAATGGATATCATATATATACATAACTATATTACGATAGGGATTCGAAAGTACTGATTAACTTTACGTGGATAGACTACGCTTAAGGCAAGTTCCCTGACTTACACTTTTTTATTTTGCAAGTATCCTAAACCCTTGCATTACTTTATTCAACGGATATTGTAAGCAAGTAATTGAACTCTATTCTTATTCAATACGTATTAAGTTATTGTTGTGCAAGTGAGTTATTCAAATTATGACTTATTTCATCATAGTTACGATAAAGTCGATTATATTCTTCGAACTTTAATGTCAAGTATTGAACTTATAAAGAGTGGTCTAGGCCATTTGATTTGGCTAGACTTATATCATGATCAGAAAAACTATCCAAACCAATTGATTGGTGTGGAGTCTTATATTGACTACGATGAACAACCTTCTTTGAAGGGAAATATATATTATCGGGAGACCGACGTGCGCACTTGAGAATGATTAAATGTTATGCATAACGTAGGGTACTTTAGGCTGATCACCTGTTGTACTTGTTTTTGTTGGATTATCAGTCTATTACTGTTAATTCTAGTAAGGGTTCATAGTCCTTAGTGACTGTTCAATATTCAATTATCTTTAAATCTTAAATTGATTTAGCATTGAATTCTGTGGATATTATTATGTCCTTAGCGACTAATATTGAGAACTGTTGATTTTCTTGTTATCCTTGAACTATCATATCCTGTTATACCTTTTGAGGTTCGAGAACTATATTACTCACCCTTATTGTTATATTACTTGCTGAGCAAACTTGTTGCTCATTCTTGCTTTCCCTAAAAACATTTTCAGTTAAGGCAGAGCAGGGTGGACCTTCGGGAGTCGATAAGGGCAAGGTCAAGGCTACTGACTAGCTAGCCCCTTTTATGTCCTAAATATTATGATGTTGTATTATGTCTATTAAGATGATGTATTAAGACTGATTTTGAACTATGTTTAAGCTTAAGTTAGATTATGTAATAAGTCGTTATTTGATATTATTATGTAATCTATTAAGTACTATAGGTTGCAAGACTTGGGAGAATAAATATAATAAATCATTGTATATTATTCTAGATTTTTCGCTGTGATTGTATGATTTTTGTTATTATTGTATTATCGTGAGGAAGTGACAAACCGAATTCGAGAGACCAGTGGCGGTCCGAATTTGGGGGCGTTACAGGTTGGTGTCAGAGCTGTAGTTATAAATCTTAGGAGCTAAGTGTCCTTAGATTATAACACAGGAGAACCTAGAAGTTAGAAAGGGATAGAACTCACATAGAGTTTTTCCCTAGAGAGAGACTTAGTGTGTTATGAAATGTAATTTCATTCTATACAATGAACTTATATTTTATTTAACATTCTAATGGAGTTGCTGTTTGTTTGTCTTGTGTTTGTGATTGTAGGATGGCAGACACAGGAATACCTAGTAGAGTGGCCGAGGACAAGCCCAGAGATATACATATAATATACTAGGCACCTCTAGAGGTTGTGCCAGTGCAGGCAGTTGCACCCTCCTAGTCTGACGACGAGGATGAGATCGAGGTAGAGTTTGATCTAGAGGAGGACGATCCTGTTGAGGACGAGCCTACAGAAGAAGAGCCCATGGAGGACTCCTACGAGCCTAACTTGGAGGAGCATATGGTGGGAGAGTACAAGGAGCGTATTCTAGAGTTAGACTGCAGAGTCCAAGAGCTGGAGGCTGAGGCCCAAGGGAGAGAGTCTGAGTTCCAGAAGCTAAAAGATGAGGACCACCAGAGGACGCTGGCCATGCAGGAGCTAGAGGTAGAGATCGCATACCGCAGGGATGCAGGGATCCAGATGGGAACCTTATTCCACAGGTCGGTATCCAGAAACGTAGACTTGCCAGGAAAGTTAGAAGATGTTGAGCAGAGGGAACTGAGTGAGAAGATAGAGAAGGAAGCACTCCGTACTCAGCTAGAGTTGGAGGTTATGGATCGGATCCACTTCGAGGAGAAGTGGGAAGCCGCAAATGAGAGGGCCGACGACCTAGAGGATGAGGTCAGATGAAAGAAGAGGAAGATGAATAAGATGGGGTATTTGTTCCATTCAGCTTTTGAGAGGGTGATTGATGGTGTATACCACTACCCAGCGGAGCAGGGACAGACCCTACATACTTTGAGTCAAGAGCTGATAGCATACAGAGCACAGATCGAGTACAAGAGCGTTGTGGAGCGTGGGATGATGGGATGAGACCCTTAGTCAGTCTAGCCGTAGTATTAGTAATATTTACCTTATGTGATGTATATACTATGTTGTAATCCCAACTTTTTGTGTAAAGTGTGGGATAGTTATGTAAACCCTGAGTAAGCTTTTGTTAGAGGGGTAGTATGGTAGTATGTTAGTTCCCCGTCTTTTGTGATATTAGGGGATAGGTGATGACATTTATAGAAATATGCTAGGGATAATCATGTAATGATACAATTTGGCATATGAATATAAATGAGCTTATTTCAGAAATGTGTTATAAATTTTATTCTTTTTAATATTAAAGAAATACTTAAGTGATATGATTGAGTAATAATAAAATAAAAAATTTTGTGTTGCAGAAAATGCCGCCCAAACGTAGATTAACTGCACCTGAGGAATCAGTTAACAATGAGAGGGAACAAGTAGATCCCATTCAGAAGTTAGTAGACTTGCTAGGAGAAGCTCTAAGGAAAAGAAACAACGAACCCGTTCGCCCTAATCCTCAAACTATTCCAGTGAAAAACTTTAAAGATTTTAGGAGCGTAGGACCCCTAGAGTTCGAGTGAACTACAGATCCAATCATCGCGCGAACCTAGATAAAAGAAATAGAAAAGGCTTTCACTACCGCTCGTGTGGGTGAAGACCAGAAGACGGTATTTGCTACATACATGATGAGAGGCGAAGCAAACTACTGGTGGGAGGCTAATCAACAAAGAGCGGTGGAAGGAATAATCGCATTGGAAAGATTCAAGACGCTATTTTTTGAGAACTACTTCCCGAAAAGCATGAAGAATCGAATGGAGGTGAAGTTCTTAGAACTGAAGCAAGGTGACATGACGGTGGCGCAATACGCGGCTAAGTTCAATGAACTAGCGCGATTTACCAAACACCAAGTTGGAGATGAGGTAAGAAAGGCGAGACGTTTTGAGCAAGGACTAAAGCCTTGGTTGTTTAACAAGGTATCAGTTCTTCAAATTGATTCCTTTGCAACATTGCTGGAGAAGGCAATCATTGCGAAAGGTGGTAGTGAGGCCTTAAGTCTGTACAACATGATAGTAGTGTGCATACAAGCCAATCATGTATGATGACAAAGCACATACTTTGTAAACAATCTTATTTATTTATTAATAAAATATTTATTTAAGGCATATAATTATCTACATGGTGCTGTTTTTATAATATATAAATAACCCATAGTTTTAAGCAACGCTTTTAGAATCATGATGAGATCATGATAATGAGATCTAAATTCTTAGAAATCTTAAAAACTAAAATAGTTCCCAATTTTGGGATTACTAAAATGGGGATTAGTAAATCCGGATAGATTGGTACATATGTTGCTTGCTCATTGGATGAGGATGACTGATCTCATGGTCATTTGTGTGGAGACACTAAAGCAAGTATGTAGGTGCTTATTGGAGAATAAGTTCACTAAACGTGACTCGGTATGGAATACCTAATGGAGTTTTACTCGCCTGTCAATAGGAATTTCTAATGTGATAGTAGTACATGTGATCCTTGGACTTGAGATCATCATAGTATCTTGTATGTAACAAATTATACCTTGACTAATTCCTTAAGGCCTTTTAAGGCATATATAGGGTATGCTTGGGTGTAATGAGTTACACATGGAGATAATGAATGATCAATAAAGAATCTACCACCTCTAGTAAAAGAGGAGATATGTCCTATGTGATTCGTTAAATGACAACCCAGGAATCCTTGGCCAAGGTAGAATGAAATTAGAAAGAGGTTTCTAATTTGCATTATTTGGAGTTGTGCATTTTCTAATCGAAATACATATAATTAAATAAATTAAGACTTGACAGTAAATCCATGTCTTATATTTAATTGGGACATTGTATGGTAGAAGGATTGAATTGTACGGTAACTATTAACTCACAGGTTCTTTTATGATTAATGTTGAAATCTATATTATCTGAAAAGTCGTTGATCGCTAGGGAGACTTATCCCTATTGTAGAATAAATGTTATTTATTTAAATAGATTATTAGTTTAATTTGTTTATTTAAATAAGATTAGAATTGTTCTAATTGATTTATTCACAACCGATTTAATATGGAGTACCTAAAGGGTCACACCATAAAAGAAAGAAGAATTATTTAAGAAGAAAATGGCATGATAGTAATAATGCATTAAGTATAATTAATTTAATCTATGATGATAGAATAAATTAAATAGCTTAATGTTTAATATTTAATATTTTAGAAATATTAAATATAAATTAATAAGAGGAGTCTTATTAATATTATTATTATTATTATTATTATTATTTTAATTCTAAAGGAGTTTAGGAATTAATATAATATTAGTACTCTCTCTCAATCCTAATAAAGATTAGGATATAAATTAATTATAAGTAATTAATTAATTAATTAAATAAAACCCTATTCTAATTGGATTAGGAGGGTTAACCTAATATCTATATAAGAGAGTCTTATATCAGAAATAAGGTACGTGAATTTTTCAAGAGTTGGGAGTACACATATTCTATAGAGATAGAAACAAGGGTTAAGCCAATAACCCATCTTACTGAGTTCTTCATCTTCCTTGGTGGATCACCGTTAGAGGCCAAACATTTGGGTGGCTGACATTGATCAAGGGAATGAGCCACTACAGAGGAATCAAAGGAATCAAATGAGTAGAACTTGTACCTGAGGAAGCTTGGATCTTCAAAGGTATAATTCTATTTTTCTCCTTCCTCATTCACTGATAATTGATGCATAAGAATGATCATGGTAATGGGTTTGTATAAATTTTTGAAAACCTAGTTTTTACGCTTCCGCCCTATTTATGTGATTTGATTGCATGATTTCGTTACGTACAAACCCAACAGTGGTATCAGAGCCAATCTTGTGCTAATTATTAGTCTATGTGATTCCATACATGTATGATATGCGATTGGATCGAGTTCTGGGCAACAAAATTTTTTCAGATTCTGCGAAGCTGCGCCGGTACAAGGAAATATTGTTGCGCAGCTGCGCCGGGTGCTGTTCCTGGTTTTCATGCTGCGCAGCTGCGCCGGTTCCCTTTACATTCATGGCGCAGCTGCGCCACTGGACAGGAACTGAATTTTTTTTATTTAATTAAATGAATGGTTTATTTAATTAATAAAGGTTTAAAATAAAGATTTTTATTTTTTATGAAATGAGATTTCAGAATTGCTAAAATTAAAGAGTTTAATTTGGAATTGTTTTTGAATGAAATAATGGAGTTTATTTTTCCAAAAACAAAGTTTAGCAAACTTTTGCCCATTAACTAAAATTAATACATATATGGAATGAATTTGTTTTCATGAGATGAATAAGTTTTATTGATACGCATGATGATATGTATGGTAATAAAAGGGATTGATTATGGACTATGACCAATGTGATTGGATTTTATTTTGGTTGAATGCTTGAATGAATGGGTTTTATAAAATGGGGTATGCGTACCTCGTCTTCTCTAGTTTTATTCTCGATGTAAATTCTATCTCCTTTCTATGTACTTCCCCTTGATTGCTGATCAAGGTTTCTATTTAATTTTAAATAGTTAATGTAATAGAGATAGTTAGAATTATTTTGAAGAAATTGGAGACCAAGGAGCAAGGAACGCGTGAAGACTCATTTGTATGGAGCCAGGGTTTAAATGTAATAGTTATATTTAAATTTAAATTCTTGCACTCCTAGGTTTGACCTTTTGGTTCACTTGGTGGCTCTAGTGAACCAAACTAGAATAAAAGTCCATAATCAATCCGGGTAGAATATAGTATTCTATATTGCATGCTAAATATTATATATATTATATTTTATACAAACATGCTTCGCATGTTTAATAAAATGACGCGTCTTTTATATATATATGTGCATGCGCGCTTAAAAAGATGAGACAAATAATAACAAACCCCTCAAAGAAATATTATTAAGTCTGAAGCGTTCAAATGATATTTAGAATATCGAACGTCGTCTTCTAGCATGATTAGTTAATAGAGTATTAAATATTTAATATGAGTTTGTTGTGCTATCCACAAGGCGAGTATTGAATATTTAAGATGTTAATTAATCACATTTGATGCTTATCAAGAAAATTGAACGATCTAGTCTTGTTTTGCTATCCACATGGACGAAAATTTTTCTTTTTTGAATATATGGAAGTGCTAGGCTGGACTTAACTTAAATCATTTTAGTTCGGATGTGCACACACTTGACCATTATGATTTAAGAGGCAAAATAAAAGGAGTTACATGGTGATGTAATTGACAAGAGTTGTCTACCTATTTATTTGTATATCGCTTGTTGTGCTATCCACAAGGTTATATACATTTTAAATGGGATCCTTAATCTCACTAGTAAATCTTTAATTAGATGTTGCCGAACTATATGAGTGAGGGTAATATAGTTTGATGAAAATAGTGAGAGATACCAATTTAAAATAAAGACCTAAATTTATTTTGGTATGCAAAGTTAATAAAATGAATGTTTGCTAAAATGTTGTCTTTTCACATGCAGAATTTTAAAAATGTCAAAATCACTAATCTCACTACGAAGCATACTTGATGCAAATAAGCTTACCAGCCCGAATTATGAGGACTGGCTAAGAAATCTGAGAATTGTTCTCACTGCTGAAAAGATTTCTTATGTCCTAAATTCCACTATCCCTGAATCTGTTTCAGAAACAGCCTCTGAGGAAGAGATTGCCACTTTCAATAAGTGGCAAGATGATGCATCTGTGGCTCAATGCATCATGCTCGCATCCATGAATAACGAGCTTCAGCGTCAGCACGAAAAAATGGATGCTCCTGCTATGCTGCTTCACCTCAAGGAGTTGTATGGTGAACAGAGTAGGACTGCTAGATATGAGATATCTAAGGAGCTCTTTCGATCTCGGATGACCGAGGGCACTGCCATCGAGACTCATGTTCTGAAGGTAATCAATTTGATTGAACGCCTTGGACAGCTTGGGTTCGTCATGGATGGGGAGTTGAGTCAAGACTTGGTCTTGCAGTCACTCCCTGAGACCTTCTCGTAGTTTGTGGTTAATTTTCACATGAATAAGCTAGATGTCAGCTTACCTGAGCTGCTTAACATGCTGAAAACTGTAGATGGTCACTTCTCATCCAAGAAGAACCATGTCTTGATGGTGGATTCTTCCAATAAAAGGAAGAGGCCCAAGGCGTCTTCTGAAAAGAAGAAATCTAAGAAGGCTAAGGGAAAAGGGAAAGAAAAGGAGCAAAAGAAACCTGAACCAGCTAAAGGAATGTGCTTTCATTGCAATGAGCCGGGACATTGGAAGAGGAACTGCAAGAAGTTTCTAGCAGAGAAGAAGCTTGGAGAAGCTTCGACTTCCAATCAAGGTTTGTTTATGATTGAAATTAATTTTTCTGAAAGTCATAATTCTACTTGGGTATTGGATACCGGCTGTGGTTCTCACATATCTAATACTGTGCAGGGACTGGTCAGAAGTAGAAAGCTGAACAAAGATGAGGTGATCCTACGAGTGGGAAATGCAGCAAAAGTTGCTGCATTAGCTGTAGGAACCTATTGTTTAGCAATGCCTTCGGGCAAATCCATTTATCTTAATAATTGTTATTATGTTCCGAATATTATTAAAAACATTATTTCAATTTCTGTATTGGATATGGAAGGTTTTGACGTTATTATAAAGAACAATGGTTGTTCTATTTATAAAGACGATGTTTTATATGGTATTGGAAATTTGCGAAATGGACTTTATACACTTGACTTACAAGAAAATATATTTCAAATTGAACAAATTAAGAAAAGGAAAAGAGATGATATTAATTATACCTATATGTGGCACTGTAGACTCGGTCATATCAATGAAACAAGATTATCCAAGTTGCATAAAGATGGGCTCCTCGAGCTATCTGATTATGAATCATATCCAACTTGTGAATCTTGTCTCATGGGTAAAATGACTAAATCTCTTTTTAGTGGAAAAGGAGAGAGAGTTACAGAGTTGTTGGCATTGATTCACACAGATGTTTGTGGACCTATGACAACAAGTGCACGGGGTGGGTATTCTTATTTTATTACTTTCACTGATGATCACTCAAGATTTGGATATGTGTATTTAATGAAATACAAATCAGAATCATTTGAAAAGTTCAAAGAGTTCAGAAGTCAAGTAGAGAAACAAACGGGCAAGAGTATTAAGATACTTCGATCAGATCGAGGTGGAGAATACTTAAGCAGTGAGTTTCTCAATTGTCTCAGAGAAAATGGTATAATCTCACAATGGACTCCTCTAGGTACACCACAGTTAAATGGAGTATCTGAAAGGAGAAATCGAACACTGTTGGACATGGTTCGATCCATGATGAGTTTTACCGACCTTCCAATTTCCTTCTGGGGATATGCCCTAGAAACGGCTGCATACCTACTTAACAAGGTACCTACCAAATCCGCCCCAAAGACTCCATATGAGATGTGTAAAGGGAGGAAACCAAATCTTAAGCATGTTAAGACTTGGGGTTGTCCAGCTTATGTCAAAAAGTTTGAAAATGATAAGCTACAGACTAAATTCGATAACTGTAGATTTGTGGGATACCCTGAAGAAATCGTAGGGTATTATTTCTATCATCCAACTGATCAAAAGGTGTTTGTTGCGAAACATGCTACCTTCTTGGAGAAAGAGTTTATCCATGAAGGGGTCAGTGGGAGCAAGATATATCTTGAAGAAGTTCAAGAACCACAAGTTACCACGGACCAAAGTCAGGTACCTAACCAAGTAGAAGAACCTACTGTACCACACTCTGTTCGTAAATCTGGAAGAGTACCGAAGATACCTGAGAGGTATGGATTCGTTATAGAGGATAACGATGAGGTACACATCATGAATGATGATGATCCATTGAATTACGAACAGGCTATGAGTAATAAAGACTCAGGGAAATGGCTTGAAGCCATGAAATCCGAAATGGACTCTATGTATGAAAACAAAGTATGGTCTTTGGTTTCACCACCTGAAGGTATTAAACCTATTGGGTGTAAATGGGTTTTTAAGAAAAAGACTGGAGCAGACGGAAATGTAGAGACCTATAAGGCCCGACTGGTTGCAAAAGGTTTCAAACAAAGACAAGGAGTTGACTATGATGAAACCTTCTCACCAGTAGCCATGCTCAAGTCCATTTGGATTTTGCTTGCGATTGCAACTTACAACGACTATGAGATCTGGCAGATGGACGTGAAAACGGCCTTCCTCAATGGGAAACTTGAGGAGGATGTGTATATGACACAGCTAGAGGGATTTATTTCAAAAGTTGGAACAAATCTAGTCTGTAAGCTACAACGATCCATTTATGGGTTGAAGCAAGCTTCTCGTAGATGGAACATTCGTTTTGATGAGACAATCAAAGAGTTTGATTTTATCAAAAACGAGGATGAACCATGTGTATACAAGAAGGTTAGTGGGAGCGCAGTATCATTCCTTGTATTATATGTTGATGATATATTACTGATAGGGAATGACATTCCTATGTTACAATCCAATAAAATCTGGTTATCTAAAAACTTCTCCATGAAGGACTTGGGTGAAGCATCCTATATTTTGGGGATAAAGATCTATAGAGATAGATCTAAAAGGATGCTCGGCTTATCCCAAGGAACGTATATTGATACGATGCTAAAGAGGTTTAGCATGGAAGATTCCAAAAGAGGTCTCATACCGATGAGCCATGGAATAAATCTCTCCAAGAAACAGGCCCCAAAGACACCTGAGGAGAGAGACCGTATGAGTAAGATCCCTTATGCTTCTGCAATAGGATCTATCATGTACGGTATGTTATGTACTAGACCGGATGTTGCTCACGCACTTAGTGTAACAAGCAGATACCAGTCGAATCCAGGAGAAGAGCACTGGAAGGTAGTGAAAAATATCCTAAAGTACTTGAGAAGGACTAAAGATATTTTTCTTGTCTACGGTGGGTCTGAATTAAAACTCGAGGGATTCACGGACTCAAGTTTTCAAACAGACCAAGATGACAATAAATCTGTTTTAGGGTATGTGTTTACCTTGAACGGAGGTGCAGTGAGTTGGAAGAGTTCCAAGCAGCAAACGGTTGCTGATTCAGTGACAGAGGCAGAGTATATAGCTGCAAGTGAAGCTGCAAAGGAAGCTATTTGGATGAAGAAGATCATAACTAAACTTGGTGTGGTTCCTAGCATTGGAGAAGCAGTTCCCGTATACTGTGACAACACCGGAGCGGTTGCACAGGCTAAGGGACCCAGGTCTCATCAGAAATCTAAACACGTGTTGCGGCGATTTCACTTGATCAGGGAGATCATTGAAAGAGGAGACGTCACCTTGGAGCGTGTAGACTCTAAAGACAACATTGCAGATCCATTTACTAAAGCTTTAACACAACAGTAGTTTGATTGTCACTTAGAGAAGATGGGTATGAGATACCATGGCGATTGGCTTTAGTGCAAGTGGGAGATTGATAGTAGTGTGCATACAAGCCAATCATGTATGATGACAAAGCACATACTTTGTAAACAATCTTATTTATTTATTAATAAAATATTCATTTAAGGCATATAATTATCTACATGGTGCTGTTTTTATAATATGTAAATAACCCATAGTTTTAAGCAACGCTTTTAGAATCATGATGAGATCATGATAATGAGATCTAAATTCTTAGAAAGCTTAAAAAGTAAAATAGTTCCCAATTGTGGGATTACTAAAATGGGGATTAGTAAATCCGGATAGATTGGTACATATGTTGCTTGCTCATTGGATGAGGATGACTGATCTCATGGTCATTTGTGTGGAGACACTAAAGCAAGTATGTAGGTGCTTATTGGAGAATAAGTTCACTGAACGTGACTCGCTATAGGAATACCTAATGGAGTTTTACTCGCCTGTCAATAGGAATTCCTAATGTGATAGTAGTAAATGTGATCCTTGGACTTGAGATCATCATAGTATCTTGTATGTAACAAATTATACTTTGACTAATTCCTTAAGGCCTTTTAAGGCATATATAGGGTATGCTTGGGTGTAATGAGTTACATATGGAGATAATGAATGATCAATAAAGAATCTACCACCTCTAGTAAAAGAGGAGATATGTCCTATGTGATTCGTTAAATGACAACCCAGGAATCCTTGGCCAAGGTAGAATGAAATTAGAAAGAGGTTTCAAATTTGTATTATTTGGAGTTGTGCATTTTTTAATCGAAATACATATAATTAAATAAATTAAGACTTGACAGTAAATCCATGTCTTATATTTAATTGGGACATTGTATGGTGGAAGGATTGAATTGTACAGTAACTATTAACTCACAGGTTCTTTTATGATTAATGTTGAAATCTATATTATCTGAAAAGTCGTTGATCGCTAGGGAGGCTTATCCCTATTGTAGAATAAATGTTATTTATTTAAATAGATTATTAGTTTAATTTATTTATTTAAATAAGATTAGAATTGTTCTAATTGATTTATTCACAACCGGTTTAATATGGAGAACCTAAAGGGTCGCACCATAAAAGGAAGAAGAATTATTTAAGAAGAAAATGGCATGATAGTAATAATGCATTAAGTATAATTAATTTAATCTATGATGATAGAATAAATTAAATAGCTTAATATTTATTATTTAATATTTTAGAAATATTAAATATAAATTAATAAGAGGAGTCTTATTAATATTAATATTAATATTATTATTATTATTTTAATTCTAAAGGAGTTTAGGAATTAATATAATATCAGTACCCTCTCTCAATCCTAATAAAGATTAGGATATAAATTAATTACAAGTATTTAATTAATTAATTAAATAAAACCCTATTCTAATTGGATTAGGAGGGTTAACCTAATATCTATATAAGAGAGTCTTATATATCAGAAATTAGGTACGTGAATTTTTCAAGAGTTGGGAGTACACATATTCTATAGAGATAGAAACAAGGGTTAAGCCAATAACCCATCTTACTGAGTTCTTCATCTTCCTTGGTGGATCACCGTTAGAGGCCAAACATTTGGGTGGCTGACATTGATCAAGGGAATGAGCCACTACAGAGGAATCAAAGGAATTAAAGGAGTAGAACTTGTACCTGAGGAAGCTTGGATCTTCAAAGGTATAATTCTGTTTTTCTCCTTCCTCATTCACTGATAATTGATGCATAAGAATGATCATGGTAATGGGTTTGTATAAATTTTTGAAAACCTAGTTTTTACACTTCCGCCCTATTTATGTGATTTGATTGCATGATTGCGTTACGTACAAACCCAACACAACAAAGATAAGAAAAGAAAGAATACCGGAGGAGAAAACCGCGGAGGAGGAAGCATTAGTGGAGGAAGCAACTTGGGTAAAAGGATGTGGGAGAATAACAACAACAACAACAACAACAAGAAAAACAACAACAATCAATCAGGGAATTTTCGTGGAGGCTTCAGGAAGAGGGCTGAGGGATGCCCAAAATGTGGGAAGAATCACTAGGGCGAGTACTAAAAGGGACGTGACACTTGCTACAACTGCTGGTCAGGAGGGGCACATTTCTCCCAACTGCTAGAAACCGAAAAAGATCCAATGATGTTTCGCTTGTGGCTCAACCGAGCACCGGATCAAGGATTGCCCGAAGAAGGGAATTGGAGGAGGTAGCAGCCAACAAGGGGGAAACAAACTGATGATCGACGGACCGACACAATCAAACCGCCCAACCGCTAGGACCTTTAACATGACCGTTTAGGATGAAGTAGCTGTAAAGGACGTGGTGTCAGGTATAATCCCAATCAATGATATAAATGCTTATGTATTATTTGATTCGGGTGCCACCTGTTCCTTTGTATCTGAAGAGTTTGCTAGTAGACATATCACACCCCCAAAACGATTAGAATATCTCTTGAACATAGAAGTTGCGAATAAGGAAGTAATCCCTGTAGAATACGTTTATCGAAATTATCGCGCAAACATTAGAGAATATGAACTGAGCGTAGACTTGATTCCAATTAGATTTAGAGAATTTGACGTAATACTGGGAATGGATTGGTTGTATAACCATGCAACAATAATTGACTGTCAGAACAAATGTGTGAACCTTCAAACTCCGAGTAAGTCTAAGGTAGTGTCTTATGGTAGCTCATCGCTTAAGCAATCGTGTTGCGTTACGATAATGCAGGCCAACAAATTATTAAGTAAAGGATGTGTAGGTTATTTAGCTTATATTGTAGATACTCGAAAAAAGGTAGTAGAAATTAAGGATATATCTGTAGTGAATGAATTTCAAGATGTGTTTTCGAACGATCTGCCTGGTTTTCCGCCAGACAGAGAGATTGAATTCGTAATAGACTTAGCACTGGGAACAACACCGATTTCGAAAGCCCCATACCGTATGGCACCGGTAGAAATGAAGGAGTTGATTATACAACTGCAAGAGTTATTAGATAAAGGTTACGTGCGACCGAGTGTGTCTCCTTAGGGAGCGCCAGTGTTGTTTGTTAAGAAAAAAGACAGATTGATGAGCCTCTATATCGATTATCGAGAATTGAACAGAGTAACTAACAAGAACAGATATCTGTTACCGAGAATAGACGACCTTTTTAATCAACTGAAAGGAGCGAAGTGTTTCTCAAAGATAGACTTACGGACAGGTTATCACCAACTGAAAGTACGGGAGGAAGACATACCAAATACTGCGTTTTGAATTCGTTATGGACATTACGAGTTTTTGGTAATGTCGTTCAGATTGACTAATGCGCCGGCAGCATTTATGGACTTGATGAACCGAGTTTTCAAGATTTACTTGGATAAGTTTGTGGTAGTTTTCATCGACGACATCTTAATCTACTCGAAGACAGAGGAAGAACACGCCGAATATCTGAAGATAGTTTTGGAGGCGTTAAGGAAGGAGAAGATGTATACGAAATTTTCTAAGTATGAATTTTGGATGGAGAAGGTTCAATTCTTAGGACACGTGGTGGATAAGAATGGAATCTCAGTAGACCCTGCAAAGGTAGAGGCAGTAAGTAATTGGGAGCAGCCGAGAACACCAACGGAGGTGAGAAGTTTCTTAGGGTTATCTAGTTACTATCGAAGATTCATCCAAGATTTTTCTAAGATAGCCACCCCGTTGACCAATCTGACGAGGAAGACAGTGAAATTTGTATGGATAGACAAATGCAAAAAGAGTTTTTAGGAATTGAAAAAGAGATTAAGCGAGGCACCTGTGTTGTCATTATCAGATGATGAGTGAAATTTTGTGGTGTATTGTGATACATCGCACAAGGGACTTGGCTGTGTGCTCATGCAACATGGCAAGATCATTGCGTATGATTCACGATAATTAAAGGACTATGAAAAACGATACCTTACTCACGACTTAGAGTTAGCGGCAGTAGTTTTTGAGTTGAAGATTTGGAGGCATTATTTGTACGGAAAGAAATGTGAGATATACACGGACCACAAAAGTCTAAAATATATCTTTACACAAAAGGAGTTGAATATGCGTCAGAGAAGGTGGTTAGAATTGATTAAACACTATGACTGTGACATTCTTTATCACTTGGGTAAGGCAAACGTGGTTGCCGACGCTCTGAGCAAAAAAGGAAGGGAGAAACTGTTTCACTTGACTACTCAAGAGGAATTGATAAGAGAGATGGAGAAATTAGAAATACAGGTGAAGGGACCGAAAAGGTCTAAAGAAAAGTTATTCGTAATGGAAGCTCGTCCGATATTGTTGGATAGAGTGAAGGAATCACAAGAGAAAAATGAAGAGTGTGAGAAAATTAGAAAGAGGATCGCAGAAAATGGAGAGTAAAGATTCAGAATGGATAAAGATAGTATCTTGAGATTTGAATGGAGAGTGTGGGTGCCAGCGGTAACCGAGTTATGAGAAGAGATTTTGCACGAGGCACACAATACGACGTACTCCGTTCATCTGGGAGTCACAAAGATGTACCGAGATTTGAGGCAACATTTTTGGTGGCCCAATTTGAAACGGAAAGTCGCAGAGTGCGTTAGTAGATGTCTGACTTACCAACGCATTAAAGTAGAGCACCAGCGGCCGAGTGGTTTACTACAACCGTTGGAAATACCGGAGTGGAATTGGGAGCACATTACGATGAACTTCGTGGTGGGACTTCCAGTCACGCAGAAAGGTTATGATGCCATTTGGGTTATCGTGGATTGACTAACGAAAATCGCACATTTCCTACCGATCAAGATCTGCTATAGTTTGAATCAGTTAGCGAGTTTGTACGTAAAGGAGATTGTTTCACGACATGGAGTGCCGGTGTCAATTGTCTCAGATCGAGATCCGAGATTCACGTCAAATTTCTGGAAAAGCTTGCAAAAAAGAATGGGAACACAGTTGAGGTTGAGTACCGCTTATCATCCTTAGACAAACGGACAGAGTGAGTGAACTATATAATTGCTAGAGGACATGCTTAGGACTTACGTGATGGATTTTAAGGGAAATTGGGACGACCACCTACCCTTAGTAGAATTCGCATATAATAATAGTTACCATGCGAGTATCGGCATGCCACCGTACGATGCTCTTTAAGGAAGAAAGTGCAGAACGCCATTATATTGGGACGAAGTCTGAGAGCGACGAATACTCGGACCAGAGTTAGTGCAACAACCCGCAGACGTGGTGACAATGATAAAAGCCAAACTAGTAGCAGCTCAAGATCGCCAGAAAAAGTACGCAGACTTGCATCGACAAGACCGAGACTTTAAATTCGACAGTTTTGTATTCGTGAAGGTATCTCCCTGGAAGGGAAAAATACGATTCGGCAAGAAAGGAAAGTTGAGTCCAAGATTTATAGGACAGTTCGAGATATTGAAGCGAGTGGGCGAAGTGGCATACAAAGTTGCATTACCATCTGAGTTGGAGCACATCCACAACGTGTTTCACATCTCCGTGTTGCCTCCGTACAAGGCCGACTACAAGCACGTGATATCTTACGAGCCCATTCAAGTGGAGAAAAACTTGGTATAAGAAGAAATTCCTGTCCAAATATTAGATAGGAAAGAGCAGATATTAAGGAATAAAGTTATTTCATCGGTAAAAGTACTTTGGCGTAACCACGATGTCGAGGAGGCTACGTGGGAATTAGAAGATAGTATGATGAGGAACTATCCACATCTATTTGTGCAACCTTGTAGTAATTCCTATGACAGAATTTTTATAAGGGGGGAAGATGTAATACCCGAGAATTTTTGAATATTATTAAATGAATATATTAATGGAAATGAATATTTATTTGAATATAAATGAATATGTGTTATGAGATGGGTTAACTCAATTGTTTCGAATTGAATACATATAATAATTGAGGAAAGTATGGAGTTTTTGATAAGCTTGAAGAACGCCTTGTGTGGTGCGATAATGAGAATTATGATTTAAATAATTTAATGGATGAAGAAATTATTAAGTGAACAATTAATCTATATTAATTATTAAGTTATTATTATTGCAAGTAATAGTATAATAATGTTAATAATTATTGTTAAGGGTAAAGTAATGAGGGATAGATTAATTAATAATATTATTAATTAATTGATAAGATGAGTAATTAATTATTTTTGATTAATAAGACAAACGAGTTAGTTATTAATATAATAAGATTATAATTACTCGATTAATGGTTATGTGCAAAGCATGTGATAATTAAACATATAATATATAGTAGTTACCTCTATATTATATGAAGTGCAATGTGACGCATCAATGTAACTATATAATATATATATAAACGATATAGTAAGATTTATTGAGTTATGAAAGTTACATAATAATAACAATTATGTGACAACATGTGTGGGTGACTACATTTGAAAATGAACCTTATTGATACTATAATGAATTGTGTAAACAATTGTGTCTTAATAATGATTTCAATAATTTAATAATATAGTAATGTGATAATATCCAATTGAATTATATTCGGTGTTGACAAAATGTATATGGAGTATATATGTGCAAATTAATTTTACTACATTGAAATATAGTTTCCTCATTTGAAATTACATTGTGACTCTAAATTAAATTATAACCTATGTATAGAGTAGATAATAACATAAGTGTTGTATGAATTCATATTGCTAATGCTGAGCTTTGCTTGTCCCAAAATAAGAGTCACTTTCCTTCTCACGTGTATAGCTATAAGGCCTAAGCCTATTTCCTCCTCAAACTCAGCAAAGATCATAGCAATGATTCACGGGGAGTGGGTTTTATGATGCATATCAACAACTACTCACCAACTTTTTCTTAACCACCATGTTTTTGTTTCTTCCGTTAGTTTGATTTGGGAGATAAATGCATTGTTTGTATATTGGTTTTCCTATAAATGAAGCATCCCTCCTCATTTCTATTGCTGAGACATTGTTTAAGGCTGGTATATTGAGATATAGAGAGAGTGAGATATCAATTGAAGGCTGAGTTTTGAACAGAAGCTTCAAAGAGGTAATTCTAATTTTTAAATTTCTAAGTTCTTAAAGTTTCGGAAATAACATGAGTTCTTACTAGCTTAGTCAAAAAAATTGTTGGTGTTAGCTTGAAGTAATCTGTAACTTTTGGTTAAACATGGTTAGTATACTCAAATACGAACCTAACGGATGTTGAACCAACCAAATTGGTTAAGAAATGAATCTATTTTGGAATTTTTTTCTAAACATGAGAAAAATATAGAAAATTAGCATGATCATGAATTTTGGGTAGTGAAAGTAGTTAGTTAGTTGATATGTATGCTAGAAATACTTGCATAGTTGTTAAATAAACTTAGTATCATTTTAATAATACAAGGTGGCATGATTAGAAGAGATTTCGTGAAGCAAATTTGGAAATTGGCTTAACTTCTGCCGAAGTAGAAACAGTTCAGTGCTAGCTGAGACCCGGTAGCAGCTGCGCCAGCGCTGCGCCATGTCCTTGTGACAGTTTTCTTGTTCTGTTAGTAATCTGTTATGTGCTAAAATGTTAATACTACCTAGACAAGCATAATAACTAGTGGAGCACGTATATATATGTTACTTGAGATGACATGCATGTTCATAGCTAAGTTCGTATACATTATTGATGAAAAGACTTGTAGCTTGAAATTGAACTTATAGTTCTTAAAGTGAACTTTAGTATGTATGTATCATATTGATGTTCTGACCTCTTAAGCATGATTATATGGTTTAATTATGCATGAAGTGATAGTTTAACAAGTTAAGATTACCCTAGTATACATGATTTACTTTTAAAATGATTTCAAAGGTTAACTTAAATGTTTTGGAAAACTAAAGTTGCATGGACTGAAGTCATAGTGTTCTGATATTCTGAATATGCATGAGGGTGCTCTTAACCTCACTAAGATGTCATACATATACACATACTTGTTAGATTCAATGGAAGTCAATCATTTAAGAGTTTAAGCATGTTTTCGAAACCAATAACGATACTAATTATGCATATATGTCATAGAAACAGGTGAGCATGCTTATCAACAAAATATATGACTATCTTATGTGTTTAAATGACAAGCATGCTAGCTTATATGATTTCATGACGTTGTATGACCCTAAGTCGTTAGAAACCGCGATTTAGAACTATATCATGTATGATTGAACTTGAAAAGGTTGAATTTAAAAAGATTATGAAAGCATGGAAGGACCCTTTAACATGTATATATGCTATATGATATCATATGTTGATACTTGAAACCGATTTTTGACAGTTAACTTATAGCAATGCAATAACTTACTAAATAAAATATGTTTTGTATTGGTTGTGGTCTTATGTGTTAGTGATGATATATGAAGATGTTTAACTTGAAAAGAGTAACGTTAAGGATAAAAGACAATAAAAGTTATATTAGTCGAGATTTGTTAATTAGTATGATACTATACATCGTATGACTATATAGTAAGGTTAAAGACTTAACTTATATATTGATTGTATATATAAGATAAAGTGTGATGTTAAACTATATGACTAATGGATATCATATATATACATAACTGTATTACTATAAAGATTTTAAAGTATTGATTAACTTTACGTGGATAGACTACGCT
Source organism: Panax stipuleanatus (assembly GCA_020205555.1). Classification (NCBI taxonomy): domain Eukaryota; kingdom Viridiplantae; phylum Streptophyta; class Magnoliopsida; order Apiales; family Araliaceae; genus Panax; species Panax stipuleanatus. The sequence continues at coordinate 78,162,035 of CM035118.1, forward strand.
TAAGGCAAGTTGCCTGACTTACACTCTTTTATTGTGCAAGTATCCTAAACCCTTGCATTACTTTATTCAATGGATATTGTAAGCAAGTACTTGAACTCTATTCTTATTGAATACATATTAAGTTATTGTTGTGCAAGTGAGTTATTCAAATTATGACTTATTGCGTCATAGTTACAATAAAGTCGATTATATTCTTTGAACTTTAATGTCAAGTATTGGACTTATAAAGAGTGGTCTAGGCCATTTGATTCGCCTAGACTTATATTATGATCAGAAAGCTATCCAAACCAATTGATTGGTGCGAAGTCTTATATTGACTGCGATGAACAACCTTCTTTGGAGGGAAACATATATTGTTGGGCGACGTGCGCACTTGAGAATGATTAAATGATATGCATAACGTAGGGTACTTTAGGTTGATCACCTGTTGTACTTGCTTTTGTTGAATTATCAGTGTATTACAATTAATTCTAGTAAGAGTTCATAGTCCTTAGTGACTGCTTAGTATTCAATTATCTTGAAATCTTAAATTGATTTAGCATTGAATCATATGGATATTATTCTGTCCTTAGCGACTGTTATTGAGAACTGTTGATATTCTTGTTATCCTTGAACTATCATATCCTGTTGTACCTTTTGAGGTTTGAGAACTATATTACTCACCCTTATTGTTAGATTACTTGCTGAGAAAACTTGTTGCTCATTCTTGCTTTCCCTAAAAACATTTTTAGTTAAGGCAGAGCAAGGTGGACCTTCGGGAGTCGATAAGGGCAAGGGCAAGGCTACTGACTAGCTAGCACCTTCTATATTCTAAATATTATGATATTATATTATATCTATTAAGATGATATATTAAGACTGATTTTGAACTATGTTTAAGCTTAAGTTAGATTATGTAATACGTCGTTATTTGATATTATTATGTAATCTATTAAGTAATGTAGGTTGCGAGACTTGGGGGAATAAATATAATAAATCATTATATATTATTCTAGATTTTTCGCTGTGATTGTATTATTTTAGTTATTATTGTATTATCGTGAGGAAGTGACGAACCGAATTCGAGAGACCAGTGGCGGTCCGAATTTGGGGGCGTCACAATATAGGCTAAATAACTTGAACAACAATTCCTAAGTAGTATTTCTATCTAAGTAATATTCAAACATTGAAACTGCTTAGGTGAACAATGACCACTACTTTTGACTTTGACGTAGTCACAAGGTTTATCCGTTTTTGATGGCAATCAATCATTGCATTATGATTAACTAGCCAATTCATCCCTAGGATTACATCAAATTCACATAACTCTATAGGAATAAGATTTACCAAGAAGTTGTGTCCCTTAATGTTTACACTATAATTTCTATAAATAGCTTCAATAGATATTTTTTCTTTATTCGCAATTTCTATACAGAATGGTTTGTCTAAATTTTCACATGGCACATTCAACTTTTTAGAAAAGCTTTTAGACACAAAAGAATATATAGCTCTAGAGTCGAATAACATATATGCATTTAAAGTGTTGATAGGGACTATACCTGTCACCACGTCCTGTGAAGCAACAGCATCCCTCACCGTCATATTAAATGTTCTAGCAGTTGGACGACTTGGACCTCCAGCTACTGTTACAGGTGGTTTGTTGTTTGATACCTGATTTCCCCCTCCTCCCCCTTGATTCTTATTTTTCAGATAATTTCTACTTATATGTCCAAATGTTCCGCAGATGAAGCATTTGTTTTGATTAGGAGTAGGACACTAAGGAGAATAATGTCCCTCCTGACAATAATTAAAACACCTATTCTTTAAGCACATACCTTTATGAATTTTCACACATTTGACACAAGAGTCTGTTTTATTATTATTCATGTTGGTGTTAAAGTTCTTATTGTTGTTGAATTTAGATACATTTTTCCCATAGTTGTTAGGAAAAGTGGTATCCCACCTTTTTTTATTATTAAACCCTCTTAAACTGGGTTCTCCCTTTGATTTTACTCCTTCACCTTGACTCTTTTTATCTTTATGATATTTAATGAGGTTTTCACTCTCACTCTCTGCAATAATATCCTTCTCGAGAATCTCAGGGAAAGTCCTAAGCTGAAACACAAACAGCTTACTACGAATCTAAAGTTTTAAACCCTCCTCGTACCTTCGAGTTTTCCTAGCTTCAGTTTCTACTTGATGTGAAGCGAATTGCGCTAATTCACTAAACTTAGATGTATACTGGGCTACAGTATGTTCTCCCTGCTTTAATTCCAAAAACTTCACCTCCATATGATCTTTTAACGATTGGGGAAAATAATTTTCAAAGAATAGTTCCTTAAATTTTTCCCATGAGACAACTTTTGTCCCTGCACGATTTTAATTCCCACCAATAATTTTCTTCCCCTTTCAAGAAAAAAGGTTGAAAAAACTGTTTTCTGGTCTTCCCTAACATTGGTTACTAGGAAAAACTTTTCTATTTCAGTGATCCAGACTTGGGTTTTAATAGGTTCTCCGATACTTTTAAACTCAGGTGGTCCTACTAACTTAAAGTCTTTAAACAATGTATTTTAGTTGGTAGGTCTATTTTGTACAGCTCCTAATAACAAGTCTACTAAACTTTGGGTAGAGTCATCATCATTCTCTGACTGTGCTCTCCTTCTGTTCTATGGCATGATTTTATAAAATAAAGCCAAGTATAAATATAAGTACAATTATTCATATAGTAAGAATCTGATATTTTTAAACATAACCTATATATATATCACATGAACAGTAAATTACATATTCGACTAGTGGTTTATTACTACCACTAGCTTAACACAACAAAATCTGTTCTATAATAGAAACTGAGCATCTAGATTCTTATATTAAAATCTAGAAATTCCTGGTTTCCTCATATGCATCCTAGATCATGTGGCATACCACTGATCGATCTATGAGATAAGGAATCTTTCTATCTTTAACTGGATATTTAATCACTCGATTCCACAGACTATCGAATGTCCCACGAGTTCCACGGACAAACTTAGTTAACCCAGCATGTGCATCATGTCTACCCCTCTTAACATTATGGAGAAGCATCCTCAGTTGGGTGGAATCTGGCCTCTCATGTTCCAGCACGCCTTCAGCCATATGTGCCTTGAACTCAGCATTCACAGTATTAATGTTAGCCTGCTGAATCACTGCAGCGAGTGCCTCCTCATGTTTCTCAATCCTCATTAATTGACCAGCTACAGGATTTTCACCTTCTTCAGCCTCTAATATCTCCTGATCATGCAGTAGTTCCTCTTCCTCATGATCACTGTCTTGTTCTGTCATTATCTAAGGTGGATTTATGACTATTGGCATATCCTCTACATCAGCCATTTTCTACAAAAGAAATTTCTTTCATTATTTCACTATATACTAAGAAACTCTACATCTAACACAAATCTTTTAATGTTATTTTATGTATAGTTAAATATTTTTACGGACTCAATGACTATATCCTAAGATACTTTACTTCTTTATTAGAGCTATAGCCTAAAGCTTTGATACCAACCTGTGACGCCCCCAAATCTATACACCCGTGGTATCCGATCTTGAGTTCATGATTATCCAAATACTATAGATATTCAATAAGATATAATTCCTATCTATCCAAGGTTCACAGTATCCCATAACAGATAACAATTCTTGTTTAGAACTGTTGATGTGTTTGGATACCCTCACTTGGATAAATAGACTTTATCCTATGAATATCCCTTTCCTATCATTAGTTCATGAGGGATTTCGGCACATAAACGCAATAGAATTTAAAAAAATTTTGAAACCCTAAAACAGGATCCATGCGAAAATTTATTAATTCAGAGATTTAGATTTGTTTTACCAAATATCCGAGCTTGAATAGAGACGATGAAAATTCTGGAACAGCTTCGAATCTTCAACGCAATCCAACGGAACTGCGCCTCTACGGTATCCACATGAACTCCCCGCGAATTGTCACACTATCTGGAGCAACGAGAGCCGTGGTACTCGCCACCAAGGATCTGGATTTTCTGAAGCTTTTCTCTATAGTCTGTCTCTAAGAGCGGCTAGGGTTTTGTTTTTATGATATTATCTATATTTAAACGGTTGATATATCATATATATATAGCAGTGAAAAGTACATATATATATATGTACTTTGACTTAGGCCGAGTATTTTTCTTGATCTATCTCAATAGATCTTGATACCTAAAATGTAGGTTGCATCACCCAAATCTTTCATGGAGAAACATTTTCCTAACCATATTTTTACAGCCTGTAAGGAAGGAATGTCATTCCCAATAATTAATATGTCATCAACATATAATACCAGGAATATAATGTGACTCCCAATAACCTTCTTATACACACAAGGTTCATCTTCATTTTTTATAAAGCCAAACACTTTTACTGCTTCATCAAATTGAAGATTCCAACTCCGAGAGGTTTGCTTCAATCCATAAATGGATCGCTGCAGCTTACATACTTTTCTAGCATTATTTGGACTGACAAAACCCTCAGGTTGTGTCATATACAAATCCTCAAGGAGATTTCCATTAAGGAAAGCAGTTTTGACATCCATCTGCCATATTTTATAATTATAGAAGGCAACAATAGCAAGTAAGATCCTGATGAATTTAACCATTGCCACTGGAGAGCAGGTTTCATCATAGTCAACACCTTGAACTTGTTTGAAACCTTTTGCTACCAGTCGGCCTTTATAGGTTTGTACATTACCATCCATGGCGATTTTCTTCTTTAAAACCCACTTGCACCCGATTGGTTTTACCCCTTCGGGTGGATCAACCAAAGTTCATACTTGGTTAGTATACATGGAGTCTATCTAAGATTTCATGGCTTCAAACCATCTCTCATAATCTTGTCCATTCATAGCTTCTTGGTAGGAAGCAGGCTCATCATGGTCTATGAGCATCACATCGCCGTTTTGAGTCACAAGAAATCCACAATATCTCTCGGGCACTTGGCGTGTCCTACCAGATCTACGAATGCCTCGTGTAATTTGAGCATGTTCACTTTCCACAATATCTTGTTGTTCCTGCTCATGTTCCAACTCAGGTTCAATGATATTTTATGGTTCTCGAATTTCTTCGAGTTCTACTTTGCTCTCACTATTTCCTTTAGAAACAAATTCTCTTTCTAGAAAAATACAAGTTCGAGCAACAAATACTTTGTTCTTAGAAGGTTTGTTGAAATAATACCCTTATGTTTCCTTTGGGTATCCCACAAAATTACATTTGTCATATTTGGGTCTGAGCTTGTCAAAAGCTAGACGTTTTACGAAAGCATCGCAATCCCAAATCTTCATGAACGACATACTAGGACGTTTCCCAGTCCACATCTCATATGGTGTCTCACGAACCGTCTTTATAGGAACACGGTTGAGTGTGAATGCAGCTGTCTCTAGGGCATAACCCCAGAAGCTTATTAGAAGATTTGTATGACTCATCATTGATCGTACCATATCCAACAAGGTGCTAATAGTAGTGTGCATACAAGCCAATCATGTAGGATGATAAAGCACGTACTTTGTAAACAATCTTATTTATTTATTAATAAAATATTTATTTATTAAAGGAATTTAATTATCTACATGGTGCTGTTTTTTTATAATATGTAAATAACCCATAGTTTTAAGCAATACTTTTAGAATCATGATGTTGATCATGCTAATGAGATCTAAATTCTTAGAAAGCTTAATAATTAAAATAGTTCCTAATCATAGGATTACTAAAAATGGGAATTAGTAAATCCGGATAGATTAGTACATATGTTGCTTGCTCATTGGATGAGGATGATTGATCTCATAATCATTTGTGTGGAGACACTAAATCAAGTATGTAGGTGCTTATTGGAGAATAAGTTCACTGAACGTGACTCGCTATGGAATACCTAATGGAGTTTTACTCGCCTGTCAATAGGAATTCCTAATGTGATAGTAGTACAAGTGATCCTTGGACTTGAGATCATCATAGTATCTTGTATGTAATGAATTATACTTTGACTTATTCCTTAAAGCCCTTTAGGGATATATAAAAGGGTATGCTTGGGTATAATGAGTTACATATGGAGATAATGAATGATCAATAAAGAATCTACCACCTCTAGTAAAAAAGGAGATGTCCTATGTGATTCGTTAAATGACAACCTAGGAATCCTTAGCCAAGGTAAAATGAAATTAGAAAGGAGTTTCTAATTTGAATTATTTGGAGTTGTGCATTTTCTAATCGAAATACATATAATTAAATAAAATAAGACTTGACAGTAAATTCATGTCTTATATTTAATTGGGACATTGTATGGTGGATGGATTTAATTGTATGGTAACTATTTACTCACAAGTTCTTTTATGATTAATGTTGAAATCTATATTAGCTGGAAAGTCGTTGATCGCTAGGGAGGCTTATCCCTATTGTAGAATAAATATTATTTATTTAAATAGATTATTAGTTTAATTTATTTATTTAAATAAGAGTAGAATTGTTCTAATTGATTTATTCACAACCGGTTTAATATGGAGAACCTAAAGGGTCACACCATAAAAGGAAGAATAATTATTTAAGAATGTAATGGCATAATCGTAATAATGCATTAAGTGAAATTAATTTAATCTATGGTGATAGAATAAATTAAATAGCTTAATATTTATTATTTAATATTTTAGAAATATTAAATATAAATTAATAAGAGGAGTCTTATTAATATTATTATAATTATTATTATTTTAATTTCTAAAGGAGTTTAGTAATTAATTTAATATTAGTACTCTCATTTATTCCTAATAAGATTAGGAGACAAATTAATTAATTATTTTCCAAGTGGTGGGAAGCCTAAATTAATTAAAAGAGTTTAATTAATTAAAAGAAATCCCATGTCTAATAGGATTAGAAGGATTGACAAATATCTATATAAGAGGAGTCTTATAATAAATATCAAATGATGCAATTCTAATTGTTGGAGAGTACTCCTTTTCTACAAAGGATAGAAAACTAAACCAACCACCCTCCTTCTTGATAATTAATCTTTCTTGGTGGATCACCTCTAGAGGCCAAACACTTGGGTGACTAACGTTGATCAAAGGAAGGAATCTAACCCGGAAATTCAAGGAGATCACGAAGAACAAGGAGTTGAACTCGTACCTGTGGAAGCTTCGTTCTACAAGGGTATGATTCCATAACTTTTTATTTATCATTTTAAATTAATAATTTGCATAAAGGATGATCCGGGTAATTATTTTGTAGAAATTTTTTAAACTCTGATATATCATGCTTCCGCTAATTTTTACAATTTAATTGTACAAACCCAACAGTGGCATCAGAGCCAAACCTTTATGTAATTATTAATTGTTTTGATTCCGTATATGTATGGGTATGTATTTAAAATAATTTATTGGACATAATTAATTGTATAAAATTATTTTTTATGAAGAAAAAAGAGAGAGAAAGAATCGCGTTTTTTTTCCTCGCGCCGCCGTGCATCTTGCTGTGTGAGAATTTCGTGGTATCACGTTTCTTAAAGAAAGTGACTTGATTAGCGAAAAAAAAATGTGATTAGCTTCACGTTTTTAGTCAACATAGCTGTAAAAAAAAATGATTCACATTCACTTTTGCTTATATATATATATATATATATATATATATATATATATATATATATATATATATACCTAAGGTGTAAAAGTGATTCAGTAGATTATTTGATTCTTCAAAAAGGTAACCTTGGTATATATATATATATAAAATTCGTATTTAATATTCCTGAAGTTAATTAGATTCACTAGAAAGGTGATGTTATAATATATATATATATATATATATATATATATTATATTTTTAATAATTTTATAATTAAAATAAAGAGTTTATTTTAAACTTGAAATTGAATTTCATGTAATTAAAATTGCCCATTAAATGATACTCATATATATATGAAATATTTTAATTCATGAGATGAATATTTATTTATTGATACATATGGTGACATGTATGAAAATAAATGGGGTTGATTATGGACTATTGACCAATGTGATTGAATTTTATTTTAGTTGAATGCTTGAATGAATGGATTTTATTAAATGGGGTCTGCGTACCTCGTCTTTTTTGGTTTTCTTCTTGTTGTAAATTCTATCTCTCTCCTATGTACTTCTCCTTGACTGTTGATCAAGATTTTTATTTAAATAAAATAGTTTATGTAATAGGATTAGTTAGAATTTTTGAAGAACCGGAGATCAAGGAGTAGGAGCGCTTGAAGACCCATATGTATGGAGCCCGGGTTTAAATATAATAGTTATATTTAAATTTAATTCTTGCACTCCTAGGTTTGACCTTTTGGTTCACTTGGTGGCTCTAGTGAACCAAACTAGAATAAAAATCCATAATTAATCCGGGTAGAATATAGTATTCTATATTGCATACTAAATATTATATATATTATATTTTATGCAAACATGCTTCGCATGTTTAATAAAATGACGCGTATTTTATATATATATGTGCATGCGCACTAAACAAGATGAGACAAAATAATAACAAACCCCTCAAAGAAATAATATTAAGTCCGAAGCGTTCGAATGATATTTGGAATATCAAACGTCGCCTTCTAGCATGATAATTAATAGAGTATTAAATATTTAATATGAGTTTGTTGTGCTATCCACAAGGCGTGTATTGAGTATTTAAGATGTTAATTAATCACATTTGATGCTTATCAAGAAAATTGAACGATCTAGTCTTGTTGTGCTATCCACAAGGACGAACATTTTTCTTTTTTGAATTTATGGAAGTGCTAGGCTGGACTTAACTTAAATCATTTTAGTTCGGATGTGCACACACATGACCATTATGATTTAAGAAGCAAAATAAAAGGAATTACATGGTGATGTAATTGACAAGAGTTGTCTACCTATTTATTTGTATATCGCTTGTTGTGCTATCCACAAGGTTATATATATTTGAAATGGGATCCTTATTCTTACTAGCAAATCTTTAATTAGATGTTGTCGAACTATATAAGTGAGGGTAATATAGTTTGATAAAAATAGTGGGAGATACCAATTTAAAATAAAGACCTAAATTTATTTTGGTATGCAAAATTAATAAAATGAATTTTTGCTAAAAATGTTATTTTTCATATGCAGAATTTTAAAAATGTCAAAATCACTAATTTCACTGCGAAGCATACTTGATGCTAATAAGCTTACCGGGCCGAATTATACGGACAGGCTAAGAAATCTGAGAATAGTTCTCACTGCTGAAAAGATTTCTTATGTCCTAAACTCACCTGTCCCTGGAACTGTTCCAAAAACAGCCTCTGAGGAAGAGATTGCCACCATTGAAAAGTGGCAAGATGATGCATCTGTGGCTCAATACATCATGCTCGCATCCATGAATAACGATCTTCAGCGTCAGCACAAAAATATGGATGCTCCTACTATGTTGATTCACCTCAAGGAGTTGTATGGTGAACAATGTAGGACTGCTAGATATGAGATATCTAAGGAGCTCTTCCGATCTCGGATGACCAAGGGCAAGGTGAACATAATGGAACAAAAGAAACCTGATCCAGCTAGCAAAGGAATGTGCTTCCATTGCAACGAGCCAGGTCATTGGAGGAGGAACTGCATGAAGTTTCTAGGCAGACAAGAAGTTTGGAGAAGCTTCGACTTCCAATCAAGGTTTGTTTATGATTGAAATTAATTTTTCTGAAAGTCATAATTCTACTTGGGTATTGGATACCGGCAGTGGTTCTCACATATGTAATAATGTGAAGGAACTGGTCAGAAGTAGAAAGCTGAAAAATGATGAGGTGATCCTACGAGTGGGGAATGGAGCAAAGGTTGCTGCATTAGCTGTAGGAACTTATTATTTAGCAATGTCTTCGGGCAAGTCCATTTATCTTAATAATTGTTATTATGTTCCGAATATTATTAAAAACATTATTTCAATTTCTGTATTGGATATGGAAGGATTTAACGTTGTTATAAAGAACAATAGTTGTTCTATTTATAAAGATGATGTTTTATATGGTATTAGAAATTTGCGAAATGGACTTTATACACTTGACTTATAAGAAAATATATTTTAAATTGAACAAACTAAGAAAAGGAAAAGAGATGATATTAATTATACCTACATGTGGCACTGTAGACTCGGTCATATCAATGAAACAAGATTATCCAAATTGCATAAAGATGGACTCCTTGAGTTATCTGATTATGAATCATATCCAACTTGTGAATCTTGTCTCATGGGTAAAATGACTAAATCTCCTTTTAGTGGAAAAGGAGAAAGAGTTACAGAGTTGCTGGCATTGATTCACACAGACGTTTGTGGACCTATGACAACAAGTGCACGGGGTGGGTATTCTTATTTTATTACTTTCACTGATGATCACTTAATATTTGGATATGTGTATTTAATGAAATACAAGTCAGAATCATTTGAAAAGTTCAAAGAGTTTAGAAGTGAAGTAGAGAAACAAACGGGCAAGAGTATAAAGATACTTCGATCAGATCGAGGTGGAGAATACTTAAGCGGTGAGTTTCTCAATTGTCTCAAAGAAAATGGTATAATCTCATAATGGACTCCTCCAGGTACACCACAGTTAAATGGAGTATCTGAAAGGAGAAATCGAACACTGTTGGACATGGTTCGATCTATGATGACTTTTACCGACCTTCCAATTTCCTTCTCGGGATATGCCCTAGAAACGGCTACATACCTACTTAACAAGGTACCTACCAAATCCGCCCCAAAGACTCCATATGAGATGTGGAATGGGTGGAAACCAAATCTTAAGCATGTTAAGACTTGGGGTTGTCCAGCTTATGTCAAAAAGTTTGAAAATGATAAGCTACAGACTAAATCCGATAAGTGTAGATTTGTGGGATACCCTAAAGAAACTTTAGGGTATTATTTCTATTATCCAACTGATTAAAAGGTGTTTGTTGCGAAACATGCTGCCTTCTTGGAAAAGGAGTTTATCCATGAAGGGGTCAGTGGGAGTAAGATATATCTTGAAGAAGTTCAAGAACCACAAATTACCACGGATCAAAGTCAGGTACCTGACAAAGTAGAAGAACCTACTATACCACACCCTGTTTGTAAATCTGGAAGAGTACCGAAGATACCTGAGAGGTATGAATTCGTTATAGAGGATGACGATGAGGTACACATCATGAATAATTATTATCCATTGAATTACGAACAGGCTATGAGTAATAAAGACTCAGGAAAATGGCTTGAAGCCATCAAATCTGAAATGGACTCCATGTATGAAAACAAAGTATGGACTTTGATTTCACGACCTGAAGGCATTAAGCCTATTGGGTGTAAATGGGTCTTTAAAAGAAAGACTGGAGTGGACGGCAAGGTAGAGACCTATAAGGCCCGACTGGTTGCAAAAGGTTTCAAACAAAGATAAGGAGTTGACTATGATGAAACTTTCTCACCAATAGCTATGCTCAGGTCCATTCGGATTTTGCTTGCGATTACAGCTTATAACGACTATGAGATCTGGCAGATGGACGTGAAAACGGCCTTCCTCAATGGAAAACTTGAGGAGGATGTGTATTTGACACAGCCAGAGGGATTTGTTTCAAAGGTTGGAACAAATCAAGGCTGTAAGCTGCAACGATCCATTTATGGATTGAAGCAAGCTTCTCGTAGATGGAACATTCGTTTTGATGAGACAATCAAAGAGTTTGATTTTGTCAAAAACGACGATGAACCATGTGTGCATAAGAAGGTTAGTGGGAGCGCAGTTTCATTCCTTGTATTATATGTTGATGATATATTACTGATAGGGAATGACATTCCTATGCTACATTCGATTAAAATCTGGTTATCTAAACACTTCTCCATGAAGGACTTGGGAGAAGCATATTATATTTTGGGGATAAAGATCTATAGAGATATATCTAAAAGGATGCTTGGTTTATCCCAAGGAACGTACATTGATGCGATGCTAAAGAGGTTTAGCATGGAAGATTCCAAAAGAGGTCTCATGCCGATGAGCCATGGAATACATCTCTCCAAGAAACAGGCCCCAAAGACACCTGAGGAGAGAGACCGTATGAGTAAGATCCCTTATACTTCTGCAATAGGATCTATCATATATGGTATGATATGTACTAGACCGGATGTTGCTCATGTACTTAGCGTAACGAGCAGATACCAGTCAAATCCTGGAGAAGAGCACTGGAAGGCAGTGAAGAATATCCTAAAGTACTTGAGAAGGACTAAAGATATTTTTCTTATCTACGGTGGGTCTGAATTAAAACTCGAGGGATTCACAGACTCAAGTTTTCAAACAGACCAAGATGACAGTAAATCTGTTTCGGGGTATGTGTTTACCTTGAACGGAGGTGCAGTGAGTTGGAAGAGTTCCAAGCAGCAAATAGTTGCTGATTCAGTGACAGAGGCAGAGTATATAGCTGCAAGTGAAGCTGCAAAGGAAGATGTTTGGATGAAGAAGTTCATAACTGAACTTGGTGTGGTTCCTAGCATTGGAGAAGCAGTTCCCGTTTACTGTGACAACACAGGAGCAGTTGCACAGGCTAAGGAACCCAGGTCTCATCAAAAATCTAAACACGTGTTGCGGCGATTTCACTTGATCAGGGAAATCATTGAAAGAGGAGACGTCACCTTGGAGCGTGTAGACTCTCAAGATAACATTGCAGATCCATTTACTAAAGCTTTAACACAACATCAGTTTGATCATCACTTAGAGAAGATGGGTATGAGATACCATGGCGATTGGCTTTAGTGCAAGTGGGAGATTGATAGTAGTGTGCATACAAGCCAATCATGTATGATGATAAAGTATGTACTTTGTAAACAATCTTATTTATTTATTAATAAAATATTCATTTATTAAAGGCATTTAATTATCTACATGGTGCTGTTTTTTTATAATATGTAAATAACCCATAGTTTTAAGCAATGCTTTTAGAATCATGATGTTGATCATGCTAATGAGATCTAAATTCTTAGAAAGCTTAAAAAATAAAATAGTTCCTAATCATAGGATTACTAAAAAAGAAAATTAGTAAATCCGGATAGATTAGTACATATGTTGCTTGCTCATTGGATGAGGATGATTGATTTCATAATCATTTGTGTGGAGACACTAAAGCAAGTATGTAGGTGCTTATTGGAGAATAAGTTCACTGAACATGACTCGCTATGGAATACCTAATGGAGTTTTACTCGCCTGTCAATAGGAATTCCTAATGTGATAGTAGTACAAGTGATCTTTGGACTTGAGATCATTATAGTATTTTGTATGTAATGAATTATACTTTGACTTATTCCTTAAAGCCCTTTAGGGTATATAAAACGGTATGCTTGGGTATAATGAGTTACATATGGAGATAATGAATGATCAATAAAGAATCTACCACCTCTAGTAAAAGAGGAAATATGTCCTATGTGATTCGTTAAATGACAACCTAGGAATCCTTGGCCAAGGTAAAATGAAATTAGAAAGGAGTTTCTAATTTGCATTATTTGGAGTTGTGCATTTTCTAATCGAAATACATATAATTAAATAAAATAAGACTTGACAGTAAATTCATGTCTTATATTTAATTGGGACATTGTATGGTGAAAAGATTGAATTGTATGGTAACTATTTACTCACAGGTTCTTTTATGATTAATGTTGAAATCTATATTATTTGGAAAGTCGTTGATCGCTAGGGAGGCTTATCCCTATTGTAGAATAAATATTATTTATTTAAATAGATTATTAGTTTAATTTATTTATTTAAATAAGAGTAGAATTGTTCTAATTGATTTATTCACAACCGGTTTAATATGGAGAACCTAAAGGGTCATACCATAAAAGGAAGAATAATTATTTAAGAAGGTAATGGCATAATCGTAATAATGCATTAAGTGAAATTAATTTAATCTATGGTGATAGAATAAATTAAATAGCTTAATATTTATTATTTAATATTTTGGAAATATTAAATATAAATTAATAAGAGGAGTCTTATTAATATTATTATAATTATTATTATTTTAATTTCTAAAGGAGTTTAGTAATTAATTTAATATTAGTACTCTCATTTATTCCTAATAAGATTAGGAGACAAATTAATTAAATGAATATAATTAATTATTTCCCATGTGGTGGGAAGCCTAAATAAATTAAAGGAGTTTAATTAATTAAAAAAAATCCCATGTTTAATAGGATTAGAAAGGTTGACAAATATCTATATAAGAGGAGTCTTATAATACATATTAGATGATGCAATTCCAATTGTTGGAGAGTACTCTTTTTCAACAAAGGATAGAAAACTAAGCCAACCACCCTCCTTCTTGATAATTCATCTTCCTTGGTGGATCACCTCTAGAGGCCAAACACTTGGGTGGCTAACGTTGATCAAAGGAAGGAATCTAACCCGGAAATTCAAGGAGATCATGAAGAACAAGGAGTTGAACTCGTACCTGTGGAAGCTTCGTTCTACAAGGGTATGATTCCATAACTTCTTATTTATCATTTTAAATTAATAATTTGCATAAAGGATGATCCGGTTAATCGTTTTGTAGAAATTTTTTAAACTCTGATATACCATGCTTCCGCTAATTTTTGCAATTTAATTGCGTCACTATTTCGTATAAACCCAACAGGTGCGATTCCTCCCCTCAGACACACCATTCCATTGTGGTGTTCTAAGTGGAGTGAGCTGTTATATAATACCACACTCCTTTAGAAGGTCATCAAAGTCTTGGCTTAAGTATTCACCTCCTCGATCAGATCGAAGTGCTTTTATGCTTTTGCCAAATTGGGTTTGAACTTCATTCTTGAATTCCTGGAACTTTTCAAAGGATTCGGATTTGTGTCTCATAAGATACACATATCCATATCTACTGAAGTCTTCAGTAAATGTAATGAAGTAATAAAACCCACCTCTTGCTAACGAACTCATGGGTCCACATACATCACTATGTATAAGTCCCAATACATCGCTAGCCCGTTCACTATGTCCAGTGAAAGGGGCTTTAGTCATCTTGCCTAATAAACAAGACTCGTATTTCTCATATGATTCAAAATCAAATGAATCCAAAACCCCATCTTAATGGAGTTTGGATATGCGTTTCTCATTTATATGGCCTAAACGACAGTGCCAGAGATATGTTAGATTTGAATCATTTGATTTAAATCATTTTGTATTTATGTTATAGATATGCATTTCTAAATCAAGAATATAAAGACTATTAAACATTTGTGCAACACTATAACATATTTCATTTAAGTAAAACGAACAACTGTTGTTCTTTATTAAAAATGAAAAACCTTTCTTGTCCAAACAAGAAACCGAAATAATGTTTTTGCTCATAGAAGGCACATAATAACAATCCTCTAATTCTAATACTAGCCCAGTGGGCAAAGATAAATGATAAGTTCCTACGGCTAGTGCAATAACTTTTGCTCCATTCCCAACTCGTAGGTCAACCCTCCTTTCACCAAACTCCTACTCCTTCGGAGTTCTTGCACATTAACACAAATGTGAGAACCACATCCAGTATCCAATACCCATGATGTAGAAGTGGACAAATTGACTTCTATAACATATATACCTAAATCAAAAGTCACACTTTCTTTATTTTTCTTCAGTTCTTCCAAATAAGCATGACAATTCCTCTTCATGTGTCTAGGCTTTCCATAGAAGTGACAATCACCTTCTTTAGCCACCCCGCCTTTAGGTTTTAAAGCCTGTTTGGTTTTGGAATTGGGTTTGGCACCAGATTTAGATCATATCTTCTTCTTGCCTTTCCCCTTGCCCTTAGCATTCCTCTTTTGCACCATCATTATGGGAGCGGGTCCTGCCTTTTTCATGTTATTCTCGGCAGTTCTTAACATGCTCAATAACTCAGTAAGTGGTTTCTTAATTTCATTCATGAGGTAATTCATAACAAATTGAGAGTAGCTGTTGTTCTAAGATTGCAAAACAAGATCAGTTTGGGCTTCCGGAGTAATCGAAAAACCCAACCTGTCAAGGTACTCAATATACCCAATCATTTTTAGCACATGTTGATCACCCATCTTGCAGTGATACAACGCTTTGCTTGTATCATACCTCTCCTATCAAGCATGCCCTTTGAACAATTTCTTGAGATGCTCCATCATCTCATAAGCATCCATTAACTCATGTTGCTTCTAAAGCTCAGAGTTCATAGTTGCTAACATGAGACAACTCACATCCAGAGCATCATCTTGATGCTTCTTGTAAACATTATGCTCTACACGTGGTGCAATGTTAGCTGGTGCTGCAGGAATGGGCCCATCAAGGACTTATATCTTTCGCTCTTGTTTGAGGACACTCCTCAAGTTCCTATGCCAGTCTAAGAGATTAATTCCACTCAATTTTTCTTTCTCAAGGACTGATCGTAGTGAAAGACTATTTGTGTTGTTGTTTGTCATTGATATCTACAATTTAGAAGTGCAAAAATAATAAGTCAAATTGCAGAGTTTTGATATTATGTAATTGATAATAGTACATTCAAGATATACCTCCCACTATTTTATTCAAATTAATAGCCCTCACCATTGATTCAGAAAGCATTTTCTATTAAATCTTTCTAGTGAGCCAAGATCCATATTTCATTATGCCTTAAGTTAGCTTTGGCTAATCTCTCAAAACATAATTATTTAGGTAGACAGCCCTTTGTCAATTATATCATATATAACTCTTAGATAGTTTGGTGAACAACATTTGTTTATAGTCCATCTAATGGTACCTACCAAACTCTATACCTATAAGTCCACAATCTTATTGAGATAACTTAATTAAGTCAGGCCCAATGATTTTAACAGTTTGGATATCACAATTATCCTATCGCATCTTACCAAGATAAATGGGGTACTTTGCTTTGGCAAACCTACATCCATCGGTCAAGGTTTTGATGAGTGTTATTCATTGGAAGGCATCTGATTTAGACTTAATAATTTTATGAGGGATTTTATTAATTAATTTAGATCTCACTAATTTTAATTTTATTAAACATGCACATTATTTATCATATCATATCGTATACAAGCATAAATAAAGTGCAAAATTAAATGTGTCACAGTTATGGCCCAACCCTATGTCATTCTTTTCAAGCTAATGAAAAGATTGAAGGTCAGTCTAAGGTGGTAAAAGATCTTCAAAATAGTAGCTTCCTTGGACCTTCCTCATGCATGTGTCTCCTCTCCATCATCATCTTGTCATCTTGATAGGTTACATTTGTACATTACATGACGTAAAGAAACCTCGAGTTACATTCGAGGGGATTTAGATGAGAAGAGAATATTACATCAGAATTTATAGAAAGGCACGACATACAAGCCGTATTTCAAAACCAAAAATCACTAACCTATGGGTCAAAAAGGCCATAACTGTGCACCGTGCATATCATAATAAGCACATGACACAATTTATATAATTAAAGAAATCTATATATAAAATATTAGGGTCATGACCATCATACGCTACGACGGGGGGGGGGGGGGGGGGGGGTCCAAGGGGGGTCTCCCCCCTGGCGGTACACCCAGAACATATCCTATATGCCCAGTTTTGATTAATCATATTAAACTGAATCTTCATACTTCTAATCCAATTAGAACAGAAGTTGTATTGTTATTCCACCTTCTAGGATACGATTATCAGAACATCATATATATGCATATATATTGCAGATTTCCAGAATACACATACATGCAGAATATCATATATTCAATTTCAGATCAGAAAACATTCATCATCATATATCATTCATATCGTATACAATTAAAACACGTAATCTGAATTAATCGTTTCGCAAGTAGCTCTGAAACCACTTGAGGGATTTCGGCAGATTAACGCAGCGAAATTTTAAAAAAAATTTGAAACCCTAAAATAGGATCCATGCGAAAACATATTAATTCAGAGGTGTAGATTTATTTTACCGATTATTCGAGCTTGAATAGAGACGATGAAAATTCTGGAACAACTTCGAATCTTCAACACAATCCAACAGAACTGTGCCTCTACGGTATCCACACGAATGCCCAGCGAATCGTCACACGATCTGCAACAAAGAGAGTCGCGGTACTAGCCACCAAGGATCTGGATTTTCTAAAACTTTTCTCTCTAGTCTCTCTCTAAGAGCGGCTAGGGTTTTGGTTTTATGATATTATCTATATTTAAACGGCTGATATGTCATATATATATATATAGTAGTGAAAAGGAATTAACCAAAACCTAATCCAATTAGAAAAGTAAAAGCCAAATTTATATATATTATATCTTAACTAAGTCTTACTTAATTAATATACATATATACAAATTATCCTGTTAATTTAAATTCATAATTTAAATACTATCAATCATATTGACATATTTAAATCCTTACAATTTAAATTAATTTCCTTTTAATTAAGTTTTAAGTGTGTAACCCTATATGTTATTATTACATTGGCAATAATTTTAAAATCATATTATAAAATTATAAATAGTGAGCAACATCTAGTAATGCATCACTGCTACCCAAGTAATAATAAGATTGGTGATTCGATGCAACCTTTTCGTGACTAATGTTTCAATGTAATTTAATCCTTTTAACCTTGACATCCTAGATTAAACTCGAGCCATTAAATGTTTCATACTCTTTATAATTTAATCTGAGTTTTCTTGATCAATGAGTAGACTATATGAAACAAATCACTATTTGAGCATTGCCATGCATTTCATAGTCTTACTCAATCAAGAGGCCTATGGATATCACCCCTAATATATAGAAGGGTTAAATTCCATCTAGATCACTCATATTCCTCACACGATTCATGATGTACCTAATAATTACATTTATTGTCCACCCTATTAAAGGTGGCCTTTGATGATATCAAAGTACATAAATTGCTGTGTAGTAATATAGTGATTTCAGGTCAGAGGATCATTACATCATTGTCACTATGATAATTGCTAATGACACTTTGCATAATGCTCCACGTAGAATTCTCATGGTGGGTCTGTCCAGTACATTGTTCTCTAACATGTACCTATGCATTGACTCAATATCTTATATATTTATGACCAATGAGATTTGGCCATCAGTCAATCCACATACTAGTCTCAATGTCTCATTGTTGTCCCATTAACAATGATACTCGACTAGGGACATTTAAGAGCAATTATACTAATTGTAATTATATGATCTCATGTTCAAGTCACATACTTGAAGCTATATAATTTGTATCACTATTCTAAGGACTTTTATTATGCTAACATTTATATAACGCAGTAAATAAAATCATAATAAAATAATTCATTTATTCAATCAAATATAATATCAAAAATGTTAAGCAATGACATCAAAGAATTGGCCTCTAGGGCATAAACTCTAACAGTTCATATCTATTCAAAATCCAGAGTACTTGCATTACACATGAACAGTCCATATTTCCAATACCCTAACTCAGATATATAATCCCGAAGGATACTTTAACGAGTAACTCATACTACTAATCATCTAAATATATATCAACACACGATTGCAGAAACAAAAGATGATAATATATATACTTTATTATAAGTTCGGTTATAGGGTTCTCAACATTGAGTTCTTAACAAAAAGTCTTATAAGACTTACATTAAATAAAGATAGTAAATAAAGCTAATCTACGCAAGGTCTTTTTCCATTACGGTTGCCAGAAGTGCCGGGATTACCATCTAAAACTACAAAGGAAATAATTTGCAAGAATGAGGTATGACATGCTCAGCAAGTTTATATAACAAAATGTTTAATTTTGAATAAACGATAGTTCAATAATTTCACTTTACTAAGGGTTGACGACCATTTCTGAAATTTTTATTTCACTCAACCATTTTTGTTAGTCACACAGACTTAGAAATCTGCGTATTCGGATCTGAGATAGGGGATCAGCCTATTCAGTATCCTAGGAGTATGCATATCATCCTACTTCTATTGTCTATTTATAGACACACATATAGAAAACCCAGTTTAGGGTAAATTCAACTCAGTATATGATGCCTTACCAAAATAATTTGGTTTGACTAACAATTTATGCTTGATAAACAACAATTCAATGTCATATGAATAAGTGATTCATTTCTTAAAGTTATACTGAAACAATAGCAGTAACTTTTTCAATAAATAAGTAATAATCTGGTTTGGTAGAAGACATCGAAAGGTTTTCAAGTAATGTCATAAGATTAAGTATAAAACTTGCGTAATGTAATAAGTTTATAAATAGAATACTTGTACAATGAAAAGGTAAAGTTCGAATACTTGCCTACGCGTAGAACGTTTATCTAATGTTACTTGAAGTGTTTAAGATACCTAAAATATGTTAAACATATTTGTAGATATCATTAGTATTGATAATAGTACCTAACTACTCAAACTAAATACATTCGGTCTATGTTCGGTATGATTTCGGTGTCCTAAAACCTCACTGGATATTTAATAAGTTAAAAACTTGGTAAAACTTTATTTATAAGCTTTATTATAATTTTAGATAACTTATTTATCATTAATAATAATTTTTGGAAGCTTATAATAATTTTTAAGTATTTATTTATCCATTATAATGATTTTTAAACCATTAACTTTATACCTAAATAATTATTAATTACTTAGTATATTTATTAAAACCTTAGTTTTATTTTTAAATAATTTATAATAATTTATTATGATTTTTAGAATATTTAAATTATTTGTAAATAATTACTTATTATTGATAAATGATTTAATTAATTACTTTATTAATTAATTAATTTATAAAAATAATTATGAAATTTATGTCAAAATATTAAAAGTTAAATATTATAACTTAAAATGATTTTTAAAAATAAATTTCTAATTATTTCTATTTATTTTAAAAAAAAATTATTTTTGTCCGTCACTAAAGGCCTATAGCGACAGGAAGCGTCGCTGAAGGTGTTCTTCAGCTTTGAAGAACAGCCTTGGTTAAGGCCGAGTGGCTACTTTGACCAAGCATGTTCTTGCAGCTTGTTTTGATTCTGTGTTTGTAGATGCTTTAGTGTTATAGTGTTTATGTAATACTACAACTAGATATCAATTTTTGGACTCTAAACATCACCTATCAGAAAGTTATTAAGGCTCAAAGTACTTGTCGAAGCTGTTCTTGGGTTTCTGGATAACCTAGAACATCGGTCAACGTCAGCAAACGACTTTGTGATGCTAATAGCTTTGATTCTTGTGTATTGTATAGATGTTTTATTTGTTGTAGTGTGTAGTATATATGTCATACTTGAACGAGATAGCACTGGTTTGGACCGAGTAACTCCCTAAGGCATCGATCTAGGTTGGTCAAAGTCTTGTCAGAGAATGTTCTTCATTTTATGGGTTTTCCAGAAAACTAAACCGTGAACGGTCAACGGGTTTTGACCATTAATTCTAGTCATCCTATGAATTTGTAAGGTGTTAGACCGGTCTATTGATCTAATATACATATCAAAGTACAAAAACATAGCACTTTCGAAGCTTAACAACCATCTGGGACGAAGATCTGAGCCGGTCAAACGGCTGTTAGAGCCTTCCTGAAAATTTTCTGGGTTTTCAAGATTTCAGATTTTCGTGATCGGTCAATGACCTTTGACCACTTATATCTTTCATTCTGCTAATGCCATGGACTTGAGTCTTCTTTTAGATTACTAAGCTCATGCAATACTACAACTAGAATGCCATTAACAGACCAAAACATTAACACACGAAGATCTACAGGCTCTGACATATGGCTGTCAGGCCTATTTTTAATAATTTTTCAGATTACTTAAAACACCTATTCCATGCATCTAGATGTTATGAAAACGTGATCTAACAACCCAGAACACTAACTAACATGTTATTATACATAACTAAACAACATAACAAAATTAACATAGCATCAAAGATCAAATGTAAAATTAGGGTTTATACATTTCTTGAGCAAATTTGGCTTTCTAAGCTTTGATTCTGATGTTGCTATTGCTAGGACTCCTTATGGTATATAATATAAGTATATTAGTGAAAGAAATTCGTGATTTTACAATGAATTGAGGTTGCTATTTATAGAATTTCTAGGTTAGTGTTGTTAGGTCTTTTTCTCATTTTGCCTTCACAAATATCTTTCCTCTAAATTTGTGCAGCTATAACAAAGTGCATGAAGGTCAGATTTGATAAATTTTTGAAAGTATGTTGTGGCACTAGCTTGTAAGCAACTTAAGATTTAATTAGTAGCTAATTTTTGTCCTAATCTTCACTAATTATTATCTAGGGTTTTGACTTTTGTGTTTAGGATAACTTAATTAAGTTATTAGCACCTAATTTATATTTAGTTAACATGATTAGGGTTTAGGATAACCTAATTAGGATTTGTACTTCTTAATTAGGGTTTCTAAATTAGGTTTAAGATTTCCTAATTTAGCATTAGGGTTTCCTAAATTAGGGCTTGACACATAATCCATTCAAAGCATGACAAAGCATTTCGCCAACGTAAGCACAACAAAGCGTTTTGTTAATGTAAGCACGACAAAGCAGTTTGATAAATTAATATACCGAAAAGTCCAAATATGAAACAAAATTTTTAAGCACGAGGTGTCAAGCACGACCTTTTTTAGAAATTTTTTTGACCGAAGTCTTTAATAACGTATATAATAACACGATATAGTATCAGAATGGATAGATTTTATTGATAATTGAAGAATTTACATAACCGAATCTTATTAGGATTTCGGGATCTCACACTACTTTCTAGAAGATCTCCATATCTTCCTTGTCCTCCTGGACATCGTGAACCTTTTGCTTCAAGTCACAGACCTCCTTACTCAGTTGGACATTTTTGCCCAATATTGCCATGAACAGAGCCTTCATAGACTCTGCCGGTGACATCACCTCCTCTTCTGTAGGTAGTATTGGGTAAAATGATACCACCTCCACCTCCTCTTCGGACATGTCATCGAATAATGTGGCATAGTCGAAGTTGTCAGCATCCTCAGACAGATCCTCCTCTTCTGGATCAATCTCTTCTATGTTCACTATAGACACCTCTGCTACTGGCATTGGTGCATTCTCTATGATGTTGACAGATTCCTCATCGCTATATATATCCATATCTCCTGACATATACAATAAGACACAAATAACTTGATTAGTAAACAATCAAAATAGTATAAACATGTATCACATTTAATATGTTTAAGGTTACTTTTTCCTTTAAAACTCTACCCGAGTTTTATTTACTTCTAACTCCTACTTCTCTTCTTAAGGTTATAGCTTAAGGTTTTTTTTACCCCTTAAGTTTTATAACCTAAGGCTCTAATACCAACCTGTGACGCCCCCAAATCCGGGTACCTTCAAACCCTGGATATGATGCTACACAGTACTATTGTCTACTCATACATTCAATTAAACACTTCAACAAGCTGTATAAGTTTACTAAACATTCCAATACAATAATTCCTTCCCAAGTTCTTATTAACCGTTACATATGTTCATTGTCATAACATCATTCGTTACAACAAAAATAATATGCTATTAGAAGGATACCTAGGTATCCATCTTAGACTTGCCCTTGTCCTTACTGGATCCTTTTGTCTGATAGCTCTTAGCTGAAACATATGATTTTAAGCAAGAATGAGCATAACTAGCTCAGAAAGTTTATCATTATACTTTACAACCACAAAATCAAGAATCATATGCCTTCATCTTTTATAACTGTACAATAGTTATGAAATAGTAGGAATAATCAAAATAGTGTTTTGAATTCCTTTAAAATCATCCTTAAGGACATATAGTCACTTAAACATCTGAGCTGGTCAAAGACCATGAACATTATTTTCCATTTTCATTCATAAAAAGACAACCTGGTACAAAGACCGTAAGCCCGATATATCTTACGAGCACGTCCAGGTGATCAGCCTATAGTACTCTGCGTTGATCAACACTCCATCCTTAAACGTTTTCACGTTTAATCTTTTTGGCAACTACCAGTGCCCATCGAATTAACGACGTTAAAACCTTTGTTTATTCATGCTCAGGTTTAATTTGAATCCTTACCAAAGCAATTGGCATTGGATATCATCGTTAAGAATACTTTAAAACCCTAATTGGTTATTCATCTTTATGCATAACGAATGACGAAACCCTAATTGGTTAGATACATCGAACACATTCCATTGAATTCACATTCTTGGATTCCGTATAGAAATTAAGTAAGTTTTAACTTCACTTGATATCATTCAAGTACCACGCACCCCTATTACATGTTATGTAACCTTAATGCACGCTTACAACTAGATTACGATTCACGGTTTACATTTTCGGATTCTGAGTTTTAAATTTTAATAAGTTTTGTCAACGTTTAATTCTTAAAATCATTCTTAAACATGTTGTTTAAGTGATTTTTCTTCATGAATATTAACCATATAGTTGCCCCATAATTACTATGTAGCAAGCTAGGTTAATAAACATTCACGTCGAAAATTTTATAGTTAAGGGTACTGCAGCACCAGCAATAGGTTTAAAGCCAGCGCGGCGGCGCTGGCTTGCAGTATCTTTTCCCATGTCTCGGCACTGCAGCGCTGGAACACAAGGCATGGGCGGCACTGCAGTGCCGGCCCCTAGCCTCAATTTTTTTTTCCAAAGTGTGTGATTCCCGAGCTCGTAACGCGATCATTACAACTCGAAATTGGCTCGTTTCAAAGTCAATAGTTCATAAATTCTATGTTCTATGATTTCATCAAGTCGGAATTCATTTCTGAATTCATCGGCGAGAAATTCGTCAATTAGTCCATTTTTACATATTCGTTAAATGTTCGTGAACATTTGACGCTCAATTCTTCGTTTAAAGTCTGAATTCATTCGTTTTTGCTCCCGCAAGTCTTAATTACCTAATTACACATTCCCCCATCGAAAACTATCATTTTTGAATCAAACAGCGACTTTTGACTTCTATTCCGGGAAAATTCACGATTTCGACGATTAACGTCTAATCGCGTAACTTTAATCGAATTTTCGTTACTTGGAATTTTAACTTCAAACCATATGGAATCAATCCATTGGTTAATCTTTGATGATTATAACCATTCTAAATATCTAAGTTTTAATGGTTTCATTGTTCATTTCAATCATTTCTAAAGCTTCCATTCTTAATTTCTTAACCGTTTAATCATGGTTTTAATTGTTCTTTGTTATTAATCGTCTATAGTCCACTAACATCAACCTTATAAATTCTTACTGTGACACCCTCGAAATCGGGTCCTCTGACCCCGGTCCAGTCTCCATGAAACAATACTAACATTCACCTTTAAGTAACATACGATAACTAAAATGCGGAATATAATAAACGTACGTCGTTCATTCAAAAGGTGTTACTAGTCCCAAGATTCGATAACCTTAATACATCAATACAAACATACCCTAGAATAAACATTAGGGTTCATATTATATTAACAATAATTAAACAAATCATAAAGACAAAGTCTGCTCCTTGCAAACCATCCTATATCTTTCCTTTACCCTTGTCCTTCCCTGAGGGCTCGAACTTAACTGCAAGATAAGTCATGATATAGCAAGAATGAGCAATAAGTTTGCTCATCAAGTTTAAATACAACAATAAAGGATATATCATGATGAATGGAAAAATATCTGACAATGATTTCAACAAAATGAATATCTTAAAGATTCAACAATATGAATGTTAGAATGATTCAACAATCTGTATGATTCAATACTATGAATATCTGTATGATTCAATGATATGAATATATGTAAGGTTCAACAACCTGCATGATTCAACACTATGAATATCTGAAAGATTCAATAATATGACCATTAAAAGCAAAGATAATAATTGCCTTTAGAATGACTGATAGTCGAGGAGACTTTGAACTATAACTTTCCATTGGGTTCAATAGCTAATTGACCCTTTTTGGATTACTTGCTTCTGGCTACAGAAATTTAGTACCTCGAGGAGATCAGCCTCGGGCACAATGTGAATATGCATAACACTTATATCTGCTTACTCGTATCATATATATTAGATACCTGGGCACACTCCTACATATAAGGGGTGTTCTGTTCCGTCTAAGAGTCCTTACCATCAATTTGTTTGGATAGCTTTAAAGAAAACTTCATACACTAGTCTGACCGAGCAAAGGTTCAGACTCTTACTGACATAGTTCAAGAAATTTAGAACCTTGAATAATGTACAAGTCCAAAACTGTACGAGCTCAAATACACTAGGTGCGGACATCAATAATATCAATGTGGAATAATTGATAAGTAATATAACATGCTTGGAAATAAAGTTCAAGTAATTAAGTAAACAACTTTCGATTGAACAATAACCTACTCAATACAATATGAGAAGGATAGAGAACTTGCACAAATTGAAGTTTATAATTTGCACAATATATGAATGTGTAAGTTCGGGGAACTTGCACAATACTCAACGTGTGAAGTTCGAGGAACTTGCACAATACTAGATTCCTTGCATAAAATAAATGCATAGGCTTAGACACTTACAACATCAAAGAGTGAAATTCGGGGAATTTCACCATAATAGATCCCTTGCATAAATAAATGCATAGATTAGGACATTTTCTTACAACGTTCTTTGAGTAAAGTAAATACAAAGATAAGATACTTGCACAATATACGAGTTTGTATAAGTTTAGAGAACTTGCATAATAAAGAAATGAAGTTCGGGAACTTGAGAAATAACCAAAGTGTGAAGTTCGGGGGACTTTCACAATACTCAAAATGTGAAGTTCGGAGAACTTTCACAATACTCAAAATGTGAAGTTCGGGGAACTTTCACAATAACCAAAGTGTGAAGTTCAGAGAACTTTCACAATACAATAATAACCTGCTCAAAATAATATGAGAAGGAGAGGAAACTTTCACCAAAAACAAGTGAAGTTTAGAAACTCGCTTACACGGTTCATTGAATAATGTAGTACAAGAATTTAAAATACTTGCACAATAGGGTCCGGATACTTGTACAATAAAGTATAAGTCAAGAAAAACTTGCTCAAATAAATGAGTAGTTCAGGAAAATTTGCAATATGATAATACCCTGCTCGATATAAATTTGAGCAAAGTTAGGGAGACTTGCAAATAATACAAGAACGGGTTCAAAAGAACTTGCACAAATAAGGAGTGTAAGTTAGGGAACTTGTCTGATTGCTCTGCTACAATTAATTCTAGCTTTCATTAAACGGAGTTGGAATGACCTAATATTAACAACTCGATCTCTCCAATCAGTATATATAAACTAATATAAGTTCACACATACAAGAATCTAGTAATTATATAATTCTATCACATAGTTCACGTAAGTCAATCTAATCCTGTCTGTCAATTTACTAACTTTAGATTACTTAGTTTCTATGCGTCAATATAGGCTTGAACACATAACACTTCCAGTTACTAATATAAATCAACACACATGTTTATCAAGTTTATCTAACTCACGTTCGAAAGCTAACATGTTCATTCTATGTTCACTTCAAGACCACATGTTTTTATGTCAGACATTCACATACTTTAAACCATATAAGTTCATGCTTCAAGATTGGTTACTAAAGTCAAGTTATCACATAACAAGGTCAAACAATACTTAAGTAATCATGCTTGTGCGTATACTACATGTGTATACTTTAATCATATAGTCCATACTTGAGATTCATTTTCCATGAATATGTGCATATATGAAATCCATGCTTTAACCAAAGGATGTTCAGGTCAATATGTCTATAGGCATAATGAATCCTAATACACATTCTTGCATGCTTAGAGCGTATCTCACATATTGATCGATGATATTAGCATCCAATTTCTAAGTTTTCTTTCAAAATTGCACTGAGTCCATAAAGGCAATATAGCACATGCAAAGCATTTCGTAGCCGTGACTCACATGTGTTAGGACACATTTATAAGCCGTATAAATGTTCTCATATGGTCAGAATCTACAAGACATCGTCTGTGACACCCCCAAATCTGGGTAATTCGTTTCCACATGATTTAGTGTTCACTTTCTATCTATAACATACCTTTACCCAATATATCTCAAAATGAATTACAACTTTAATTCAAAATAATAAAATCTCCCTTAAAACAAGGGTTACAATCTTCTTGAACTCAATTCCAGGGTTACTCTAACCTTGACATAAACAATAAAGTGCAGAATAAAAACATGACCTAAAAATTATTACAATCATTTCAAAATAATTAAACAAATCTTCACTTGTTCATCTTTCCCTTGTCTTTACTCTTAGACGAGGCATCAACGTTATCAACTTTAACTGCAATTGTTATTTAATGCAAGAGTGAGCAAACAACAGCTCACTGGAGTTTAACAATAATAAATACATGAAAGAAGATCTTTACAAAGATCTGAATAACTTAGCTTGCTTCAACAATAAAGAATTGAATAATAATTCTCTAACAATATCAAAATTTGAATATAGAATTTATTTGAGGGTCATAAGACCTTTGAACTCTTCTTGTCCTAAGTTATAAATATTTCTATTTAAACCTTTAACAGTCAATAAGACTATGGACCTCAACTCGTACTTAGGGGGATCAGCCCATTTGTACCATGTATTGTGCACAAACATCTTAACGCTATGCGTACTAACCTCCCCTAATAATTAGGGTTTTTCAACTCAGCAATTTGAATTCAAGTCCGCACCAAAGAAAGTTTGGTTTGGATAAGCTTACAATGGTAATTTAGTCAACCCTGCGAACTCAGGCGGTCCTACTGCCTTGAATTCCTTGAACGTGGTACCCTACACTTGCGGCCAATTCGCAAGAGCTCCTGTCAATAGGTTCACCAACTGCTGAACCGAGTTGGGATTCGTCCCATCGTTATTGTTGTTCGTTGAACCCTCGGGGTTTTGACGTGTTATTTTTCTTCTAGGAGGCATTTTCTGTTAAGAAAATATTATTATTAGACCCTTTATTCAATTTTTAAATATTCAAATTCATACTTAAACGTTCTAAACAATTCATTTCACATAGAACACCAAGCACGCCAATAAACTTCTTTTAATCATTAGTCGTAGTTTTAAAAACATCAATCAGATAACATTTCTGCCATTTACATCATCCTTCCTGAACTGGAAAAGTTGCAGGATTATATTATTAACTTATCCCATTCTTATTTCAAATTATGGGATTTACTTTATTTACTACAAAAAGCAACATATAAACAAAAGCTTTACTACTACTATTGCTACTGCTACTGCTACTGCTACTGCCTAGGCATATTAATACGTCGCACCGCCTCTCTGCGATCCTCTTCCATTACCCAAAACGCCGTTCTTCGGTCCACCACATACCACGGTAAACCTTGGAACTGAGCTGGGTAGTAGAAAACACGATCCTGAGCTCTTTTTATTGCTGTATGGAAGGCATATTCTGTTTCCCTCAGCTTGACCCTCTTGGCTTCAGCTTCACCTTCAACTCGATCGACTCGTTGATTAGCTCTCAAGCTTGACTCTTCAGCTCTGGCACGCTTCCTCAACTCCTCCTGGATATCTTACTTTAGCTTTGCCAGTTCAAATCGACCAGCATCTCTATCCACCTCCATATGTACCAGGTTCCACTGTGCATCTCCTAGGTCACTTGCCATTTCTTCGATCGTCTCGTCCCGCTGCTCGATGGTTTCTTCAAGATCTCCTACTCGTCCATGAAGCTCCACATTGCTATCGTAGACTGCCTCGCACATCTCAGCACTAGTAGAGTGAGGTGGGAATTCCTCTTCGGGATCCTCTTCCTCCTCTTCCTCCTCTTTAGACTCGTCCTCGTCCTCTTCTTCTGGAATAGGTGTCAGCTCATGCTCCTGACTAACTATGGTGATCACTGGAGATGGCTCTCTCCTAACCAGCTGCTCCCAGACAACATGTATGTAATGGGGCTCCTCCTCTCTAGGCACCTGAGGCACATCCTCTTAGCCTGACTAGGTTCTCTAATGTTCGACATCCTGACAAAAGAATTTTTAAAGTTCATTATTACGTGGCATCGAATTGACACTCTTCGAATACTATAATGTAAACACATAGCACATAAGGTAGTTTATTATCTTTTACCTATCACACCTATCTTTTCGATCATACCATAAGGCTACTACCTAAGGTTTTTTCCCACCTAAGGTTTCATAACCTACGGCTTTGATACCAACCTGTGACTCCCCCAAATTTGGGTACTTCGTTTCCACATGATTTGGTGTTCAGTTTCTATCTATAACATACCTTTACCCAATATATCTGAAAATGAATTACAACTGTAATTCAAAATAATAAAATCTCCCTTAAAACAAAGGTTACAACCTTCTTGAACTCAATTCCAGGGTTACTCTAACCTTGACATAAACAATAAAATGCGGAATAAAAACATGACCTAAAATTAATACAATCATTTCTAAATAATTAAACAAATCTTTACTTGTTCATCTTTCCCTTGTATTTACTCGTAGACGAGGCATCAACGTTATCAACTTTAACTGCAATTGTTATTTAATGCAAGAGTGAGCAAACAACAGCTCACTGGAGTTTAACAATAATAAATACATGAAAGAATATCTTTACAAAGATCTGAATAACTTAGTTTACTTCAACAATAAAGAATTGAATAATAATTCTCTATTAATATCAAAATTCGAATATAGAATTTATCTGAGGGTCATAAGACCTTTGAACTCTTCTTGTCCTAGGTTATAAATATTTTTATTTAAACCTTTAACAGTCAATAAGACTATGGACCTCAACTCGTACTTAGGGGTATCAGCCCTTTGTACCATGTATTGTGCACAAACATCTTAACGCTATGCGTACTAACCTCCCCTAATAATTAGGGTTGTTCAACTCAGCAATTTGAATTCAAGTCCGCACCAAAGAAAGTTTGGTTTGGATAAGCTTACAATGGTAATTTAGAATTCGCGTTCATCAACTAAGGATTAGTTGAATCGACTTTCAATAATTCATAAATAAAAGAATTATGAATTAACATATGCTTTAGAAGTAAACTTAACGCATTTAAAATAATAAACTGGATCTTACTTGAACAATAAGTCAAGATCTCTTCGGTTAAGTAAATAATTGTCCAGTATAGAAATGAAAAGGATATTCTCAACAATGAAAATATGAACATCAAAGAACTTGCGTAGAAATAGCGAGTTTAGGGTTTAGAAGACTTGCCTTAAGCGCAAGCTACTTAACACAATTCACGTACTTTAATACTTCCTACACATATATATTAAGTCACAAAAACCTAAATTAGTTAACACATAACTAATTCACATAAGTGGTTAACCCTCATGGTTAACTCACTCTAATTAAATAAATAATCTATTATCACACAATTAATTACATCACACACATACTCACATAATTAAATTAATTATGTATTTTAGCTAAATTATAATTAAACAATTATAATTTAAACACTTAATTTAATTATAATTACTCAATTATAATTACCTCTTAAATTATCAAAATTTCATAATTAATAGTTAATTAAACTATATCATGCATTATAATTACACAATTTATAATTAATCATATATTTATCAATTTATAATAATCATGCATTTATTAAATTATAATTACATAAATTGTAATTTAAATTAACTTCTAATTGATTAAAATAAATCAACTACTACTCATTATAATTTAACAAAATTATACTTTAAATTAAACACTAACTCTTAATTATAATTAATCAAATTAAGTAACTCATTTTACTATCAAACAATTATAATTTAATTAAGGTTTTCAAAATTCATTTCTCTAATTATGAAATTGTCCAACTTATACTAGCAACATGTTATAGCCACTGAATTCATGCTCAATATCATAACCAATTATCATAAGCTATCAAATAAAACTGCACAAGTAAGCAAAACTCACTGCCACTGCACTGTGCACGGCGCAGCTGCGCAGCCAGTTGCCTTAAAACTGGCGCAACTGCGCAGGGAAAGGTTCTGGGAAAAGCAAGCGGCGCAGCTGCGCTGCTCCTGGCCTTGCTGCCGGCGTAGCTGCGCAGAAACTCGGCCAGACGCAGAGAGCCACGACTCTCTACTTTACTACTTAACCCATACAAGCCAAAAATACAGTAATATAGACACTGTAAATCATATATACGCTGTAATACATATATCTAACATGCTTCCAAAATATAAACTCATTTAAACAACAAGAATCAAGAGTTTTAAAAATCCAATTTGGCCATTTTCATGAAAACTCATATTTTCATAAAACGATTCTCTGTAATAATTTTTTTTACCAATTCAACTTAAAAAACATGTATTATATTTGAAATTGAAGATATTATCACAACAATTCTAAATAGGCATATTAACACACAATCAAATCATAACTTTTACTCTAAAATGGGCCAATAACATATAAAATCATAAGAACATCAATTTCTCCATTAAAACATGTTCTGACAAAAATTTAATTTCTGAAAATCCTTGATCATGACATACAATTTATATAAGAACCATTATAAACACAATTTATATATGTATATCATATTTGTATAACTTTCATGCTAAATCATATACATAGAGAACTCATATTCATGAATATTATAAAGAAAACACATAGAAATATAAAGAAATTGAAATAATACCCTTTTTGCTTAGATGATTGAAGAAGAAGATGATAGTGATTCCCTTCAAGCTTCTCAAGCTTTATCTTTTCTTTCTCTTCCTCTTCTCTCTATCTTCTTCTCTGTTATTTTCTCTGCTCTTTCTCTCTTTCTTTTCTTAGTTTCTCTACCTGACTAACTCTAAACTAACGTAACTTAGTGTATATACAATATACATATAACACATATAATTATAGAATATGTAACTCCTAATATAATTACATATACTAATTACTAATTAATACATAGGTTACAAAAATTTTGAATTTAAATATCCACAAGGCTTGTTTGGCCAAAACAGAATTATTTTTAAAAACAGTTTATTAGCTAAGGCCTTGTTTGGAAAATAGATTTAAAATCCTTTTTCTTTATTTTAACAAATCATTTTAACACATACCTTAATGTCATATTTTAATCAATTAAATATTAATTAACTAATTTAATCAATTAAAATTTAACATCAATTAATCACATAAACTTGTCACATAATTATAATTACTCGCTAATTATAATTCATGTAACACTTCATCATCTAATTCAATTATCTCAATTAAATTAGAACTATAATATAAAATTTAATTTAATTAATATATAACACTTAATTAAACCACTCCATAATTTATTTATTTAACTCAATAAATAAATCACATAAAATATTTATTTAACTCAATAAATATTTAAAATTATTATATAAAATCACAATCGTTACATCGTCTTGGTCAAGTTTGCTTCAAAAAGTTCTCAAGTTCTACTTTGAAAACGTCTTCACTTTAGATTAAGTATGCTAGTGCGTTTAATACTCTAATCATGCATTCTAGGTCATACTACATACTCGCCAAATTAGAATGCATATACAATACCTTTATGCTAACGTTCACCTTTGAAGCTTATATGTTTGTTAGAAATGTTCAATAGTGGGGTTCACATTCCGTCATGAAACTTATGTATGCAAGTTAACATGCTTCTCATGTGTTTATAAGTCATACAAACATGTCTCAAAAGTCAGAATATAGTCATGGTATTTATATGTCAAAGTCCCCTTTTTAAAGCTTCTAAGTTCACTCTAATAAGTCCAAGTTCATTTGTAAACTATAAAGCTTCCTCCCATAACGCATACTAACATGGTTAAAATCATGAATGTTGTATCAAGAACATATATATATATATATATATATATATGAGTTAAACTAACTTTCGTGCATGTCCAAATTAGTACCATCAAGTTAGCATGAGCAGAAAGCAAAAAGAAAAAAATTTCCTGCAGACAGGCACTGACGCAGCTGCGCAGCTGGCCAATGTAAAACTGGCGCAACCGCGCAGGCTGGCGGCCAGGCCTGAAGCTGTGCAATTTTGGCGGTTCTGCAATTCCAACTCAAAATCAATTTACAAAATTCTTCCTGTACCAGACATAATACAATCCTATCATGCATAAAACTTCATATAATACTTATCAAAACATATTCTATAGCTCAATTAACATCTAGATTGCAAAACTCAAGAATTTGACAATGTGGAGCGTGAATGGGATTTTTATAGAGAATGAAAAACAAGAAGGTAAGTGATTATACCTCTGTAATATGGCTTGTTGCTATCTCTTACTCTCTCAATGCTACTACACTGATATGTATTACTCTTACTCCAACACTCAAGCAATTCTTAGTAAAAGAATTTATGAAGAGGATGAGTTATATATATAGGCAAATCAATACACGGTTTCAAGCTTTGTTCACTAAGTCAAAATAAAGGATTGCTAGAATATACAATGGGTAAGAAGAAGTTGGTGAGGAGTAGTTAAATTACACTATTATGCCCACTCCCCTTGCAATGATCCCATCTATGATGCTGAGTTTGAGAGTGTAGGAGTAGGCTAGCTTATTATTTGTTCACGTGAAGAGGAAGTTGGGGATGACACTCATATTGGGACATACCAATTACCCAGCAACTTGAAAATACACTAAGGTTATGTATGTATATTCTATATATATACTTAAGTTACAATGTTACTTCAAATAAGCAATCAATAATACAATGTCTCAAATAGAGGTACATATATATACCAACATATAATCCATGTACATTTTCTATTAATACCAGATATAATTCAAGTAGGCATTATTATTATTTACCATCATAACTGTTATTATAATTATTATAATAACTTATTAGAAATCATTATCAAATAACAATAGTTAATTGATATTAATATAATATAATAGGGTATACATAGTAATGTCTATCCATACCTATCATGTTACATAAGGAATTATATGTAACTCATCTAATATAGTTAATCTTACCATATAGTCCTTACATACAATGTAAGCCACATTAATACGTCACATAGCATCTTATACAATATATAAAGGTAACTACCATATACCAAAGGTTTACTTATCACATGCTTGTATAAAATAATAAATCAATTAAATATAAACTCATTGTATTTATTAAATATTATATTTATTTATCTCTTACTTATTAATTATTATTTATTCATAATAATAATTAATCAACACATTGTCACTTAATTACTCCCAATTGAAATTAATCAAACACGATTAAATCTCTACATTATATTCAAGAAATTTGAATATGTAATTACTAACACTTTTATCAATATTCTAATATAAAAGTCTCAGGGTTAATCTACTAATTTAAATAACCATTAGTGATTCCCTTTAATAAAAATCCTAGCATTTATTCGCATAGGTTAAATTCACATAAGCACATAACCACATAAGGTTTAAATAAGTTTTTTTAAAAAAATAACCCTTAAAATTTTAAATCACATATAAAATCAATAAGGAGCTTAAAATTCATGGTCGTTACATCCCTCCCCCCTTATAAAAATTTCGTCCTCGAAATTATAAAAATAAGGTTACTCCAATAAAAATGGATATTTCGCTCTCATCACTTAGATAATCTCTACCGTCTGCTGTACCACTTCTGGTCCCAACAGTCGACATTCACCTACCTCGTCTCAGCACAACGGTGCTCAACACTTTCCTTCCATAAAATGTTTCTAGCAAAATCTCTTGTCTTAGTCCTAGTACAAACGGTACCCAAATTTGCCCTTCAAATCTAAGCAGTTCAGTGCTATCAATCTTAAATTTCAACTCATCACCTTCAGCTAATCACTTCTTGATGTTATCATAATCTTCGTCCTTCTCTTGTACCTCCTTAACCTTATCTAATAACGTCGAACTTACTGACACTGTAACTAATCTCTCCTTGGTCTCCATCGAATACTCAACCTCTAAGTCTAGTCGTTCAAAAACTCTGACTAATTCTCCTGAATGGTCAACCTTGATAATTTCTCTCTGCCTTTCCTACTTAAGGCATCTGTCACTACATTTGCCTTGCCTTTCACAATCATAATCTTTGATCAATTCTAGCCATCGGCGCTGCCTCATGTCTAATTCCTTCTGCGTGAAGATATACTTCAAACTGTGTACATCTCACACTTCTCGCCATACAAATAATGCTTCCAAAACTCCAAGGCAAAAACTATTGCTCCTAAATCTCGTTTGGGAAGACATCCACGAATTCCCTTCAAATCTGTATAACAATTCATATTAATGTATTCTACTGGGATAACTTCCTTGTTTGCTACTCCTACGCCCATAGGGTGTTCTAATTTCTCACGGGTAAGTCTAACTATTTAACAAAATTCTTCAGAAACAAAAGAGCAGGTGGCACCAAAATCGAATAACACATATGCATCTATATAATTGATCGGGATGGTACCTGACACTACGTCCTTGTTGTTGCGGTTGCCGCTAGCTGCAACGCCCTTTCTCTTCGGGCAGTCCTTGATTTGATGGTCTGTGGCTCTACACGCGAAACATCCTCCTTTCGACTTATTCGGAAATTGAGGAGCCATGTGCCCCGGTTGTCCACAATGATAACATGCGTTCTTCCCCTTCAAGCATTCTCCCGAGTGGTTTCTTCCACAGTTACTGCACTTTAAGCTTTTCTTAGCCTTTCCCCCGGATTTGCTACCTCCGAATGATTGGCTCTCCATCTATTTACGCTTATTGGGTTTGCTGCCTCCGCTGTTTCCCCCTTTCGGTCCTTCCTGACCGGTCATCTTAACTAGCTTAAATCGCGCTATGGCTTCAATGCCTCCTTCGGCAATGATTGCCCTTTCCAAAAGATCAGACAAAGTCTTAATCTTCAATACATCTATTTCCTTCTGTACCTATGGTGTCAATCCTAATTCAAATCTCTTTATTTTCCTGGCCTCCGTATCCACCTGATGCGAGGTGAATCGAGCCCACTCTTTAAATCTTGTCGCGTTCTCTACGACTGACATACCTCCTTGTCTCAGCTCCAGAAACTTAACTTCCATATCTTGCTGCGTATTCTCTGAGAAGAAATTCTTAAATCTGTCCCACATAATAACTTCTTCGCCTGCTAGTCCTTTATTGGGTTCCCACTAATTATTAGCTTCGCCCTTCATCATAAATGTGGCAAAACTCATCTTCTGTGCCTCAGCCACCCGTGCGATCTCAAACACCTTCTCAATTTCTTCTATCCATGTCTGGGCTTCAATTGGGTCCAAGGTTTCCCAGAATTTCGGAGGTCCTACCAATTTAAAGTCCTTAAAGCTAGTCAAGTAATGTCCTGGCTGCTCAGCTACTAGCGGGGCTATGTTCTGCATTGCTTTTGTTAATATGTTAACGAAGCTCTGCATTGGGTCGACATTTCCCCCTCCACCATTGCTAACAGATCCTTCCTCCCTCTGGTTCCGCGAAAATCCCCTAGGTGGCATGATCCTGAGGACAAGAAGAAAACATTAGGCTTTATGTGATATGCTATTCATGTTAGCATTAAGAAGTTAGGACGTCTATCAATCATAGCTGATTTAAATAAACAACTTCAGTATCACAATAAGACTCGATGGATGTCCTCAATCCATCACCTACAAACTCTACTTGAGTTTTCTACTAAGGTTATAACTTAGGTTTCGCATTCTTAACGTTTATAACCTAAAGCTTTGATACCAACCTGTGACACCCCCGAAATCGGGTCCTCTGACCCCGGTCCGATCGCCACGAAACAATACTAACATCCACCTTTAAGTAACATACGATAACTAAAATACGGAATATAATAAACGTACGTCGTTCATTCAAAAGGTCTTACTAGTCCCAAGATTCGATAACCTTAATACATCAATACAAACATACCCTAGAATAAACATTAGGGTTCATATTACATTAACAATAATTAAACAAATCATAAAGACAAAGTCTGCTCCTTGCAAACCATCCTATAATTTTCCTTTACCTTTGTCCTTCCCTGAGGGCTCGAACTTAACTGCAAGATAAGTCATGATATAGCAAGAATGAGCAACAAGTTTGCTCATCAAGTTTAAATACAACAATAAAGGATATATCATGATGAATGGAAAAATATATGACAATAATTTCAACAAAATGAATATCTTAAAGATTCAAAAATATGAATGTTAGAATGATTCAACAATCTGTATGATTCAATACTATGAATATCTGTATGATTCAACGATATGAATATCTATAAGGTTCAACAACCTGCATGATTCAACACTATGA
This sequence comes from Panax stipuleanatus, assembly GCA_020205555.1. Classification (NCBI taxonomy): domain Eukaryota; kingdom Viridiplantae; phylum Streptophyta; class Magnoliopsida; order Apiales; family Araliaceae; genus Panax; species Panax stipuleanatus. The sequence continues at coordinate 78,200,273 of CM035118.1, forward strand.
ATATCTGAAAGATTCAATAATATGACCATTAAAAGCAAAGATAATAATTGCCTTTAGAATGACTGATAGTCGAGTAGACTTTGAACTATAACTTTCCAATGGGTTCAATAGCTAATTGACCCTTTTTAGATTACTGGTTTCTGGCTACAGAAATTTAGTACCTCGAGGAGATTAGCCTCGGGCACAACGTGAATATGCATAACACTTATATCTGCTTACTCGTATCATATATATTAGATACCTGGGCACACTCCTACATATGAGGGGTGTTATGTTCCGTCTAAGAGTCCTTACCATCAATTTGTTTGGATAGCTTTAAAGAAAATTTCATACACTAGTCTGACCGAGCAAAGGTTCAGACTCTTACTAACATAGTTAAAGAAATTTAGAACCTTGAATAATGTACAAGTCCAAAACTGTACGAGCTCAAATACACTAGGTGCGGACATTAATAATATCAATGTGGAATAATTGATAAGTAATTAAACCACTAAATAACATGCTTGGAAATAAAGTTCAAGCAATTAGTAAACAACTTTCGATTGAACAATAACCTACTCAATACAATATGAGAAGGATAGAGAACTTGCACAAAGTGAAGTTTAGAATTTGCACAATATATGAATGTGTAAGTTCGGGGAACTTGCACAATACTCAACGTGTGAAGTTCAGGGGAACTTGTACAATACTAGATTCCTTGCATAAAATAAATGCATAGGCTTAGACACTTACAACATCAAAGAGTGAAATTCGGGGAATTTCACCATAATAGATCCCTTGCATAAAGTAAATGCATAGGTTAGGACATTTGCTTATAACGTTCTTAGAGTAAAGTAAACACAAAGATAAGATACTTGCACAATATATGAGTTTGTATAAGTTTAGAGAACTTGCATAATAAAGAAATGAAGTTCGGGAACTTGCGAAATAACCAAAGTCTGAAGTTCAGGGAACTTTCGCAATACTCAAAATGTGACTTTCGGGGAACTTTCACAATACTCAAAATGTGAAGTTCGGGGAACTTTCACAATAACCAAAGTGTGAAGTTCGGAGAACTTTCACAATACAATAATAACCTGCTCAAAACAATATGAGAAGGATAGGAAACTTCCACCAAAAACAAGTGAAGTTTAGAAACTCGCTTACACGGTTCAGTGAATAAGGTATTAAAAGAATTTAAAATACTTGCACAATAGGGTCCGGATACTTGTACAATAAATAAGTATAAGTCAAGAAAAACTTGCTCAAATAAAATAGTAGTTAAGGAAAACTTGCAATATGATAATACCCTGCTCAATATAAATTTGAGTAAAGTTAAGGAGACTTGCAAATAATACAAGAACGGGTTCAAAAGAACTTGCACAAATAAGGAGTGTAAGTCAGGGAACTTGCCTGATTACTCAGCTACAATTAATTCTAGCTTTAATTAAACGGCGTTGGAACGACCTAATATTAACAAGTCGATCTCTCCAATTAGTATATATAAACTAATATAAGTTCACACATACAAGAATCTAGTCATTATATAATTCTATCACATAGTTCACGTAAGTCAATCTAATCCTGTCTTTCGATTTACTAACTTTAGATTACTTAGTTTCTATGCGTCAATATAGGCTTGAACACATAGCACTTCCAGTTACTGATATAAATCAACACGCATGTTTATCAAGTTTATCTAACTCAAGTTCCAAAGCTAACATGTTCATTCTATGTTCACTTCAAGACCACATATTTTTATGTCGGGCATTCACATACTTTAAACCATATAAGTTCATGCTTCAAGATTGGTTACTAAAGTCATGTTATCACATAACAAGGTCAAACAATACTTAAGTAATCATGCTTGTGCGTATACTACATGTGTATACTTTAATCATATAGTCCATACTTGAGATTCATTTTCTATGAATATGTGCATATGTGAAATCCATGCTTTAACCAAAGGATACTCATGTCAATATGTCTATAGGCATAATGAATCCTAATACACATGTGTGCATGCTTAGAGCGTATCTCACATATTGATCGATGATATTAGCTTTCAATTTCTAAGTTTTCTTTCAAAATTGCACTAAGTCCATAAAGGCAATATAGCACATGCAAAGCATTTTGTAGACGTGACTCTCATGTGTTAGGACACATTTATAAGCCATATAAATGTTCTCATATGGTCAGAATCTACAAGACATCGTCTTGGTCAAGTTTGCTTAAAAAAGTTCTCAAGTTCTACTTTGAAAACGTCTTAACTTTAGATCAAGTATGCTAGTGTGCTTAATACTCTAATCATGCATTCTAGGTCATACTACATACTCGCCAAATTATAATGCATATACAATACCTTCATGCTAACGTTCACCTTTGAAGCTTATATATTTGTTAGAAATGTTCAATAGTTGGGTTCACATTTCGTCATGAAACTTATGTATGCAAGTTAACATGCTTCTCATGTGTTTCTAAGTTATACAAACATGTCTCAAAAGTCAAAATATAGTCATGGTACTTATATGTCAAAGTCCCCTTTTTAAAGCTTATAAGTTCACTCTAATAAGTCCAAGTTCATTTGTAAACTATAAAGCTTCCTCCCATAACGCATACTAACATGGTTAAAATCATGCATGTTGTATCAAAAACATATATATATATATATATATATATATGAGTTAAACTAACTTTCATACATGTCCAAATTTGTACCATCAAGTTAGTATGAGCAGAAAGCAAAAAGGAAAAAATTTCTGCAGACATGCACTGGCGTAGCTGCGCCGCTGGCCAGTGTAATACTGGCGCAGCTGCGCAGCCTGGTGGCCAGGCATGAAGCTGTGAAGTTTTGGCAGTTCTGCAATTCCAACTCAAAATTAATTTACAAAATTCTTCCTGTACCAGCCATAATACAATCCTATCATGCATATAACTTCATATAATACATATCAAAACATATTCTATAGCTCAATTAACATCTAGATTGAAAAACTCAAGAATTTGACAATGTGGAGCGTGAATGGGATTTTTACAAAGAATGAAGAACAAGAAGGTAAGTGATTATACCTCTGTAATATGGCTTGTTGCTATCTCTTCCTATATCAATGCAACTACACTGATATGTATTACTCTTACTCCAACACTCAAGCAATTCTCATTAAAAGAATTTATGAAGAGGATGAGTTATATATATAGGCAAATCAATACACGGTTTCAAGCTTTGTTCACTAACTCAAAACAAAGGATTGCTAGAATATACAATGGGTAAGAAGAAGTTGGTGAGGAGTAGTTGGATTACACTATTATGCCCACTCCCCTTGCAATGATCCCATCTATGATGCTGAGTTTGAGAGTGTAGGAGTAGGCTAGCTTATTATTTGTTCACGTGAAGAGGAAGTTGGGGATGACACTCATATTGGGACATACCAATTACTCAGCAACTTGAAAATACACTAAGGTTATGTATGTATATTCTATATATATACTTAAGTTACAATGTTACTTCAAATAAACAATCAATAATACAATGTCTCAAATAGAGGTACATATATATACCAACATATAATCCATGTACATTTTCTATTAACACCAGATATAATTCAAGTAGGCATTATTATTATTTACCATCATAACTGTTATTATAATTATTATAATAACTTATTAGAAATCATTATCAAATAACAATAGTTAATTGATATTAATATAATATAATAGGGTATACATAGTAATGTCTATCCATACCTATCATGTTACATAAGGAATTATATGTAACTCATCTAATACAGTTAATTTTACCATATAGTCCTTACATACAATGTAAGCCACATTAATACGTCACATAGCACCTTATACAATATATAAAGGTAACTACCTTATACCAAAGGTTTACTTATCACATGCTTGTATAAAATAATAAATCAATTAAATATAAACTCATTGTATTTATTAAATATTATATTTATTTATCTCTTACTTATTAATTATTATTTATTCATAATAATAATTAATCAACACATTATCAATTAATTACTCCCAATTGAAATTAATCAAACACGATTAAATCTCTACTTTATATTCAAGAAATTTGAATATGTAATTACTAACACTTTTATCAATATTCTAATATAAAGGTCTCAGGGTTAATCTACTAATTTAAATAACCATTAGTGATTCCTTTTAATAAAAATCCTAGCATTTATTCGCATAGGTTAAATTCACATAAGCACATAACCACATAAGGTTTAAATAAGTTTTTTTTTAAAAATAACCCTTAAAATTTTAAATCACATATAAAATCAATTAATAGCTTAAAATTCCTAGTCGTTACACTTACAACTCATGCTCCACCAATCACACTTCTCTATCAATATAAATTGATGGAAGATGGGGAATTAGAGTTTAGATTGGAATACCTCTTGGTGTTCTTGGTTGTTCTTGTTTGATTGAATATGGAGATTCAATTACTTCTTAATCATTGTTTGCCTTATTTTCTTATCAAAGCACAAGCTAGCTTCTTTTCTCTCTATCAATATGCTAACAAATTGATCAACCAACAAATGAGCTCCCAAGCCTTATATTTATAGAATTTGCAAGGCTTAGGGTAGGTTGGTCATTAGGACCAAACCTCCTCTTGCCCATATCTTACCATGTGAAGCCATGTGCTAGAACATGCACCCCACATGCCCACCTTGTCATCTCATGTGCCCATGGGTTTCCCCATGGTTTTAACCCACCTGTTAACCCATCAGTTCGACCCACATGTTTAGTTATTAAATTAATTCAATTTGAACGTATTTACTTCGTATAAAATTTGCATTATACATCGTATTAATTCTCGTATCATCTTTGTATTATACTCGTATTTATTCCGTATAATAATCATTATTATTATTATACATAACCTTTTTATTCTTATGTTTTAATCTTCCTAACCCTTAGGGTTCTCACGCAAAAACTTCTTGAGCCATAACTAGAATATTATTAAATATTCCTTTCTATCTTGAATTCCTATCATAAGGCGTTTCTCAGAAATTTAAAAATAATTCCCGAGCAGAAATAGATGAATAGTGATTTTACGAGAAAATTCTCAAAAAACTTTCATTTTCGTCTTGGAAATTCATATGATTTAATTCTAGCACATAACCAGAATCCTAACCACATTCACATCTTCTAGGTCATAGAACGACCTAAAAATAGCTTACTCACTTTAATAAACATTTAATATGATTTTGTTCAAATAATCAAATAAAATTCATTTACATAAACAACTGAATTTCCCGGGCGTTACAACCTTCCAGAGCGTTTATTGAAACCAGCAACTAAGATATTGGGGAAGGTATCAACAGGAAAGGTCGCAGAATTCCTCCATAAGATGGGGCACAGTGAAGCAAGAACGGTGAAGTAGTTGGAAGCTGAACCACATCAAATCTTCATTCTGGATTTAGTATTGGCTTCTGACGACCATCATTAAATTCTAATCCAAGTATTGGAGGAGGCACATCTGCCCAAAACCATTGATACTGAAAAATTCTAGCACCTGATCTGCCATGTATTGGATAGTAATGTGATATCATTTGCCGATGATAATATACCGGCCAAGGGAACTGGGCATCGCAGACCATTGCATATAGCTGTCGTATCATCTAGATATGTGGTAGGAGGCGTACTTATCGATGACGGATCATCCTTGAACATCTATCAACATAACACTTTGGATAGGATGAAGATTAACCCGAATCAGATTCGAGAAAGCCATATAGTGGTACGAGCATTCGACGGATGAAGAAGGGATAAAGTTGGGGAAATTGAACTTCCTATAGAGATTAGCCCCTTCACATTCAATATACTTTTCCAAATCTTAAAAATCACTACTGGATATAATATGTTGATGGGACGACCGTGGATCCATATAGCTGGTGTTGTTCCTTCGACTCTTCATCAATAATTAAAATGCATCATCAACGGTAATCTAGTCACCGTCAGTGCAAAACCTGATTACCCTATCCATAATCTAGGAGATATGCCCCTGATCAGCGTGAATGAGGGTATTGAGCCCGCCAGTTTCCAAACCATCGAAGTAAGCAATCCACGTTACCACTCTGTGGGTGCGCCAGCATTAACTCCCCGGATATCTCCAGAAGTAATGGCAGTTGGCCAAGAGATGCTTTCAAGATGACATCGAATAGGTCAAGGATTGGGTAGAAATGGCCAGGGAATCAAGAACCCAATCCATATACCCACGCAGTTGGGAAGGGCTGGATTAGGATACTCTGGTGGATCCAAACATCGTAACCCTCACAAACACATGTCGGTCAGCCATTTGATTCATCTCAAACCAAACCTCAAAGAAGCCGGATTTAAGGAGTCGTTGAAGAATGTCCCCGCTATCATCTCAAACCACCTGATCCCTAAAGTCGATCAGAACGGATATAAGGAGATTGGTGATGAAGAGCCTCTTAAGGACACTGCCGGATGGCCAAAGATAAGAAGTTTTTGGATGAGATTCAGTTGCAATTTATGAGCAGCTTTTGCCTTTCTGAAGATGACATGAAGAAATCCAATGGGGCAGACCTGTCGAATGATCAACCCATCCTCCTAGTCTTTAACTGAAGAAGTGTGAACATCCCGAAGGAGGATCCATGGACCTTTTCCAAATCAGTTATGGTCATCCTGGAAGACACCAACAACTCTAGCAACGCATCTATCTCAGCTATCCCCCATAACCTAACTACCAGTAATTGGACGATATCCCCTCAAATCATCCAAAAAGGGTAAAAACCAAAAAATGATCAGTTGACACGGAGCTTTACCTTTATATATGTGATAAGTGGTTTTATAATCGCTTATTTAGATATCAACTAACTTCAATTGTTGTTTAAATTCATGCGTTATCGTAGTTTTTCATGCATTTTTGGTTTACTTGTGTAGGTTTCTTGATTGGTACTCTCTTGGTGTTATGCAATGCTAAATGGGATGTTGAGGATGCTAAATGGATCAAACATTGGAATGATAGTATAATGGAGCAGAGAGGTCAGCAGCAGCAAAAAGCTAAGCAAAACAGCAGCCTATAACAGGGCGCGGCCGCGCACGATTCAAGGCTTAAAGACGCGCGGCCGCGCCAGTTCAAGCTTGACTAGATTTTGACTTTTCATTTAAGTGGAGCTTTGCTTGGAGAAAGGGGCACTCGAGATGAAGGGTCTATATTAAGGCATACATTCATTATTCAAGAGATATTCCTCCCCTTTGGGAGCACTAGCTTAATATTGTTCTTCTCTTTTCTTTATTTTTCATTAGATTAGAGTAGAACCCTAGAGTAGATTCAAGTTAGAGAATGAAGCAATTGGAAGATATTGAGGATTCAGACTTGGTGCAAGAGAACAGATTTGTACTTTCTATTCTTATCTTCTCTTTGATTCTTATTTGTAATTTTCTAATGTTTACTCAAATTGTGGATGATGGAGTTGATTCAATCATGAATTAAACTCTATTTTGGGATTTCAATGGAACCTATTGAGTAATTTATTTTGATATACTTCCTTCTTGGTCTTCTTGATTGTTATGGGATTGTCTATTATGATTCATGCTTAAATTGCTTACTTGATTGGCCATCGATTACCGTGATAATCCATATGAACTTGAGAAATGAAGTATGGAATTAGATCTGATCATAATATCTTGTGATTGTATGTTATACATGGCGTTGGAATGTATGATTTGTGCTTAGGATAGACATATACCGAAGCACCACTTGTAGTCTTTTGAGAACTTGTGTATAAACCCTAGTTATTTGTAAATCACAAAGAAATATAGTGGTTAGGTAATGTGGGTGTTCATGTGTATTCTATCATATATGGATTATATGTGATATGGACTTGGTACATCGAAAGATGGTCTTGTCTTACTTTCGTGTTCTAGACTAACAATCGTGATAATTAATTTAGCTAAACAGAAAGTGTGTTGATTTAGATGAATTAATGGGGGAAATTATAATCTCATATCTTCGTTATCTAGTTTCATTATAGGGTTATAATGTAATAGTAGTTTAATTACTTAGTTTTAATTCTCAATATTGAATCATTCGTTTAAATAAGATTGAAATGGTTATGGCTAGTGCTTGCTGGACTTTTATTAGCTAATTCTCTATGGGAACGATACTTTACTTACTCTGTATTACGTGTTAACCGTGTATACTTGAACGCATATATTGATCCGTAAAATGACCAACAAGTTTTTGGCACCATTGCCGGGGAATTTGTTTAATAATTTTTGCCAACATTAGCTTCAATCAAATTAGTCTTAATTTAAACATTTTTATTTTGTTTTAATTCTTTTCCTATATTCTCTCTTTTCAGGCACCATGGATTACAATGCTTATCAATGATGGATCAACCAAGGGAAATAGGGATTAATGGACTCAACCCAATTGCTACATTATCAGCACAACTTGAGATACTTTCGAGGAAGTTGGACATTGTTGCAAGCCAACGTACTCGAGAGATAGTAGTTACATGTGAATATTGTGCTGATGATCATCCGAGTTATCAGTGCACCATCAGTGTTGGACAAATTCAGTATAGGGGTGATTACTTCAACCACTGATGATTATCCCAATTATCATCAAGATTGGGGGTATCACCCAGATTCTTTATGGAGTTATGCTTATACAGACCAATATTGTGATCCAAGTTCAACAAACATACCAGAATCCACATTCCAAACTCCAATCAATGATCCTCAATACATGGATTCCGAGGTTTAAACTAAAAATTTAAGATTGGAGGAAGAATAGTGCATATCATCAATGAAGGAGATGGTAATGAGTCAAGCAATATCTATTCAAAATCATCAAAATCAGATGGATCAATTATTCATAGAAGTATTTAAGGAGCAATTGATTGAGCATGGGATAAAAATTCAAAATCTTCAGAATCAAGTATATCAAATGTTTGAAGCCTTGACCAATTGTCATCAAAATAATTGGTGCTATGACATGTATGCTGAAACTGATAGAGAGCTAGAAGTGTACATGCAACTAGACAAATTGAAAGAAGTGGACATCGAGGAGACAAATGGGGTATGGAAAATGATGAATATGAACCGACCTTTATAATACCCCAAGTGCCTTCTCAGCCAAAGTTGAAAAATCCAGTTAGCTTTGCACACCCATGCCCCCTTGGTAGTCACATCGAAGGCAAGGATCTTTATGATATGAGAGATATTGCATTCTTGAAACCATGGTGGGCTGAGGAAGGGAAAATAGTAGAAGAGCCCGTTGTGTTGTTCATGCCTCAATGGCCCAATCGGTTTTAAAACACAACGGCAGAAGCGCCTAGCTACTTGACAAGGGAAATGGGTAACTTATCTACAATAAGCGAGCTAGGTGACTTCAATTCAAAAACTCTCACTAAGGGGAACCTAACAAAGCACATATCGGTCCTAATGGATGGAGGGTTCCTCGCCTATCGTAGAGGAATCAGATAGCGGTGTTAAGAGAATGTCCAGCTAACGGACTATAAACTGAGCACTCGATGGGAGGCACCCTATCCAATCTCTTTCTCCCTCTTTGTTTAATTCTCCATTACATATTTTCTATCATTTCCCCCCTCTATGTTTAATTCTTCATACTTTTAATAATTAATAGTATTTTTTGGTAGTTTTAGTGATTTAATAAGTGTTGTGTGCCTTTCCCAAGTTAAATCTACTTAACATAAAAGTCCATAATCAAACTTCAAAGGCCCATAATCAGTAATGTGAAAAGCTACAGAATCAGAATTCTGGGGATTAGCGCGGCCGCGCCTGAAAAGACCTATGAAGGAGCTCGGTCACGCCGTGAGCAGACTGATTCGACAACTTAAGCAGATCCAGTTAAAAGTAAGCCAGAACAATCAGCACAGGCAGCTCCTATCCTCCTCTATACACACCACCAGAGCAGGCCGAGGAGGAGGAAGACGACGAGGCCAACTAGGGGAGTTTCCTAAACTTTTATCTCCAATGAGGACATTGTTATTTTTAAGTTTGGGGGTATTAGGTTCATTTAGCATATAGTGAGGTTCATATTGTATATAGTTGTATTTTAGGTCATATTTGGTCAATTTTAAAAAAAATTACTTTAGTTAAGTACATTAGGAAATTTTGCATGAATCCAAGTTGTCGGTTTGTTTGAAATTCATTTAGCCCATGAAGAGATTGAAATTACATGATTTGTGAACAGTTTTGATGACTTAGGATTGGTTGTAATGTCATAGCTTAATGTAAATCCTTATCTTTTTGATACTGATGTCACCGGATAGCACTCTAGAGTAACCATCACGATGTGCTTAGTTTAAAAATATCACATACTTGTCTTCTGGTGGGAAATATGTGTTTTAATGAAAGAGTTTTAGTAATCAAGTGGTCATATCTAGGACTGTAAAAAGCTTAAGTTTGGGGGAAACAAGGGGTATGCATGCTTTATATGGAAAAATAAAATAAAAAGAGAAAAAGAAATTAAAAAGAAATTAAAAAATAAAAAATAGCATGTGAATAAACACTTCGGCTACGTCGAGTCCTGTGGCCTTTGATATTTGAGCAAGTACGCCCTAGGGGTGTCTTTACACCCAGCGCCCTAAGGCCTTTTGGTTTGGGAGTCGTTGGTCGAAAGCTCGTTACACGGGTATTATTGAAAAGCCTAAGAGGACTAGGCATTGTACAGTCGAGTGTAAACACAAAAAAGTGCAAAAATCGCCCCCGTGAGTAAATAACAGCATAAGAAACCCCCTGTTGACCATTTGCTTAAGTGATTGCATGGTCTTGGTTAGAGCTTATTTGATTTACTGCTTTTCTTGAGTTAAAACTGGTTTTTCCCTCTAAGAAGCATAGTATGTGATATATTTTTTCAAATAGCATGTTTGATGGTTGCTTCACACACACACTACATCAGTGCTGACAAGTTTGGATTTGCAGAATGATATGCTTTATGATCTTGTTCTTGGGTAGCTTTTTGTTTGATTTTCTTATAGTTTTTATAAGGCATTTCATTTGAGTTTCATTTCTGACTGTTACTTGGATTCGCTTTCATGATAGTATAGGATGAATACATGATAGTTATTGCATTGTATTTGTGTTTGATTTTATTTTGTTGCTTGAGGACAAGTAACGATTTAAGTTTTGGGGTATTTGATAAGTGGTTGTATAACCGCTTATTTAGATATCAACTAACTTCAATTATTGTTTAAACTCATGTGTTATCGTAGTTTTTCATGCATTTTTGGTTTACTTGTGTAGGTTTCTTGATTGGAACTCTCTTGGTGTTATGCAATGCTAAATAGGATGTTGAGGATGCTAAACGAATCAAACAGGGGAATCATGGCAGCATGGAGCAGAGAGGTCAGCAGTAGCAGAAAGTTAAGCAAAACAGCAACCTGCAGCAGGCCTCGGCCGCGCCCGATTCAAGGCTTGAAGGTGCGCGGCCGCGCCTGTTCAAGCTTGACCAGATTTTGACTTTTCATTTAAGTGGAGCTTTGCTTGGAGAAAGGGGCACTCGAGATGAAGGGTCTATATTAGGGCATAAATTCATTATTCAGGATATATTCCTCCCCTTTGGGAGCACTAGCTTAATATTGTTCTTCTCTTTTCTTTATTGTTCATTAGATTAGAGTAGAACCCTAGAGTAGATTCAAGTTGGAGATTGAAGCAATTGGAAGATATTGAGGATTCAGAATTGGAGCAAGATAACAGATTTACACTTACTATTCTTATCTTCTCTTTGATTCTTATTTGTAATCTTCTAATGTTTACTCAAATTGTGGATGATAGAGTTGATTCAATCATGAATTAAACTCTATTTTTGGATTTCAATGGAACCTATTGAGTAGTTTATTTTGATATACTTCCTTGTTGGGCTTCTTGATTGTTATGGGATTATCTATTATGATTCATGCTTAAATTGCTTACTTGATTGGCCATCGATTACCGTGATAATCCATATGAACTTGAGAAACGAAGTATGGAATTAGATCTGATCATAATATCTTATGATTGTATGTTCTACATGGCGTTGGAATGTATGATTTGTGCTTAGGGTAGACATATACCAAAGCACCACTTGTAGTCTTTTGAGAACTTGTGTATAAACCCTAGTTATTTGTAAATCACATAGAAATATAGTGGTTTAGGTAATGTGGGTGTTCATGTGTATTCTATCATCTATGGATTATATGTGATATGGACTTGGTATATCGAAAGATGGTCTTATTTTACTTTCGTGTTCTCGACTAACAATCATGATAATTAATTTGGTTTAGCAGGAAGTGTGTTGATTTAAATGAATCAATAGGGGAAATTGTAATCTCATATCTTCGTTATCTAGTTTCCTTCTAGGGTTATAATTTAATAGTAGTTTAAATACTTAGTTTTAATTCTCAATATTGAATCATTCGTTGAAATAAGATTGAAATGGTTATGGGCTAGTGCTTGGTGGACTTTTATTAGTTAATTTTTCGTGGGAACGATACTTTACTTACTCTGTATTACTTGTTGACCGTTTATACTTGCCGCATATATTGATCGGTAAAACGACCAACAATATGTATGTCTGTTTTATTTTATCTGTAACTTGTGATTACCTTTTGTCATACCAATTGTTGAATCCTTTTGTAATTGACAATCATTTGTATATATTTAGCAATCAAGTTTTTTGTCTCATGTTTCCAAATTTGAGTATTTTTAGCCATTTCCATGACTTGCCAAGTTTGAGTAATGAATATGATTTCGATATAGTATTGGACTTTGACTTGATAGGGATTGAGCAAGAGGAAGTGGATGATGACGAGGTGTCCGAGGAAATCAAAGCATGGGTCAAAGATAAACCTAAACCCAACCTTGATCAAACCACCACCATAAATATTGGAACCCTTGACAATCCCAAAGAGCTACAGATCGAAACTAACCTACCATCTAGCCAAGAAAAAGAATTAATCAAACTCCTAACTCAATTTAAGGATGTTTTTGCCTGGTCTCTAAAAGTAGTATGCACACAAGTCAATAATGTTTGATGATAAATCATATATTTGTAACAATCTTATTCATTTATTAATAAAAGTATTATTTAATTAAATGCATTTATTTATCTACATGGTGATGTTTTTATAATATGTGATAAACTTATAGTTTTAAGCAAATGCTTTTAGAATTATGATGATGATCATGCTAATGAGATTTAAATTCTTAGATAGCTTAAAAACTAAAATATTTCCCAATCGATGAATTACTAAAAAGGGGATTAGTAAATCTGGATAGATTGGTACATATGTTGCTTGCTCATTGGATGCGGATGATTGATCTCATGATCATTTGTGTGGAGACACTAAAGCAAGTATGTAAGTGTTTATTGGAGAATAAGTATTCTGAACGTGACTCGCTAAGGAATACCTAATGGAGTTTTACTCGCCTGTTAATAGGAATTCCTAATTTGATAGTAGTACAAGTGATCCTCAGACTTGAAATCATCATAGTATCTTGTGTATAATGAATTATACTTTGACTTATTCCTTAAAACCCTTAGGGTATATCAAAGGGTATGCTTGGGTGTAATAAGTTAGATATGGAGATAATGAATGATCAATAAAGAATCTAACGCTTCTATTACAAGAAGAGATATGTTCTATGTGATTCGATAAATGACAACCCAGAAATCCTTTGCCAAGGTGGAATGAAATTAGAAAGGAGTTTCTAATTTGCATTATTTGGAGTTGTGCATTTTGGAATCGAAACACATATAATTAAATAAAATAAGACTTGACAGTAATTCCATATCTTATATTTAATTGGGACATTATATGGTGGAATGATTGAATTGTACGATAACTATTAACTCACATGTTCTTTTATGATTAATGTTGAAATCTATATTATCTGAAAAGTAGTTGATCGCTAAGGAGGCTTATCCTTATTATAGAATAAATGTTATTTATTTAAATGAATTATTAGTTTAATTTATTTATTTAAATAAGATTAGAATTGTTCTAATTAATTTATTCACAACCGGTTTAATATGGACAACCTAAAAGGTCACACCATAAAAGGAAGAATATTTATTAAAGAAGCCAATGGCATAATCATAATAATAAGTGAAGTATATTTAATCTATGGTGATAAAATAAATTAAATAGTTTAATATTTATTATTTAATATTTTGAAAATATTAAATATAAATTAATAAAAAGAGTCTTACTATTATTATTACTATTATTATTATTATTTAATTCCTAAAAGAAATTTGGGAATTAATTAATAAGATACCCTCTCTCCCTCATATATATTCTTAATAAGATTAGGAGGCTAATTAATTAAAAGAGTTTAATTATTCCCAATAGGATTGGGAATCCTAATTAATTAAAGGAGTTTAATTAATTAATATAAAACCCTAATCCTAAATTATTTAGGAGGGTTGCCTACATCTATAAATAAGAAAGTCTTATTATGGAAGAATGTTAGACATTTTTAATTACAAGAGTTGGGTGAGCACTCATTTTCTAAAGAGAAGAAACTAGAGTTTAGCCAAACACCCTTCTTCTTGAATTCTTATTCTTTCTTGGTCGATCACCTTTAGAGGCCAAACACTTGGTTGATCAAAGGAAGGAATCAACCAAGTGGATTCAAGTAGCACGCGAAAAGGATTTGGAGTTGAACTGGTACCTGAAGAAACTAGAATCTTCAAAGGTATGAATCTTAATCTCCATCTATTTTGTTTAATTAATAATTGTGCATAAGGATGATCCACGTATATGGCTTGTAAAATTTTAAAACTCTGATTTACCATGCTTCCGCTTATTTTATGCAATTTGATTGTATCCACGAATCTTACAAATCTAACAGTGGTATTAGAGTCAAACCTTTATGCATGTTATTAATTGTTCAGATTTGATATGTATTTAGAACAATTTTTTTGGGCATAATTATTGGCATAGAATTATGTTGTTTGGAGAAAAACTACACAATTCGCGAACTAAAAAAATAGTTTCTGGAGACTAGCGCACACAGCACCTGATTGTAGTATAATCATGGCACCGCAGAACCAACTTCGTTTTTTTGACATTGATGACGTGGCGCCGCAGCGCCTGATGCTAGTTCACTAGCGGCGCCGTAGCTCCTCTCTCTAGAAAAAGAAAATTAATTTTTAAATAATTTGATTTCTAATTAAAATAAAAGGTTTATTTAAATTAAAAATTAAATTCCATGTTTTTCTAGTAATTCTAAATTTAAATAAATGAGTTTATTTTTATTTGAAATTGGATTAAAATAAAGATGTTTATTTTAATTAGAATTTAATGTCATGCTAACTAATTAGAGTTGGAATTGGATTTTATGATAACTAATTGGAGATTGAAATTGAATTTCTTGTTTTCGAAAATAAACTAGTTTATTTGTAATTAGGAAAGAGATTTCATGTTTCCTTAAATAAAGGAGTTTATTTAGATATGAAATAGGATTTCATATTAATCAAAATAAAGAAGTTTAATTTTATAAGGAATTGGATTTCATATATTTTATTCCTCCCAAAAACGTTTTTAAAAGTTAAAATAAAGGAGTTTATTTTGACTTGGAATTGGATTCCATATTAATTAAAATAAAGGAGTTTATTTTGATTAAATAATTTGAATAAAAATAAAAGAGTTTATTTTTATTCAAAAATGGATAAATTAAAATAAAAGGTTTATTTTGATTTAAATTTGGATTAAAATAAAAGAGTTTATTTTAATTCAGAATTGAATTTTATGCTAACTAAAATCACCGATTAAATCGATATCAATGTATATATTGAATGTTTATTATTCATGAGATGAGTGTTTTATTTATTGATGCTTATGTTGATGTGTATGATAATAAATGGGGTTGATTATGGACTATTGATCAATGTGATTGGATTTTATTTTAGTTGGATGCTTGAATGAATGTGTTTTATAAATGGGTTCTGCGTACCTCGTCTTCTCTAAATTTTTTTTAATGTAAATTCTATCTCCTTCCTTTGTACTTCCCCTTGACTGCTGAACAAGGTTTTTATTTATAGTAAATAGTTTTGTAATAGGAATAGTTAAAATTAAATTTTGAAGAATTGGAGACCAAGGAGCAACGAGCAATGAGCTAAGAGCGCGTGAAGACCTGTTTGTAATGGAGCTCGGGATTTAAATGTAATAGTTATATTTAAATTTAATTTTTACACCCTAGATTTGACCTTTTGGTTCACTTGGTTGCTCTAGTGAACCAAACTAGAATAAAGTCAATAATTACTCACGGGTAAAATATAATATTCTATATGTGCATGCTAGTATTATATATATATATTATATTTTATACAAACATACTTTGCATGTTTTAATAAAATGACGCATATTTTATATATATATATATATATATATATGCATGCGCGCTAAACAAGAGGAGACTAATAATAACAAACCCCTCAAAGTAATTATATTATTAAGTCTAAAGCGTTCAAAGATATTTGGAATATCGAACGTCGCTTTCTAGCATGATAAAATTAATAAAACATTAAATATTTAATATGAGTTTGTTGTGTTATCAACAAGGAAAATATTTTTCTTTTTTTAATATATAGAAGTGCTAGGTTGGACTTAACTCAGATAATTTTGATTTGGATGTGCCACCACTTGATCAAAATAATCTAATAGGCAAAATAAAAGGAGTTACATGTTGGTGTAATTGACAAAGAGTTGTCTACCTATTTATTTATATATGGTTTGTTGTGCTATCCACAAGGCTATATACATTCGAAATAGGATCCTTATTCTCACTAGCAAATCTGTAATTAAATTTGCCGAACTATATATTGTGAGGGTAATATAGTTTGAAGAAAATAATGGGAGATACCAATTTAATATAAGACCTAATTTATCTTGGTAATTAATAAAAGGATGTATGTTATAATGTTGTTAATTACAATTTTTTTTATAGAATTTTACAATATCTAAATTACTATCACTGCGTAGCATATTCGATGTTATTTAACCGGACCAAATTAAACGGATTAGTTAAAGAATTTGAGAATAGTTCTCAAGGCTGAAAAGCTATCTTATGTCCTTAATACGCCTATCCCTGCAATGGTTGAAGACAATGCCTCTGAGGAAGAGATTGCTACTTTTAGAAAGTAACAAGATGATGCACAGTTGACTCAATGCATCATGCTCGTATCCATGAGTAACAACTTCAGCGTCAACATGAAACTATAGATGCTCCTACTATATTCCTACACTTCAAAGAGTTGAATGGTGAGGAAAGTAGGACTAATAAATATTAGATATCTAAGGAGCTCTTCCAATCTAGAATGATCGATAGTACTACTATAAAAAAACATCTGTTTAAGATGATCAATCTAATTGAACAAAAAGGACAACTAGGTTTTGTCATGGATGGAAAATTGAGCCAATATTTGATCTTGCACTCACTCCTGGACTCCTTTTCACAATTATTGTGAATTTTTAGATGTACAAGCTAGATGTCAGCATCGCCGATTTGTTTAAATATGTTGAAAATTATTCAGAGTCACTTTTTGACCAAGAAAGACCAAGTCTTACTGATAGGGGCCAAAGGATCTTCTGAAAAGAAGAACGATTTAAAGAAGGTAAATAGAAAGACAAATACAAAGGATAATAAGAACAAAACTATACGGATAGCAAAGGAGTTTGCTTCCACTACAATAAGCCTGGACACTAGAATAGAAACTGTGAGAAGTATCTTGCAGAGGCTAACTAAAAGAAGTTTAGTGAAGCTTTGATTACAAATACAAGGTTTGTTCATAATTGAAATAAATCTTTCAGTTAATAAAATTTTTACTTGGGTATTGGATACCGGTTATGATTGTTATAAATAAAGATTTATGAAGAGACCAAGCAGAAGTAGAAAGATAAACAAATGAAGTTTTCCTTCGTGTGGGAATGGAGCAAAGTTTGGTCCATTAAATGCAGGAACTTATTGTTTAGTGCCGCCTACGGGCAAGTCCAATAGTTTAAATAATTAATAATTTACTAAGTGAATTTTACATACTTGACTTACATGAAAAATAATTTTAAATTGAACAAACTAGTAAAAGATAATGAGATGATCATTCAAAGAGTTGAATATTTGTATTTGGTGAAATACAAGTCCGAATCATTTGAAAGGTTCAAAAAATTTAGAAGTAAAACTAACTGGCAAGGTATATTGATTCTTCAATTAGATTGAGGAATAGATACTTGTGCAATAAGTTTTAAGATCATCTGAAATGGTTTTCTTAAAATGGACGCTTCCTGATACACAATAATTGATTGGTGTATCTAAAAGGAAAAATAGTACCTTGTTAGACATGGTGCGGTCCGTAATGATTTTACCGACATTCCAGTATCCTTCTAGGGTAATGCCCTAAAAACGGCTGTATATCAACAAAATAAGGTAACCTCAAAATTCGTCCCCAAGACTTCATAAGAGTTATGGACAGGGAGGATTCCTAATCTTAAGTATGTTAAGATAAATGGTTGTCCAGCTTATGTGAAAACATTTCAAAAGAATAATTTTAGTATAAGATTTGACAAATACTGATATATGGGACATCCTAAAGTAAGTTTAGGGTAAATGTTCTATAATCCTAGCTACTTAGCAAAAGGTGTTTGTTGCGAAACACGCTGCCTTCTAAGATAAATATGCTTATCATTGAAGGGCTAGTGGGAGGATAATAGATCTTGAAGGAGTTCAAGAACCAGAAATCACTATTAGTCAAAAGGAGGAAATTGTAGATGTGATACCCCCAAATTCGGGTACTTCGTTTCCACATGATTTGGTGTTCACTTTCTAATATAACATACATCTACCCAATGAGTAATGCAAAATAAGCTACAACTTAAATGAAAATAAATAAATCTCCCTTACAACAAGGGTTACAATTTTTTTTAAAATAATCCTGGGTTACTCTAAACCTAACATGAAATAATAAAGTGCGGAAACATAACATTCCTGTCTCATTACAATCATTTCAAAATAATTAAAACAAGTCTTCACTTGCTTTGCTTTCCTTTGCCCTTACTTGTAGACGGAGCATCAGCATTATCAACCATTACTGAAATTGTTATTTAATGCAAGAGTGAGCAAACCACAGCTCACTGGAGTTTAAAAATAATATAGACATGAAAGGATATATTTAAAAGAATCTGAACAACTTAGCTTGCTTCAATAATAAAGAATTGAATAATAATTATCTATCAACATTAAAATTCGAATATAGAATTTATCTGAGGGTCACAAGACCTTTGAACTCTGCTTGTCCTAGGTTATAAATATTTCTATTTAAACCTTTAACAGTCAATAAAACTATGGACCTTAACTCGTACTTAGGGGGATCAGCCCTTCGTACCATGTATTGTGCACAAACATCTTAACGCTATGCGTAGTAACCTCCCCTAGTAAATAGGGTTGTTCAACTCAGTAATTTGAATTCGAGTCCGCACCAAAGAAAGTTTGGTTTGGATAAGCTTACAAAGGTAATTTAGAATTCACGTTCATCAACTAAGGATTAGTTGAATCGACTTTCAATAATTCATAAATAAAAGAGTTATGAATTAACATATGCTTTAGAAGTAAACTTAAAGTATTTAAAATAATAAACTAGATCTTACTTGAACAATAAGTTAAGATCATTTTAATTAAATAAACAATTATCCAATACAAAAATGAAATGGACATTCTCAACAATGAATATATGAACCCAAAGAAATTGTATAGAATTAACAAGTTTAGGGTTAGAAAACTTGCATAGAATTAATGAGTTTAGGGTTTAGAAGACTTGTATAGAATTAACGAGTTTATGGTTTAGAAGACTTGCCTCAAGCGCAAGCTACTTAACTCAATTCACGTACTTTAATACTGTTCGCAGGTTGATTTTTGAGAAACACTTTGCTCCCTTCAGTTGATCAAACAGGTCGTATATCCTCGGTAGCGGATATCTGTTCTTGATCGTTACTCTGTTTAATTCTCAATAATAGATACAGAGCCTCATCGATTCGTCCTTTTTCTTCACGAATAACACTGGTGCTCCCCAAGGAGACACACTCGGTCGAATGTAACCCTTATCTAATAATTCTTGCAATTGTATCATCAATTCCTTCATTTCTTCTGGCGCCATACAATATGGAGCCATCGAAATCGGTGCCATTCCCGGTGCTAAGTCTATCACAAATTCAATTTCTCTGTCTGGCGGTAGAGCAGGCAGATCGTCCGGAAACACATCTTGAAATTCATTCACTACGGATATATTCTTAATTTCTACTCCCTTCTTTCGAGTATCAACGATGTAAGCTAGATAACCTGCACTTCCTTTCCTTAACAATTTCTTGGCATGCATCATCGTAACTCAACACGATTGCTTAAGCGATGAGCTACCATAAAACACTACCTTAGACTTACTTGGAGTCTGAAGGTTCACACATTTGTTTTGACAGTCAATTATCGCAGCATGGTTATACAACCAATCCATTCCCAGTATCACATCAAACTCTCCCAGTCTAATAGGAATCAAGTTTATGCTCAGTTCATGTTCTCTAATGTTTGCGCGACAATCTCGATAAATGTATTCTATAGGGATTATTTCCTTATTCGCAACTTCTATGTTCAAAGGATTTTCTAATCGTTCTCGGGGTGTACTAAGTTTACTAGCAAATTATTCAGATATAAAAGAACAGGTGGCACCTGAATCAAATAATACATAAGCATTTATATCATTGATTGGGATTATACCAGACACCACATCCTTTGCAGCCACGGCGTCCTGGACGGTCATGTTAAAAGTTCTGGCAGTTGGGCGGTTGGATTGTGCTGGCCCGCTGATTATAAGCTTGTTTCCTCCCCCTTGTTGGCTACCACTTCAGCCACTTCCCTTCTTCGGGCAATCCTTAATACGGTGCTCAGTTGAGCCGCAAGAAAAACACCCTTGGATCTTCTTTGGCTTTGGACAGTTTGGCGATATGTGTCCCTCTTGGCCGAAGTTATAACACGTGCCCTTTCCTTTCCAGCAATCCCCTTGGTGACTTTCCCACACTTATTACAAGCTCCACTCCTTTTCTTAAAATTTCCTTGGTGACTCCCACCTTGATTATTGTTTCTGCTGCTATTGTTGTTGTTGTTGTTGTCCCACTTTCTCTTCCCGGAGTTACTCCCTCCGCCACTTCTTCCTCCATGATTTTCACTACTAGTGTTCTTTCTTTTCTTCTCTTTGTTATACAAGCTCAAAGCTTCACTTCCTCCCTCGGCGATAATAGCCTTCTCCAGCAGTGTTGCAAAAGAATAGATCTGAAGAACTGACACCTTATTGAATAGCCAAGGCTTCAGTCCTTGTTCAAATCATCTAGCCTTCCTCTCTTCATCTCCTACCTGGTGCTCTGCAAATCGGGCTAGTTCGTTAAACCTAGTCGCGTATTGCGCCACCGTCATCTCCCCTTATTTTAACTCTAGGAATTTCACCTCCATCCTATTCTTCATGCTTTTCGGGAAGTAATTCTCTAAAAATAGCGTCCTAAACTTATCCCAAACTAATATCCCTTCTCCAGCTTTTTGTTGATTAGCCTCCCACCAGTAGTTCGCTTCTCCCCTCATCATGTACGTGGCAAACACCGTCTTCTGATCTTCACCTACGCGAGCTATAGTGAAAGCTTTTTTGATCTCCGTGATCCACGTTTGTGCGACGATTGGGTCGGTAGTTCCCTCGAACTTTGGGGGTCCTACACTCTTAAAGTCTTTAAAGGTTGTTACTGGCACAGCCTGAGGGTTGGGGCGAACGGGTTTATTGTTCCTTCCCTTTAATGCCTCTTGTAACAGGTCTAATAGTTTTTGGATCGGTTCTACTTGTTCCCTCTCGTTGTTCACTGACTCCTCAGGTGCAGTCAATCTACGTCTGGGCGGCATTATATGCATCAGAAATTTTCAATTTATTATTATTCAAGTATATTACTTAAGTATTTCTTTTAATACTAAAAGAATAAATTTATAACACATTTCTGAATTAACTCCATTTATATTCATATGCCATTTCATTTAATTACATGATTATTCTAGCATACTGCTATAAATGTTATCACATATACCCCTTAATATCACAAAAGATAGGGAATATACCAACCTACTACCATACTACCCCTCTAACAAATCTTACACGGGGTTTACATCACTATCCCACATCTTACACAAAAAGATTTGGATTACAACATAGTATGTATAACATATAATGATAAATTCTACTAAACTACCACTAGACCATTTAAGGAAATCTCATCACATCATGCCACGTTCTACAACGCTCTTGTACTCTAACTGTGCGATATAAGCTACCAGCTCTTGACTCATAGTGTGTAGAGTCTGTCCCTGCTCTGTCGGGTAGTGGTACACACCATCAAGCACCCTCTCAAATGCCGAACGAAACACGTACCCCATCTTGTTCATTTTCCTCTTCTTGCGCTTGACCACATCTTCCAGGTCATCTGCTCTCTTATGGGCAGCCTCCCACTTCTCCTCGAAGTGTATCCTGTCCATCACTTCTAATTCCAACTTAGTGTGGAGTGCTTCCTTCTTAGTCTTCTCGCTTAGTTTCCTCTGTTCAACCTCTTCCAACTTCCCTGCCAGATCTACATTTCTCACCACCGACCTGTGGAATAAGGTTCCCATCTGGATCCATGACTCCATGCGGTAAGCAATCTCCACCTCTAACTCCTGCATGGCCAGCTTCCTCTGGTGGTCCTCGTCCCTCAGTTTCTGGAACTCGGACTCTCTCTCTTGGGCCTCTGCCTCTAGCTCTTGGACTCTGCAGTCTAACTCTAGGATCCGCTCCTCATACTCGCCTAACATCTGCTCCTCAAGATTAGGCTCGTAGGAGTCCTGCATGGGCTCCTCCTCTGAAGGCTCGTCCTCAACTGGCTCGTCCTCCATAGGGTCCTCCTCGGGGTCAAACTCTACCTCAATCTCATCCTCGTCGTCAGACTCAAATGGTGCAGCTACCTGAATTGGCACAACCTCTAAGGGTGCCTCGTACACTATATGAATATCCCTGGGTTCATCCTCAGCCACTCTAGTGGGTACTCCCATATCTGCCTTCTACAATCACAAACATAAGACAAGAACAGCAACCCCATTAGAATGTTAAACAAAACATAAGTTCATTCTATAAAATGAAGTTACATTTCATAACAGACTAAGTCTCTCATGGAAAACTCTACATGAGTTTTATCTCCTTCCTAACTTCTAAGTTCGCCTAAGTTATAATCTAAGGACACTTGTTCCTAAGGTTTATAACTACAGCTTTGATACTAACCTGTGACGACCCCAAATTCCAGGACCGTCATTGGGTCGCTCGAATTCGGTTCGTCACGTGCTCATGGTAACACATCACAATAATAATACGACTAAATGTCGCATCGCACAGCGGAATATAATACACGACTACTACCGAATAGATTACATTTAAATAATATAATTTATTCACATCCCAAGGTCTCGTAACTTAAACAGTGATTACATAGCTTAGACATATCTAAAGCATAAATAACCTTAACTAGTACATAATATCATAAGTTCTTTATTACAATCATAAGTCCTACATAATTAAAGCTACTCAGTAGCCTTTCCCTTGCCCTTATCTGTGCCTGAAGGTCCGCACTGCTCTACCTTAACTGAAATGTTTTAGGGAAAGCAAGAATGAGCACAATTTGCCCAGCAAGTAATATACAATAAGGGCGAGTAATATAATTCTCAATTCTCGAAAGGGTATAGCAAAGTTTGATAGTTCAAGGATAACAATAATATCAACACTTCTCAATAATAATCGCTAAGGACAGAATAATATCAATGTGATTCAATAATAAATCAATTCAAGATTTCAAGATAACTGAATAATGAGCAGTCACTAAAGACTATGAACTTCTACTAGAATTAACAATAATAAACTGATAACCCAAATCAAAAACAAGTACAACAAGTGATCAGCCTAAAGTACCCTACGTTATGCATAACAATCAATCAAACTCAAGTACGCACGTCGGTTCTCCGACAATTATATTTTCTCTTCAAAGAAGGTTGTTCTTCTCAGTCAAATACGAGATCCCGCACCAATCAATTGGTTTGAGTCGCTTTTCAATAATATAAGTCTAGCCGAATCAAATGGCATAGACACTTTCACAATATTCAAGAAAAATACCAAGTTCAACAGGAATAATAGCTTTAATGAAATAAGAGTTCAAGTATGCTAATTCAATTCAAACGAGTAAGTAAAGAAACTAGATCGTAATATACAAGGATAGAATAATTGCACCGTAAAAGAGTGTAAGTTAGGAAACTTGTCTTAAGCGTAGTTTATCCCCGTAAATTAATCAACACTTTTTGAATCCTATCGTAATATAGTTATGTATATATGATATTCATTAGTCATATAGTTTAACATTGTATCTCATCTTGTCTATACGATATTCACAGAAGCTAAGTTTTGACCTAGCGACACAGTTATATAGTATTATATTAATATAATTTCTATCCTTAACGTTCCTCCTTTTGAGTAAAAACACACTCTTATATCATATAAGATTGCAACAACTAGCAACATACTCTCATATTTATTAATATCACATAAAACCACAATCAATACTAAATACATTTTATTTTAGCAAGTTATGGCATTTCTATAAGTTAACCGTCAAAATCGGTTTCAAATAACAAAATATAATATCACATAACATATATACGTGAAAGAATACTTTTATGTTTGTGTAACATTCCCTTGTTCTAAACATATGTGATATAACTTCAAAGTTAACCCTTTCGACAACTTACGGTCATTCAAGGCATGGAATTCACAAAGCCTATCATGCTTTGTTATACGAGGTGATCACATAACTTGTTTTAAGCATGCTTGCAAGAATCTATATTATACACATATAGCACCGTTACAACTTAATTCATGCTTCACTTGTGCCTAACTAGTTCTCATGGCACCGAACATGGCATGTGTATGTTTATGACATTTTAATGAGGTTATGAGCACTACCAAACATGTCCAAAATTTTTAGAATCTAGGCTTCGATATAACATGTCAAGATTTATGTTTAAAACTTACACTTTCACATGGTAAAGTTCACAAATGAAGCCCACATGCTCATGTCATATTATGAAACATATATAAGCACGTCAACAGGCCTTTCATGCATTTCAAAGTCATCTAAAGATGCTCATAACATTAGAATGTGTATATGGTATTTTCATATCAATGTCCACCTTCAAAACTTACATTTTCGTTAGAAATGTGCACTAGTTAGGTTCACATGTTCATATTATATCACGGAACCTATATACATAAGTTAGTATGCATTTCATGTGTTTCTAGGTCATACTAATATGTCTCAAAAGTCAGAATGTAAGACCTCGAATTTTATGAATAAAGATTTAATTTTCTTTATATATTATTTCGAAAATAGTAAGGTGTTGATTTGATAAATGTGAAAAGTTATGTGTGAAAAGTTATGGGTGAAATGTGCAAATATTTCAAAATGAGTAACTGGTTATAAAATATTCATTGTTGCCGGGGAATATTCGTTTGCTCGTGGAATATTCTTGTTGTCGGGAAATATTCGTACGACGGCGCAGCTATTTGTGGGCCCCACAACGGAATAACTGTCGGATATAGAAAGCGGCAGAAATACCTTTTTTATAAATAACGGTAAAACTATTACGGTTAAACTGTTGAAATACCCGGTGATAAAAATACAGTAATACGCGTTGTTGCACAGTAGCACACCGTATTGCACAGTATTTTGAATTATTGGTTCTTACGTAAGAAGTCACTTACTCAACAACTGTTCAATATTTTATATTACTGATTCAATAATTGCATGATATTTTATTGGTTCAATAATTGCTACGTTGATATTTTATATCAATAATTGCTACATTGATATTTTGTATTATTGATTCAATAATTGTCATTGCACAATATTTCACATTATCAACTCAATAATTCATATTATTTGAATAATATTATTAGATAGCATTATTGACAATGTCTAAGGAAGTTCTGTCTAGGAGGGGTTATTTAATTGCGCGCCAGTAAGGAGGAATCCTTATCGGAAGGCCCCCTCTTTCCTAAGAACGACCTGGTTATCAATATTGTAGTTCTGTAATATTATTTGTGAATAATTAATTATTAATTTATATGATAAAGAAATATTTATTTTATGGATATAAAAGAAGAAATTAGTGCTAAGGTGTTTTTATCAGTATTTTGTTGTGAAAAATCACCCGTTTGTGGATTTCGACCATTTTCGGTTGGGAATTTGGAAAAACTTTCTTCTACAAAGTTGTAGAGAATTAAATTTTCTATAGAAGGACACTAGAATTTATATTTTTCTGATAAAAGGGCAATTTATTATGAATTATTGAAGTTTCAAAAATAAATATTTTTTTAAATAAATTGGTGGGCCCCACTTTTGTCATTTGCTTGTTGAATGTTGAATTTTTTTTCTCACGAGGTGTGCTGGAGAAGCCGCCGATCCAAAAGTCTACTTTGGCATCCTACGCTTTTCCTTAGTAGAGTGCTTAGGTTAGAATTGAAAATCACACCAAAATCAGAAGTTTTCTCTCTCTATAATATCAAGCGTATTTTTATGAGTATTTAAATACTTTGAGTGTTGCTATTCAGTGCAAGTTTTCTTCAGCCTTATATCCAATATTCCAGTCAAAAGTACTATTCTTTTGAGGTAATGGATGTTATTTTCTTTCGTAAATGATGTTATACTTTTCAATATCATTATACCAAAATATTGACATGGGTTTTATTATGAAATTCTTACTTTTTCCCTCAGAGTTACTATTCACGTATACGACAGTATTTACGTATACGGCACTATTCACGGGAAAATTAAATTTTCTTCTATTTGTCCAAGTTACTTGTTAAGGTTCATATCTTTGATTAGATCTAAGTTTTGAGCTTTATTCTTGAATTTTGCTCCACAATTGATTATTACGAAGGATTTTTGAATTGGATAAACTAAAATACGAATCCTTAATCTTTGTCCTTTATCTCACTAGATTCATTTTTTTAAATATTTTTCATCATCTTCAGTCCTAAAAGGTGATATAACTGAATATCTTTGGCCTGTAGAGCAAAGATGAATGATTACCTGGTGAATATCTTTGGTCGTAGTGCAAAGATGACAAGTGTTGAGATGAACATAACCCACTGGTGATACAAATAAATATCTTTGGCCCGTAGTGCAAAGATGAATATTTGATTCGAGATGTATATTGATTGATGTTACAAGGATAAAATATTGATGTTGGACTTTAAAATTATAGAAGATAGTAGACTTCATTCTCTACTTAACTCTTCTAATGAATTGTTATTTCCGCTACGAATATTGATCTAAAACTTGTTGTCAATAATATTTTGTCTGAATTGTTGAAGACTAACGATAATTTATTTTCCATTATCTTAGTCATAATATTCTTTATTGGGCTAGTTGAGCTCACCCTTTTCATTTATTGTCCTCTTCAGGAAATGAGAATGTCGCAGGAACTAGTCGGGGGACAGAGTGATGGTCCAAGTTAGAGCAGTAGGAGACCTCACTATTTCTGATTAATAGTGTGATAATAATTGTAATGGGCACTTAGTTTGAATGTTAATATTTTTTACATATTTGTATTGACACTCATAGTTGTGTGGTCGTATTTTGCACGATCGTGTGATACAAAAGATTGTATTTGAATTCTGTACCATATATTTGGCGACTCAGAATGGGTTGGGTTGACTGGACCTATTCTGGGGGTGTCACAGTTGGTATCAGAGCTTAGGGATATGATCTCTGGCGGAGATCGGGGAATAGAATTAGGAGGGGAGAGACGAGTAAATTCTTCACTAATATGTCCTACCTAAGCTTATGTGGTATTTAATTGGTCAGTCGGAGCATAGGGGTTATTATATGATATGTTAATTTGTTTAATTAACCATTATTTTATGGCAGTATTTGAGAATGGCAGCTGAGAATGTTAACAATGAAGTGAATGAGACCGTGGAGACACCTTTAATCACCAACCAGGAGAATGTGCAACAAGAAGGCAATGTTCATCCTGAAAACAACGCTGATCAGACGATAAACGATGAGATGTTTAGAAGTTTTTTGCAGTTCATGCAAAACCAGATGAGGGAAACTCGTGTGCAAAATACAGGTGGAGATAATAACAACTCGCGGCTTGTCACTGCCAAGCAGTTCAAAGAGTTGGGACCACCAGAATTTTAGGGAAAGCCGGATCCGATCAAGGCAAAGACGTGGGTTAAGCAAATTACCAAGATATTTGATGTCTTAGGATGCACGGAGGAACAGAAGGTTCCATTCGCCACCTTTATGTTTCGAGGAGAGGCAGATTACTGGTGGGAGTCTGTGAAGCGTACCCAGCCTGCCGCACTCAAGATATCTTGGAAAGCATTTCAGAAACTATTCAATGACAAGTACTTTCCTAAAAGTATTCGTCATATGAAGGAGGTAGAGTTTATCAGACTGGAACAGAACAATATGACTGTGTCCCAGTACGAGGCTAAGTTCGCGGAGTTGTCCAGGTTTGCACCTCATTTGGTGGAAAATGACGAACGTATGACGCGGATGTTTCTGAGAGGTTTGAAACCCGAAATTCGTCAATACCTCATTTCTCACAAATTTTCTCTATATTCGGATGTAGTGAACAGGGCCCAGTTGTTAGAATGAGATAGTGATTATATTCAACCAAGGGACAACAACCAAGGTTGTACCGGTGGCAGTAGTCATCAGAGCAATGAAACCAGTGGGGAGGAAAGTATGACAGAAGTGGTAACCACTCCGGTGGTAATCGTGGCCATGATAGTAGAAAAAGCGAATCGGAAGGAGATTTCAAGAAGAGAAGGTACAACAATGAGAACGTGAAGACGTCAACATCAGCACCAGCATCAACTGTTTCTAGGGGAGGAGAACGACCACCGGTCGTATGCTACAAATGCGGAAAAGAGGGACACATCAGCCCAAACTGCCCACAATAATTCAAAGCATGCTATAACTGTGGAAAAGAAGGACATATAGCTCGAGATTGTCCTCTAGCGAAACCAAGTCCAACGGGGATGGTGATTCCAAAGGTGGTTTCAGACAAGTCAAAGTCGGTGATTCCAAGAAAAGCGTTTGTCGTGACAGCCCAAAATGCGAGGAACCCACATGAGGTGATTATGGGTAAGCTAATTATAAACTCTTGCGAAGTTTACACCTTGTTAGACACCGGTGCTTCCCATTCTTTTATTTCACCTGCTTGTGCTCAACGTTTGAACTTGACTTCTGATAAATTAGACTTTGACTTATCTATTGAAAATCCGTTGGGAGAAACCTTTGTTACATCCATAGTTTACAAATCTTTCTTGATTCAGATTGGTACCCTTACCTTACCTGTTGCTCTTATATCTTTGAAAATACTTGCATTTGACGTGATTTTAGGAATTGACTGGTTAACCACTTACCATGCCAAAATTGATTATTTTCGTAAGGTTGTTAGTTTTTCTATTCCTAATCAACCTATTGTGCGTATCCAAACCACCAAACCACTAAAATCAGTCAATATCATTTCAAGTCACAAAGCTATTCGTTTATTAAAAAACGGATGTCAAGCTTTCTTAGCTCATGTCACTGATCTAAACTATAATACATTAGGTTTGAATGATATTTCCGTTGTTAATGAGTTTCCTGATATATTTCCCGAAGGACTTTCCGGTTTACCCCCAGAACGTGAAGTTGAATTCCTTATTGACCTTGAACCCGGTACAAAACTCATTTCTAAAACCCCATATCGAATGGCTCCTATTGAACTTCAGGAGTTAAAGGTCCAATTACAGGAATTGTTAGACATCGGTTTTATTCGTCCTAGTACATCTCCTTGGGGTGCTCCTGTTTTATTCGTAAAGAAGAAAGATGGGAGTATGCGACTTTGTATTGACTATTGGGAGTTAAACCATGTCACCATCAAGAATAGGTATCCGCTACCTCGTATTGATGAGCTGTTCGACCAGTTGCAAGGAGCATAATTCTTTTTAAAGATCGATCTTCGATCTGGATATCATCAGCTGAAGATTAAAACTGAGGATATTCCAAAGACTGCTTTCAGAACTCGGTACGGGCATTATGAGTTCTTAGTCATGTCTTTTGGATTGACTAATGCTCCTGCTGCTTTCATGGATATGATGAACCGTGTATTTAAGGAATATTTGGATCAGTTCGTTGTTGTCTTTATTGATGACATCCTCATCTATTCTAAAAGCCGTGAAGATCTTGAGCACCACTTGAAGTTGATACTTCAAAAGCTTCGTGAGAACAAGCTATATGCCAAGCTGAAGAAGTGCGAGTTCTGGCTTGAGGAAGTAGCATTCCTTGGGCAAGTGGTATCGAAACGTGGAGTATCTGTTGACCCGGTGAAGATTGAAGCAATACAAAGTTGGGAGCAACCTAAGTCGATGACCGAAGTACGAAGCGTTCTGGGCTTAGCTGGTTATTATAGGAGGTTTATAGAGGGATTTTCTCGAATTGCTACTCCATTAACTTAGTTGAATTGGAAAGATACAAAATTCGTTTGGAGCGAGGAATGCAAGAATAGCTTCCAAGAGCTCAAGAGAATACTTATCTCGGCACCTGTTCTGACAATACCATCTGGTTCGGATGGATTTGTTATCTACAGCGATGCTTCGGACAAAGGGTAAGGATGTGTTCTCATGCAACATGGGAAAGTCATAGCCTATGCCTCGCGACAACTCAAAGAATATGAGAGGAATTATCCTACTCATAATCTAGAGTTGGCAGTAGTCGTTTTCACGTTAAAGATCTGGAGACATTATCTGTACGGGGAGAAAGTGAAGATTTATACGTATCATAAGAGCCTTAAATATTTTTTCACTCAAAAGGAACTCAACATGCGGCAACGACGTTGGCTTGAGCTGTTGAAATATTACGATCATACCATCCAATACCATCTTGGAAAAGCGAACGTGGTAGCTGACGCGTTGAGTAGAAGATCATATGCGGAAACGAGTGCGATGATGTCAAGTATACGGGTAGAACTAGCTTTGATTGATAAAGTTAAAGCTGCTCAAGCTACGGATCCGGAGCTGATGAAGATGAAGATGAAAGTGCAAGAAGGTGCCATTCCAGAAGCAAGAATCGATGAAGAGGGAATACTTCGAGTCAACTCTAGACTTTGTGTTCCTAACGATTTCGACTTGAAGCATAGAATCACGATGGAGGCACACAACACACCATTTGCAATCCATCCTGGGAGTACCAAAATGTATCGTGTCTTCGACATACATTTTAGTGGATCAATATGAAAAGAGAGATCGCAGAGTTTATTTCGAGATGTTTAACGTGTCAACGTGTAAAGGTGGAGCATCAAGTGTCGAAGGGTCCATTGCAACCCCTGGAGATTCTGAAATGGAAGTGGGAACACATTACGATGGATTTCGTTATGGGTCTTCCCTAGGTTTCTCAAGGCATAGATGCGATTTGGGTTATTGTTGATAAATTAACCAAGTCTGCTCATTTCTTGCCGATACGAGAGACTTATTCCCTTGAACGTCTTGCTCATATGTACATGAGTGAGATTGTGAGATTGCATGGCATGCCAGTATCCATAGTTTTGGATCATGACCCCAAATTTACTTCACGATTTTGGATCAGTTTGCAGAAAGCTATGGGCATGGATTTACGATTCAATTCGGTTTATCATCCTCAAACAGACGGACAATCAGAAAAGACTATTCAAACTCTTGAAGATCTATTGAGACTCTATGTTCTAGACTTCAAAGGGAGTTGGGATAAGTACTTACCATTGGTGGAATTCTCCTACAACAACAGTTATTAGGCAAGTATAGGCATGGCTCCATTCGAAGCGTTGTATGGACGAAAGTGTCGTTCTCCAGTATGTTGGGATGAGGTGGGTTAAGAAACATTGTTGGGACCGGAGTTAGTACGTATGACTACGGAAAAGATCCAAATGATCCGGCAACAGATACAAATAGCACAAGATTGTCAAAAGAGTTATGCGGATCTTCATTGAAAGGACGTGGAATTTAATGTTGGGGATCATGTATTGTTACGTGTTGCTCCATGGAAAGGAGTTATGAGATTTGGGAAGAGAGGAAAGCTCAACCCACGATTCATTGGTCCATTTGAGATCCTTGATCGAGTAGGAAATGTGGCCTATAGACTCGCTTTACCTCCAAGCATGTCTCATGTTCATAACGTTTTTCACATATCCGTACTTCGTAAATATGTGAAAGACCCAAACCACATTATTGAGTTAGAACCAGATGAGATAGCCGATGATTTAACGTACGAGGAGGTACCTGTCAAGATCTTGGATAGGAAGGAGCATGTCCTACGTTCGAAAATTATACCTCAAGTTAAAGTTTTGTGGAAAAACCATGAAATTGAAGAAATGATCTGGGAGTTGGAATCGGAAATGAAAGCGAGGTATCCTCACCTTTTCGACATACCAGGTACGTACGTTAATTTCGAGGATAAAATTTTATAAGGATGGGAGGATGTAAGACCTCGAATTTTATGAATAAAGATTTAATTTTCTTTATATATTATTTCGAAATAGTAAGGTGTTGATTTGATAAATGTGAAAAGTTATGGGTGAAATGTGCAAATATTTTAAAATGAGCAAGTGGTTATAAAATATTCATTGTTGTCGGGGAATATTCGTTTGGTCGTGGAATATTCTTTTTATCGAGGAATATTCGTACGACGGCGCAGCTATTTGTGGGCCCCACAACGGAATAACTGTTGGATATAGAAAGCGACAGAAATAACCTTTTTATAAATAACGATAAAACTGTTATGGTTAAACTATTGAAATACCCAGTTATAAAAATATAGTAATACGCGTTGTTGCACAGTAGCACACGGTATTGCACAGTATTTTGAATTATTGGTTCTTACGTAAGAAGTCACTTACTCAATAATTGTTACAATAATTACTGTTCAATATTTTTTATTATTGATTCAATAATTGCATGATATTTTATTGGTTCAATAATTGCTACGTTGATATTTTATATCAATAATTGCTACATTAATATTTTGTATTATTGATTCAATAATTGTCACTGCACAGTATTTCACATTATCAACTCAATAATTCATATTATTTGAATAATATTATTAGATAGCATTATTGACAATGTCTAAGGAAGTTCTATCTATGAGGGGTTATTTAATTGCGCGCTAGTAAGAAGAAATCCTTATCGGAAGGCCCACTCTTTCCTGGGAACAACATTGTTATCAATATTGTAGTTCTGTAATATTATTTGTGAATAATTAATTATTAATATATATGATAAAGAAATATTTATTTCGTGGATATAAAAGAAGGAATTAGTGCTAAGGTGTTTTTATCAGTATTTTATTGTGGAAAATTGTGACACCCCAAAATTCGGGTCCTCTGACCCCGGTCCGGTCGTCACGATACAATACAAACATCCACCCCTAAACAACATACGATAACTAAATGCGAAAAATAATAAACGTGCGTCATTCATTCAAAAGGTGTTACTAATCCTAAGATTCGATAACCTTAAAACAGTCATACAAACATACCCTAAAATAGTCATTAGGGTTAATATTACATAACAGAAATTTAATTAACTATAAAGATAAAGTCTGCTCCTTCCAAACTAATTCTACATCTTCCCTTTACCCTTGTCCTTCCCTGAAGTCTCGGGCTTAACTGCAATATAAGTCATGATATAGCAAAAATGAGCAACAAGTTTGCTTAGCAAGTTTAAATACAACAATAAAGGATATATCATGATGAATGAAAAATATCTGACAATAAATTCAACAATATGAATATCGAAAGCAAGAATAATGATTTCTTTTAGAATAACTGATATTCAAGTAGACTTTGAACTATAAAACTCCAACGAAATCAATAGGTGATTGACCCTTTGGTTACTGGCTACAGAATAAGTACTTGAGGGGATCAGCCTCGCGTACGCCATGTATATGCATAACATTCAACTCTGCGATTTGTATCTTTATACTAGATACCTGGGGTACTCCCCTTTATATATAAGGGGTGTTTTTTCAGTCGAAGAATCCTTACCATCAATTGGTTTGGATAGCTTTTATAAAATTTTATACAATTGTCTAACCGAACAAGGGTTCAGACTCTATCTGACACAGTTCAAGAATTGTAGAATTTTAAATAATGTACAAGTCCAAGACTGTACGAACTCAAGTGCACCAAGTGCGAATAACAATAATATTGATGTGGAATAATTGAAAAGTAATTAAGCCACCTAATAGCATGCTTGGAAATAAAGTTCAAGCTTTAAATAATTAACTGTCAATACGATAGTAACCTGCTCAATACAATATGAGAAGGATAGGAACTTGTACAATAAGAATTAAAGAACTTGCACAACCAAAGAGTGAAGTTCGGAGACTTGCCTGATTGCTCAGCTACAATTAAGTTCTAGCTTTAATTAAATATAGCTAAAATAACCTAAAATTAATGAGTCGGTATTCTAATTAGCATTTATAAACTAATATAAGTCTATACTTAATATAATCCACTTATCATATAAGTTTATAAAATCACGTTCAATATCAAACATACCATTTATAGCATCATAATATGCTAACTGTTAAAATCAGACTTAAGCAAATTGGTCGGGCCTGAAAGTGTCCCGGCGTAACTCTAGCATGAAACTACTGGCATTAAAGCAATACACATGCTTATCAAGTTATAATTTCTTATTTGAAACTAGCATGTTGTTTCTATATTCAATTCGAAGTCATGTTTTCATGCCGGTAATTCACATACTTTAAGCAATACACATTCATGCTTCAAAATCGGTTACTAAAATCATGTTATCACATAACAAGGCTAAACAATATTTAATATGCATGCTCGAGTATACTACACACATATACTTTAATCACGTAGTTCATGCTTCAGAAATTCATTTCTTATGAATACGTGCATATGCGAAATTCACGCTTTGACCAAACGAGGTCTATGTTAATATGCTTATAGGTATAATGAACTTTAATACACATGCTCGCATGATCATAATATCATTTTCATGGTAATCGACGCTATTTAGTTTTCTCCTTCTAAGTTTTCATATCAAAAATCACATTAAGTCAACAAGATATCATAACAAATGTTAAGTGCATTGTAGCCATGACTCACATGTCTTAGAACTCATATATACGCCACATATATGTTCTCAAATAGTCAGAATCTAAAAGACATTAAGTCTTGGTCAAGTTTATTTTCAAAAGTCTTAAGTTTCTTATTTCGAAATCTTTCGAATTTTGCAATCACGTATGCTAGTGTGTGAACACACTTTAGACTCGCATTTCATGACAATATAAACCACACTATTGTGTTTACAAAATTAGAATGTTCACGTGATACGTCCATGACAAGGTTTACTTTTGAAATTACATGTTTCCCTTTTTAAAACATATGTTTTTCTTTCGTAAAACATGGCCATGTCATATATGTGTAACATCAAGGAATACCTACTTATACCATGTCATTGTACTAATATTTATAGTTTAATCTTGTTCACATACTTGTTTTAAAGGTATATCACATGTTAGTATATCACAGCAGCTTAACAGAAGAAGAAAACGAAAACTGGCAACAGGAACATACGCAGCAGCGCAGGCACCAGGTATAAACCCGGCGCAGTTGCGCCGGTGTCTGGCCTGTGCTTGAGCAGTTTCTGCTTCTGCAGAAACTTAAGCCATATTCAGATTTCTTCAACAATTTGATCCTATACCAGCCATATTACAGTTTCTAAACTATCATGACAACTTATACAACACATAGCAAGCATTCTCTAATCAAATGATCATTCAATTTAACACAATCAAGAATTTGATAATGAAGATCATGAATGGAAATTACCTCTGCGAATGAACTTGCTGCTAAACAAAATCTATAATGCTACTATGATACTCTCCCTTAAATCAATTGAAATGCTCAGCAAATGAATGAAGGAGAAGAGATGTCATATATATAGGCAATTCGTATATCCAGACATTGTGATTGCCTTCCAATTTAAACCAATCGAATGAAGAATTGCTTGTTGGCTAATAAAGAGTTGTTGATTGGTAGGTGAAATCCATTATGAAGTCCACATCCCTTATAATTATTAGCTACATTTGCTAAAATTGAGAAGGAGATAGAGTAGGATAGCCATGAGGTTATTCACGTGAAGAGGAGGAAATTGAGCAACAATCTGAACTTAGCAACTTGCAAGGTGTATATTTTATGTTAACACACATTATAAGTATACTTATAATATACACACACTTCATTCCAGGAATACATAGATTACACATTATATATTTGGTTTATATATCCAATTGATGTCACAATGTAGTTTCAATAAGCTATTAATATTACCATGTAGTAAGTAAGGTACATATAAATACCTCAACGTATAATCTATGTACATTATATTAACACTGAATATAAAGCAATTTGGTATTATTATTATAATAACTGTTACTTTAATCATTATACTAACTTATTGAAATCATTTATCAATTAATAATGTTATTGATATTAATATAAGGTAATAGGGTATTCATCAAATTTTACCCACACACATCATGTCACATAAATAATATTACTATGTAACTCTATTAATGCAATTAATATTACTATATAGTCCATACATGCAATATTCACCACATTAATATGTCATATTGCATTATGTATAATATAGATAGCTACCATATAGTGGAGGTTTAGTATCGCATGCTTGTGTATAACAGTAAATCAATTAAATATAATAATATTATATTATCAGTTCTCTTACTCATTAATTATTATTTATTTATAATAATAATTAAACAACATATTATCGATTAATTAATCATAATTGAAATTAATCAATAGGTTCAAATCTTGCCACTGTATTCAAATAAATTGAATATTTAATTATTAATAATCTCATCAATTCTCTGATATTAAATCCTTAAGGTTAGTCCACTAATTTAAATAACTCATTAGTGACTTCCTTTAATCATTTTACAAATTCTCACCACCACATAAGGTTTAAATAAACTCACAAAACTAACTCGTTAAAATTAAATCACATATTTAATAAATATGGAGTGTAAAATTCATGGTCGTTACAAAAATCACACGTTTGTGGATTTCGGCCATTTTCGGTTGGGAATTTGGAAAAACTTCCTTCTACAAAGTTGTAGAGAATTAAATTTCCTATAGAATGACATAGAATTTATATTTTTCTGATAAAAGGGCTATTTATTATGAATTATTGAAGTTTCAAAAATAAATATTTTTTTAAATAAAATGGTGGGCCCCACTTTTGTCATTTGCTTGTTGAATATTGAATTTTTTTTCTCACGAGGTGTGTTGGAGAAGCCGCCTGCGCAAAAGTCTACTTTGGCATCCTAAACGTTTCCTATAAATAGGGTGCTTAGGTTAGAATTGAAAATCACAATAGAATCAGAAATTTTCTCTCTATAATATCGAGCGTATTTTTGTGAGTATTTAGATACTTTGAGTGTTGTTATTCAGTGCAAGTTTTCTTCAGTCTTATATCCAATATTCCAGTCAGAAGTACTATTCTTTTAAGGTAAGGGATGTTATTTTCTTTCGTAAATGATGTTATTCTTTTTAATTTCATTATACCAAAATATTGGCATGGGTTTTATTATGAAATTCTTACTTTTTTCGTCGGGGTTACTATTTACGTATACGGCACTATTCACGTATACGGCACTATTCACGAGAAAATTAAATTTTCTTCTATTTGTCCAAGATGCTTGTTAAGGTTCCTATCTTTGATTAGATCTAAGTTTTGAGCTTTATTCTTGAATTTTGCTCCACAATTGATTATTACAAAGTATTTTTGAATTGGATAAACTAAAATATGAATCCTTAATCTTTGTCCTTTATCTCACTGGATTCGTTTTTTAAAATGTTTTTCATCATCTTCGGTCCTAAAAGGTGATATAACTGAATATCTTTGTCCTGTAGAGCAAAGATGAATGATTACCTGGTGAATATCTTTGGCCGTAGTGCAAAGATGACAGGTGTTGAGATGAACATAACCCACTGGCGATACAAATGAATATCTGATGAGTAGGTGTCATACCTACGAATTAGATATTGTTTGAGTTTACTTATTGTTATCTTTAAGTGTTTTTAGGATCTATTTATTTGTTTTTGTGTTTATTTCTTGTAGGTGGAGTTGGAAGGGCAAATATGTCATTTTGGAAGAGAAAAGAATTAAAAAGAAGTCAAAAATAGGCGTAATGGCAGTTTTGTAATTACTTGGTCCTGGTCAAGAGCCTAGGCGCTTGGATTTGCCCTTGGACAAGCGCCTAGGCGCTCATGCTCGATTTTGGATGCTAATTTATGCGGCTGAGTATAATGGAGGCCAATCAGACTGGATATTAGGGTTTTAAAAAAAGTAAGGGACAGAGGGAGATACAACGGAAGAAGGATTTGAAGGAGATCACAAAGGAGAGTTACAAAAGGTTGAAGATCAAGTTAGAGATTTGGAGCGGCTTAATAGTTTCTTCTATCCCTTTCCTCTATCTTTAATTTTGTAATCTTTGGGATGTTTGGATTCGTAATTTGGATGATGTTTTTCTCTATCATTATCAACTAACTTTTTATTAAGATCGCAACGGAACTTAGTATGTAATTTGAATTTGATGCTCCTTATTTGATTTAAGTTAATTACTCTTGAATCGTTTATCATATCTTGTGTTCATTGATTAATTGTCTGATCAACAATTACCGGAATAATTTATGCGAAATTGGAAAATGGAGTATGAGTTAGATCTAGATATGATATCATCTATTCATATAAATTGAAAAAGGTTAATATGTTTAGCATATAGGATAGGAATATATCTATATGTCTTTTGCAACCATTAAAGAATCTGTACTTGAAAACCCCAATTATCTTAATTCACATAGGAATATAGTGGATTAATTATTTAGGGTGTTCCTTGTAAATCTGTTGCGTAACTGCTGGATGTATAAGGATTCGTTTACGTGTCTTCGGAAGAAGTACTTGAATATTATAAAGAATTCTTGGTTAGCGATTCATAGTGATTGAATAATTAAATGAGTGTATTGGTTTAAATGAAATACTAAGGGAAGTTGTGATCTTAACCTATTCCATCTGCATTTATTCTTGTGACGATATACTTTAGTTGTTAATTAGAATTCTCAAAATCATAATCATTATTCGTAGTTTAATTTAAGATTAATTGAATTGAAATAAATATTTGGTAATATTAATCTATTTCCTCGTGGGAACGATATCCTTGCTTGCTAGATGTTATAAACGAACACGTATACTTGCGTGTTTAATTGCTGTTAATAAAATAGGCAACAAGTTTTTGGCGCCGTTGCCGGGGAGATTAGTTTAATATTTCGTTTTTATTAATTTTGATAAAGTTAATCTTAATTTAGACTTTTATTTTTATTCTCTTCTAAGGTTATCTTCTCTCGTGCATGCAAAAGTGATCGAAACAGCCGGAGCTTGAACCATACGAAGACGATATCGACAAATGGTTCAGACAGTTGCATAAGTGGGTTAAAGAAACGCGAGAGGCACTTGAGAAGAAAGATACAATGGCAGAAGAGCAACAGAAATCCCTTTAGGATTATGCTATGCCAAAAATGGATGGGATCAGGTCAAGCATTCAACGACCGGCAATTAATGCTGCAACTTTTGAGATTAAGCCGGGAACCATCCAAATGATTCAAAATTTGATACAGTTTGGGGGCTTGTCGAATGATGATCCGAATGAGCACTTGGTGAGTTTTCTAGAGGTTTGTGACACATTCAAATACAACCAAGTCTCAGACGACGCAGTTAGACTTCGTTTGTTTCTGTTCACTCTCCAAGACAAAGCAAGAGGATGGCTACATTCACTGCCACCTGGATTCATTACCACGTGCGATAATCTGGCACAGAAGTTCCTAGCAAAGTTTTTTCCTCATGCCAAAACAGCAAAGTTGAGGAATGAGATAACCAATTTCACTCAATTTGATTCAGAGTCATTATATGACGCTTGGGAGAGATTTAAAGAGTATATGAGAAAATGTCCACACCATGGATTGCCCGATTGGCTACTAGTACAGTCATTCTATAATGGGCTCATGGGTGGTATACGGGCTTGTGTTGACGCGGCATCTGGAGGAGCCTTCATGACAAAAAATTTTAATGAAGCGTACAGTTTGCTAGAGGTGATGTCAGCTAACAACTACCAATGGCCAACTGCTAGAATGACACAACCAAAAGTTACTAGGATAATAGAGGTAGATGCAGTTACATCATTGTCATCC
Organism: Panax stipuleanatus; assembly: GCA_020205555.1. Lineage (NCBI taxonomy): Eukaryota > Viridiplantae > Streptophyta > Magnoliopsida > Apiales > Araliaceae > Panax > Panax stipuleanatus. The sequence continues at coordinate 78,240,677 of CM035118.1, forward strand.
CAAATTGCAGCTCTAACACAAAAAATTGAACAGATGGGGAATCCGAATAGGCAAACTGTGGCCATGGTATGTGAATTGTGCGCGGGGAACCATTCAAGTGATCAATGTGCAATAAGTCCTGAATCAGTGCAGTTTGTGTCTAATTATAATCGACAACAAGGTAATAATGCAAATAGTTATAACCCAGGATGGAGGAACCCCAAATCTATCTTGGAGCAATAATCAGTCACAAGCTCAAGCTCCAAGACAGTCACATCCACCTGGATTTCAGCCTCAACACCCACAACCTCAATAACATCAGCAACCTCAACAACCTGACAAGTTATCTCAAATGGAGGAATTACTTGCAAGAATGGCAACTCAGTTTGAAGCAACAACAAAGAACCAATCAGCAGCAATAAGGAATCTTGAAAATCAGATTGGGCAGATAGCAAGTGCTTTAAACAACCGACCTCAAGGTTCACTACCAAGTGATACTGAGAAGAATCCGAAGAAGGATGGGAATGAACAATGTAAAGCAGTTACACTCAGAAGTGGGAAGGAGTTGGCTACAGACTCTGATGAGCATAAGAAAGAGAGTAATGAGAAGGTAGATGGAAAAGAATCTGAAAATTCAGAAAGTAAGTCTGAGGGAAAAGTGGTGGAAAAGCAGAAAGAAGAAAAGCAGATGTCAGTTACACCACCTTTACCATTTCCACAGAGATTTCAGAAACAGAAGTTAGACAGACAATTTTTAAAGTTTCTAGAAGTGTTTAAAAAGCTACAGATTAATATTCCATTCGCATATGCTCTAGAATCAAATGCCTAGCTATGTAAAATTCATGAAGGATATTCTATCGAGGAAGAGAAAGCTAGGAGAGTTCGAGACAGTAGCATTGACGGAGGAATGCAGTGCTACTCTACAGAGGAAGCTACCACTGAAGTTGAAGGATCCGGGTAGCTTCACCATTCCGTGCATAATAGGAACTCAGTTTTTCAATAGATGTCTGTGTGATTTGGGAGCAATCATCAACCTTATGCCATTATCAGTCTATCAACAGCTTGGGTTGAAGGAAGCTACACCAACGAATGTTACTTTGCAGCTTGCTGATAGATCTCTCACCTGCCCCAAGGGAATAGTGGAAGACGTACTAGTTAAGGTAGATAAATTTATATTCCCTGTGGACTTCATAGTTCTTGACTTTGAGGAGGATAGCAATATACCAATTATTCTTGGGCGCCCGTTTTTAGCTACGGGTAGAACATTGATTGATGTGCAAAAAGGAGAGTTAACGATGAGGGTCCAAGACGAAGAGGTGACTTTTAATGTATTCAAAGCTATGAAGTTCCCAAAGGAAGAAGAAGAATGCTTTAGGGTTGATCTGATTGAGGGAGCAATTAGGGAAACAAGTATCGAATCAGTAAATGAAGACCCTCTAGAAGTGGCATTGGTAAGTGAGAACATGTCTGATGACTCAACTGTATTAAAATTGGCTCAAATGTTAGATTCAACTCCGAAGTTCACACGATGTATGCAAAAATTTGAACCTTTGGATTATTGGGGAAAGCCAGTTGAAAAGGTGAAATCATCCTTAGAAGAACCGCCCACCTTAGAACTTAAGCCATTGCCTAACCATCTACGGTATGCCTACCTCGGTTCTTCTTCTACTCTACCAGTCATAATTTTTGCTTCACTTAATGAGGTTCAAGAGGAAAAGTTGCTAAGGGTACTTAGGCAGTATAAGACAGCTCTAGGGTGGACTCTTGCGGATATCAAGGGGAAAAGCCCATCAATTTGCATGCATAAGATTTTGTTGGAAGATGAAGCGAAACCGACTATTGAACAACAACGAAGACTCAATCCCATCATGAAGGAAGTTGTTAAAAAGGAAATTATTAAATGGTTGGATGCAGGAATTGTTTACCCTATCTCAGATAGCTCATGGGTAAGTCCGGTTCAATGTGTGCCAAAGAAAGGGGGAATGACAGTAGTTGCAAATGAACATAATGAATTAATCCCGACTCGAACAGTTACGGGTTGGCGGGTGTGTATGGATTACAGAAAGTTGAACAAGGCCACTCGTAAGGACAATTTTCCTCTACCATTCATAGATCAGATGTTGGATAGGCTTGCAGGGCATGAATATTATTGCCTCTTGGATGGATACTCAGGTTATAACCAGATTGCCATTGCACCCGAGGATCAGGAGAAGACGACATTCACATACCCATATGGTACTTTCGCTTTTCGCAGAATGTCTTTTGGGTTATGTAATGCGCCGGCGACATTTCAACGGTGTATGATGGCTATTTTCTCCGATATGGTCGAACAAAATTTCGAGGTATTTATGGATGATTTTTCAGTTTTTGGGGATTCGTTCGATTATTGATTGGAAAATCTCACTCTTGTGCTTAAACGGTGTATGGAAACGAGTTTGGTTTTAAACTGGGAGAAATGTCATTTTATGGTGCAAGAGGGGGTAATCTTGGGTCATTGAGTGTCATCAAATGGAATTGAGGTTGATAGAGCGAAGATTGAAACTATAGAGAACCTCCTGCCACCAGTTTCAGTAAAGGGAATTCGAAGTTTTTTGGGACACGCTGGTTTCTATAGAAGATTTATAAAAGACTTCTCCAAAATCACGAAACCACTTTGTAGTCTTTTGGAGAAGGATGTCCCATTCAACTTTGATCAAGCATGCTTGGAAGCTTTTGATGTGTTGAAGAAGAAACTAGTTACCGCATCTGTAATCATAGCGCCAGATTGGAGTATCCCGTTCGAGTTAATGTGTGATGCTAGTGACTTTGCGATTGGCGCAGTCCTTGGCCAACGAAAGGATAACATTTTTCATGCTATATACTATGCTAGTAAGACATTAACGGATGCCCAACTGAATTATACTACTACCGAGAAGGAGCTATTAGCAGTTGTCTATGCATTTGATAAATTTCGCTCATATTTGATTGGGACAAAGGTGATTGTGTTTACAGACCATTCAGCAATTAAGTACTTGATAGCAAAGAAGGATGCGAAGCCGAGATTGATTCGATGGGTATTATTGCTACAAGAGTTTAACTTGGAGATCCGGGACCGAAAAGGAACAAAAAATCAGGTTGCTGATCATTTATCATGGTTAGAGAATGAAAAACTAAAAAAAAATGACACAACAGTGATCAACGATTTTTTTCCGGATGAACAACTGTTTGCGGTAAGGATTGATACACCATGGTATGCAGATTATGTAAATTTCATTGTGAGTAAGGTGTTTCCGCCAGATTTGACGAGTCAGCAGAAGAAGAAATTTCTTCATGATGTGAAGCAATATCTTTGGGACGAGCCATTCCTATTTAAACAATGTACAGATCAAATAATAAGAAGGTGCATTCCGGAAGTCGAAATGGAAAACATTTTACACCAATGTCATGCATCGGAATATGGTGGACATTTCGGGGGAGAAAGAACTGTAGCCAAAGTACTTCAATGTGGATTCTATTGGCCGACGCTCTTTAAGGATGCTCATGTGTTCGTGTTGAAATGTGACAGATGCCAAAGAGTTGGCAATATATCGAAGAGACACGAGATGCCACTCAACACGATCCTAGAGGTTAAATTATTTGATGTTTGGGGCATCGACTTCATGGGACCTTTCCCCTCGTCTTTCAGCAACTCCTATATACTTCTAGCGGTGGATTACGTTTCGAAGTGGGTTGAAGCTATCGCATCACCCACCAATGATGCCAAAGTTGTGGTTAAGTTCATTCGTAAGAACATCTTCTCTAGATTCGGCACTCCTCGTGCGATAATTAGTGATGAAGGCACACACTTCTGCAACAAGCAGTTTTTAGCAACTCTTGCTAAATATGGAATCACTCACAAGATAGCAACTGCTTACCATCCGCAGACGAGTGGTCAAGCCGAAGTTTCTAACCGAGAAGTGAAACGAATTCTCGAGAAGGTAGTGAACCCGAGTAGGAAGGATTGGGCAAGTAATTTGGATGATGCTCTGTGGGCATACCGTATAGCTTACAAGACACCGATAAGGATGTCACCATACAGGTTGGTTTATGGGAAAGCATGCCATCTTCCGGTAGAATTAGAACACAGTGCTTATTGGGCTATCCGGAAGTTGAACTTTAATATATCCGCTGCGGGAGAAAAACGCCTTCTAGAATTGAATCAAATGGATGAATTCAGACTCCACTCGTACGAGAATGCTAAATTGTATAAGGAAAAAGTTAAGAGGTGGCATGATGAGAAAATTATAGCAAGGAAGTTTGAACCGGGGCAAACAGTGTTGTTATACAACTCCAGACTAAAACTCTTTCCAGGAAAGTTGAAATCACGTTGGTCAGGTCCATTCAGTATTACTAAGGTATTCCCTCATGGAGCTGTGGAAGTTGAGGAGTCAGATTCAAAACGAATGTTCAAAGTCAACGGTCAGAGGTTGAAACATTACTATGGGGGTCACATCGATCGTGAGAAAACATCTATCAGTCTTGCTGATTAGAACAGAGAAGAAAGTCAGGCTGAAGACTATAAACCAAGCGCTAACTGGGAGGCAACCCAAGATTTTATTTTATTTTTTATTTTTTTGTTATTTTATTTTTTTTATTTGCTTTATTGTTAGTTTATTTAGTGGTGAAACTTTTATAGCTTAGGATTTTATAGAACTAATATTCAGTAGTTACGCCCCTTATATTCTCTAACACGGTCTTCATTTGATTTCAGGATAGGAAATAAAATTTCAAAATTTACGGGTTCGACTAATGGCCACTACGACTACCCATTCGGGGGTCTCGCTCCCCGGAGAGCGAGCGGCTACCCAGCTCGCCGGTGAGCTGGCGGGGGTTGCAAGGGGGCAGCGCCCCCTAGAAGCCAAGCACTTATGAGTTCAAATGCAGAATGTCCATTTGTCAAATTCTCAGATTTCTAATTATTTTCCTCCATTTTTAGTGTTATTGAATTGCTTAGTAGTATAGACCATTTAGGTATTTAGTATTTATGTCATCTTAGTCTAGTATGCAAATGGTGGCAATTACTCATTGATAGTGGTTGACTTGATTGCAGGTCCTAGCAGGACAGAAGTGGAAAACAAAAATCGCCAAGTCTAGTCCAAGCACCTAGGCTCTCAGGTTAAGCCTCCAGCAAGCGCCTAGGCGCCACCAACTAGTAACTCCCCAATGACCCAAGCGCCTAAGCTCTCCAAACAAAGCCAAACCAAGCGCCTAGGCGCTGACCACAACTCCAATTCGCTGCCACCAAGGGCCTAGGCGCTCCAACATGCACAATTCCAAGCGCCTAGGCGCTACCTGCATATAACAAAAAAAAAAAATTTGTAAGCCCTATTCGGGCAACACACTTCAACCACATCTCTCTCTCTCTCCTAGTTCATTTGAAGTTCTTTCTCTCCTACTCCTATCAGCCGAATTTACCCTATCTAAGTTCTCAAAATCACAGCCACCAACTTAAGCAAACCTCTCTTTTTCCGAATCAAGGCCACAAACATCAAACCTTTAATCCACACCACACCAAAAATTTGCTCCTACCCATAGCAACAAACGACCAATTTCGTGACTTTCTTCAAGGGAGTCTTCTCATCTATTTGACATGGACCTTCAAGTTTAGTCCTAATTTCAAGTAAGTTGTGCATAAATTAATTATAAAATACTTGGAATTGCTTGGAATAAGGCTGATTACTTGGTATTTGAACAAATTTAATTTCCTTTGCTTGAATTCCCCATTGAGTTGGTGTGGCTAAATTATGTTTAGGTGTCAATAAATTGTTATTTTTGTGCATTCGAACCATAGGGTGCTTGGTAATTGACAGATTTAGTGAACACTAAGTTGGGGGAAGGCTTGTAAAAGGTTATTTTGTATAGTGCATGCCAAGTGTTCGATACATTGCCACAAAGAGTTTTTTTTATTTTTGTCAATTTAGCCACTGAACTTAAGTTGATGGGCTCGGATTTGACACACTAGCTATATGGCTCCCAAAAGGCACAGGGGGGGAAAGTTCAGGTTCGTCTGGTAAGTTTGATAAGAAGAGATTTGTAAGTGTTCAGGCTGCTAATAGATATCAAAATAAGGCATTAGGCAAATCTATAATTCCAGAACGTGGTTTACTACCCGATGACCACGATGGGGAAGTTGCCCAAATGATTCGACACCGGAAGTGGAGTAACTTTACTTCTCAGCCTGGACCAGCAGCGATAAAAATTGTCAAGGAGTTCTATTCAAATGTTAAAGAGGCCAACGGCAGTTTAGTGATGGTTCGTGGAAAATCAGTTAATGTTGGTCGAAAGGCAATCAACGCTTATTATGGATTGAAGAAGATTCGTGATAGTGATTATCGTATGTATATGAAGCGAGAATTGGATTACAGTGAAGTGATTGAAGCCCTTTGTGTACCAGGAACTGAATGGAAACTGACAGATCAACAAGAAGCAGTTCACTTTCCATCTTCGAAGTTGAGCCGATATGGAAAAGCGTGGCATGCATTCATCTGCGCTAAGTTGATTCCATGCAGGCATATGAGTGATGTTATTAATCAGCGGGCTGCCTTGTTGTTTTGCATTGCTAAAGGAAAATCTGTGGATGTTGGGGAAGTCATCCATGAATCGATTATGCGAGGGCTTGACGGAGGCACTTCAGGTGGGTTGCCTCACCCATCTATGATTACAGAATTGTGCCGACAAGCTGGAGTTTAGTGGGATGACGAAGAAGCATTACAGGCACCTTTAGCCCCAATTAACCACTCTGTGATGACACTTTACAAGATATGGGATGGGGCTGAGTCACACCCATGGGGAATGGGATTTATTATCGTTCCCCCAGTACATGTTGAGCAGCCTGTTGAGCAGCCTCCTGAGGCCCCAAGTTCAATGCCACCACCTGATTGGGTTGAGAATATACGGAGAGACCTACAACATCATACGAGACGGATTGACTTGGTGGTAACCCAGATACACCAAGGTTTTGACCATATAGATCGGCAGCAGTCTTGTCTTGCCCAACGCCAAGCAAAAATTTATTCTCATTGTACCACGTCGTTGGCAGATATGTTTCACCGAATGAATACAGCCGGGACTCCGTACCAGTTCACACTCCCTCCACCTCTATTAGTGTATCCACCTCCAGACTTACCTCCTCCTAATGCCGAAGATGAAGATGCCGGAGAGGAGTAAGCTTTGATTAGGGAAGTCCTCAGTTCTTAATTTAATTACACTTACACAATGAGGACACTGTGTCATTTAAATTTGGGGGTGGCATTATGTTTTGTAGTTAATAGTTTGTGTATATAGAGTAGGAGCATGTTGCTTAGTTTACTCATGTTAGTAGTACTTATGCATGTTTCATTAGAGTTATGTTGCATGTGTCGCATCTAGTTGCATGAATCAAGCAGGGTATAATGTACTTATCTAATTTTGGCCAATGATAAGACTGAAGTGATAGTTTGAGACTCAAATAGGATTGAGTACTAATGTGGAGTAATGATTTAAATTGTGCAGTCAATTATGCATGTCTGAAACTCATAATTAGCAAGGAAAGCACATAACTGACTGTTTGGTCAATTTAATTCAAATCGTTACATAATCTATTTTTGGTAAGAAAATTTGGGATAATATTTGATGAATTCAGTGAAACATTCATGAAGGCGGAAGTTAAGAAAGAAACTAAGTTTAGGGGAATCTTGGGGTGAATCATAAAAATAAAAAAAAAATCAGAAAAGAGAAAGAAAAAAAATTCAAAAAAACAGGAATAAATAATCAAACTTGACTGGTTTAGTTTCGTGGTCATTGTTACTTGGGTTATTAGATCCGTAGGGGTGTCTTAACACCTAGTGCCCTAAAGCCAACTGGTTTTGGAGTCACTGGTCGAAAGCTCGATACATGGGTAGTTTTGAAAGCCTAAGAAAACTAGACATTGCACAAGTCGAGTTAAAAAGCGAGATGGAGCGTAAAACGCACTCGTACAATAATAAAGTATGTGTATGATAACCCTTGGTGATACCCCTGTGCTTAGTAATTGCTTACTTTAGTCGGATTGGTTGTGTTAACTGGTTGAGTTTAATAAAAACTGGAGTTTCTTTCTAAGAAGTTGCGTATGTGAGTGATTTGAGCTGTGATTGATTAAAATAGTTGGTTTACACACACACACATAGCATGAATGATGACAGGCATAATTTGACTAAGTGATTTGAGTTGGAAACTTTATGTTGGGTGGATGTTCTAGATTGAGTATTATGTGTTATTTTTGAGGCCTGATATTGGATGCTATGTTATTTGGTTGTTTGATTCGTAGGCATATAGTTAGGTTGTATTTGCATCATTGCATTGCTTGAGGACAAACAATGGGTTAAGTTTGGGGGTATTTGATGAGTAGGTGTCATACCTACGAATTAGATATTGTTTGAGTTTACTTATTGTTATCTTTAAGTGTTTTTAGGATTTATTTATTTATTTTTGTGTTTATTTCTTGTAGGTGGAGTTGGAAGGGCAAATATGTCATTTTGGAAGAGAAAAGAATTAAAAAGAAGTCAAAAATAGGCGTAATGGCAGTTTTGTAATTACTTGGTCCTGGTCAAGAGCCTAGGCGCTTGGATTTGCCCTTGGACAAGCGCCTAGGCGCTCATGCTCGATTTTGGATGCTAATTTATGCGGCTGAGTATAATGGAGGCCAATCAGACTGGATATTAGGGTTTTAAAAAAAGTAAGGGACAGAGGGAGATACAACGGAAGAAGGATTTGAAGGAGATCACAAAGGAGAGTTACAAAAGGTTGAAGATCAAGTTAGAGATTTGGAGCGGCTTAATAGTTTCTTCTATCCATTTCCTCTATCTTTAATTTTGTAATCTTTGGGATGTTTGGATTCGTAATTTGGATGATGTTTTTCTGTATCATTATCAACTAACTTTTTATTAAGATCGCAACGGAACTTAGTATGTAATTTGAATTTGATGCTCCTTATTTCATTTAAGTTAATTACTCTTGAATCGTTTATCATATCTTGTGTTCATTGATTAATTGTCTGATCAACAATTACCGGGATAATTTATACGAAATTGGAAAATGGAGTATGAGTTAGATCTAGATATGATATCATCTGTTCATATAAACTGAAAAAGGTTAATATGTTTAGCATATAGGATAGGAATATATCTATATGTCTTTTGCAACCATTAAAGAATCTGTACTTGAAAACCCCAATTATCGTAATTCACATAGGAATATAGTGGATTAATTATTTAGGGTGTTCCTTGTAAATCTGTTGCGTAACTGCTGGATGTATAAGGATTCGTTTACGTGTCTTCGGAAGAAGTACTTGAATATTATAAAGAATTCTTGGTTAGCGATTCATAGTGATTAAATAATTAAATAAGTGTATTGGTTTAAATGGAATACTAAGGGAAGTTGTGATCTTAACCTATTCCATCTGCATTCATTCTTGTGACGATATACTTTAGTTGTTAATTAGAATTCTCAAAATCATAATCATTATTCGTAGTTTAATTTAAGATTAATTGAATTGAAATTAATATTTGGTAATATTAATCTATTTCCTCGTGGGAACGATATCTTTGCTTGCTAGATGTTATAAACGAACACGTATACTTGCGTGTTTAATTGCTGTTAATAAAATAGGCAACAATATCTTTGGCCCGTAGTGCAAAGATGAATATTTGATTCGAGATGTATATTGATTGATGTTACAGGGATAAAATATTGATGATGGACTTTAAAATCATAGAAGATAGTAGACTTCATTCTCTACTTAACTTTTCTAATGAATTGTAATCTCCGCTGCTAATATTGATCTAAAACTTGTTGTCAATAATATTTTATCTGAATTGTTGAAGACTAACGATAATTTATTTTCCATTATCTTAGTCATAATATTCTTTACTGGGCTAGTTGAGCTCACCCTTTTCATCTATTGTCCTCTTCAGGAAATGAGAATGTCGCAGGAACTAGTCGGGGGACAGAGTGATGGTTCAAGTTAGAGCAGTAGTATTCCTCACTATTTTTGATAAAGAGTGTGATAATAATTGTAATGGGGACTTAGTTTGAATGTTAATATTTTTTACATATTTGTATTGACACTCACAGTTGTGTGGTCGTATTTTGCACAACCGTGTGATATAAAAGATTGTATTTGAATGTTGTACCATGTATTTGGCGACTCAGAATGTGTTGGGTTGACTGGACCTATTCTGGGGGCATCACACAGAATACTAACTTGCTTCATATATGTTAATGTTCGTTTATGAAACTTTAAGTTTACTTCAACACTATTTGTCATTTCATAATTCTTGTATGTAATTATAGCCAAATCGTGTTTATGTTATCTCATTATACTCATATAAGTATGTTAAACCAATTAATATGCTCGTCTAAGCCATGCAAATAAACTATCACTTAGCAGATCTTAAGTAGAATGCAGAAACAGGGTTCAGGGGTCGGCACAGCTGCGCTGCGCCCCAGTGTATTACAGGCGCAGCTGCGCCACGCCTGGTTAAAGCCAAGAACAACCTGCTTCGGCAGGATTCCAGCCCAACCACAAAATTACTTCACGAAAACAGTTCTAAGCAGTCATATTATGGTTTAAACATGTTTATAAGTCTATATAACAACTAAGAACATGTCCTAATCCAATCTAGCATGAATTATAATCAAAATCATGTATTGGAATTTGACAAAAACTAAAAATCATGAATGAAGAGTTTTATACCCCTGTTATGAATTAAGCTAGCTCAAATTGGATTCCCAACTCTCTGAAAACTATCTTGCTATCAACTATCAATATACTTTCAATTCAATCCTTAAACACAATCTCAGCAAAGAAAAATGTAAAGGGATGAGGATATATTTATAGAGCTTCAAATATACAGACAATGTGATTGTCCTTCAATTTAAACCAATGAGAATGTTAGATTACATGGTGGTTAAGAGGGAGTTGGTAAATGGTTGTTGAAATCAATCATAATTCCCACATCCAAGTTCATCATTTGCTGTGATTTCACCGAGTTTGAGGAGTAGAGAGTAGGCTAGCTTGCAAGCTATACACGTAAAGAAGAATGAACTGAGTCTCTTATTATGGGACAAGGCACAATACTCAGTATTTGCAACACACATACATACTTAGGCTATATATCAGCATTCTAGCAATTGTGATACAATGAGATGTTTAAATTAAATAAGCCTACCATGTATTATATACAATACCTACATTATAACATATATGCCAACTATATATTATATACACTTAAGCATTATATGTATACTTAGGTAGAATTAATATGTCAATACCAATAATATTTCCACGTAGTACATTTAATTTGTACATATATAATCCATGTACATTTCATCTTACCAATATAGTCTTTCCAGATATTATCACACTATACTTTCTCCTTTATTATTAAATTGTATTAATCAACAATTGTTTACAATATATCCATGATACATTATTTTAATGTTCACACATTCACATAGTCATATAGGCATTGATATGTAACTTAATAAATCTTAATATATGGTTTCTACATATAATATAGTTACACTACCCTTCACACTTTATATAACATATAGTTAGTTACTATACGTTATACTTTTTAAATCGCATGCTCGCACATAGAAGTTAATAATTTACTTATCTCATCAATAATTAATAATAATATTAATTAATCCATTTCTCATAAATCAATGAAATTATAATTTCCACAATGATTACTCATTTATCACGCAAAGTATATAAATATAAATCTTATTATATTTATAGACACGGTGCTCATTATTATTATTATATTTCTTGCAATAATAATAATCACATATTAATCATTATTAATATTTTATAACAATTAATTAATATTTTATAATAACAATGAACAATTAATATAGTTTAATTGTTCACTTAATAATTCCTTCGTTAATTAATATCATCATTAATATTTCCCATCACTGTGCCACACAAGGCTTTCAATGAGTTTATCGCAAACTCTATATATTCTCAATTATTATAATTATTCAATTTAATATAATTGAGTTAACTCACAAAAATATTTATATTCAAATAAATATTCATTTCCATTAATATATTTATTTAATAATATATGAAAATTCGCGGGTCTTACAGACATACAATCCGTAATTCACAACCTTCTACTCATATGTAGTGTATGTGTGTGCAATATCGAAACAAGCTTGACATAGGCAAAGATTCCACATGCTATGCTTCTAAGGAAGGAAAATTGAGAGTTTAAGATAAGAAATTTTCTTTGATACACAACAATGACCAAAACAACACGTAGATACAAGATGAAGTGTACAAAGGGCTTATTATGCTTTTATTCACCTGACTGTGCAATGTTAGGCCTTCTTAGGCTTTTCAATGATACCCATTTAACGAGCTTTTGACCAACGACTCCCAGACCAGACGGCCTTAGGGCGCTGGGTGCAGAGACAATCGCCTAGGGCGTACTTGCTCTAGTATCAAAGGCCACAAGACTTCGCTAGCCAAGGCGTTTATTCTATTTTTGTATTCTTTTTCTCAATTTATTTTTTTTTCTTTTTCTTTTTCTTTCTTTTAAAAGGAGAGTGCGTCTTATGCTCCATCTCTCCTTATAGCATGTATACCCAAAGTTTTTTATCAGACTTGTATTCAAGTGTTCTTAAGGATATTATTGCTTTTATTACACCATTCCATGAACTAAAAACAAAATTTTTTCTCTTAGAAGACAAGCATGTACTAATCTAGCCAACAAGCAACAAAAGACACATTGTGCTATCCAGTAACATCCAAGCAACATATTTAGATTACATCATGTATAAAAATATAATTAAGCTTAAGCTACTAACAAAGTTTAATAATCTATCATATCTTGATGTCATCATTGGCCAGATCGGAATTCAACAGGCTAAAACCAAGGGATTATGCAATGCAATTAAACACTTGCTAAACAAACAAAATTAAATAAAACTAAATTTTTTATGCAAAATTCAAACTAACAGACTAGGATGCTAACACACAAAAAAATGCAACTACTATACACAACCTATCATGCAAAATGCAATTAACTAGGATGCAACTATTATGCAATTACAACTAGATGCAAACATTTAAAACTAATGCAATAAACTACTAACTACACCTAATATCCCCAAACTAGAATTATTCAATGTCTGCATTGAAGGTAAAGGGTCAGGAAAACTCCCCTACTACTCGGCATGGCCACCCTCCTCGGGTGGTGGTGTGTCTGGCGGCGGATAAGACATCTCAGAATCGAAAACAAGCCACTCTAGCATTGTGCCCTGCTGTGCGAAGGCTTCAGCGAGTGCACGTGTCAACCCATCAGCAAACATAGCAAAACTTCCGTTCAGGGAGTTAATTTTCCTCTTAATACGTCGCATTTGGCGACTCTGATCTGCTGGAGGAGGGGCTGCTGCCTCTTCTGGCTGCTGCTGCAGTGGTGGGACTGGCGGAGGGGCTGTCACAATGAAACCTTTTTCACGTGGGTCCGCTGTTCCTCCAGCCCAATCCACGAAATGCTTGATCGTACTGTGATTTATATCCCCACTGGGCATTTGAAGCTGCTCATCGGGCCATTCTAGACCTGCTTCAGCACAGAGATGAGCAATAATGGATGCATACGGGAGGGCGCCTGTGGTACTTCCTCTCATGAACCGCAACATGTTCTGACTAATCAAATGGCCTACACCAATATATTTGCCTGTGATAATTCCCTATAAAATGATGGTTCGCTCAACGGTAATCTCGTGTTGATGACTGGATGGCATCAAATTAGCACAGAGGAAAAAGTTCCATGCCTTAGCATAGCGATTCAGTCTAGAGGCGAGAAATGTGGTATATTCATCAGTGGTGTCCTTCTTTATCTTCCACACTGTACCAGGCGCACATAAATCGCGGAGCACTTGATCCAAATTAGTCTCAAATCTCTCAGCCTCCACCCAATTCACTTGCTGGGCGGGACTGACGGCAAATTCAAAACCTCCCGACTTGCAAGCCGGGCAGTAATCTATAGTTTTGCCCCTAACAAAGGACAGGCCGCTCTGCGTGATACTTGCGTTTGCGTAGAATTCTCAAACCAATGCCAACGGCACCAGCGGTGGTGTGGCACAAATGCCTTGCCAGGCCATCTCCCGGATCATAGCCCTCATGTCTCCATCCTCCTTCGTCGACTTCAATCATCTTTCCTTCAGAACTGACTTCGCCGCGATCCTATAGTATGCTATTTGGGCCTCTATGCTGATAAACTTGGTCAAGTTGACGGTGATGTCGTCGTCCAAGGCACCGTGAACAGGCGATGCAGAAGAGGAAGCGGTAGTGCGTGATCGCTTTGGACCCATGGAGAATTTTTGAAATTGATACTAGGCAGAACCTAGATTTTAATGAACCCAATGCAGCACAACCCCCAAACTTATATAGCAGCCACTGATTATCAAACCCTAACTATCTAATTTGAAGCCCCAATTTTAATTTTAAAAGCTCTAAAAATTCTGAAAGCTCCAAACCCTAACTTAGAACTGTGATGATATGTGGAATGGAAATGGGAATAGCGTGCTAGTATGGAAGAAGGAAATTTCGTGAGGGGAAGGGATGGATGCTGAGAGAGAGATTGCAGAGGAGAAGAGATTCGGCAGGTACAAAGATAAGGGTTCGTGCAATTTGAGAGAAAGGGCCGGCTCAATCGATATATGATATAAGGAATGGCATGGCCAAGTCAAATTAAAAACCGCTGAAGGGCTCGGGCGCGGCTGTGCTTGTATAGGCTGGGAAGGAGGCGTGGGTGCGCGAAGGTAAAAACTGGCATCTCTAGACTGGCAGATGGCGCGGGCGCGCGAAATTTAACTTAGAACATGGCGCGGTCGCGCGGGCACTAAACTTGCCATAATTTGCTGATTCTTTGTGGCAGCAATATGGTGAAGGTTGAAGAAGAAATTTTCAATCTTTATCTAACCTGCACATAAAGCAACAAAAATTAAATGTATCTTAATTTTAATATCCAAAATGCATGTGTAAGATGAATGACCTTGCAATTCATTATCAACGCTATGTATGTGCACCATTTCTATGCTAAATCCCAAAATTTTTCCACATGCTTATATGCACTACGCAATCATGTCAAATTTATGTCCAATGAGCTTCCAGCTCCAAAAATCTGTGCAACTATGCCTAAGTGCAAAAAATATAGGGAATGAATCGATTAATTTCCATAAATATATATAACAAACTTCTGACTCCCAAAAATGTATGCCACATGCCTAATGTTCAAAAATATAGGCGATGAGCATTCTAACACCACAATGTTCAAAAATAGGTAAACTTTTGCGAAATGCTTAGAATTAAACGGGGGAAGAAAAATTATAGAGATAAGTCACCAGAATTAAACAGGGGAGAGAAACATATAGAAATGCAATGCAAGAATTAAGCATGAGGAAGAGATAGAGATGATGGGGTGCCTCCCATCTAGCGCTTGTTTACAGTCCATAAGCTAGACTCTGACTAATTCGGTCAAGTTGTCGAAAGGATTGAGGCGACATGCTGTCTGTCAACCTCGCCACCATAGTAATGCTTCAGCCTCTGTCCATTAACTTTGAAGGGGTTATCTGGATCCTTATCGAAAATCTCTATTGCATCGTGTGGATATACAGTCTTGACAGTGAAAGGTCATGACCACCTTGACTTGAGCTTTCCTGGGAAGAGTCTAAGTCTAGAATTGAATAATAGCACTGCTTGCCCCGGCTCGAACGTCATTTCCATAATCTTGCGATCATGCCAGCTTTTCACCTTTTTCTTATACAATTTGTAATTTTCATAAGTCTGCAATCGAAATTCGTCCAATTCATTGAGTTGGAGTAGAAGTTTGTCCCCTGCAGCCTTTAAGTCAAAGTTTAACTTATGGATTGCCCAATAGGCTTTATGTTCAAGCTCTAGAGGAAGGTGACATGCCTTTCCATACATAAGCTGAAACGGCGACATTCCCAGTAGTGTTTTGTATGCAGTCCTGTAAGCCCATACTACATCATCCAACTTCAGCGACCAATCTTTCCTTGTGGGGTTCACAATCTTTTTTAGTATTCTTTTTACCTCACGATTTGACACTTCGGCTTGGCCATTGGTTTGGGGGTGATAAGCTGTAGCTACTCCATGATTCACCCCCGTACTTAGCCAACAAAGCTGTAAACTGGCGATTGTAAAAATGGGTACCTTCATCGCTAATGATCGCCTTGGGAGTCCCGAATCTCGTGAAAATACTCTTTTAGAGAAACCTCAGAACCACCCTGGCATCATTTGTCGATAGAGCTGCCACTTCCACCCACTTGGATACGTAATCGACTGCCAGAAGGATATATAAGTTCCCACATGATGAAACTAACGGTCCCATAAAGTCTATCCCCCAGACATTGAAGATCTCCACCTCGAGGATCGTATTCAAGGGCATTTCATTTCTCTTTGAAATATTTCCTACCGTCTGACATCTATCACATCTTTGGACAAAGCTGTAAGCGTCCTTGAATATAGTCGGCTAATAAAAACCTGCTTGCAAAACTCTTGCCGCTGTCCTTTCACCTTGATAGTGACCTCCATATATTGATGTGTGGCAATCCTGCAGCACACTCTCCGTCTCGCTATATAGAATGCACCTTCTAATCATCTGATTAGTACACTGCTTGAACAAGTACGGTTCATCCCAAATAAACCATTTTACATCATGTAGAAACTTCTTCTTTTGATGCCTAGTCAAGTCAGAAGGAATGATATTGCCTACTAGGAAGTCTACAAAATCTGCGAACCATGGCACTTCGCCTTTCACCACAAATAATTGCTCGTCTGGGAAGGACTCGTTGATCATAACTTTGTCATTTACATTTCTTCCCGGATTCTCCAATTGCGATAAGTGGTCCGCCACTTCGTTCTCAGTCCCCTTCATGTCCTTGATCTCTAAGTCAAATTCTTGTAACAGAAGTATCCACCTGATCAGACGGGGATTGGCATCTTTCTTTGCTATTAAATATCGGATTGCTGCATGGTCGGTGTACACAATCACTCTAGTCCTAATCAAATAAGCACGAAATTTATCGAATGCGTACACCACTGCCAGAAGCTCTTTTTCTGTAGTAGTGTAGTGCAACTGGGCATCAGTAAGGGTCTTGATAGCATAGTATATAACATGGAAAACCTTGTCCCTACGCTGGCCCAATACAGTTCCCACAGCAAAATTGCTTGCGTCACACATCAGTTCGAACGGAAGGTCCCAATCCGGAGATGTAATCATTGGTGCCGTAGTCAAATTCTTCTTTAAGTGTTCAAATGCAGTCAGGCATTCCTCATCGAATTGAAATTGGACATCTTTTTCTAACAAAATGCAAAGTGGCTTCATAATCTTCGAGAAGTCCTTTATAAATCGACGATAGAAGCCTGCAAGTCCCAAGAAGCTATAGACACCTTTTACAGAAATAGGAGGAGGCAAGTTCTCAATAGTTTCCAACTTAGACCTATCAACCTCTAATCCTTTCTTCGAAACGTTATGTCCCAGAATGATACCTTCTTATACCATGAAATGGCACTTCTCCCAATTCAGAACTAGATTCGTCTCAACACACCGTTTTAGCACCATTACCAAATTCTCCAAACACAGGTCAAAGGAGTCTCCAAAAAACGGAAAAATCATCCATGAAGACTTCAACATTGTGCTCAACCATATCGGAGAAAATAGCCATCATACACCTCTGAGAGGTAGCCGGGGCATTGCACAACCTGAAAGACATCCTCCTAAACGCAAATGTAGCATAAGGACAAGTAAAGGTAGTCTTTTCTTGGTCTTCTGGGGCTATCATTATTTGATTGTATCCTGAGTACCCATCCAAAAGACAGTAGTATTCACAACCGGCTAGTCTATCTAGCATCTGATCAATGAACGGGAGGGGAAAATGATCTTTCTTCGTAGCCTTATTAAGTCTGCGGTTGTTCATGCAGACTCTCCAACCCGTCACTGTTCTGGTAGGAATTAGCTCGTTGTTGTCATTGGATACCATGGTCATACCCCCTTTCTTCGGCACGCATTGCACCGAGCTCACCCAAGAGCTGTCTGATATTGGATAGATAATCCATGCATCTAATTGTTCAAGCAAGGTTTTATCGAATCTTTCAAATGCTTTAAGTTAAATTCTAAAGCAAAAGTTATTCCATAATTCTTTTATTATTGAATTCTTATTTCTTGTAAGTTGATTCAACTACTCCTTAGTTGATGATAGTTAAACTCTAAATTACCATTGAAGCTTATCCAAACCAAACTTTCTTTGGTGCAGACTTGTTAAATAAATAATGAGATGAACGATCCTATTAATAGGGGATTACCATGCAAAAGCGTTAAGATGTTTGTACACAATATATGCTACGAAGGGCTGATCCCCCTAAGCACGAGTTAAGAGTCCATATAGTCTAATGACTGTTAAAGGTTTACATAGGAATGTTTATAACCTGTGACATAGTTCAAGGTCTTATGACCCTCAGATGGATTCTAAATTTTAAATCATATTCTTGATTATTGATGATAGAAATATTATTCAATTCAGTTGAAGTTATTCAATGATATGTCATCATTATTGATTGTTATTTTAAGTGAGCTTTTGTTTGCTCACTCTTGCATTTAAGATTAAATAATAATTTGAGTTAATCAATTAATTAATTATTATATACTTAATATTAAATAATGATTAAAGAGTAATTAAGTAAGATTAAGTAATAATGAAGTAATTACTTACTTACTTTGACATGAAAGTTTATAGAATTAATTATTTATTATTTAAATAATAAATAAGGATGAATGTTAATTAATTATTCTTTTATTAATAATAAGGAATGATTAACGAAGAATGAAGCGAATAAATTAATTATTATTTATTCAAGGATGAGGGATTTATTAATTATTATTTAAAGACAAATAATAATTTAATTATCCATTATTTAATTGACATTAAATAATGAGAAGTTATAATTGGTTATTAGTAAGTAATAACTAAAGGTAAATAGTTAATTACTATTTAACAAATATTAAATAGTAATCAAAGGAAGATGGAGTTAACAATTAAATAAAATTTAAATAACTCCTTAATTAAACAATTATAATAAATTGTTTAAAGATCTAATAAGTGTTTATCACCTAAGAAAAACCTTATTAATTATTAAATCATTAACCTAAGATCAATTAAATATCTTATATGATTAATGATAGTACATTATATATATGTACTTTGTGATTGAATTATTTGTTAAATAATAGTACAATTAAGCGTATAGAAGGACAATTATACGTAGTACAAATTGATAGATCTACATTATCAATGTTAGGCCATTCAAAGAGTTTTAATTAAAGCTAGTAAGCTGTAACTCGTTGAACAAGCAAGTTCTTTAACTCAAACTCGAGTTATTATTGTTTAAGCATGGTAGTGGATAATTATTGTTGATTATTCCACATCTAAGATTATTATTGAATATTCGCATTTATTGTAAGTTTTCTAACTCAAACTCGAGTTATTATTTTTCAAACATGTTGGTGGATACATATTGTTGATTATTGCACATCCTGATGAATTATTGTGAATCGTACTTTGTGCAATTGAATTCCTATTCTACTATTTATTGAACTGCGAATGGATTAAAGTTCTTTTATTCATGAAGTGCTTATGAGATAGATCTATGCTAGTTGTGTCTACTAGATCAAGCATGTTTAAAATTTGTTAACTCAAATTCGTTTTGAAGACTTAGTGCATGTTGCGTATGTTTATCAGGTATGAAAGGCTGATCACCGTCATTACTATAGGGTTCAGTTGAAATTGTTCATATTCATTATTGGCCATTCATCATTATTGACTCGGTCATTCACTTATGAAAAATTGATTTATATTCTTTCACAACTATCATATTGTTGAAAGTTTGTCAGCTTACTATTCTTTTCAATCATGATATATCTTCATTTGAACTTAAACTTGCTGGGCAAACTTGTTGCTCACCCTTGCTATATCATGATAACCAATTTAGATTAAGACGAAGGCTTGAAAAAGGGCACAGTCAAGAGCAAAGTACAATAGTATAATATTGTTATGCACGCATAACTATTTAGTTATCTTATGTAAACCTTTTTGATTGATAAAGATATGTATTAAGTTAAGGTTAATAAACCTGGGGAAATATTATAGAATAATGTGAAATAAACAATATATGTTTATATGTTCTATAGTAAATGATAGAATGTGTATGAAGATGAAGTACCGTAACGTACCAGGTTCGAGCTTCTTGGGACCCGAATTTGGGGGCGTCACAGTAAAGAGATTAAGAGAGATAGAAATGCAAATCTGATGATCCTCCTTTCAAATGAAGCCTTCAAGCTCAGTTCCAGATCACAATTAAATCTAAAATGAAACCCTAATAATGGAAATCTACTAGAACTAGATGATAGAAGAAGTGAAGCTCCCAATCCTCTCTAGCTCTCTAAACCCTAGAATAGTAAAATAAAACTGAATTATGAAAACTTTTTCTCTCATCTTTTGCAAAATACACCCATATACGAAATACACGCTCAGCATAAATGAATAAATGAAAAGTCAATAATTTCATCAGTCATAACTGGCGCGGCCGAGCGGCCCAGTAGTGCATTTGGGGTGCGGGCGCGTGCT
This sequence comes from Panax stipuleanatus, assembly GCA_020205555.1. Classification (NCBI taxonomy): domain Eukaryota; kingdom Viridiplantae; phylum Streptophyta; class Magnoliopsida; order Apiales; family Araliaceae; genus Panax; species Panax stipuleanatus. Next base: position 78,261,350 of record CM035118.1, read on the forward strand.
TGTCCAGAGGGCTCTCTGGATTCTTTAATTTGGCGCGGGCGCTTCTTCTTCTTCTTCCAACAGGCGTGGCCGTCCGGCTCTATGATTTCTGCTAGTGTTTCCTGGTGCAATGTTGATATTCTCTGCTTTCTTCCTGCTTCTTTCACCTTCACTTGCTTTCTATGATTCTGAACATATACCACTTGCACAGGCCATAAACTATCTCCCCATTCCAACTCCACCTTTGGTTCATCATAAGCTCTCCATGAAGCCTTTTATCCCATTTCATGCCAAATTCATGCCTTTATCATGCCATTCCATGCCATTTGAGTCTCCTCACTAAAATATATAAAATAAAGATAAAACATATCAAAAGATACTAAAATACTTGAGATTAAGCCATAATCCTAGCAAGTTGACAGATAATAAGTAGGTATAAAACCTACTTATCAATAATCCATTCCAAGTCAACGGGTAACGTTTAAAACATTATTGGGTAGGCGAGATCAATCGGCAAAAGTCTTCAATAGCTCTTGCCACTCCATGATGAACCACGTGACAGTCGAGCTAGACGACTATAAAATAAGCTCTCGATGGGAGGCACCCCATCCACTCTCTCTTCCCTTTGATTATTTCTTATTACATATCCAATCTTTTCTTCCCCTTGTTTAATTCTTGCTCGATATCTAAATTCTTCTCTCCCTCATGTTTAATTCTTGTCGTTTTTGTTATTAGTTCATTTTTGTTAAAGTTAACTAGTTTTTGACCGTGCATTTTTGATAGAATTAAGTAAGTTTAATAGTGCATTTTTTCTAGAGTTTAATAAGTTTTAATAGTTCATTTTTGATCCCTCTTTCAGGTATTGTCAAGTTGGTGAAATTATAGCAAGCAGAAAAGTTAAAGCTCTCTAGATACAGGGGAGCGCAGCTGCGCCCTGTTTATACTGCTAGGGAGCGTAGCTACGCTTTACAGCAGTTTTCAAGCCAAGCGCAGCGTAGCTGCGGCCAGGCACCACAGTAGTTTTTAAATAAGACCCGCACCAGTAGACTAATTCACTCCTACTCTAACACAAACTTCTGCCTTTTCTCTTAAAACAGAACCTAGATATACTCCTACTTCTACTCTTTTTCAATTTCAATTTCAACTCCTATACCTATCCGAATTCACAACCAAACTCAAATTCCACCCCATCTCTCTGTCCTTCATATAAACTTTAGTTCCTCTCTTCCATTCTACAGATAGTAAATACATAGAGAATAAGGGAGAACCTTTGAGTCTGCCTATCAGGTGTTTGATTATAGGTTTTACAGAGGCTTAAGTTGCTTTCAGTCAGTTTGGGGGTTATACATCTTCAAGAATCACATTCAGCAAGCCCTAGTCTTTTCAATCATGCCGAAAAGAGCCCGAACACCCTAGCCATCTTCTTCCAGCAGTGATTATGCTTGTGAGGGGGCATAACAGCAATACGTTGGAACCATCCAAGTTTGTCAACCTCTCTGCACAGCACTACTATAGGAATATGCTTGTCGGTAAATTGTTTATGCAAGAGAGGGGTCTCATGCCAAAGGAAAGCGATGGAAAAATCCTAGAATAGATTTGAGCTAGGGGTAGGGCTTTATTAATGGAAACGTCGTGCCCAACTCCAATGTCTATTGTGAGGGAGTTCTATGCCAATGCCAGTGAAACTCAGAACGGGATATCCTTTGTTAGGGGCAAGAAAGTTCCCTACACACCGGAGGTAATTACTGAATTATATAAATTCCAAACACCATCCGCAGCAGCCACATAGTGGGTACAAATGCTGCGATTTGAGACAGACTTGGACAAACAGATGGAAGAGATGTGTAAGCCGGGAACTACTTGGAAGACAAAAGTAGGCACTACTCAGAAGATTTATTTTTCGCAGACTACTTTGAACCGATATGCCAAAGCTTGGTATAGCTTCAATTGCGCTAGCATACTTTCCACCAGTCACCATCAAGATGTGACCACTGAGATAGCAGTGATATTATATGGGATTTTGAAAAACCAAATCATTGATCTCGAATACCTCATCAATCAGTCCATGTTGCAGTTTATGCGTACTAGTACATCCAGTGGGATTCCCCATGCTTCCATCATCACCCGTCTCTGCCATGTAGCAAAGGTGGACTGGGACGAGGAGACTCTCCAGCTCCCGATGCGCGACATAGACAGCGCTGCGATAAAGAAGTACATGATATGGGATGGAAGAATATCTCATACGCGGGGCTTGTGTTTCATTTTACTGGAAGATGACTCAGAAAAGGAAGAAGAAGATGAAGAAGGATAAGAAGAAGAAGAAAATGCTCCAGCTCGTGCTCCACAGCCAGTTAGGCCACCTCCTGATTACTATGCCAGACAAGAGAGGGATATGCGCCACTTGAGAAAGCACATAGACACTATGTATTTGGACTTCAAGACTTACACAACGGAGTTTCCTCAAGCTTTATCGTGTGCCTTTGAGTCGGGTGGCAAAGATGCCTCGTTTCATGTTTTCGGCACTGGCAGCTCGTACCCCCCTCCTAACACACCTCAAGAGCAAGACGAGGAGGGAGGCGACAATGATGCTACTTAGGGGGGTTTCGTTAACCCCTTATCTCCAATAAGGACATTGCCATTCTTAAGTTTTGGGGTATTGGGGTCATTTTAATTTTAGTATATAGTTGCATTCCCATAGTAGTTTTGCATTGTAGTTTAATTCATATCATTTAGTAGCATTAGTTGCATTTTAGTATAATTACATTCTAGTAAGTTTTATGCTTCATATAGTTTAATTTGTTAGTTTATGCTTCATAGTAGTTTTGAATGCTTTATCTATTGCATTTAGATTAGTTAGTCATTTCGCATGAATCCAAGTTTTCAGTTGGATTGAATTTCATTTGGCCGATTATGAAATTGAAATTACATGATTGTTGAATAATTTTGATGAATTAGGCTGGGTTGTATTGTCATACTATGATATAAATCTTTATCTGTATGAAACTGATGTAATCGGATAGCACTTTAGAGTTACCATTATGTTTGCTCGGTTTAAATGGCCACGTAATTGTCTTTGTAATATTCCAAATTTTGAACATGAATATTAATATAAAAAGTAAATATTAGTATGTTTTATATCTTTTGTAATGTGTATTTAACTTTATGTAAGATATAACTATGGAAACATATATGGAAAGTTATATAAGTAAACCATAAATTAAGATTTTATCTACATAAGAAATTCTAACCCTAATTGTGATAATAAATGAAAAATATAACTTAATACATTGATAATGTGATAAAGGATTGTGAATATAGGTACATTAACTTTATATATGATAAATTAAAGAGTGAATTGAAAGAGATTACTTGAAAACCCTAATCAAGAATTTGGAAACCCTAATTCTAAAATTAACAAACCATAATTCCGAATTTTAAAACTCTAATAATCTAAGTTTTAGTTCTTGAGTTTCTAGGAGAATATAAAATGACTAATTTACCCTTAGAATTAAGTATGAAATTATTAAAATACCATTAGTAGGTGTAAAATAACAAAAATGCCCTTCAAACTCTATTTTTAAATGAGATAGGAACAAATCTTTTGCTTGACAAGCAAAAGAGTTGCCCTATATTGCTATATCAGTTTAGCTTAACAACATAACCTAGCAGCATTAATGAATTAGGCTTACTTGTCAAAAGAAGAGAAAATTTAGGTTTTTTAACCCTACTTGAGGTTTTGATATAAGGCTAGGTAGTGAGAACTTAAGGCCACGAAATTGCCACTTAATATACATCACTAACTAACTCAGAAACACTCCTCAGCAAGCGCGTAGCAGAATCAAAAAGGAGAAAATTTTATTTGCTCAAAAGAGTAAAAACCTAACCCTAGCTACAGATCTTAATTTCTGAAATAGAAATGTTATTTTTATTGTTTCAATATGTTAATTAGTATGTTGTTTAGTGTTCTGGGTTGCTAAAACATAGATCTATAACACTTAAAAGCATCAAAATGGTGATTTAAACAAAAATGCCAAAACTAAAAAATAGGGTATGACAGTGAATGTCAGGGCTCATAGATTGTTCTCTGTTTATTGTTTAGATGTTTTAAAGGTTTGTAGTTATAGTTTGTAATGTTGTTAGTTTTAAAGGCCTTAGGGCGATGGGTGTAGAGATAATCTCCTAGGGCTTACTTGCTCGAGTATCAAAGGCCACAAGACTTAGCTACCTAAGATGTTTATTCTATTTTTTTTCTTTTTCTCAATTTTTTCTCTTTTCTTTTTCTTTTTCTTATCTTTTTAGCATGCATACCCTATGTTTTCCCCCAAACTTGCATTTCCTGTGTCATTAAGGCCATTATTCATTTTCTTACATAATTCTATCATTAAAAACAAAATTTTCCCCTCTGAAGACAAGCATGTACTAATCTAACCAACAAGCAGATGATAACAATACTGTGCTATCCGGTAACATCAAAGCAACAGGCATAGACTACATCATGTATAACGTTATAACTAAGCTTAACTATCCACTAAGTTCAAAAAAATCTATCATATTTCAATGTCATCATTGGCCATACTGGAATTCAACAGGCTAAAACATGGGATCATGCTATGCAATGCAACTGAACATATACTAAATAAACAAAACAAAAGAAAACGGAAATTTTTTTATGCAAAATTTAACTAACAAATACTAGAATGCAACTACTATGCAACCTAAACATGCATTAAAATTATATGCGACTACTACTAACTACACCCAATACCCCCAAACTTAAAATTTTAAATGTCCGTATTTGAAGTTAAGGGTAAGGAAAACCCCCTTAATTATTGGCATGGCCACCCTCCTCGGGTGGTGAATCTGGCGACAGGGTATGGCATAGCAGAACCAAAGACAGGACACTCCACTAGCGTTCGTTGCTGTGCAAAAGCTTCTCCCAGGGCTCGATTCAACCCATCTGCAAAAGCAAAAAAATTACCAAGCAAAGCATCCATCCTCCTCTCCAATCACATAATCTGGCAATCATGCAGCCCTGTACTGGTGGTGGAAGGACCGGCTACTGTTGATGGCTACGGTACAGGAATTGTTGGAGGAGTCGGCATGATGAATCCTTTGCCCCACAAATTTGTTGTGTCACCAAGCCAATCTTCAAACTTCTTAATTGTAGCGTGATTGATGTCTCCACTCGGCATCTGGACCTGTTCATCATCCTAGTCAAGGCTAGCCTCAAAATAGAGATGAGCCACCACTGATGCATGTGGAATTGCCCCAGTGGTACTACCTCTCATGAAGCACAACATGTTTTAATGGAGCAAATGGCCGACATCAATATGCTTCCCAATGATGATCCCCCAAAGAATGATAGCCCTCTTAACCGTGATCTCGTGCTGGTGAGTGGATGGCATCAAATTGGCACATAAGAACAGATTCCATACCTTGGCGTATTTATTTAGAGCGGAGGCGGGGAAAATGGTTGGCTCATTTGTGCCGTGCCTATACTTCCACTTTGTGCCTGGCGCACACAAATCAATGAGCAACTAGTCTAGGTCAGTCTCAAAATGCTCCGCCTCGACCCAATTCCCTTGGCTAGCCGGGTTTGGAGGTAAGCTTAACACCTCACGGATCGCCACCGGATGATAATCGACGTTTCTGGCCCGAACAAAAGAGAAGCCACTCTGTGTCTCCTTGGCATTGGCATAAAATTCACGAACAATAGCCTATGGGACAGGAGGCAATATTGCACAAACCCCTTGCCAACCCATCTCCCTGATCATGGTAAGCAATTTACCATCCTCCTTCGCCGGCTTCAAACCCTGCTCCTTTATAATTGACTTGGCCGCGATCCGATAATACTCAAGCTGTGCCTCAAGGCTGATGAACCTAGTCAAATCCACCATGTCATCTCCTTAGTTACTCGAATTGGGCAATGCAGGAGTAGCAGAATGTGCTCATTTTGGACCCATTATACTTTGCAAAAAACTTGCCTTGCAGACCCTAGATGATGAAAATTGGCCTTGGGAATATGTATCTCTACACACCAATTACATAAACCCTACTTGATTCTGAAGAACAACCCCCAAACTAGTGCCTTAGAACCCTCTGAATTTTCCAAACCCTAACTGCTGACTGTTGATTATAATTTTCTCTGATAATTTTTCCCAAATTCTAACTCAGTTGCTTAAAGCGAGTTGATATGGTAATGAAAATTATGGGTAGGGCTAGGTTTTATAGAGATTGGTAGTAGGAGAAGATGGGGTAGTAGAGGAGAGATAGTGGGTAGAGAGATTGAGGATAGGAAGAGTTTGTATAGGAGAATGAGAGGGAGGGTTTGCTTGATATGGTCTGATATATCGTGCTTAGGTTTGGAGATGTTGGCACGGTTATATAAAATTAGGGGTGAAGTTTGTATTTAAAATTTCTAAAATGGCAGTTCGCTAGGGTCAAGCGCGGGCGCGCTTGTTTGTGCTCTATGTGGGGCACGACCGAGCGTGTTTCCAGGCAACTCTTTGGACATCTGCATATTGGCGCGGCCGCACATCATTTAGCCTTGAGCTTAGCGCAGCCGCGTTGCCCTGAGCCCAGCCAAAATTTTTCCTTTGTCTTCTGCAGCATGCAATGAAAACTAAGCCACAACTTCAAGTGCACTTTTCTTTCTTGCACACGTAGCATTCAAAAATGAGATGTAACTTGATTCAAAAATCATAATTTGAATACGTTCTCAAGTGAATCCCCTAGAGGGTGAAAGTTATTCGACGCCTGACCTCCATATTTTTTTGGAATGGAGGGTTTGAAAGCTTTGCTGGTGTTTGAAAAGAGGTATAGTTCCTCCTTTGAATGGGCATACTATTTGACTCGCCCCTTGGATTTTGTCCTTGTAACACTAAGGACACTTCTTCATCTTTCTTCTTATGTACTCTCTAGGGATTACTCCCGTAGTTTCCGTACTGTATATGTTCAGCGACATCTTTGAGGGCGGTTAGTTCCTTTATCTTCCCGGACTTGAGCTCCATTTCTGCCATTTTTCCGTGCTTGATCGTTTCAGAGAATGGTTTTCCTATGAATATTAGGATCCTCTTGTAATATGGTGCTTCTTGGATGTCGATTAAGGTCATGACTATCTCAGACTCATTCATGGCTGGGGTGACTTGTGTTGCAACCCTCCTCCATCGTTGGGCATAGTCTCTGAATGATTCAGTGTTCTTTTTCTTGAACATGGTTATTTGGTATCTATTTGGAGCCAGCTAAGATTGGAAGCTGTATTTACTAAGGAAGGCATGGGCCAACTCTTTACAGTTGTGAATCTTAGAGTTGTCCAGACGGGCATACAAGGCTCTGGCCTCTCCAATCAGACTCTTTTGAAATAACTGCATTCGAAGTTTCTCGTCCTCTGCATAGAATTTGGGTTTTCCAATGAATACTTTCAGGTGGGTATAAGGATCTCCCAATCCATCGTATTTCTCGAAATCAGGAGTTCTAAATTTTTTGGGATAACGAGCTTCGGGGAAAATACAGAGGTCGGAGTAATTAACACTACTAAATGCCCAAATCCCTTTGATAGACCGGAGAGTTTCCTCCATATGTTGTACTTTCTTTATGATGTCACTGGCTTTCTGTTCTTTGACGAGGGAGGTGATTTCAGAAGTTTTGTTGGTTGTGTTCTGGTTCTGTGATCTAGGAATCTGAGTCTCAGCTTTTTTGGTCTCTAGACTGCCACTAATACCATCAGGTGTTCCTGGTTGTGGGTGAGGTTGGGCTTGCTTCACTTTAAGGGCCTTGCTTTGTTTCCTTAGAAAACCGGCTAATTTATCTATTTGATTTCTCAGTCCTTCAAACTCTTCCCTACAGATAGAGGTGGATTCTGTTTGAGCACTCGAAGTCATATTCGTGGATGGACGTAGTGCTTTCTTAGACTTAGATCTAGTGACAGGACCAATTTTTTACCTATAACAAAACATAGGCGTGTCAATTTCCTGAAGTAGGTAGGGATTGGATGCACGATGTGGTTTTTAATTTTACCATACAAAATAGAGGTCAGTTATTTTGATGACAGGATGACAAGAGATATACGACATGAAATGTAAATCTTTCATTATGATATTTATATTGTGTTGCTAGACGTTGAATTTGAAAACTGGACATTGAATTGGAAAAGGAAGGCATGAAGATGCTTCCCATTGGATTTGGTTAATCAGAGGCTGACCTATCTTAGCTTACTCTCGCACTGATTTTTGGCATGAAGGTTCCCAGATCATCGCAATCTACTAGAGGTGAAATTAATCCGATCTTTCAACTGGTGCGAATCTGGGTGGTGCATTTTCATGAGTCCCAGAGACTTAGACGATCCCAAGAGACATTACTTATCACCGACGGGTTTTGCCTCATTGTGAGAGGAACACAACATATATTCACATACATCGCCCTCATCGTATGCATATGATGACAGTTGGTGCGAAGCACTAATATGGGTGCCAAGCACTAATATGGGTGTGAAGCACTAAAAAGCAGAAAAGCATTCATTCACATTCATTCAATGTAAAGACGCAGCATTCACGCATTCATGCAAGTTAAAGACGCAGCATTCACGTATTCATTCAATGTAGAGACGCATAATTCACGCACTCACAGTTTTGAAAGGGAAATGTTTGAAAATATTTGAAAGCAGCCTAAGCCATCTACTGTCCCCAGCAGAGTCGCCACTTGTCGACGTCGGGAAAAAATCCGCTGGTCGGGTCACAACCCAAATCTTTCTCTCTTCCTAAGTTATCTCTACCCAAAGGTTTTGAAGGGTTTTTTTAGGAAAAGGCCAACATATATCATGTCGACGATTGAACGTTTTATAGAGTCGCCAGTTGGTAGATTTGAAATCGTTGTACCAACTCAACCGAGTTTTGATTGAAAGAGGCCCAATTGATGTACACTGTCGAAACTTGATTTTTGAAAACAAAGTTTGAGTTCGGGGGCTTGGTTAAGTGTGGAGAAGGTGTTAGGCATCCCACAGCTCCCGTTTAAACATGGCACCATAATCTTTTCAATATTTCCCTTAAAATTGAAATGCGTGTGTGAATGCTGTTTAAAAATTGGGCCTATGTTTGATTTATTGAAAGTAGTGCTTTGCTTCGTTGAACCTATATACGAAGGGTTTGCTTTGATTTTGCAAAAGTTTTTGATTGTTTTCCAAAAGTATTTGATTTGATTTGCAAAAAGCTTTTCTTTTGATTGAATTGAAAATGATGTTTTGAAAGCTGGTTATCAAACCCTTACGCTAACATAGGAATTGAAGCCTGTTGATACTTCCATATTTTTTTTTATCTTTTTAAGCCTTAAGGCTTGCATTTGAATGGTGATTTGTCGGGCTGCGAAGCATCCTCAACCACAAAAATAAATGCAAGTGTTGGTCTCCTCATGGGCATGATAGTCATCGGAGGGACCTTGACACGACAAACCATATTTTCACTATGTTGAGACCTTAAGTTCGGATAACCGTTATAAGGTCTTTTGCATGTACATTTTACAAAAAAAACTGGCAAGGTACAATTGTAAAGTGGAGTTTGTCCATCGTGGGAATCAAATTCTGATCAGTGTGATCATGAATCCCACGATTCTTAGGCTCACATATGAGTAGCCAATAAACCTGCACAGTTCAAATTTGTACAAATATATATATATATATATATATATATATATATATATATATCCCAAATGTTTTCAGAACCGAGGATTCATTCAGTAAATCCGGGTTCGCACAGCTGAAGCATCTCGTTCCCACTAGATAGCAATCTAAGGGATGCGAGGTTGCTTTTTTAACTGAAACTAGAAAAATGCTAGATTTAAATAAATCTTAGTCATTCTAGCTCCCCGGTTCAGTCAGTACATGTTTTGAACCGTTTGAAATCTAGAGTTGGCGAGATTTAAATAAATCTAGTTCGCCCGCAGATATGTCAGTGCTGATTTATATAAAATGAATATTTAAAGCAACAACTTAATAAAGCGAGCAAAGTAATATATATACAGTTATATATACAAAAGTTGTAAGGGCGATAGGTTTTCACACCGGTGCCCGGACTGGAATTGAAATATATATATATATATATTGACAGAAAAGTAGTCAACCAAGACTGGGAAGAGAACCCAGTGGTGGTGAAGGTTGCTTATATATGCATATTTATATATAAAAGCAGTAAAAAGGGCACAGAATAGTCCAGATCAAACTGAAATGTAAATATATATAGAAAAGTAGTCAACTAGGGACTAGGAAGATAACCCAGTAATGGTGAAGGGTGTAAAAAATAGTATAATGGCCACAGAATGATCCAGGTCAGAATGAAATATATAAATATATATATAGAGACAGAAACGTAGTCAACCAAGACTGGAAAGAGAACCCAGTGGTGGTGAAGGCTGCTTATATATGCATAAATATATATAGAAGCACTAAACTACATCAGATTTGCCATCCGGACTTGAAAGGATTGAAAATTTAGTATATATACAGTTAAATAAACACAAAAAAATCCAAACCCGGACTGAGAAGATAACCCAGTATGGCGAAGTTGCTAATAACAAAAATACAAGTATGCCAAAGCTGCTGGAAGCGACTTATCGTCAATCCGAGTTGTATAAATGCCAGAAAATACATTTATGTGCAAAAATATACAAAACGTTGACGAAAACAACCACGAAACTGAGTTTGGGCACATTTGGAAAATGAAACTTGATATGCAAGTGCAAAACAGTGCAAAAAAGTAAGAATAACTTTCTGATAGTAAAAATACTTACAACGGACTACTACACGGGCTTTTTGCCAAATCGTAGGCTTTAAACGTCCAAATCTACCAGTTATTTTCTGATATTTTGTAGTATGTGTGTATATCTACGTGTTAGAGTTAAACAATTTGGCTTTGGAAGAGGTGAAAAGGTCATAAAATCAAACAGGCAGAGGTTCGTTGCGTTTTAGAATTTTTTTCAAATGAGGGGGGGCCACCTCATATATATAGGTCAAGGAGCCTCTGCTCTACCTGATGATACTATAGGTAGATGTGCAGCTCCCTTGGTGGGGCCCACTTATTCAGTTCAGTCGTCTTAAAGTACGTGCACTCCGAGCAACGAGAGGTCGAAGTTGAAACTTTTTAACTTTTGATCGGAGCGTCCGTTTGAGGCGTGCGATACCTATCCGAAAAGCCCTCGCCAAGAGTGTCACAATAAAATAGGATAAAACATTGTTCGGGTCCAAGAAGACTGGTTCATAACCAGGTCTTCGATTCCCCGCAGTTTATCCGTAGAGCTGTCTTGCACTGTTTGCACTCGGTATCATTGTTATGGTTCGTTCTAACCTTGATGGCATCAATTTGGTTTGAGTTTGACCAAATTGGCTTGGGGTTGGTAAAATGACCATTTTGTCCCTCCCGGGGTTGCCCTTAGTGTCGACATGGCCTCTAGTTGACTTTCGGGAGTTGTTTCCAAGGTTTGGATACCATTCGAGTATGTTTGTCCTCAGTGTTGTTCTCCAGGTTGACTTGGTCATTCCAGGTTTTTCCCCTGGAGATGTTGTAAAGCTTCAAGACTATTTTTGAAGTTAACTTGACTTCTCGTGTTGAGACCGGGGATGATCTGCACTTCTCGGGTTGATACCGGGGCTGACTTGTACTTCCCTGGTTATGATAGCCTGATATTGAGAACGGGGTTAATTTGACAGCCTGATATTGATATCAGGGTTGAACTGACGGCTCGATATTGAGATCGGGGTTGAACAGACGGCCCAATATTGAGATCGGGGTTGAACTGACGGCCCAATATTGAGATCGGGGTTGAACTGACGGCCCGATTTGAGATCGGGGTTGAACTGACGGCCCGATATTGAGATCGGGGTTGAACTGATGGCCCGATATTGAGATCGGGGTTGATCTGATGGCCCGATAATGAGATCGGGGTTGAACTGACGGCCCGATTAAAGATCGGGGGTGAACTGACGGCCAGATTTGAGATTGGGGTTGATCTCACTGCCCGATTTGACATCGGGGTTGAACTGGAGACCCGATTTGAAGATGGGATTTAACTAACGGCCCGATTTAAGATCGGGGTTGATCTGACGGCCCGATATTGAGATCAAGGTTGAACTGACAGCCCGATTTGAGATCGGGATTGAACTGACTGCCCGATATTGAAATTGGGGTTGAACTGATGGTAGTTTTACCCTCTTACATCGTTAGTAACAGGGACAGGAAATTTTGAGTGTCTACACCATGTGCAACTGTGATACAGGTGTTAACTTAATGAATCTATTTTAAGGATTTTACACGAAAGTAGTAAAATAGTTAAAATAGATATTTTTGCTAATTATTGAAAGGTGGTAGTGAATTGTGAAGTAAACCTTGTTGTCAATTTGGTGGAATGTATTAAGTGGAAATAAAGTAAGAGAATTATTGTGGATTACTTGAGGAAATTATATTCCTATACTTAAATCATCTAGTATTCATTAATTTTCAATTAATTGTTTCTTAATCACTTTAATTTAGATAATTCTCACAAATCAATTGGACTGAGTGTTTAAATAAAATAAATTGGTAAAAATTGGATAATTGAAATAGTTGTTAAAAAACTGTTCCCTATGGGTTCGACACTCTTCTTACAATTATATTACTTGATTGACCGTGTGCACTTGTGCGTAATTATTATTGTACAAATCAGACAACAAGTTTTTGGCACTGTTATCGGGGAACGGTTTAAATAATTATTTTATTATTAGTTTTTATTAATTTAGATTATTCAAACAGATTTTTATTTTAGTTGTTTTCTTTTATAGGCTTAAATTATGTTTTAGTCTGTTTCAAGCTTTGATCCAGAAGTCGTGTGTGCATAGGGTAATTTCATCGGTTTATGCAAACACGATCTCAGTGATCCGACCTAGTTCCTTACGACAGCGAGATTGAAAGAACTTTTCGAAAAGGGAGAAGAGCTAATCAAGGAATAATGGCAAATCAGGAGAATGAAGAATATAAGCCACTGCGGGATTATGGAATGCCGAAGGTTGCAGACATTCAATCTAGTATTGCATAACCTGCCATTATAGCAGATAGGTTTGAGCTCAAATCAGGCATGATTCATCTGATCCAAAACTCATGTCAGTTCGGGGGAGCACCAACAGATGATCCCAATGACCACCTAATAAGTTTTCTGGAGATTTGTGATACATTCCGATTTAATCAGGTGTCAGACGATGCAGTGAGGTTGAGGTTATTTTCGTTCGCTTTGCGGGACAAAGCGAACAACTGGCTACATTCATTACCGTCGGGATCCATCACAACATGGGATGACAGTTTCTTGCCAAATTCTTTCCACCAGCTAAGACGGTAAGGATGAGGGATGCTGTTCTAACCTTTAAACAGTTTGATTCAGAATCATTATATGAAGCTCAGGAAAGGTTCAAGGAGCTGCTTCGAAAATATCCACATTATGAGGTGCCGTTATTTTAACAGGTTCAACCATTTTATGATGGTATTGATGGGCATTTGAGGACCAGTATTGATGCCGCTACAGGTAGGGCTTTGAATGCTAAAAGCTGTGAAGATAGCTATGAACTATTCGAAACCATGGCGGCTAACAATTATCAATGGCCGACGAGCAGAACAGATCAACCTAAGGTAGCAAGGGTGTTAGAATTGGATGCCGTAAAAGTACTATCAGCGCAAGTTTCAGTTTTGACGAATAAGATAGACATTATGGGAGTTTAGAATGTTCAGAAAGTTGAGATGGTATGTGAGTTATGTGCAGGAGCCCATCCATCAGATCAGTGCGCTATCAACACCGAATTAGCACAGTTTGTGGGGAATTATGGTAAACAGCAGCAGTATGGGGTAAGTTCAAATAGTTACAATCCAGGCTGGAGAAATCATCCGAATTTCTCGTGGAGTAACAATCAAAATCAACAACAAGCTCAACCAGAAGCTCCACGACAAGCTGCACCCCAAAGATTCTAGGCAAGACAACCACAACAGGAAGCACAACAAGAAAGAAAGCCAGAACTTGAAGAACTGTTAGTCAAATACATCAAGGATAATGAGGCATGGAAGAACATTCATGAGGTAACTCTGCGGAATATTGGGAACCAGATCGGACAATTGGCTACAACTATGAATTCTCGACCTCAAGGAGAATTGCCCAGCGACACAGAAACAAACCCAAGGGATGGAAAAGAACACTATAAGGCAATCACTTTGAGAAACGAGAAAAATTTAGAGGATGCAGTTACACCATGGCGATTCAGAAGGTATCTACTGAAGAAAATAATAAGGAAAAATCAGCGACAGAGGTAGGAACAATGGGTGAAACAGAAGAAAAGGCACATGTGAAAAATCCAGAACCTTATATGCCACATGTTCCGTATCAAGGGAGACTCCTGAAAGAGAAAGAGGATAAATAATTTTCTAAGTTTGTGGAGGTATTCAAGAAATTGCAAATAAATATCCTATTTGCTGAAGCCATAGAACATATTCTGAGTTACGTGAAATTTATGAAATAAATCCTATCGAGGAAGAGACGATTAGAAGATTTTTAGACTATTGCACTTAGGGAGGAGTGTAGAGCGATCCTGCAAAACAAGTTACAATCAAAGCTTAAGGACCCAGGTAGTTTTACAATACCATGTACTATCGGGGAAAAATTCTTTGGAAAGCACTTTGCAACTTGGGGGCTAGCATCAAATTGACGCCGTTATCTATTTATACATAGTTGGGTTTGTCAAAAGTAAAACCCACCAATGTAACACTCCAGGTAGCAGACAGGTCTCTAACATATCCACATGGAATTGTAGAAGACATACTGGTTAAGGTGGATAAATTCTTCTTTCCAGTGGATTTTATTGTGCTCGATTTTGAGGAAGATAAGGAGATTCCACTCATACTAGGCCGACCATTCTTAGCTACGGGGAGAACACTGATTGATGTCCAGAAAGGAGAACTTACAATGCGGATTCAGGATCAAAAGGTGACATTCAACGTGTTCAAGGCAATGCAGTTTCCAAAAGAGATCGAGGATTATTTTGGGATTGACGTAGTCGAGAATGTGGCACAAGAGTTCATATCAAGCAATGTATTTGGGGATCCACTTGACACAGAAATAGGAAATTTTGATGGGGCAGACTTTCCAGATTCTTTGGAGTATTTACACCTATTGAACGTATCTCCTCCATTCAGACCACATAGGAAGAGATTTAAGGACATAGAACGAGCTGAGAAATCCAAGGTACAACTAAAGACATCGATTAATGAGCCACCAGTTCTAGAATTGAAGCCACTACCGAGCCATCTTAGGTATGCCTACTTGGGAGAATCATCCACAATGCCAGTCATTATCTCAGCTTCTCTCACAGAATCACAAGAAGCAAAGTTAATAAGGGTACTTCGAGAATTTAAAATGCAATTGGATGGACGATAGCCAACATCTATGGAATCAGTCCCTCCTTCTATATGAATAAAATTCTATTGGAAGAGGATGAGAAGCCGGTTGTGGAACAGCAGCGCAGACTGAATCCCATTATAAAGGAGGTTGTTAAGAATGAGATTATTAAAGGGCTTGATGCTGGTATAATTTATCCAATATCAGACAGTTCATGGGTCAGTCCGGTTTAGTGCGTGCCAAAGAAGGGAGGCTTGACAGTCATCAAAAATGAGAATAATGAACTCATTCTAACAAGAACGGTAACGGGATGGCGAGTATGCATGGATTACAGGAAATTAAACAAAGTCACCCGAAAGGATCACTTCCCGTTGCCATTCATTGATCCGATGTTAGATAGACTTGCAAGGCATCAGTTCTACTATTTATTAGACGGATACTCGAAATACAACCAAAATGTCATAACACCTAAAGATTAAGAAAAGAAGACTTTTACTTGCCCCTACAGAATGTTCGCATTTTGTCAGATGTCTTTTGGGTTATGTAATGCACCAACAATGTTTCAACGATGCATGATGGCCATATTCTCAGATATGGTGGAGCAAAATGTCGAGGTATTTATGGACAACTTCTCGGTGTTTAGAGACAGCTTTGATCTTTGCTTGGCAAATCTGACATTAGTACTACAGAGATGTTTTTACAGTAATTTGATCCTGAACTGGGAAAAATGTCACTTCATAGTATGAGAAGGGATCATCTTAGGTCACCGGGTTTCAGCAGAAGGTCTAGAGGTGGACCGAGCAAAGATTCCAACAATTGAACATCTCCTACCTCCTACGTCTGTAAAGGTAATCCGTAATTTTCTGGGAAATGCAGGATTCTATCGACGCTTTATCAAAGACTTCTCCAAGATCACTAAATCCTTGTGTGCTTTACTCGAGAAGGATGTTCCATTCAAGTTTGACGCTGACTGCTTGAAAGCTTTTGAAGTGTTGAAGGAAAAGTTGATTACCGCTCTAGTTATAAATGCACCAGATTAAATGCTACCATTCGAACTAATGTGTGCTGCAAGCGATTACACAGTGGGAGATGTTTTGGCACAGAGAAAGGATAAAGTCTTCCATGCAATTTACTTTGCTAGCAAAACTCTGAATGATGCACATGTAAATTACACAACAAATGAAAAAGAGCTCCTAGCCGTGGTGTTTGCATTCGACAAATTTAGAGCTTATTTAATTGGAACAAAGGTAGTAGTCCTCACAGATCACTCATCAATAAAATACCTCATCTCGAAGAAAGATACCAAACCAAGACTGATCCGTTAGGTCCTACTACTTCAATTTGATCTCCAGATTTGGGACATCAAAGGGACAGAAAATCAAGTAGCCAATCATTTATCAAGGCTGGAGAATCAACAGCAGCAGGAAATCGAGAGAACAATGATCAATGAAGCTTTTTCGGATGAACAACTATTTGCAGTGGTGACAGAAACCCATTGCTATGCAGATTTTGTGAATTACATCGTCAGCGGGATTGTGCCATTTGATTTTAGTTTTCAACAGAAGAAAAGGTTCTTATTTGAGGTGAAGCAGTATATGTGGGACGAGCCATTCTTGTTCAAACAGTGTACCGATCAGATAATATGCATGTGTGTAGCCGAATCTAAAATTGAGGGAATATTGTAACATTGTCATTCTTCATTGTATGGCAGTCACTACGGAGGAGATCGAACAGCGGCAAAGGTCTTACAGTCTGGATTCTTTTGGCCAACTTTATTCAAAGACTCTCATGCATTTGCCAAAAGATGCGACAGATGCCAACGGGTGGGGAACATCACAAGTCGTCAAGAGATGCCAACGAATACCATGCTAGAAGTAGAGCTATTCGATGTATGGGTCATCGACTTCATGGGATCGTTTCCATCATCTTTAAACAATAAATACATACTGGTTGCAGTGGATTATGTGTCCAAATGGGTGGAAGCGGTGGCTCTACCTACTAATGATGCAAAGGTAGTGTTGAACTTCCTCCGCAAAAACATCTTCACCACATTTGGGACGCTGTGACAAATTATCAGTGATGACAGCACGCATTTTTGTAATAAATCTTTTTCAGCACTCTTGTCTAAATATGGAGTTCGGCATAAGGTTGCTACGACCTATCATCCATAGACAAATGGCCAAGCCGAGGTGTCAAATCGGGAAGTGAAATAGATTCTGAAAAATATAGTAAATCCATCTCGGAAGGATTGGGCTAGCAAACTGGATAAAGCACTGTGGGCATATCGTACGGCCTACAAAACCCCAATCGGTATGTTACCATATCGACTGGTGTTTGGTAAAGCCCTGCCACTTACTGGTGCTGACTCTGATGTCAAACTAAGATATATAACCCTATTATATGGGATTGATGATGCTTTAGCATTTAGATTTTGTGCACAGTATGGTACTAAGGGTTGATCCCCCTAAGTATGAGAAGTAAAGTCCAAAGTCTTATGACTATTAAAGATTTAAAGTATAAACACTTGAAAACTAGGACATAGTTCAAGGTTTTGTGACCCTCATGAGTTCTTTTGATTTTTTTTATTCATCCATGATTCAAAAGCCGAGTTTTCTTATTCAGAAGTCTTTGATTCACTCGCATGTTATTATATTTTTGTTATATTATTATACTAGTGGGCAATCGTGCTCACTCTTGCGTAATAATAACATTGCAGTTAAGAACGAAAGATCTGATGAGCTTTCCACTAGTAAAAGCAAGGACAAAGTCAACAAGTGTTGAAGACTTGTTATTTTATTGATAATGTTTATTAAGACTTATGTTACTGTTGTGTAAGACTTATTTATTTATTTATGTTTCCGCACAGATGTTTAAGGTTAGTTTGACCTGGGATTGATGTATTTCTATTCAGATGTTGTAACCCCATAAGGGGAGGATTTATTTCTATTAATTTAATGGTTTTCATTTATTATGGGTAGATAGATATATGATATTTGTACAGTGAACACCAAATTCCATGGAAATTAAAGTACCCAGATTTGGGGGTGTCACAGGTTGGTATCAAAGCTGTAGGTTATGAACCTTAGTTGGGGGAAAACCTTAGGGTAGTAGCCTTCAAGAACGTAGTAATGATAACTCTTATCGAGTTCTAAGAAAGATAATAAAAGACTTTATGTGCTATGTGCTTATACTTATATACTTGCTAGAGTATCGATTAGCATCACATAATAACTAAGACTTAAAATTTAATTTGTTAAGATGTTGGATGCTGGAGAACCCAATCAGCCTAGGGACGTTGTACCCCAAGAGGCTAGATAGGAGGAGCCCCAAGACATTCACATAGTCAGAGAGCCAGTCTCTGGTCATGAGAATTAATGTTTCAGATAAGTTAAGTTATAATTTAGTATAGTCATAGTCTGTAGTGGTCGAAATATAGTATCTGGGCTAAACAATTCAGTAAGAGAGCGGCGGTTAATACGAACTAGCGACCGATCTAACTCACTGCGAAAGACAGTGTAGACGAGACGGGAAACTAGTTTGTTGGTTGTTTGTGGGAAACCACTCAGTATACTGTATTGAATATTGTTAGAGACTCGAAGTGTGCTAAATATAACAAAACTGAAGAACGACATTAAAGACGAGGAAGCGAAGCATGTTAGAGTAGAGGATGCTTGGGTGAGGGATTCATGATGTGCACATCTCGCAGAGGATAATGTTCGTGCAAAGAAAGCAAAGATTGAGGAGATAAATTATAAGTTTCAGAATGCAATTGACAAGGCCCAGGATCGAGTTATGTACTATCCAGTCCAGTTTGAAGGACTTCCCTAGTATATGTTGGATCACAAGATGATGTTCCGCATTATGGAAGAAGAACGCAGCAAAGTTGTTCGACGCCTTAGTAGGCAGTGATAGGAACAGTATGATTATGTGATACTTTTTTGAGTAGTTAGAAATGTAAATTCCGATGTGATTATAAATAGAGGAATATTTTGATGATTTAAATCCTGAAGATTCTTTATCTCGAAATAGTTGATGTAAATAGCAGTGATGTTATCTTATTATGTTTAAAACTTTTGATTAAATAAAATATCAGAGTTATTTGAGATGTTATGTGTTAAGTGAGTATGATAAAATATTTAAGTTAAGTTTTAGATATTTAAAGATTGAATAAAGATCTAATAAGCGTATATCTTAAATAGAAATATGCCGTCGAGAAGAAGACCAAACCGTCAACCTGCCCAATAAGGGTCAACGAATAACAACAACGATGCCAATGCTAACCCCGTTCAGCAGTTGGTGAACTTATTGGCTGGAGCAATTAACAATCAACCTCGAGCTCCATCAAATATAATGTTCAAGGAATTCAAGGCGATGGGACCACTAGATTTTAAAGGATCCATGAGTCAGATAGAAGCACAAATATGGGTTATAGAAATCGAGAAGGTTTTTGACATTGCTAGGGTCGGTAAGGACCAGAAAACCTCCTACACAACGTTCATGCTGAAATAAGAGGCCAGCTATTTGTGGCAGGTAAACAAGGTCCGTGGAGGAGAAGGTGTGATCACCTAGGAAAGATTCAAAGAGATGTTTTTTGAGATGTACTTTTCGACCAGCTCACAATATGAGATGGAGGTACAATATCTGGAATTGAAACAAGGCAACATTTTTGTACTAGATTACGCTGCAAGTTTCAACGAATTAGCTAGGTTTGCCACATACCAAGTACACACTGAAGAGAGAAAGGCTAGGCGATTTGAGTAGGGACTGAAACCCTAATTGTATAGCAAAGTATCAATGTTTTAATTAAACGCTTTTGCTGGGGTATTGGATAAATCCATCCTCGCTAAAGGTGGAAGCGATGCGGTGACCAAATACAACCAAGATCAGAAGAAGAAGAGGAATGAAAGTGAAGGAAATAACAAGGCTAGTGGCAGCAACACGGGAGGAAGCAACAATCATAAGAGGAGATGGACTGACAACACACCAACCAAAAATCACCAGGGAAACTAGCAGAAGAGTGTTGAAGCATGTCCGACCCGCGGGAAAGCTCATCTGGGGGTCTGTATGAAAGGAAAGTGGGTGTGCTATAATTTTGGTCAGGAAGGCCACATAGCACCAAACTATCCTAACCCTAAGAAGGGCACCTGCTTCATGTGGGGTTCGAAGGATCATTTGGCAAGAGACTATCCCAAGGAGGTATCTGGAGGGGCAGGAACAGGAGGGAATAGGGAAAACAGCAGGTGGCAATGCTCTGACTATCACGGGACCAACCAGAACTAACCGACCGACTGCCAGGACATTTAATATGATAGTGTAGGATGCTGTGCAGTCTCGCGATGTGCTGTCAGGTATCATTTCTATCAATAAAGTTAATGTTTATGTATTATTTGATTCGGGTGCTACTTGCTCATTCATATCCGATGATTTTGCTAAGAACTTAGAATTGTATAAGGACGAGATAGAATACCCTATGAACATAAAGATTGCGAATAGGGAAGTGATTCCTATTAAGTACGTACACAAGAAGTGTAGGGTGGATATTAAGGGTAATGTTATGAACGTAGATCTTATCCCTATTAGACTTGGGGAATTTGACGTCATTTTGGGAATGGATTGGCTACGTAATTATGGGGCTGTAATTGATTGCCAGAAGAAATGTATTAACCTTATGACTCCGTCAAAGGTTGTATTTTATGGCAGCAAGTTTCCTAGACAAGCGAGTTGTCTGACGATGATGCATGCCAGGAAGTTATTAAGACAAGTTGTATAGGATATTTAGCCTACATAGTCGATAGTCGTAAATAGAAGCCGAAGTTAGAAGATATACCAGTCGTGAGGGAATTTGTAGACATATTTTTGGATGATCTGCCAGGACTTCCGCCAGATAAAGTGGTTGAGTTTGTGATCAATTTGGCACCAAGAATAGCTCCAATATAGAAGGCACCGTATCAGATGGGTTTGGTAGAGATGAAAGAATTGATGGTATAGCTGCAAGAGCTATTGGACAAGAAGTACATTCAACCGAGTGTATCACCGTGGGGAGCGCCGGTGTTATTTATGAAGAAGAAGGACAGGACGATGCGGCTCTGCATCGACTACAGAGAGTTGAACAAGGTCACAATTAAGAATAGGTATCCGTTGCCTAGGATTGACGACCTATTTGATCAGTTGAAGAGTGCGAGATATTTCTCGAAGATAGAGCTGAGAAGTTGTTATCATCAGCTGAAGGTGAGGCCAGAGGATGTTCCGGAGACAGTGTTCAGAACTCGATATGGTCACTATGAATTTTTGGTAATGTCATTTGGTCTAACGAATGCTCCTGCAGCATTTATGGGCCAATTGAACTGAGTGTTCAAGCTGTTTTTGGACAAATTCGTGGTGGTGTTTATGAATGACATTTTGGTATACTTGAAGACCAAGGAAGAACATGTAGATCATTTGAAGGTAACATTAGAAGCGTTGAGAATGGAGAAGTTGTATGCCAAGTTTTTGAAATGCGAATTTTGGATTGAGCGGGTACAATTTCTCATGCATGTGATTGATAAGGATGGAATTTCGGTAGGTCCCTCCAAAGTCGAAACTGTGATGAACTGGGATTAGCCGAAAACACCGTCAGAAGTGAGAAGTTTTCTTGGATTGGCAGGCTATTATAGAAGATTCATTCAGAACTTTTCCAAGATCGCAACTCCGCTGACGAATTTGGCTAGGAAAGTAGTGAAATTCGTTTGGACGAAGAAGTGTGAGAAAGCTTCCAATAGCTGAAGAAGAGGTTAAGTATAGCACCTGTGTTATCTCTTCCGGATGACACAGGAAATTTTGTGATTTATAGTGATGCATCGCATAAAGGACTAGGATGTGTGCTCATGCAAAACGGCAGGGTCATTGCGTTTGAGTCATGGCAATTGAAGGACTATGAGAAAGGGTATTCGACCCACGATTTAGAATTGGTTGTGGTGGTATTTTCTTTGAAGATCTGGAGACACTATATCTATGGGGAGAAGTGTGAGATATATACAGACCACAAAAGTTTGAAATATATTTTTGCACAGAAGGATTTGAATATGTGCCTGAAAAGATGGTTGGAGTTAATTAATGATTATGATTGGGAGATCGTATACCACCCGGGTAAAGCAAATGTGGTTGCCAACGCCTTGAGCAGAAAGGGTTGGGATAATTTGATGATGTTGACTGCTCAGGAGGAGCTAATTTTAGCAATGAAAAAGCTGGAATTAGAGGAGATGTATCCTATGGAGACGGATGAGAAGCTGTTCTAAATACAAGCTGGTACAACTTTACTAGATAAAGTTAAGGGAGCACAACTCCTAGATGAGGAATGTGAGAAGGTAAAGAAGAAGATATCCAAAGGGACTAAACTGAAATTCAAGATGGACAGTGAAGGACTGTTAAGATTCGAAAGCAGAGTTTGGGTACAGCCAGTGCCAGAGATTAAGGAGGATATTTTGAGCGAGGCTCACTAGCTCACGGTATTCGATTCACCCCGGTAGTACCAAGATGTACCAGAATCTCCGACAGCATTTCTGGTGGCCAAATTTAAAATGAGATGTTGTAAGAACCATGAATTTCATGAATAAATATTAATATTGATATAATAAGAAAATGAATATTTATTTTAATATAAGTGTTGATGTGTTGTGATGAGTAATTCAATTAATTCAAATTAAATTTATAATAATTGAGAAAAATATGGAGTTTATGATAAGCTCGTAAAATGCCTTGTGTGGCACGAAAAAGGGAGTTATGATGATTTAATTAATCAAAGAGGGAAATCAATAAGTGAATGATTAATTAATAATATGTTGATTAATTATTATTGTGAGTAACAAAATATTTCTGAGTAAATAATTGATGAATATACTAAGAGTTAAATTTATTTAATTATTTGTTGTGTGCAATACATGTGATAATTAATCGTATAATAATATTATTAATTGTTGTTATAAATAATAACCGGTTAAAGAGTAAATGAATAATTAATATAATGATTACTCAATTAATTGCTAAGTGTCATATTATGTAATGGGTGATTGTATATTAAAGTGTCTACATCTAAAGTGTGATGGGGTGTGACACTAACATGTGACTTTATAATATAAGTATATAGTAAGATTAATAAATTGTATGAGTTACATAAATGATGTTTATGTCACCATGTGATATGTATAGTACATTAGTGTGGACCTTATGGATTATTAAATTAGACTATATAAATGATTTATATTAACAATTATTTCAATAAGTAAAATCATTGGAATAATAAGGTTTATGATAAGGTGTCACTACTCAATTAAATCATAACTTGGCATTATCAAATTGTAAATAGATTATATATTGATGTGTACACATGTACCTCAATTTGCTACCATGTAATATTATTATAACATTAAAATCCATTTATGAATTCAATTGGATTTAAACCTAAGTATACATATATGTGTATTTAACTTAAGTGTATCTAATATGTATATGTATAATAACCAATAGTATGTAGCATTATTTCATTTCCTACTTGCTATGTTGCTGAGATTGAGTTGTCCCAAAATGAGAGTCCCTTCTTCCTCTTCTCTTTCATGTGTATGGCCAATGGCCTATGCTACACCTATATACTAAATTCTAGCATACAATCAAATGATAAAAGGGAGTGGGTTGTGGGTTGGTGGCTACTATTGCACCAACCATTGATTGCCCAATGTATTTTTCTTCCATCTCTTAGTTTAATTCTATGAGCAAAGGCTTAGCATGGTCCTTCAAATCTCTATAAATGGAGATCTCTTCTTCCCATAATCTAGTTGCCAAATTATTTGCTAAATATTATAGAGAGAGTGGAGTGAGTGTATAATATGAAATTGAGCGAACTTAGCAAGTTCAAGACTCCATGAGGTATAATCCTTATTCAAGCTTTGAAGTATAGCATTTTCAATTCATAGAAATTAACATGAGATAGTTGTAATTGGATATGTAAGATAATGTTGTTAAGTTAGTAAAGTTTGAATATATGTTATAAGAGTAATGTGATAGTTTGTAAGCTTGTTTCATGAACCAAATCGAGAATTTGCTGAAGCTCTGAACTAGCAGAAAGTTTCTGGGCTGGAACCAAAGTGGCGCGATAGCGCCACTCCCTAGTACAAACAGGGCGCGGCAGCGCCTTTCTGCAGAATTAGAAAATGATTTTTTTGGTTTCTAAGATGTGGAGTATGCTAGTATAATGTCTTTAAGCCTATGTAAATCCTTGACATGCTAGTTTAAGGGGCCTTGCATGGAACCACTTACCAAAGCTTGGTTTTCCAAAGGAAACTTAATGTTTTCAAAAGCAAATTGGTCGGACTAGGATACTTTAAGTTCTGAAATTTCAAGTATGTTTATGTGGTCTATTTATATGTATATGAAAGAATGATATAAGATATATGGACTTATCTTACATACTTGAATGGTTTTGACAACCTTGTAAGAGAAAACGTAGAATTTCAAATACGAACTTGATAAAATATGTCCACTTTAAATTCTGAACTTGTGAGCATGTTTAGGTGGTATGATTATGTATATACAAGCATGAAATATGATACGTGTAGTAGCTTTACATACGTGGTTAGTTAACATGAGATTTTCAAGAGAAACCTTAAGAGTTTGAAAACTAGTTTTGTTGATAACTACATTATGAATATTCTAAAGTTGTAACTCTCAAGATAGGATCTCATATGCCTCTAGACATGATTAAAATATATGCCTAACTAATCTTATGCATGATAAACTAATTGAGCATGACTTGAGATGAATGTTAAAGAAGTGGAACCATAGAACATGAGATGCATGACTAAAATAACTTGAACATGTGTAAATGATACTTAGTGACTTCATAGCATTGTAGGGATTTCGGCACATAAATGCAGCGGAAATTAAAAAAATTTCGAAACCCTAAAACAGGATTCATGCGAAAACATATTAATTCAGAGGTTTAGATCTTTTTTATTGACTATTCAAGCCTGAACGGAGACGATGGAGATTCTGGAATAGCTTCGAATCTTTAACGCAATCCAAAGGAACCGCATCTCTACGGTATCCACACGAACGTCCCGCGAATCGTCACACGATCTGCAGCAAGGAAAGCTGCGTTACTAGCCACCAAGGATCTGGACTTTCAAAGTTTTTCTATCTAGTCTCTCTCTAAGAGAGGCTAGGGTTTGGATTTATAATGAATATCCTAAAAACGGCTGATATATCATATATATATATAGCAGTTAAAAGAATTAACCAAATCCTAATTATATATATATATATATATTATATCCTAATTAAGTCTTACTTAATTAATATATATATATATACAAATTATCCTATTATTTTAAATTCGTAATTTAAATACTATCAATCATATTGATATATTTAAATCCTTATAATTTAAATTAATTCCCTTTTAATTACGTTCTAAGTGTGTGACCCTATAGGTTATTATTATGTTGGCAATAATTTTAAAATCATATTATAAAATTATAAACAGTGAGCGACATCTAGTAATGAATCACTACTATCCAAATAATAATAAGATCGGTGATTCGATACAACCTTTTCAAGACCAATGTTTCAATCTAATTTAATCCTTTTAACCTTGACATCCTAGATTAAACTCGAGGCAGGGAATGTGTTATCCTCTTCATAATTTAATCTGAGTTTTCTTGATCAATGAGTAGACTATATAAAACAAATCACTATTTGAGCATGGCCATGCATTTCATACTCCTACTCAATCAAGAGGCCTATGGATATCACCCCTAATATATAAGAGGGTTAAATTCCATCTAGATCACTCATATTCCTCACACGATTCATGATATACTCAATAATCACCTTTATTGTTCATCCTATTAAAGGTGACTTTTGATGATATCAAAGTACATAAATTCCTGTGTAGTAATATAGTGATTTCAGGTCAGAGGATCATTACATCATTGTCACTATGAGAATTGCTTGTGACACTTTGTATAATGCTCCACGTAGAATTCTCATAGTGGGTCTGTCCACTACATTGTTCTCTAACATGTACCTATGCATTGACTCGATATCTCGTATATTTATGACCAATGAGATTTGGCCATCAGTCAATCCACATACTAGTCTCAATGTATCATTGTTGTCCTATTAACAATGACACTCGACTAGGGACATTTAAGAGTAATGATATTAATTGTAATTATATGATCGAATGTTCAAGTCACAAACTTGAAGCCATATAATTTGTATCACTATTCTAAGGACTTTTATTATGTTAACATTTATATAACGCAGTAGATAAAACCATAATAAAATAATTTATTTATTCAATCAAATATAATATCAAAAATGTTATGCTATTACATTAAATAATTGGCCTCTAGGGCATAAACTCTAACAAGCATATGTATAACGATTAAACATAAGAGACGTTATTAATTGAACACTCAAAGCCTTGATTGAATGAGAATGGATAACAAACTATGTTAAAGGCGATATGGGGTCGAACCTAGTTATAAGCATACTGACATGTGTATTTCATCTAAATCATTATCTAAGTGCATTATCGGGGTAAGCTTGAATTCTGCAGAAGCAACCATGTCTTGGTTTGAACCAGGAGCAGGGCGGCCGCGCCACTCTGCAGAATGGACAGAGCCTGCTTAATTATAATATGAACTTGATGCATGCTTGTATTGTTATTCTAATTTGTAATATATGACCAGAACATTATTCCAAGTGTCAATGAACATGATAAGATGAAACCATATAGAATTGATAAATGTTTATAAAACTTTCAAATGTTAAGTCAAGTGATGATTACGAATTATGTTAATTGGTTTTATAGTATGTTGTGCTACGTATATGTTAAGTGCGTAATGATGGACGTAAAGGATTATACGACTAAGTTAGAATCGTGTGTGTATGTCTAACGTACATATTAAGTTTGTGTATCGAATGTACATAACTAATAAATGCCCTATATACATAACTATATTATAATAGGATTCGAAAAGTGTTGATAAGCTATACTTTGGTACATTACGCTTAAGGCACGTATTCAAAGCTTACTCTTTATTGAACATTTCTTTAGCTTGTACTTTAATTGGTTGTACAAGTAAACAAATTGAAAGTATGATTCTTGTCTTATGACATAATAGTTAAGATAGAGTTGTTTATATTCTTCAAACTTTGGTTTTGAATATTGAACTTATAATTGTTTTTATATACATTGAAAGAGCGGTCTATGCTATTTGATTCGGCTAGACCTATATCATGATTAGAAATCTATCCAAACCAATTGATTGGTGCGGACTATTGTACTTGACTGAGATGAACAACCCTTTTGAAGGGGAAACTATATTTGTTGGGAGACCGACGTGCGCACTTAAGTACGATTGAACGATATGCATACCGCAGGGTACTTTAGGCTGATCACCTGTTGTACTTGTTTTATTGGATTATCAGTATATTTCTATTAATCCTAGTAGAAGTTCATAGTCCTTAGTAACTGCTTAGTATTCATTATTTTTGAACTGTGAAAAGGTTAAACCTTGAATCTTATTAATATCTTTCAGTCCTTAGCGACTATTGTCGAAAACTATTGATACTTCTTGTTATCCTTGAACTATCATCTATTGTTGTACCCTTGAGTATTGAAAAATATATTGAACCCCTTATTGCTATATTACTTACTGAGCAAACTTGTTGCTCATTCTTGTTTTTCCTTAAAAATATTTTAGTTAAGACAGAGCAAGGCGGACCTTCGGGCACTGATAAGGGAAAGGGCAAGGCTACGGAGTAGCTTATTAATTATGTATAACTTTTATGATAATTATAATAAGATTATAGTCTATTATGTATTAAGTTAAGATTATGTATGCTTAAACTATGTTTAAGATATGAGAGATGTTTAAGTTACGAAACCTTGGAACATGAAAAGTTATATTAAATATATATAATCTATTCGTATGTTATGAGTTATTCCGTTGTGTGATATGACATTTAGTCATATTATTATATTAGATTGTAGAACGTGACGAACCAAATTCGAGACGATATGACGGTCTAAATTTGGGGGCGTCACACATGTTGCAGAGTGTGTTGCCAAGTGTCTGCCATATCAGAAAGTGAAAGCAGAACATCAGAGGCCGAGTGGTTTGCTACATTCTCTAGAGATCCCAGAATGGAAATGGGAACATATTACGATGGATTTTGTGGTTGGCCTTCCGATAACTCAAAAAGGCTACGACGCAGTATGGGTTATCGTTGACCGATTAACGAAATCCGCACACTTCCTTTCGATTAAGGTCAGATTAAACCTAGATCAGTTGGCGAAGCTGTATGTGAAAGAAATTGTATCGAGGCACGGAGTTCAAGTGTCGATTGTTTCAGATCGAGATTCGCGTTTCACATCAAATTTCTTGAAGCGACTTCAGGAATACATGGGGACACAATTAAGAATGAGTACGGCATACCTCAGACAGACGGGCAGAGTGAAAAAATGATCTAGACATTGGAGGATATATTGAGAGCGTTCATCACGGATTTCAAAGAAAATTTGGATGATCACCTGTCGCTCGTTGAATTCGGTTGCAACAACAGTTACCACGCTAGTATTGGCATGCCGCCTTACGAAGCGTTGTACGACAAAAAGTGTAGAACTACACTATACTAGGATGAAGTCGACGAGATGCAATTGCTAGGTCCAGAACTGGTACAGCAAACAACAGAGATAGTTAAGGTAATCCGGACAAAACTGGTAGCAGCTCAGGATAGGCAGAAGAAATACGACGATCCACACCGTATGAATGTTGAGTTTGAATTGGCTAGCTTTGTGTTTTTGAAAGTCTCTCCCTGGAAGGGGAAGATCAGATTCGGTAAGAAAGAGAAATTGAGTCCGAGATTCATTGGACACTTTGAGGTACTGCAAAAGATTGGAGAAGTTGCGTATGAGGTAGCCTTACCTCCGACGCTAGAGCATGTCCACAACGTCTTCCATGTTTCAGTCTTACGACCTTACAAACCCGATTACAAACATATGATTGAATATAAACCCCTACAATTTGAGAAAGACTTATCCTATAAAAAAATACATGTTCAGATAGTTGATAGGAAAGAGCAAGTTCTTAGAAAATAAAGTTATACCTTCTATTAAGGTAATTTGGAGGAACCAGAACGCTGAAGAAGCTACGTGTGAACTCGAAGAGAATATGACGAAGAATTACCCACATTTATTTACTTAATTTATCTGTAAGCGATTCTGCAGACAGAATCTTTGTAAGGGGGGAGAATGTAACGGGATAAATTTTTTAATTAAACCGTGATTCTGGGGACAGAAACCTTTTAAAGGAGGAAAGATGTGACAAACGAAATTTTTGTAATTTAATTTGAATATTTAATGAATTAAATAAATATTTTTCGATGATTTAATTATTAAGTTAAATAATTAATTGATGAATTTGTGGTAGATTAATTTAATTATATGTGTTACATTGATTAAATTAAGGTAGAGAATTTTATAATTCAAAGTATGAATTTAATTGAGCTTATTTGATTAAATGAATTATTTAATAAGCATAACTGTTATTCTAATTAATTTAATAATTAATTAGAGATTTAAAGATCTGACATAATTAGAGAAGAGTCCTTGAATCATATACACAAACTGGCAGGGTAATCTCTTCAACCCAAATTTTAATTTACGTTCTTATAATTTTCTATGAAAAACTATTTCAGAGTTCTCTGTGATTGAAGAGATTAATGATTGATGGATATATGATGATATATATGTTAGTATATGTCTACAATATGTTTTATATCATATATTCATGTGTTAGAGTAATCAATTTCATGTAAACATGCTGTAATCAGAGTTTTTCCATTAACGGGTGTTTTGAGTTCTCTATAAAACAACTAGTTTGTGATCAATGCATGAATTGATGATTTATGTGTATATACATGTTAATATATAATCATAACATATTTCCTACCATCTTTGTATGTTTTCAAACCATCAATTTCATATAAATATGTCTTGATTGGATTTTGTGAAGTTAAAGAGTATGGAAGTTGTATATATGGCCCTTATGGACAAATTGTATGCTATGAATTGTTTGTTTAACTTAAATTTAACAGTAGATTATGATTATACATGTTAAAACAAAGAAAACAAACTTTGAACGGACGGATTCGGAGTTATAACGAATCCGTGACGTCGAATTTCATATTTTTTTTCAAAACTTTCAAAAACACCAAGATTAGTGAATTTAAGTATTTTGATTCTAGTAATTGCATGAATTAAAGTGTTAAAAACATGTTAGTATCATTGTTTGATGTTTTTGTAAAGTTTATACTTCATGAGTATCAGTAATTATCATCGTGTCAATGTAAATTAGAATTAATTGGGCTATGAACTGTCAAAATCGCCAACCAGATTTCTCAGCAGCAGGGGGACCTGCCCCAGCGGGTCTATGTAGGCTAAAACACCCGCCCCAGTGGGTGTGCATGCTTTTCAGGAATCTTGCTTGGCTTCTGAGTAATTTTTATGCAGTACATGATTAGCTAACTTGATGTGATGATATGATAAGTGTATTAAACCACAAGATAACATATTGTTGACATGTTTAAGATAATTTGAAGTCTCATATT
This sequence comes from Panax stipuleanatus, assembly GCA_020205555.1. NCBI lineage: Eukaryota > Viridiplantae > Streptophyta > Magnoliopsida > Apiales > Araliaceae > Panax > Panax stipuleanatus. The sequence continues at coordinate 78,292,370 of CM035118.1, forward strand.
AATATGTTATGCTTGTACATAGATATTGTTATCATAGAGTATGATTTTGATAGTTTAAAGTGTTATACACGTGTGATATGCATGTTGTGAGTTTAGACTCACGTATATGGTCAATTAGCGAGTTAAGTTACAAACCACGTTGTTAAGTTGAACTTAAGTAAAAAGTTCAATAGTTAAAACGTAATGTTTATGAACTAATTGACATTGTATACATAATGTAATGTGTAGGACGTTGAGGAATTGAATTGTAACTATATTTGTAGCTTGCGCACGAGGCAAGTTTCCTTACTCAAAACTTTACTTTTACGAAACAAGTTTCTTTAAATTATAAATTATTCATTGAGCAAGTCCTAAACTTATATTCTATATCGAGCAAGTTCTTGTTCTTAATTGTTCAAGTTCAAGATTTCATATTAGATGTTATAATTCTTTTAAAGCATGATTCCAATTATACAATACTTATTCGATTGCATACCTCTTGAGTTTTAGTATTCGAATTGAATATCAGTTATTGTTAAAATATGTAAGACTAGCGAACCCTTATTGATTCGACTAGTCCATAGTTGATGAGTGTTCTAAATTGCAGAACTATTATTGAGCTTATCCAAACCAAACTTCCTTTGGTGCGGGCTCTGATGTCAAACTGAGATGAACAACCCTATTATAGGGGATTGATGATGCTTTATCGTTAAGATATTGTGCACAGTATGGTACTAAGGGTTGATCCTTCTAAGTACGAGAAGTAGAGTCCATAGTCTTATAACTGTTAAAGGTTTAAAGTATAAACCCTTGGCAACCTATGACATAGTTCAAGGTCTTGTGACCCTTAGGAATTCTTTTGATTCTTGTTATTCATCCTTGATTCAAAAGCCGCATTTTCTTATTTAGAAGTCTTTGATTCACTCGCATGTTATTATATTGATGTTATATTGTTATATTTGTGGATAATCGTGCTCACTCTTGCGTAATAATAACACTAAAGTTAAGAACGAAAGATCTGACGAGCCTTCCACTAGCAAAGGCAAAGGCAAAGTCAACAAGTGTTGAATACTTGTTGTTTTATTGATATTGTTTATTAAAACTTATGTTACTGTTGTGTAAGACTTATTTATTTGTTTATGTTTCTGCACAGACTTTTAAGGTTAGTTTGACCTAGGATTGATGTATTTCTATTCAGATGTTGTAACTCCATAAGGGGAAGATTTATTTCTATCTATTTAATGGTTTTCATTTATTATGGGTAGATAGATTTATGATATTTGTACAGTGAACACCAAATCTCGTGGAAATTGAAGTACCCGGATTTGGGGGTGTCACAGTGAGAAGCGTCTTGTACAGCTGAGCGAATTGGATGAATTCCGAGTGCAAGCTTATGAAAACGCCAAACTATACAAGGAGAAAACCAAGAGATGGCACGATAAGTGAATTGTCAAATGAACTTTTGAACCAGGATAATCTGTAATACTTTTCAATTCCCTGCTGAAACTTTTTTCGGGTAAACTAAAATCACGATGGTTGGGACCATTCACGATCACTAAGGTTTATATCCATATGGCACAATAGAAGTGCAAGATTCCACAAGCCACCAGTTATTCAAGGTTAATGGTCAGAGACTGAAGCACTATCTTGGGGGAGAACTGGACCGTGAACAAACATAAATCGGCCTCACAGAGACAAACTGACCCAAAGAAAGCATGTCGAGCTGACGACATTAAACCAAGCGCTATTTGGGAGGCAACCCAAACTCTTAACCCTTAGTAGTTGTTATTATTTAAGTTTATATATTTTCATTCATATATGACTATTATTTGCAATCCCTTATGTAATAACCTTTCATTGAAAATATGGTAGGACAGCATGGCAAGGGAGAACAAAAGGATCAACTCATGCAGCATGGCACGGACCGTGCCATAAGATAAAGGAAGCCAGCGTAGAGCACGCAACCCCACCAGCAATCGAAGCTCGATATTATATGATAACGCGGGGCACGCCTCCCTAGGCACGGGGCGCGCTACTATTATAGAAATTTTATCTACTTCAAAGTATCACAGCGCGGGCAGCAAAAAAAGAAGTAAAGACTGGGTGCGGGGAGCGCCGATCGGCTGAGGCAGTTTTAAAACAAGGGTTTATGTCGACCCTTCCTCCCCAAACCCAATTTCAAGCTTACTTTCTCCAACTCCTATTTAACTTTTACACCCCAAATTGCCAAACCCTAGTCTAATCCACATCTAATTAACAGTCTACAATCCAACTCCTCTTATAAATTAACTTTCTGCCTCCCCCAATCCAAATCAACTCCTCGTCCACTCAAAGTCCTCCTCATACAACTCGACACCTTCTTCACTCCCAATCTCTTCTACATATATAGAACCAAAATCAAACATTACACATTCAAGTCAGGGAGAAGAGAGGTAAGTGAACCCACACACATTTGATTGAGTCAAAATACAAAGGTAATCATATTAAATTGATATTGTGGTAGTCTTATATATTGTCTCATAGGTTACATTAAGTAGTGCACTATTGTATTGGGAAACCTTGGGTTACTGATGACCCAAGGTTAATTTTGCTTTTCTGTATTGGGAAACTGAGATATACAAAGTAAACTAAGTTTGGGGGAGAAACAAAGTAGCACACCAACTGTTCGATAACTTGCCCAAGTAAGTTTGGGTTTGCAATCTACACATCATGGTATCCAAAAGGCCACGAGCTTCACTTCTAGTGCTCCTCTACGGTTAGATGCAACTAAGTTTATAAGTGAGGCAACATCCACCCGCTACACCAAAGTAATAGACAAGAAAACTTTGGTGCTTGAAATAGGACTGAAACTGGATGCAAATTTGGACGGAGACATGGCGCTTATGATTGTGGAGCAAAATTGGTTTCAATTAGTGGAACAGCCTAAACCTGCAGTTATCAATATTGTCAAGGAGTTTTATGCTAATACAATCGAACACGTTGATCATGTGGTAATGGTTCAGGGTAAGCCAGTGTCATTCAGAGCAGTGACAATCAATCAATACATTGGGGTTGATACAACGCAGATAGATCAATACGAGGACCATCTGCCCAACTTGGATGAGATAATAGCACGGCTGTGTGAGCCAGGAACTCAATGGGTCACCAAAGCGGGAACAGATGAAAAAGTCACTTATCCACACGCCACCTTGAGTCGATATGGGAAAGCATGGTACGCATTTATTTGTGCTCGACTGATGCCTTTGCGTCACCAAAATGACGTAACCAACGATTGGGCACGACTTCTCTATGGCATCGTCAATCACATGTGCTGGTCAAAAAATGCAATTGAGATATTGAACGTCGACATCCGGCTTTGCATTTAAGAATCTATTGAATGACTGCTGAGAGGGGGTACCACAGGCGGGTTATTACATGGATTCCTTATCACGGATTTATGCCTGCAAGCTGGGGTCCAGTGCCACGCCTCGGAGCCGATTCAACACCTAATGGCCATCATTGACCATCCTACCATTAAAACATATAGAGCATGGGCGGTAGCACAGTCTTATTTGCGGGGTGAGGGCTACATCATGATCCCATCTTCACCTCCACGAGCCGATAAGCCAATGGCGGAAGAGGCGGAAACAGAGCCATCAATAATTTTTCAAAGGCAAAGTCAACAGCGGAGTCTGCGACTTGCCCAACGCCAGGCCAGGATGCATGCCTACAACATTAGGGCATTAACAGCATTGGCAGAGGCCTTTTCACGATTCACGCCAAATTCACGACCAGTACAGTTGCCTGTTCCTGCAAATCTGCCTATATACCCCCCATCAGATGATGAAGGTTACGATGAGTCTTGACTCGTCATTCACGGAAGTCCTCATTTTTAATATTTCCTATGACAACGTAATGGGGACATTACATAATTTATGTATAGGGGGGAATTCAATTCTTTGTGTTTTGCATACATATTAGGTTGCATATAGTTGTATGTAGAGTTAATTTAGTTCATACTCACCATATGCATTAAAAAAAATAGTCATGTAGGAATTGTGCTAGTAGAAGCATGCATATTGCATAATATATAGAGATTGAGCAGTGAGTCATGGTAATTAAATTAATGGTTGATGACTTCGATTTTCACTGGTCTTGCATAAAATCGAGGATCATGAACTCATTAGGCCCGACTATAGTAACCTCATAGCATTATTCCTGTGCTCTTTCAAATTTAAAGCACACCAATTGACTGTCAATTGTGATTAGAAATTTGTGTGTGATAGAACATGGGCACTTACTTGATCATGGATTAAAGTGAAACATTGGCTAAAACATAAGTTTGGGGAAATTTCGATTCAGAAAAAAATAGAGAAACGAAAATCGAAAAGAAAAAAAAGAGTACTTATGAAATAAAAACTGACTTAGTTCGACCTCGTGGCCTTTGTTACTCAGACAAGTAAACCCTAGGGGATGTCTTCACATGTAGCACCCTAAAGCCTTCGGGTTTGGGAGTCGTTGGCCGAATGTCCATTACAAGGGTAACATTAAAAAGCCTAAGGGTGTTGAACATTGCACAAGTCAGATATATAGAGTAATTTATGGGATGGAGCATTAAAACGTACCCACAAAGCATAAGTGTGTGACGGTTGATATTTTATTACTTAGCAGCCTAATTCCCTTAATTTTTATGTGGATGCCATGTTTGATTAGTTATCAATGAGAAGGGTAAATGTTTGTTTGGGAATTATAACATGAATTACTTTGAACTGCGGCTATAAAATTAGACACGCACGCACGGAAGGGGATTAGAATCGTGTAAGTGAGGTGATGATGAAAGAGGGTGTGTCTGTTCATGAGTCAAAATTTATTGTAAGCTAAGTGTCAGTTCATGAGGGATATGTGACCTTTATTTGGTTATTAAGATTTTTGCTCGAGCTTATTAGTTGCATTCATTCTGCTGAGTTATGTTAGATTAGGTTATGTCAAGTATAGTTTATGTTTGTTTGCTTGAGGACAAGCAATTTCTTAAGTTTGGGGGTATTTGATGAGTAGGTTAAAAACCTACTAATTCAGTATTTCTTAGCTTAATATATTGTTATTACTTTAGTATTGCATGTTACTTTTCATGTTTTTTGTGTGAATTTGCAGGAAAGAAGATTAGCTGGGTATAGGAGAAGAAAGCAGGATGATTTGGGCTAGCTGATACCCAGGCGCGGGGCACGATAAAAGTGTGTTGAATGAGGCGCGGGGTGCGCCGAATCAAAGAGCTGTCCCTGGCCTAGTAGCGCGGGGCGCGCTTGGCTTACGGATTTGGCTAGATTTGGTTGCCTTAAAGCTGCAAAGTTAAGTTAAAGCAGGATTTTGATATTTTAATGTAATAGGATTTTGATAGACTATAAATACTTGTTGTTCTCTTACGGTTTAATCTTCTTTTGACTAAGCAATTCTTGGAGGATATTCTCTTCGAGTATATTGGGATTTCATTGGAGCCTGTTGAGAGATAGACGTTGGATTGAAGATTGAAGAACATTGACAGAGTTTTTCCTTCTTCCTTTTAAATTAATATCAATATCATGATGTCTTTTAATTATTATCTTTGTGCTTCTAAGTTGATGATGAACTAATTCTTTATTAAAGATATAGTGGAACCTTTTATGAAGCTTTAATTCAATTATTATTATTTTCACTTGTTATCTCTTTGAATTCATGTTATTATTATGTGCTTAATTAAATAATTGTTTGACCAACAATTAGCCTTATATCTTTGATTGAATTGAAAAAAGATTTCTTAGATTAGAACTGAATATAACAACACATGAATTTGTTGATTCTTAATTGAAATAACATAACAGTATATAAAATGAAAGTTTTTGTATACCATGTGCAACTGTGAAACATGTGTGAACTTAATGAACCTATTTTAAGGATTTTACACGACAGTAGTAAAATAGTTAAAATAGATATTTTTGTTAATCATTGAAAGGTGTTAGTAAATTGTGAAGTAAACCTAGTTATCACTTTGGTGGAATGAATTAAGTGGAAATAAAGTAAGAGAATTATTGTGGATTACTTGGGGAAATTGTATTCCTATTCTTAAATCATCTGGTATTCATTAATTGTCAGTTAATTATTTCTTAATCACTTTAATTTAGATAATTCTCACAAATCAATTGGAGTGACTGTTTAAATAAAATAAATTAGTAGAAACTGGATAATTGAAATAGTTGTTAAATAACTGTTCCTTGTGGGTTCGACACTCTTCATACTATTATATTATTTGATTGACCATATGCACTTGTGCGTAATTATTATTGTATAAATTAGACATGTACCTCCCAAGATGTAACCTAGGTTGACCTGTACCTCCCGAGATGTGATCGGGGCTGACCTGTACCTCTCGGGATGTGACCGGGGTTGACCTGTACCTCCCAGGATGTGACCGGGGCTGACCTGTACCTCTCGAGATGTGACCGGGGCTAACCTGTACCTCCCGGGATGTGATCGGGGCTGACCTGTACCTCCCGGGATGTGACCGTGGCTTACTTGTACCTCCCGAGATGTGACCGGGGCTGACCTATACCTCCTGGGATGTGATCGGGGCTGACCTATATCTCCCAAGATGTGACCGGCGCTGACCTGACATCCCGGTATTAAGATCGGGGTTGAGTTAACATCCCGATATTGAGACCGGGGGTGATTTGACATCCTAGTATTGAGACTGAGGTTGAGTTGACATCCCGATATTTGAAATTGGGGTTGAGTTGACATCCCGGTATTGAGACTAGGGTTGAGTTGACATCCCGGAATTAAGACAGGGGCTGAGTTAATATCCCGGTATTGAGACCGGGGTTGAGTTAACATCCCAGTATTGAGACCGGGGCTGAGTTGACATCCCGTTATTAAGACCGGGGTTGAGTTGACATCCCGATATTGAGACCGGGGTTGAGTTGACATCCCGATATTGAGACCGGGGTTTAGTTGACATATCAACGGTACAAGCAAGTTTCCTAACTCGAACTCGAGTTGTTATTGTAAAGCATGTTCGTGATAAATCATTGTTGATTATATCACATCTATGATTTATTAATTCGCACGTTGTGCATTTTGTATATGTTCATCAGGTATGAAAGGCTGATCACCTTCATTACCATAATGTTCAGTTGAATTTATTCATGTTCATTGTTGACTATTCAGCATTATTGATTCATGTGCTTTCACAATTCTTATATTGTTGAAAGTTTGTCAGCTGATTATTCATTCTTTCAATCATGATATATCCTTGTTGTATTTAAAACTTGTTGGGCAAACTTGTTGCTCACTCTTGCTATATCATGATAAACATTTCAGATTAAGACGAATCTTCAGATACAAGCAAAGGCAAAGACAAGTTCCAGGATTGGATTATTGTTTAATTAAAATGGTATTTATATTAGAGGAATATGACATTGTATGTCGTGTAAAATATGAATATATGTATTAAGTTAAGATTTCAGACCATGGAAATTATGTGTAAAAGTTTATTGTATAAATAATTTATGTTTATATCTTCCGCAATAGTTATAGAAATGTCGTATCGTAACGTACCAGGTCTGAGGTTCTGGAGACCCGGATTTGGGGGCGTCACAGTTGGTATCAAAGTTGTAGGTTATAAACCTTAGGTATGGTTACCTTAGACTATAACCGCAGTGATGAGGATAAGGAATAAACTCAAATAGAGTTTGAAATTTAAGCGATGAATTTGGGTAAGGTATTAATAAGTCAATAAGATTCAAAGAAGAATCCTGACAAGTAATAAAGATCCAGAGTTACCTAACTTTGATGATAAAGATGAACAGTAGTAATGAATAGATAGAGTCTAAAAGACTAAAAGTATAAAGGGAAAGAAGATCGTAAAACAAAACGATCATAACATAGAAAAGAATCATAAGATATCACGATTATACATTCCAGGATTGGATCAGTGTTGATTTGAAAACATGGTTTTTCCCTCCTGCAGGGTTAGAAACAGGAATGCCAAATTTTGAGTGTCTATAACAGGATTGAAGAAAATTTTGAGTGTCTACAGATGCCCCTCTATATCATGTTCATGCAATGAAGTGTAATGAACATGATAAAAATTGCTAGACACTAGAAATGCAAATGCAAAGGTAAGGACATGCATGACACGATATGTTATAATTAGATACCTCCGAGGGAGTAGGGCTATCGCGGGTTGATATCCTTGATAGGCTATCACATACTGTTCTCGTCACTTTCTGCTGGGGATGACGTCATTCATGATAGCCTGGGTGAATTCTCTTGACGCCTACTCGAACGACATTTTGCAAAGTCTCAATTACTATCCAATCCTTCCTAATGCCTCCTCTAGGGATTTGTATAATAGATTCCATCATCTGTCCTTTGTGGGGATAGATTGATATACTATTTCTGCCACTGGATCATTCCAGATGATTCGTTGGGTTGTTGCCAATAACTGATAGTGTCAAGTAGTCTGACCTTCGCTGAAGTAGTCTTCAATGGCTGAATGTCCCTGTTTCGTTCCTGATGCTTCGCTGTGGTTGTGCCAGAGGCTGATATGTCACCGGTCTGTACCCAATGTTTAGCTGGGGTTGAGCCAACGGATAAACTGTCACCGGTCTGTACTTGATGCTTTGATAGTGGCAGTTTTTGGTAGTTTTGTGCAGTTTTTCACACTAGTCCCTGCATACCACTAAGGGATGATAACCAATGGTTTTCATGAATTTTTTCCCTTTGTTAGGAATTTGTTGCTCGTACGCAGGATTTCCGGACAATCCGCTCAATCGCGTATCAATTTTTTCTCAGAATTGACTTTTCAACTCCTATAAACTCCGTTTCAACTCGAACTGGACCGAGCCAGAGGGGTTGGTGCCCACCCTAGGGAGCCACAGATAGAGGTGCGGCTGTTGCGGGTGGGGCCGCTCCCTCTTACGGATTTTAATTTGGAGCAATAGCCTCATAATCTCATTTTTAGTTTTGAGTTTCAATAGAAAATCGATTTTCTTTTTTAGATCTACAAAGTTCGGGCATCTTTTTTTAGATTCTGTCAGCGGCCACGCGTTCTGCACATCTCAGGTAACGTTTACATTCTTTCTTTGTCAGTTTTGGCCGTTAGAACGCTATAAACCGTGTAGAGTGCTTTTGAACACAATGTATCAAATATGTATGCTTATATGACTTAATAAAACAAATTTGACTTCATAAGTATCCATATTTTACTGTGATGCACGTTTTGATATAAGAAAATTTGAACTCTGAGACAGTCAATTTTTGCACTTTTTTATCAGTCTACTTATCCTTTTTGAGGCCTAGTGAGCCTGAATTTTCAACTAAAAAATGTCCATGGTAATTTGGCTTACCATGTAAAATATTTTTTTTATTTTTTTTCATTAATATGAATTTTTTCTATTTTTGAAAAGGTGTGCTACTGAATGGCCACCTAGACATGCCTATGTGCGTGCAGACAGACCATTTTACAAAGGAGACTCTGGCAAAAAAATTTCAAAAGCCTGAGCATTTAATAAACATGCAGGTTTGACTCTACTGGGGATTTTGACTGACTCATGCATGTTTTAGGATTTAAAAATGCATAAAATACTTATTTAAATTAATAAGCCACAGGTTTTAAGCTTACCGCACCCTTTCTAAGGTGATTTGGAGACTTTGTATAGGTTATGGACCGGGATAGACCCGGGAGTGATAGCAGGGTCATTGTAGGAGTTAGACGGATGAGAGTCTCTGATGTCCCTCAGCCATAGCCAGCTCGGCCGCCCCGTAGATTTGCTGAATCAGTGATTCGTCCAGCCTAGGCTGATATGCCGATTGACATAGATGATGAGGAGGCCCTATTTGTTTATCCTGCCCCAGCTCAGGCTCCATGTACGGAGCTCCCAGGTATTGAAGTGCCACTTCAGGATCTGCTGGGAGACTTGAGGCGCCATCCATCGAGATTCCTTCATGCCAACGAGGTGACTGAAGTTTTCTTTTTTCTGGATTTTCTTTCTTTATTTTGCCATTTTTGGGGCACAGGTTTGATATGGGTTGGCTTTTGATGCAGGTTCCTAGCTTTACGCAGCCCAGAGAGAACTGTTTTAATGTGCATTCTATTTACCACACTCTGCACCAGGATTATAGGGACATTGTTGACACCTATGGGTTTCAGGCGATCTTTTCTATCCTTCCTCGTCGTTGGCCCTAGGGTTATATGAGGGATTTGTTTGAGCGCTGGTTCCACCAGACTCAGTCTCTCCATTTTTTGGATTTCGAGGTGATAATGATGCCTATGGATTGGAGGTTCATCACCGAGATAGAGTTTGAGGACGAGCCACTGACTATTGTGGCTGAAATTACACCCACTACCATTCGTTCCTTTTTAGGAGTTCCTGCGACGGCCATCAAAGGTCGGATAGTCCGTTCTGGTCCCTTGAGCGTAGATGGCCAGAGTGGGGCTTTGCTTGAGCCTCTGCCTGATGATCAGAGGTTTAGAGATTGCATCATGCGACGACTAGTCTTAGTGATCATAAGGGGTTGTTTCCTGGTGGATAACTCCGCGATGCTGTCCTTTGCCCTGGTCAGTGCCACTCGACATGTGGAGAGCCTTTGTGACTTTGATTGGGATACCTACACCGTTGCCTATTTTCTCTGAGGTATGCGCATGCGCTAGGAGGGTGTGACGGAGGCTTGGTTAGGGTTCTACCCATTCCTACTGGTGAGTACATTTTTCTTGTACCTTTTTGATTTCTGCACTTATATTTGTCAGTTTTAGTCACTGAGGACTTTTGATATTTACTTGGCCGGTTCTGGTCATATGAGAGGCTTCCTTGCCTACGTCCCGCCACTACTTTAGGCTTGGACACTTCTCCTTGGGGACGGCGTTGGCACCATTCCACTTTAATGGAGGTCCCTGTAGCTGAGGGATTCACCCATTCCTGCCTGCAGCTTGACCTTTTGATGGCTGGATCGATCTTATAGGTACCGTATACCTCAAACTTTTTGACAGTCGAGTTTGAGGGTGGTTTCCCCTTTGGCCAAGAGTTTGCATTATCCTCCCGTAGAGTCCCATTTTTGACAGAGGGAGGTTGGGAGCTCTATTTAGGAGAGCGTGCTATCAGGAGCATCACGGGACAGATTCGCATTCCCTTTGTTCCTCTTACTTGGCATCATTGGCGACTAGCCCAGCCACTCAAAGACATTCCTATGGTGGGCGTAGATGGCTTTACCTTGTCAGAGGGTCCTTACAGCCAGGAGGCATTTAGCAGCTGGTGGGGTCCTCGCACTATTGGGGCTCAGACTCGTGCTACCCATTTCATGGCAGATATGGTGCTGGGGTCTGTGATGATGATAGACTAGATAGCGTGCCTTCGAGAGCCTACCCACTTGGACCAGATTACAAGACTGACCCAGCAGTTAGAGAGAGCTCATTTGTTTATCAGGCATTTTGGCTGAGATCCATCAGAGGCATCTTCTTTTGATCATTTTGGCTCTGGAGCAGGCCCTTCCACAGGTACATTTTATAGCAATTTTACAAGGGCTGATCCTCCCTTGTACCTCCCTGACATTCCTGATGGCCGTGACTTTGTGTATATGGATGAGATGGAGCAGGGTAACGACCTGAGTGTAGATATTCTTGATCTTATTGGATAGCTTTTATCGCTATATCTTTTGATAGGCCACTGTTTGACTATTGGGCGGCTGTGCCCCATTTCTCGCTATACCTTTTGATAGGCCACTATTAGTAGTTGGGTGGTTGTGCCCCATATCACTGTACTTTTTATTTTATATTTTATTAGCAGATAGAGATGATGCTTGCAGTAGATAGTTTATTATAGATATGCATGATATTTCCTATCTATTGCATCATGTTTATCATTGTCATTATACATGTATTGTGTCATGGATATGCACTAAGATAGATGAGTTTAGATTTGACCCATGGATGGTCTTGTGATACGGTGATACAGATGTTGTCATCGACAGTAAGCCGCATCGAGCATTTACCACCATCCGTGGTTGATCGTCTTTGAGGCCATGGTACCATAGTCATGTGCCCTTCCCAACTAGAGGGACAATGAATCGAATATTAGGGCATTCATTATACCTTGTGGACTTTCGGGTTCCATATGAATTCATAGACGGCATTTTATCCTGCTGGAAACTTGAGCGACAAGTTTTTCGCTTCGGACGGCATGAGTTGACATCGACTTTGGAGGAGTACGAGCGGCTTACTGGTTTAGCCTTGGATCTGCCTTGCGCTTACACTGCTATTAGTGACATGAGGAGACCGTTCGTGCGGATGTCGGGCCTACGCCAGAGAGTAGTCACGGATGAGATCATTTTTGAATGTGTGATCTCTATTGACTTTTTGATCGATCGTTTTGGTATGCTAGATAGCTACGATCGACATGCTATAATTTTATTATCTTAGAAGATGAGTGGCATTCGAGTCCGGATAGACGTCTTGTTGATGTGCGTCACGACTTACGTATACATGCCACTATACTTGGGCCACTTAGATGTTGGGTTGATAGTCTTGGTTCGTGCCCTTAGACAGGGTAGCACCATCCTGCAATGATACTGGCCGAGACATTGGGGTCAGCTACCTATTGCAGTACCCATCCAGAGGGGTTTTTTAGAGGTAGCTCTATCTTGTTGTATGTATGCCTTATGACCCATTTACATTCGATTAGCTTCTTCAGACATCAGGGATACTACTTCACCCACGAGATAGCTATGTCTAACTCCTTTTAGCCAGCGGAGTGTTCGGATGCAAAGATATGGTCAGCTTTTCTGTCAGATATTGAGCATCATTTTTTGATTCTTCCATGCTCAGGGATAGTCTCCCTTTATAGCTTCATTATCCATACATCCGGCATGGACTACTTGCCCTTGGCAGGATTGAGAGGGGTGACCACATATCACCCGTTTGCAGTCATGGGTCAGTTTGATCAGTTTCAAAGCCTACACCAGTTTGAGGGGGCTATTGATCAGCGGATATCAGCTTTATTGTTATCGTCAGCCGACCTGATCCGGATTTATGAGTGTTGAACTCATAGGGAGAGGGCTAATTTCTCTACTAACCATCCGGATTGCTCTCTAGAGTATGCGGCATGGTTAGAGGCTAATATTGCATCAAATGCATTCATCCAGTCAGCTCCGATTGTGGATTCAGATGAGAAGGAGCCTATAGAGGATCCTAATTCTCCTATGGAGGACGATTTGTTCATGGGTCTGATAGCAGCGTTAGTTAGGGACCCGCCGATCATTCTTGTCGGGACAATTCCAGCTATGGTAGATTCATTAGCTAGGATAACTTTCGAGAGAGATCAAGCTAGAGCGCTGATGTTGACTGGCCTGTCCGGCAGAGATATAGCTTTTGCTGATAGATATGAGGCTCCAGCCACTCGGGATACAACATTGGTCAAGAGAGATGAGGCTCGATCTTTTCGAGATGCTACTTTTTTCGAGATTGAGGATACTTTGATTGCTAGGGATGTTGCTTTTGTAGAGAGGGATGAGGCCATAGCTTCCTGGGATCTCCACATTGCTGACCATACTACTTTCCGATCATATACCTATGGCTTGGTTGCCAATATGAGTTCTTACATTGATGATCACAGTGCCACTATGCAGATGGATGTGGATGTTCTGGCTTGTATGGAAGCTGAGGGTATTACGCTTGCAGCGGCTCCTCTATCTTTAGAGAGAGATGCCATATTGGCATTGCTGTCCCGCTTGTCCGTGGGTCCATAAACTAGCTTTATTTTTCCTGCACATACTAGATCAGCCATTTTTGTCATATATATGACACAATGTATATATCAAATAGTATTATATATCAGGGAAATATATTTTGATTCACTTCCCTGTTTGGATATGTATCGTCATTGCTGAATTATTACCACTTCTTTCATGACTTGCTGTTGTTGATGTATCATAAGCTCCTCCTTGATGGATTGACAATGAGATGTCGAAGAATATCTCAGATGGGACAATTAATCAGGGAGGCTTGATAGGATTTATGTTTTTGTGTCTTGGGACTAGTTTTTATTGGTATTTATATTTTCTTGAAGGTCAAACCGCACCATGAATGGCTGCCTACGTACTCCCGGGTGTAGGAAGATCAGGTCATTCGTAGTTCAATTTTTTTGTGATAGAGGATTGATAAGTGTCTCTTTTGAGTTTGGTTTGATGAGTTTTTGAGTTTTTTGTTTGGTTTGACAGCACCAGGAATGGCTGCCTACGTACTCCCGATTTGAGGGCGATCAGGTCATTCGTAATTCAATCTTCTAGTGTAAACTGAAACTGATTTGATCGATTCGTAGGACCAGGATGAGGGCTATCATGTAGTTTAGATATAGTACCTTTTTATGGTGTCTGAGTTGATAAGTTGGGGAAATTCGTTCCTGTCCATCTCTTGCACTCTGACAGCTCCTCCTGTCAACAATTCTTTAACAATGAAGGTGCCTTCCAAATTTGGGGCGAACTTTCCTTTGGCATCCTCTTGATTGGCCAAAACTTTCTTTAGCAACAAGTCATTTTCTTAGAATTGTCGGATTCGAACATTCTTGTTATATGATCAAGCAATCCTTTGTTGATATAACTGCCCATGGAAAATGGTTGTAGCCCTCTTTCCATCTATCAGGGACAATTGATGGTACCGCTCTTGCAACCACTGATCTTCTTCCATTTGAGCGTCTATTAACACTCTCAGGGACTCCATTTCTACTTCTATGGGAAGCACTGCTTCTATGCCATAGACCAATAAGTATGGGATAGCCCCAGTAGAAGTACGCATTGACGTCCTTTATGCTAACAGGGTTAGTGGCAACAAGTCAGGTTATTCTTTGTGATTGGCAGACATTTTCTACATGATTTTCTTGATGTTCTTATTGGCCGCTTCGATGGCACCATTCATCTTGGGTCGATAGATGATGGAATTGAGATGCTTGATGCGAAACTTGCTGCATAGTTCTCTCATCATCTGATTGTTTAGGTTATTGGCGTTGTCTGATACGATCACCTCCGGTTGTCCATATCAATAGATGACACTATTTCTGATGAAACCAATGATAACCTCTTTGGTGACTTTGGGAAAAGTGGCAGCTTCAACCCACTTGGTAAAGTAATCGATCATGGTGAAGATGAATCGATGTCCATTGTTAGCTTTGGGTTCTACTGAGCCTATCACATCCATTCCCCACATGGAGAAAGGCCATGACGAGTACATATTGTGAAGCTCATTTGGAGGAGCGTGGATGGCATTTCCATGTACTTGATATTGATAGCATCTCGTGACATGATCATCGCAGTCTGCTTTAAGACAGATCCAATAATGCCTTGTTCTTAATATTTTCTTGGCCAGTAGATGACCGCTCATATGTGGACCACAGACTCCACCGTGGACTTCATCTAACAATCTCTGGGCTTGCTCTTTATCTAGACATCTTAAAAGGCCTATTCCAACATCCCTTTTGTAAAGTGCATCTCCGCTCAGATGGAACTTCATAGCCATCTTGTGAATCCATTTTCGTTCAGCTTGGCTTGCCCCAGATGGTGTAGATCTATCTCGTAGATATTCTTTGATGTCTTGATACCAAGGCTATTTGATATGAGTAATTTCATCTGATACTTCTCCAATGTAATTCCCGTATGTCGGGGCCTTTTGGCTTGTGATTTGGATGTCGGGGATCCTCCTCCTATCGGATATGCAGATAAAGGAAGCCAACATCGCCAATGCATCAGCGAAGTCATTCCTACCGCGAGGAATATGTATGAAAGTTATGTCTTCAAACTTCATAGATATTTTGATGACCTATCGATGATAGGGAAGCAAATGCAGTTCTTTGGTGTGATATGCCCCAGTGGTTTGTCTGATAACCAACTCAGAATCCCCAAAGACCAATAGATGCTTGACACCCATAGATTGGGCTAGTTTCATCCCCATTATGCAACCTTCATACTCAGCCGTGTTGTTGGTGTTGACAACCTGCAACTTAGTAGCCACAGGATATTGCTCTCCTGTACCAGAGATGAGGACTGCTCCAGTTCTAACACCTTCCATGTTCATCGCTCCATCGAAATACATTCTCCAAGGTTGGACTATATTCCCTTGTCTGATTTGCTGAATTGTCATGATCCCATCATCCGAAAAATAAGTTCAAGAGGTTCGAACCCTCCTGATGGTTCTTCGGCTAGTTGATCTGCAATGCCTTGACCTTTGATGGACTTCTGAGTCACATAGACAATGTCAAGTTGTTGGAGGATCAACTGCCATTTGGATAATCGACAATTCAACATTTGTGGGATATGAGGTATGTTTGTGTGCCCATGCAGATAGTGTTGTAACCTTATGGCGGCCCATGCTAACGCACAATAGGTCTTCTCGATCATGGTATATTTCTGTTCACCGCTGCTGAATCTTTTGCTGATGTAGTAGATAGATCTCTCTTTGCTACTATCATCTTTTTGTCCTAGCATGCAGCCCATTGCATTAGCTTTGACAGACAGGTACACGAAGAGGGGAACTCCATTCCTTGGGGATACCAAGACAGGCTCTTCGATCAGCTGCTTCTTGATGGCAAGGAAGGCTTTTTGGCAATCCTCATTCCATTTCGTTGAGGAATTCTTACTTTGTAGCTTGAAGATGGGTTCACAAGTTGCTGTGAGCTGGGAAATGAACCTGCTTATGAAATTAATTCTCCCAAGGAACCCGCGTATTTCCTTCTCTGTTCGAGGTACTCGCATCTCAGTGATGGCTTAAATCTTGGTAGGATCCAGCTCAATGCCTCAATTGCTCACTAGGAATCCCAACAACTTGCCTGATTTGACGCCAAAAGCACATTTGGCTGGATTCAGCTTGAGGGTGTACTTACCCAACCTGTTGAATAGCTTCCTGAGATGGCCAATGTGATCATCCTCCTTCTGGGATTTGACGATGATGTCATCCACATAAACCTCTATCTCCTTATGTATCATATTATGAAATAAGGCCATCATCGCTAACTGATATGTGGCCCAGACATTGGTGAGGCAGAAGGACAAACGTTTGTAGCAGAAGGTTTCCCAAGGAGTGATGAAAGTTATTTTCTCCATGTCTTCTTCATTGACCATGATTTGATGGTAACCATCAAAGCAATCCACAAAAGAATACATGCCATACTGCGCCGTGTTGTCTATCAAGATGTGGATGAAAGGTACCAGGAAATTGTCCTTGAGGAATGCTTTGTTCAAATCCCTGTAATTTACACATATTCGTACTTTCCCTCCGGGCTTTGGCAAAGGAACTATGTTTGACAGCCACTCCGAGTATGTTGATACCATGATGATGCTGGCTTTGAATTGTTTAAAAACTTCTTCTTTGACTTTTAGACTCCATTCAGGTTTCAGTTGCCTGAGCTTTTGTTTAACTGGCTTGAATCCATCTTTGATGGGCATTCGATGGATGACAATATCAGTAGATAGGCCAATCATGTCTTCATATGACTATGCAAACACATCCTGGAACTGTGTTAGGAGTTCAATCAGGTCAGCTTTTTGGTCTTGGGTAAAGTCTAGGCCTATCTGGATTTCTTTGAGGTTTCGATATTAACATTGGTGGTTTGATCAAGGTTTGGTTTGGGTTTGTCTTCGACCCATTCTTTGATCTCCTCGGGCACCTCATAGTCATCTTGATCCTCTTAATCAACTTCCATCAAATCGAAGCTCAGTTCTACCTCAAAGTTGTAGTCACTATGACAGGTTGGCATCTCATCAGCAGGGACAAACAAATCCAATCTTGGAGTCCGGAAAATAAAATGCTTTCTCTTTAATATATGCAACTGCTTAAATATACAAATTATTTAGCAAAGTATGACAAAAGTTACTGCTATAGCTGTGCAACCAAAATAAGCAATAACTGAAACCATGTTACAGGGCAGCCAGATATCTCTGCCCTTTTACCCTTTTTGAATGAGGCAAGGGACGCTGCTCCAGCTGTCTATGTTAGATCCTCATGAATAGGGAGAATACAAGATTTATGGTCGTCTGCCTGATCTTTGATGATGACTAAAACATCCTTTAGATTAGAGCTGGGATTTTTCTTTGAACTACCTTCCTTCTCTCTTAATGCGAGGACTTTGGATCTGATCCTCCTCGTCACTATCTGGGATATCATCATTCATACCTTCGTAGTGTATGAGAAACCACATATTAGCAAATGGGTCTCGTCTTTCGTACATGAGCTTTTTTTTCCCTTTTTGTTTTCCCCCTCAGGCTTTGTGGCTCTTCTCTCACTTACCAGTATGATTAAAGGAAACTACATGGCTAACACATCAACAGGAATCTTCCTCATTGGCCTCACAAACCCTGCATAAGTGAGGTTTGGCAATAGTATAGTTGCAGCATGAGCCTTTGGATGGTTATGTGGGTTGAGATGGTTTGACCCGGATGTGTAACCCAATCCAGCTTTCCCCAACTGACTCGAGATTTTCACCGGGCTTTTAATACCTTACAGATTCTTTCTTAACCCTTCTCCAGGGCGGAAACCCAAAGATACAATCTCCTGGCCTACTGTCATTACTTCAGGGGAGATTTTTGGTTTCAGAGTTGGTGCCCCGACAGGTAGGTGCTAAGTATCGCTCACCTCCAAAGCTTATAAACTAGAAAGTTCAATCCCTACATCCAGACTACTCACTGGCATGTCTCCCTGCATGCAGACAGGGTATTCTGGTTCATCATTCCCCATGATTAGGTTGTCATTGATATTGTATTTGAGTTGCTGATGGAGGGTAGAGGAACAGCTCCTGCCATGTGGATCCATGGCCTTCCCAGCAATAAGTTGTATCTGGTGGTGATGTTGAGCACCTGGAAAGATACACAGAAAGTGTGCGAACCAATCTCCAGAGGAAGCTCAATTTCTCCCATAGCCTCTCGGTGAGATCCAACGAAAGCCCGGATGCCCACATACCTGGTTCTGATCCAGTTCGGGTAGATCTTCATTCTTTCCAAGGTGTCGTAGGGATAGATGTTTAGGGATGACCCTCCATCTATTAGCACACCTCCTATCACATACCCTGATGACATCACCGCTATGTGCAGTGACTTACAATGGCCCGTCTCTTCTGCGAGTATATCATCGTCAATGAAAGATATCACATTGCTATTAAAGATGTGTTCTATCACGTGACGGAATTTTTCGGCATCCACTGTCTTTGGTTGATTGGCTTTTTCAAGTAATTTCACCAGATGTTGCGATGATTCACTGAAGATAATACCAAATCTAGGATGGACATCTTCTTGGGTGCATCCTTCAAACATTGCACCACCTTAATTTTATTGTGTCCCATTTTATTGAGGAACTCTTCGATTTTCTCTTCAGCCACATTCCCTTTGGCCTTGATAACTGAATTGATCACCCGTTGAGGCAGGTACAATGGATTCTCCTTGGATACAATGGTAATGTTGTTTGAGGTTGAACCTTCATCATTCCCATAGTTCCATGGGACTCTCTTCAGAATGATCACTGGATACTGGGGTCTGAAAGGCAAGATTAAAGGCTTGGGTACAGCTACCTTCACAAGATTCTGTGCTTCTAGGACCCTTTTCCCAGACAGTACTAAAGGTGTTCTGGCTAGCTCCTTCTCACAGAAGATAACATCTACTGTTTCCTGGTTCCAAGCCATGGGAATAAAGAGTGTTTCTTCATCAGGAAGGCCATAATCTTGATTTCCTCTTATTAGTTCACTGCTTTCAATCATGTTCTGAATTAAGTGATGAAGTCCTCCTTGGCCATTTTGTCGGCCCAGGGTTCTCGTTCATGAAACCGGTAATGATCCCTCATAGCAATGGGGCTAATCTCAGGGGTAGGAGAACTTGTCTCCTATTGGTTGGTCTGATTTATTAGCTGCCTGGTTATCTGATGTTAATATACAACAAATTCTGCCAACTGTCCCACCTGTTCCTTGATGGATTTGATTTCCTATTCCATCAGGAACTATTTTTCTGATAATTCCCAGCTGTCCGAGCTATTGTTAATAGATTGAGTTGACTCTCCGACTTACCGGAGGTACTTGGATCTTTTTCCATTTCGGGTGCTAATCATGTTGACACTCTCCTCTTTGTGCTGAGGGAGGGGATTATATTGCACGTGTGGTTGCTCCGGTTTGGTCACCACAATCTCTTCATTATCAAACAAGTCTTGGATTTTGTGCTTGAGGGACCAACAGTCTTGTGTATCATGGCCCGGCGCTCCGGAATGGTAGGAACACTTTTTATTTGGGTCAAAATTCCTTCCCCTGGTACTGGTTGGTGGAAGGAGTTGAACAATCTTCTTCTGTGTTGTCAACAATTTTAGCACATTTTTGAGTAAATCCCCTAAGGGGGTGAACGTTCTTCGACACATGGCCTCCATAGTTTTTTGCAATGGAGGGTTAGAAGGTTGGGCTGGAACTTAAAAAGAGGAATAGATCCTCCTTTGAATTGGCATGCTGCTCGACTCGCTCCTCTAATTCTGTCCATGCAATACTAAGGATAATTTTTGGTCTTTCTTCTTGTGTGTCCTCCGGGGATTATTCCCATAACTCCCAGATTAATATGCTCGGCAACAGCTTCTAAGGCGGTCAGATCTTTTATCTTTCCAGATTTGAGCCCCATTCCTGCCATTTCTCGGTGCTTGATCATCTTCGAGAATGGCTTTCCTATGCCTGCTAGGACACTTTCATAATACGGAGCTTCTTGAATGTCGATGAAGGTCATGACTATCTCAGACTCGGTCATAGGTGGAGTGACTTATGTCGCCATTCGTCTCCAGCGTTGAGCATATTCTCTAAATAACTCAGTGTTTTGTTTCTTGATTTTGGTTATTTGATATCTGTTTGGAGCCAGTTGATACTGGAAACTGTATTGATTGAGGAAGGCATATGCTAGCTCTTCCCAGCTGTGAATTTTAGAGTTGTCCAGACGAGCATACCAGGCTCCAGACTTTTCTGGAGTAACTGCATTTGGAAGTTTCTCGTCCTCTGCATAGGATCCGAGCTCTCCAATGAACACCATTAAGTGAGTATAAGGGTCTCCCAATACATCGTATTTCTCAAAATCATGGACTTAAAATTTTTCGGGATAATGAGCGCCAGGGAAAATACATAAGTTTAAATAATTGACACTGCCAAATGCCCCAGTCCCTTTGATAGACCGGATAGTTTCTTCAATCTGTTGGACTTTCTTCATATTGTCACCAGCTTCCTGTTCTTTGTTAAGGATGGTGATTTTGGGGGTTTTGTTGGTAGTGTCCTGGTTCTGTGGTTCATGAACCTGAGGGTTCTTATTCCAAGTCTCTTGACTACCACTGGGTGTACCTAGTTCTGTATGACCTTGTGCTTATTTCCCTTTAAGAGCTTTACTATGTTCTCTCAAGAAAGTGGCCAATTCGGCTACCTAGTTCTTCAGTCCTTCAAACTCTTCCCTAGGGACAAGGGTGGATTCTGGCTGAGCACTGGAAGCCATGTTCGGAGATGGAATTAGTGCTTTCTTAGACTTAGATCTAGTGACATGACAATTTTTCACCTATAACAAACGTAGGCGGGTCAAATTCCTGAGGTAGGTATGGATAGGATGCATGCCATGATGTGTTTTTAAGGTTTATTAATCTTATCCTGCAAAAAAAAAGGTCAACTGTTTTGATGACAATATAATATGACAAGATTTACAAAACATTGGATGAACATTATGATATTTACATTGGAACTTGAAAACTTGACATTGAATTGAAAAAGGAAGTCATGAAGAAGCTTCCCTTCGGGTTTGGTTAATTAGAGGCTGACCTATCATAGTCTACTCTCGCGGCTTTTCGGCATGAAGGTCCCCAGATCGTCGCAATCTACTAGAGGGGAAATTAATCAGATCTTTCAACTGGAGCGGATCTGAGTGGTGCTTTTTCATGAGCCCCGAAGACTTATTCGCCCTCGAAGACCTTACTCTGTTACCGACGGGTTTGCCCCCTGGTGGAGGAATCACACAACATACATTCACATACATCGCCCCTCACCGTATGCATATGATGACATCGGTGCGAACCATTAATATAAAGCAGCAAAGCATTCATTCACATTCATTCAATGTAAAGACGCAGCAGATATGAAAGGAAAAATTTGAAAATATTTTTAGCGTGGCCTAAGCCCTCTACTGTCCCCAGCAGAGTCGCCATCTGTCGACGTTGGGAAAAAATCCGGTTCGAGTTGGACCTGAATATTTCTCCTTTCCTATGTTTTGTCTACCCTTATTTTATCTTCTTTGTGAAAAAGGTTTTGAAGGGGTTTTTTAGGAAAAGGCCAATATATATCATGTCGACGATTTGAACGTTTATAGAGTCGCCATTTGGTAGTTTTGAAAATAGTTGTACCAACTAAACCGAGTTTTGTTTTAAAGTAGGCCCAATTGCTGGACACTGTCGAAACTGAATCTTTGAAATGGAAGTTCTAAGTTCGGGGTCTTGGTTAAGTGTGGGGAAGGTGTTAGGCACCCCACAACTCCTGTGAAAGCACGGTACCACATCTTTTTAATATTTTCCTTTTTATTTGCAATTTGTGTGTGAATGCTGGAAGAAATTGGGCCTATGTTTGTTTAATTTAAAAGTATGGACATACTTCGTTGAACCTACATATGAAGGGTTTGATTTGATTTGCAAAACTCTCTTTTTTAGACAAGATTATTCAGATGATGTTTTGAAAGGTTGATTTTCAAACCTTTACGCTAACATAGGAATTGAAGCATGTTGATACTTCCATTTTTTATCTTTTCAGCCTTTTGGCTTAATTTGAATGGTCATTGTCGGGCTGCGAAGCATCCTCAACCATAGAATATATACAAGTGTCGGTCTTTTCACTAGGCATAGCAGCCATCGAAGTGACCTTGACATGACAAACCATATTCTTATTATGTTGAGACCTTAAACCCAGATAACCGTTTTAAGGTCTTTTGGATATACACTTTTTTACAAAAAACTGGCAGGGTACATTTGGAAAGTGGAGTTTGTCCATCTTGGGAATCAGATTCTGATCAGTTTGATCATGAATTCCACGACTCCTAGGCTCACAGAGGGAAGCCAATTAACCTGCACAGCTAAAATATACACAAAAAATATAAGTTTATATCCAGATGACGTAGGAACCAAGGATTCATCAGTAAATCTTGGTATGCGCGTAGCCCGAAGCATCCCGTTCTCACTAGATAGCGATCTAAGGGCCGCGAGATTTCCTCCTGAATGAATAAAACTAGAAAAACTGCTAAATTTAAGTAAATCTCGGCCATTCTAGCTTCCCGGTTCTGTCTGAACCTATTTTTGAACAGTTTGAAAGATAAAATTGACGAGATTTAAAGAAATCTAGTTCGCCCAAAGAGATGTCAGCACCGATTCATATTGAATATTTAAAGCAGCAATTTAATCATAATAAATAAAGATATATATATAGTTATATATAAACAAAATCTGTAAAGGGCGATGGGTTTGCACTCCGATGCCCGAACTGGAATGTAAATATATATATATATATTTATATATATATATATATATATATATATATATATTTATAAAAGCTATAAAAAGCCACGGAGTAATCCAGGCTGGACAGAATGGAAATATATATATATATATATATATATATATATTTATAAAAATTGTGAAAAGCCATGGAGTAATCCAGGCAAGACAGAATTGAAATATATATATATATATATATATATATATATATGTGGTAAAATGTCACGGACTGATCCAGGCTTGACGGAATGTAAATATATATATATAAAAGTTGTAAAAGGGCGATGGGTTTTCACTCCTTTGCCTGGACAAAAATATAAATATATATATTTATAAAAGCGATGAAAAGGCCATGAAATGATCCAGGCCGAACGGAAATATAAATGTTAATATATACAGTTAATATATATATTAAAGCAATAAAAAACCACAAAGTTAAAATCCATGCCAAATAAAGTCAAAAAAAATTATATATATATATATATAGTTATATATATAAAAGCAGTAACTACCACGGATTTGACATCCGGGCTTGACAGAATTGAAAAGTTAGCATATATACATTAAAAAGTCAAATCGGGACTTGGAAGATAACCTAGTCCAACGAAGTTTCTCTATACGTAGATATATATATATATATATATATATGTATGAAAGATACGAGAAAGAAAGATACGAGAAAGAAGTGGCGCATATATAAGCTGAATAACAACTATAGCAAAACTATAAGAAATTAAAGCAGCATTTCATATGTATGAACAAGAGTTTAAATAAAATAAAACTTTTATTGAACTTTGAAATAATTACAAACAAATAACTTGGTTACTTACAATAAATTGACTCGATTATAGAAGCTTAACATATCTAAGAGAGAAGGCAAGAGAGTTGAAGATTTGTCAGATGGGAATCTGAGTCTTCTTAAACGCTCTATTGGATTACTAAATCATGCCTTTCCATAATGACTGAGCCTCTCTTATATAAGAAGAGAAAAGGCGAAGTGAATACAACTCAATAATTACAAAACATGAATGACTATTGAACAACAGTAATGCTTTATCAAAAGATGAAAGCATTATTACAACTTTTGACTATTACAAACAGCTTTTTACTATTACAGACGCGTTATCAATAAATACAGACCAACTTTTGACTAAATATAGGACATGACTAATGCAAAATGACAAAAGACTCAGCATCTGCTTTCGGCTGCTTTAGACAAAGGAGCACGGGCTGCGCGGGCAGGAGCATCTTGCAACAAGACTGACCAAAGTGACTGTAGGAATTCTAGGCAAACGGATCTTGAGCATCCTGAAGAGAGATGCTACCGTACGGATCGTTAGGGCTAGAATGTTGACTGGAATGAGAAGAAGAAGATGAACAAACAGAAGGAACTGAGTCCTCACTGAGTTTATCCATTCTTTTCTGAATCAAACGGGATAACTGTTTTAACTCATTATTAGTACAATGATCAATATCCGCAAAATCTAACTTTGAAACGGAAGATTTTTTGGATTTAGATTTACTAGAAGATGATTCCTTTGGAGGGGGAATCGTTTGAATAGGAGAAGGATTGAGAAACTCCTTCTGGACTTGACCAACGATGCGATAAGGATCAAACTTATCCCACCATTTAACAGAAAACTCACGAGTAACATGAGTAATTTGATTAAGGTGATTACTAGAGGCACCTTTTTCTGGAGAAACTACAGAAGAAAGAGCAACGTTAACCACTGGAGAATAAAATCCATAGTTCCATCTCAGGATCCATGGGACTTTATATTTACTAGTGAAATGAAGAAGAACTGGAATGCAGCAATTAGTCTGCACAACAGGAACTCTAGAGCTAAAGACATTAAGAACAGTCTGAAGCTCTATGGGGAGAATATCAAAGATGAGACCATAACGTTCCCACCATAAGACAAACCAATGAGGGATTTGACTTTTAAATTTGTGGTCAAATTGAATGAACCACGAATGACTAAACGATGGAGTTTGAAACAGAAAAACCCTGTTCCAAGCTTCCATGTAATCATAATAGCAAAACTGGCTATCATGACCTTCTAACTGCCTAAGATCAGACGGATGGTTACCCCAGTTAGGCATGGAGATAACCTGTTTAACATAAAGAGAATGATAGATGATTTTTGAAGAATCATTTCTATCATGAATAGGTTTAATAGCAATTGACTGAGTTTGCAACAGGACATCCTTATAATACATGAGAGATTTATAAGGAGCAGAAGGGATAAAATGCCAACCAGTTGGGAAGAACTGGGCGGCTAATTTGACTGGATCATCAATTGATTTCATATGTCGCTCAATATGAAATAAATTGGTGCTAAAAACAGGGATGTATTCTGTTTGAATACGCTGACCAACAGGAGGATTACTGGTAGAAGCATAAGGATCAACCATTAATGGGGGTTGAACCAAAGCTGAACTATAGGGCTTTGAACTAGAAACAAGGGGGTGAACCTATTGACTACAGTAAGGGGGGTAACCGGGTGAGGGATTATAGCTCCCATGGGCTTCTGACTAGGCAGGCTTGGGCCTGAAGGGCCAGGGGGCCGAACACTTTAATCTTTCCCTCTCACACTCATTTTGAACTTGAGGGGTACCTGAATTAATAAATTCCCGAGTTAAAAAATCAGGAACTAAATTATCACTGCCTTTAATATATTCAATGTCAAAATCAAAAATACTTAAAATAGATTGCCATCTGGCAAAAATATGTTTAGCAGCAATGTTTTTAACATCTTTTTCTAAAATATATTTTGCTGACTTACAGTCAATACGAACGAGAAATTTTTGATTTAATAAATCATTTTGAAATTTACTAATACAAAAAACTAAAGCTAAAATTTCTTTTTTAATTGTGCTATAATTTAATTGTGCTTGATTCCACGCGCCGTAGTGGAACCGAACAATTTGTTCAGAGGAAGCAGGAGTCAACTTCTGCTTCAGAATGCCACCGAAGCCAATATCGGAGGCGTCAGTTTCAACAATTTTGAAAGCTGATTCATTAGATATGCCAAGGCAAGGAAGGACCTTAACATATTTTTTGACTTGTTGAACGATGGCAGTATGCTCATCAGTCCAGGGAGGAGGATTTTTCTGTAAACGAAGGAACAAAGGTTTACAGATTTTTCGCAAGTTTTTATAAAACTTGCCAACATAATTAAGAGATCCTAAGAATCTCTGGAGTTGAGTCCTATCAATGATTTTATCAGGAAATCTATCAGCGAATTTAATAACTCTTTGGATTGGACGAACCAAACCACGATGAATATCATGACCAAGGAACTTAACTTTAACTTGGAAAAGGCAACATTTGGTTGGTGAAAGAACCAAACCATTGACTTTAATGGCTTTGAAGAACGAGTTCAAATGTTTGAAATGTTCGTCAATTGACTTAGAAAAGACAAGGATATCATCAATATAAACAATGATGAAATGACTGAAGGGATTCAAAATCTCATTGAGAATATTTTGAAATTCACTGGGAGCGTTCTTCAAGCCAAATGCTTGAACAACCCATTCATAATGACCAAAGGGGGTGGTGAAGGCAGTTTTATATCTATCTTCCGGATGAATACTGACTTGCCAAAACCCAGACTTAAGGTCAAATTTACTAAAAATAGTGGCATTACCTAAGCGACTAAGAAGGTCTTCCTTATTAGGTAGGGGATACCTAATCCACTCAAGAACCTTATTAAGAGGCTTATAGTTAATAACAAGACGAGGAACACCTCTCTCTTTCTCAGCTTCATTATTAACATAAAAGGCTGGGCAAGACCAAGGTGATTTACTGTGTTTTATTAACCCTTTTGCAAGCAAGTCGTTAATCTCTTGTTTGCAAAGTTCCATTTGCTGATGACTCATCTGGATAGGTCTAGCCTTAGTAGGAATTAAATGTTCCTTGAATTCCTTAGCATAAGGTAGTCTAACCACATGTTTCCTACGATGCCAAAAGGCATTAGGAGAATCAGTACATAAGTTTTTAATCATAAACAGCCGAAGTTCTTCAATCTTATCTTGTATCTTATCAAGTAAGAGAAGATCTTCAACCTGCTTATATTTAATTTCTTGCTTTAAGAATTTTAACTGAGCAGTTTTACAATTTAACAGATTGAGCGACTTAGAAATGGATTCATCTTGAATAAATTTCAAGTCTCTTTCTTTAGGCTGAGTGATAAATTCAAATACCACCTTTTGCCCAAGATGCTCAGTTGTTAAACCATTATTACTAGTAGTAAATGGATATAATAAATATATAAACGGTAAACCTAAAATTATTTTGTCAGTCAAATTGCGAATTAAAACAAAAGAAGTTTTAAAACACATATTGTTTTGACAAATATGAACTTTAGGAAGTTTATATTTTATTTCCATACAACTACCATTAGCCGAGTTTAAACGCTCACTGGTTTTGACATAGAACTTAGTAGGGACTAAACCTTCCTGTATGCAGTTAAGATCTGCACCAGTATCAACTAGAGCAGGAAGTTGGATAGCGAAAGTTCCGTCAACCATTAAACGAACTAAAATATACCACTTTTGGATGGTTATATCTTTTAATCTTTTTAAAGAATTTCCTTGAACCATTAAGAGAGACTCATCATCTTTGACTCCTGAAGTTTCAGGTTGATCTTCATTATCTGAAGAATCAGAAATATGAAGTTCTGAACCTTTGGTAGCCAAAGCAGTCATATCACTTCTTAAGTCCGAAATTTCACTCTTGAGGCTAAAAATTTCTTTCTTAAGCTTATTGACTTCCTGATTTAGTTCTGGGAGAGTAATTTCTCTCTCAGCAACTTTAAATCTCTCAAGGGTTTTATTAAGACTAATAACAGGTTTCTCTTTTCCTTTTATTATCTTATTTTTACCCGAAATGTTTTTAGAAAATAAGTCTTTTAATTGTTTCATATACTGTAATTTTAAATCTTCATCTGTAAGTTTGCTAATTAACTCAATCAGCAAAGAACTCTCTTGATCCTCTTTGCTAAGTACGTTAATAGTTTTACAGCAATCCGATTTACAATTATCAGTACAAAGAGTGACTTCATTATCTTCACTAGGAGTAGGACTGTTATCATCATTATTAGAGGAATAAGGAATATCAGAGTGATCATTATCATTATCAGTCTGGATTCTTATTAACTCTAAAATTTTTTCAGTATCTTCAGTGGAGATATTTAATTGACTTAATTTTTGTTTTAACTTACACTCACTTTTATAATGACCCCTTTTACCGCAATTAAAACAGGTAATAGAACTCTTATTATTAGGTTTAGAAGAAGACTTTTTATTACGTGATCTTTTTGACTTAGGTTTTTCATAATAGCTTTCTTTAGTATTATTCTGAATAGAACGCTTCTTATGATGCTTACGTTTTTTGTGACTTTCGATTTGCTTTTTTCTATGTTTTCTCCTAGAAGGAGCAACAGGGGGCAAACCATATTGTTCACAAAAGGTACCAAGCTCATACTTAGCTTTCTTCTTATCTTTAGCAGCTTGTTTAGCAATTTTAAAATCAATACACATTTTTAAACCTATTTTTTGAATATAACTAATTATATCACCATAAGTCAGGTTATCATAATCAATATACCCAAGGGTTTTACTAAGCTCTTCTCTAACCTTGTGAGCAAATAAGGAAGGGAGACCATTAACAAACTTTTCTTTCCAGAAAGGTTTGTTGCTGTCACTGCGTAACATAACGCGGGAGATAAAAACATCTTTGTACCACCTAAAATCACTTAGAGTAGGACAAGTAAGATTACTTAATTGGTCATGAATCCTTTCAGTGATGTTACTAGGAGTTCCAATAAAATGTTTTATTATAGTAAAAATTAATGTGTTAATACCATCAGGAACACCAAAACCCATATCTTCTCTAAAAATAGGGTGACCATTGTCATCAAGCTGGTAAGCATGAACTATAGAGTTCCTTGCATCTTCGTCTAGGTGTTTTTCCCACCAAGAACGAAGAACACCAGTGAAGTCGTTAGTTAATATTTCAACGATATCAGGCTGAGTAAGACTGCTAAACGCTGTAATATAACTATTAGCTACCATAGACAAATGGTTCATTTTAGTGAGAATTTGATGCTCACTAAAACCATCAATGTTCCATTCATAAATTTTATTAGAAGAAACAGAAAATTGATTATCTAGATTTTTCTCCTCATACTGAAGATCAGGGGGAGTAGGTCTAGTATACCAATTTTTTGTTATACTCGTATTATTGAAGGTTAATTTATTTAATTGTTCAGTGATGTCAGGAATAGAAGCGATCTCAGAAAACTCTTCTGAGGCACTATTGCTTTCATCGTCCGATTCTTGGATCTGATCAATGATGGCAACAGTTCCACTAGCTTCACCTGAACTGGAACCAATTTTTTTAATTAGTTTATCTATGCTTTTAACTAAATCAGAGTCTTTACTTGGCAATCCCTTTCCATCTCTGTTATCAGGGAGAGTAAGTAAAGGTTGATCTAATTTCTTTTCAGGATTTTTAACTAAAGCATTATCAAATTTTTCTTCAATTTTATCTAATTGTTTACCTATAGTGGCCAAATATTGATTAGTGAAATTATTTTGTTCAATAATCTTTTTATCATCAGTTTTTCCATCAGCAACCTTGAAGGGGCTGGCAGTAACTGAGGTATTCTTGACCTGTAAAAGAACAGTTTCTAACGGAGGATGAGAAGCCAAAATTTTTGACTTATCTTCTTTCGTCCACTGGCTTTTAGTAAGAACTTTGCATTGTGAATGATATTTATCATACCAATCATAAAATGTAAGGTTCTCTCTATTAAGTTTAACATATTTTTTCCAATTATGAATGATTTTATCACGATCATGTTTATCGTAATTATTACGAAAAGCATGTCGTTTATCTTGATTAGATTTGGAATTAAAATCTGCAACCAGGCTATCCCAATCTAATTTATTAACTTTCGTTATAACTCTCAACTGGTGATTAACAGGAGCATCGAAATCAGAGGGTGTAGGTGTTGGGTTTGTACGAAATCGTGACGCAATCAAATTGCAAAAATTAGCGGAAGCATGGTATATCAGAGTTTAAAAAATTTCTACAAAACCATTACCCGGATCATCCTTTATGCAAATTATTAATTTAAAACGATAAATAAGAAGTTATGGAATCATACCCTTGTAGAACGAAGCTTCCACAGGTACTAGTTCAACTCCTTGTTCTTCGTGATCTCCTTGAATTTCCAGGTTAGATTCCTTCCTTTGATCAACGTTAGCCACCCAAGTGTTTGGCCTCTAGAGGTGATCCACCAAGGAAGATGAATTATCAAGAAGGAGGGTGTTTGGCTTAACCTTAGTTTTCTATCCTCTATAGAAAAGGAGTACTCTCCAACAATTGGAATTGCATCAATCTAATATCTATTATAAGACTTCTCTTATATAGACATTGGTCAACCCTTCTAATCCTATTAGACATGGGATTTCTTTTAATTAATTAAACTCCTTTAATTAATTTAGGCTTCCCACCACATGGGAATAATTAATTAAATTCATTTAATTAATTTGTCTCCTAATCTTATTAGGAATAAATGAGAGTACTAAATATTAAATTAATTACTAAACTCCTTTAGAAATTAAAATAATAATAATTGTAATAATATTAATAAGACTCCTCTTATTAATTTATATTTAATATTTCCAAAATATTAAATAATAAACATTAAGCTATTTAATTTATTCTATCACCATAGATTAAATTAATTATACTTAATGCATTATTACGATTATGCCATTACCTTCTTAAATAATTATTCTTCCTTTTATGGTGTGACCCTTTAGGTTCTCCATATTAAACCGGTTGTGAATAAATCAATTAAAACAATTTTAATCTTATTTAAATAAATAAATTAAACTAATAATTTATTTAAATAAATAATATTTATTCTACAATAGGGATAAGCCTCCCTAGCGATCAACGACTTTCCAGATAATATAGATTTCAACATTAATCATAAAAGAACCTGTGAGTTAATAGTTACCATACAATTCAATCCTTCCACCATACAATGTCCCAATTAAATATAAGACATGGATTTACTGTCAAGTCTTATTTTATTTAATTATATGTATTTCGATTAGAAAATGCACAACTCCAAATAATGCAAATTAAAAACTCCTTTCTAATTTCATTTCACCTTGGCCAAGGATTCCTGGGTTGTCATTTAACGAATCACATGGGACATATCTCCTCTTTTACTAGAGGTGGTAGATTCTTTATTGATCATTCATTATCTCCATATGTAACTCATTATACCCAAGCATACCCTATATATGCCTTAAAAGGTCTTAAGGAATAAGTCAAAGTATAATTTGTTACATACAAGATACTATGATGATCTCAAGTCCAAGGATCACTTGTACTACTATCACATTAGGAATTCCTATTGACATGCGAGTAAAACTCCATTAGGTATTCCATAGCGAATCACGTTCAGTGAACTTATTCTTCAATAAGCACCTACATACTTGCTTTAGTGTCTCCACACAAATGATCATGAGATCAATCATCCTCATCCAATGAGCAAGCAACATATGTACCAATCTATCCGGATTTACTAATCCCCTTTTTAGTAATCCCACGATTGGAAACTATTTAAGTTTCAAAACTTTCTAAGAATTTAGATCTCATTAGCATGATCATCATCATGATTCTAAAAGCATTGCTTAAAACTATGGGTTATTTACATATTATAAAAACAGCAACATGTAGATAATTAAATGCCTGTAATAAATGAATATTTCATTAATAAATAAATAAGATTGTTTACAAAGTACGTGCTTTATCATCATACATGATTGGCTTGTATGCACACTACTATCAATCTCCCACTTGCACTAAAGCCAATCGCCATGGTATCTCATACCCATCTTCTCTAAGTGACGATCAAACTGCTGTTGTGTTAAAGCTTTAGTAAATGGATCTGCAATGTTGTCTTGAGAGTCTACACGCTCCAAGGTGACGTCTCCTCTTTCAATGATCTCCCTGATCAAATGAAATCACCGCAACACGTGTTTAGATTTCTGATGAGACCTCGGTTCCTTAGCCTGTGCAACTGCTCCTGTGTTGTCACAGTAAATGGGAACTGCTTCTCCAATGCTAGGAACCACACCAAGTTCAGTTATGAACTTCTTCATCCAAACAGCTTCCTTTGCAGCTTCACTTGCAGCTATATACTCTGCCTCTGTCACTGAATCAGCAACTGTTTGCTGCTTGGAACTCTTCCAACTCACTGCGCCTCCGTTCAAGGTAAAAACATACCCCGAAACAGATTTACTGTCATCTTGGTCCGTTTGAAAACTTGAGTCTGTGAAGCCCTCGAGTTTTAATTCAGACCCACCGTAGACAAGAAAAATATCCTTAGTCCTTCTCAAGTATTTTAGGATATTCTTCACTGCCTTCCAGTGCTCTTCTCCTGGATTCGACTTGTATCTGCTCATTACACTAAGTGAATGAGCAACATCCGGTCTAGTACATGATAGATCCTATTGCAGAAGCATAAGGGATCTTACTCATTCGGTCTCTCTCCTCAGGTGTCTTTGGGGCCTGTTTCTTGGAGAGATGTATTCCATGGCTCATCGGCATGAGTCCTCTTTTGGAATCTTCCATGCTAAATCTCTTTAGCATTGCATCAATGTACGTTCCTTGGGATAAACCAAGCATCCTTTTAGATCTATCTCTATAGATCTTTATCCCCAAAATATAGGATGCTTCTCCCAAGTCCTTCATGGAGAAGTGTTTAGATAACCAGATTTTAATTGATTGTAGCATAGGAATGTCATTCCCTATCAGTAATATATCATCAACATATAATACAAGGAATGAAACTGCGCTCCCACTAACCTTCTTGTACACACATGGTTCATCGTCATTTTTGATAAAATCAAACTCTTTGATTGTCTCATCAAAACGAATGTTCCATCTACGAGAAGCTTGCTTCAATCCATAAATGGATCGTTGCAGCTTACAGACTTGATTTATTCTAACCTTTGAAACAAATCCCTCTGGCTGTGTCATATACACATCCTCCTCAAGTTTCCCATTGAGGAAGGCCGTTTTCACGTCCATCTGCCAGATCTCATAGTCGTTATAAGCTGCAATCGCAAGCAAAATCCGAATGGACTTGAGCATAGCTACTGGTGAAAAGGTTTCATCATAATCAACTCCTTGTCTTTGTTTGAAACCTTTTGCAACCAGTCGGGTCTTATAGGTCTCCACCTTGCCGTCCGCTCCGGTCTTTCTTTTAAAGACCCATTTACACCCAATAGGCTTAATGCCTTCAGGTGGTGAAACCAAAGTCCATACTTTGTTTTCATACATGGAGTCCATTTCGGATTTCATGGCTTCAAGCCATTTCCCTGAGTGTTTATTACTCATGGCCTGTTCGTAATTCAATGGATCATCATCATTCATGATGCGTACCTCATCGTCATCCTCTACAACGAATCCATACCTCTCAGGTATCTTCGGTACTCTTCCAGATTTACGAACAGGGTGTGGTATAGTAGGTTCTTCTACTTGGTCAGGTACCTGACTTTGATCCGTGGTAATTTGTGGTTCTTGAGCTTCTTCAAGATATATCTTACTCCCACTGACCCCTTCATGGATAAACTCCTTTTCCAAGAAGGCAGCATGTTTCGCAACAAACACCTTTTGATCAGTTGGATGATAGAAATAATACCCTATAGTTTCTTTAGGGTATCCCACAAATCTACACTTTTCGGATTTAGTCTGTAGCTTATCATGTTCAAACTTTTTGACATAAGCTGGACAACCCCAAGTCTTAACATGCTTAAGATTTGGTTTCCTTCCCTTCCACATCTCATATGGAGTCTTTGGGGCGGATTTGGTAGGTACCTTGTTAAGTAGGTATGCAGCCGTTTCTAGGGCATATCCCCAGAAGGAAATTGGAAGGTCGGTAAAACTCATCATGGATCGAACCATGTCTAACAGTGTTCGATTTCTCCTTTCAGATACTCCATTTAACTGTGGTGTACCTGGAGGAGTCCATTGTGAGATTATACCATTTTCTTTGAGACAATTGAGAAACTCACCGCTTAAGTATTCTCCGCCTCGATCTGATCGAAGTATCTTTATACTCTTGCCCGTTTGTTTCTCTACTTCACTTCTGAACTCTTTGAACTTTTCAAATGATTCTGACTTGTATTTCATTAAATACACATATCCAAATCTTGAGTGATCATCAGTGAAAGTAATAAAATAAGAATACCCACCCCGTGCATTTGTTGTCATAGGCCCACAAACGTCTGTGTGAATCAATGCCAACAACTCTGTAACTCTTTCTCCTCTTCCACTAAAAGGAGATATAGTCATTTTACCCATGAGACAAGATTCACAAGTTGGATATGATTCATAATCGGATAGCTCGAGGAGCCCATCTTTATGCAACTTGGATAATCTTGTTTCATTGATATGACCGAGTCTACAGTGCCACATGTAGGTATAATTAATATCATCTCTTTTCCTTTTCTTAGTTTGTTCAATTTGAAATATATTTTCTTGTAAGTCAAGTGTATAAAGTCCATTTCGCAAATTTCCAATACCATATAAAACATCGTCTTTATAAATAGAACAACTATTGTTCTTTATAACAACGTTAAATCCTTCCATATCCAATACAGAAATTGAAATAATGTTTTTAATAATATTCGGAACATAATAACAATTATTAAGATAAATGGACTTGCCCGAAGGCATTGCTAAATAATAAGTTCCTACAGCTAATGCAGCAACCTTTGCTCCATTCCCTACTCGTAGGATCACCTCATCATTGTTCAGCTTTCTACTTCTGACCAGTCCCTTCACATTATTACATATGTGAGAACCACAGCCGGTATCCAATACCCAAGTAGAATTTTGACTTTCTGAAAAATTAATTTCAATCATGAACAAACCTTGATTGGAAGTCGAAGCTTCTCCAAGCTTCTTGTCTGCCAGAAACTTCTTGCAGTTTTTCTTCCAATGACCCGGCTCGTTGCAATGGAAGCACATTCCTTTGCTAGCTGGATCAGATTTCTTTTGTTCCTTTATGCTCACCTTGCCCTTGGTCATCCGAGATCGGAAGAGCTCCTTAGATATCTCATATCTAGCAGTCCTACTTTGTCCACCATACAACTCCTTGAGGTGAATCAACATAGTAGGAGCATCCATGTTTTCTTGCTGACGCTGAAGCTCGTTATTCATGGATGCGAGCATGATGCATTGAGCTACAGATGCATCATCTTGCCACTTTACAATGGTGGCAATCTCTTCCTCAGAGGTTGTTTCTGGAACAGTTCCAGGGACATGTGAGTTTAGGACATAAGAAATCTTTTCAGTAGTGAGAACTATTCTCAGATTTCTTGGCCAGTCCGTATAATTCGGCCCGGTAAGCTTATTAGCATCAAGTATGCTTCGCAGTGAAATTAGTGATTTTGACATTTTTAAAATTCTGCATGTGAAAAACAACATTTTAGCAAACATTCATTTTATTAATTTTGCATACCAAAATAAATTTAGGTCTTTATTTTAAATTGGTATCTCCCACTATTTTTATCAAACTATATTACCCTCACTTATATAGTTCGGCAACATCTAATTAAAAATTTGCTAGTGAGAATAAGGATCCCATTTCAAATGTATATAACCTTGTGGATAGCACAACAAGCGATATACAAATAAATAGGTAGACAACTCTTGTCAATTACATCACCATGTAATTCCTTTTATTTTGCCTCTTAAATCATAATGGTCAAGTGTGTGCACATCCGAACTAAAATAATTTAAGTTAAGTCCAGCCTAGCACTTTCATAAATTCAAAAAAGAAAAATGTTCGTCCTTGTGGATAGCACAACAAGACTAGATCGTTCAATTTTCTTGATAAGCATCAAATGTGATTAATTAACATCTTAAATACGCAATACTCGCCTTGTGGATAGCACAACAAGACTATATTAAATATCTAATACTCTATTAATTTATCATGCTAGAAGGCGACGTTCGATATTCCAAATATCATTTGAACACTTCGGACTTAATATTATTTCTTTGAGGGGTTTGTTATTATTAGTCTCATCTTTGTTTAGCGCGCATGCACATATATATATAAAATACGCGTCATTTTATTAAACATGCGAAGCATGTTTGCATAAAATATAATATATATAATATTTAGTATGCAATATAGAATACTATATTCTACCCGGATTGATTATGGACTTTTATTCTAGTTTGGTTCACTAGAGCCACCAAGTGAACCAAAAGGTCAAACCTAGGGGTGCAAGAATTTAAATTTAAACGTAACTATTACATTTAAACCCGGGCTCCATACAAACGGGTCTTCACGCGCTCCTTGCTCCTTGGTCTCTAATTTTTAAAGATAATTCTAACTATTTCTATTACATTAAACTATTTAATTTAAATAGAAACCTTGATCAACAGTCAAGGGGAAGTACATAGGAGGGAGATAGAATTTTACATCAAGAAAAAAAAAATTAGAGAAGACGAGGTACGCAGACCCCATTTAATAAAACCCATTCATTCAAGCATTCAACTAAAATAAAATCCAATCACATTGGTCAAATAGTCCATAATCAATCCCCATTTATTTTCATACATATCACCATATATATCAATAAATAAATATTCATCTCATGAATTAAAACATTCCATATATATATGAGTATCATTTAATGGGCAATTTTAAATTGCATGAAATCCAATTTCAAGATTAAAATAAACTCTTTATTTTAATTATAAAATTATTTAGAATATAATATATAAATATATCATATTTTTTTTTAAAAAAAAAAAGTCACCTTCTTTTATTAAAAGAGTCCTGCAGGTTTATAAAAAAAGTCCTTTCCTGATGGGTCACCTTCTTTTTGGAGTAAGAAAGAGACAACACCTTTTCTTTGCAGAATTCAAGATTAGCACAAAAAAAAAATTGTCATTCGTCCCAAAAAAAGTCTTTTTTTTTTTTTTCTTAAAAAATATAATTTTATACAATAAAATTATGCCCAATAAATTATTTTAAATACATACCCATATGTATATGAAATCAAAAATAAATTAATAATTGCATAAAGATTTGGCTCTGATGCCACTGTTGGGTTTGTACGAAATCGTGACGCAATCAAATTGCAAAAATTAGCGGAAGCATGGTATATCAGAGTTTAAAAAATTTCTACAAAACCATTACCCGGATCATCCTTTATGCAAATTATTAATTTAAAACGATAAATAAGAAGTTATGGAATCATACCCTTGTAGAACGAAGCTTCCACAGGTACTAGTTCAACTCCTTGTTCTTCGTGATCTCCTTGAATTTCCGGGTTAGATTCCTTCCTTTGATCAACGTTAGCCACCCAAGTGTTTGGCCTCTAGAGGTGATCCACCAAGGAAGATGAATTATCAAGAAGGAGGGTGTTTGGCTTAACCTTAGTTTTCTATCATCTATAGAAAAGGAGTACTCTCCAACAATTGGAATTGCATCAATCTAATATCTATTATAAGACTTCTCTTATATAGACATTGGTCAACCCTTCTAATCCTATTAGACATGGGATTTCTTTTAATTAATTAAACTCCTTTAATTAATTTAGGCTTCCCACCACATGGGAATAATTAATTAAATTCATTTAATTAATTTGTCTCCTAATCTTATTAGGAATAAATGAGAGTACTAAATATTAAATTAATTACTAAACTCCTTTAGAAATTAAAATAATAATAATTGTAATAATATTAATAAGACTCCTCTTATTAATTTATATTTAATATTTCCAAAATATTAAATAATAAACATTAAGCTATTTAATTTATTCTATCACCATAGATTAAATTAATTATACTTAATGCATTATTACGATTATGCCATTACCTTCTTAAATAATTATTCTTCCTTTTATGGTGTGACCCTTTAGGTTCTCCATATTAAACCGGTTGTGAATAAATCAATTAAAACAATTTTAATCTTATTTAAATAAATAAATTAAACTAATAATTTATTTAAATAAATAATATTTATTCTACAATAGGGATAAGCCTCCCTAGCGATCAACGACTTTCCAGATAATATAGATTTCAACATTAATCATAAAAGAACCTGTGAGTTAATAGTTACCATACAATTCAATCCTTCCACCATACAATGTCCCAATTAAATATAAGACATGGATTTACTGTCAAGTCTTATTTTATTTAATTATATGTATTTCGATTAGAAAATGCACAACTCCAAATAATGCAAATTAAAAACTCCTTTCTAATTTCATTTCACCTTGGCCAAGGAT
Organism: Panax stipuleanatus; assembly: GCA_020205555.1. Classification (NCBI taxonomy): domain Eukaryota; kingdom Viridiplantae; phylum Streptophyta; class Magnoliopsida; order Apiales; family Araliaceae; genus Panax; species Panax stipuleanatus. Next base: position 78,331,206 of record CM035118.1, read on the forward strand.
TCCTGGGTTGTCATTTAACGAATCACATGGGACATATCTCCTCTTTTACTAGAGGTGGTAGATTCTTTATTGATCATTCATTATCTCCATATGTAACTCATTATACCCAAGCATACCCTATATATGCCTTAAAAGGTCTTAAGGAATAAGTCAAAGTATAATTTGTTACATACAAGATACTATGATGATCTCAAGTCCAAGGATCACTTGTACTACTATCACATTAGGAATTCCTATTGACATGCGAGTAAAACTCCATTAGGTATTCCATAGCGAATCACGTTCAGTGAACTTATTCTTCAATAAGCACCTACATACTTGCTTTAGTGTCTCCACACAAATGATCATGAGATCAATCATCCTCATCCAATGAGCAAGCAACATATGTACCAATCTATCCGGATTTACTAATCCCCTTTTTAGTAATCCCACGATTGGGAACTATTTAAGTTTTAAAACTTTCTAAGAATTTAGATCTCATTAGCATGATCATCATCATGATTCTAAAAGCATTGCTTAAAACTATGGGTTATTTACATATTATAAAAACAGCAACATGTAGATAATTAAATGCCTGTAATAAATGAATATTTCATTAATAAATAAATAAGATTGTTTACAAAGTACGTGCTTTATCATCATACATGATTGGCTTGTATGCACACTACTATCAGTAGGACCTACAGAAACTGTAGGAGACACATCATCTTGCTCTTCTTCAGCATGAAAGGCTGGAGTATAACAAGGATGACTTGTCTGCCCTTGATTTAAAACACCTTTCATTTTAATATCAGGGATAGAAAAATCACTTAATACTTCGGTATCTCTTCTAGAAACAGAAGGAACTGAAGAATTAGTAAACTCTTCTATAATCAAAGGTCTTTGAGTACGTTCAAAGCTAATTCGAACCGTACCATCAGAGAATTGTTTAATATTTTCTAAGTTTAATAAATTATTATTAATAGGTTTTTGTGGAATTTCCTGAGGGAGAATCCACTGACTAGGTAACGTAATATCTTTCCAAAGAATAGTCTTCGGGGTTTGAATATTAGTGTTACTAGTACTGCTTTGAATTAGAACAGTATGGTCTTTAGGACTTTTATTAAGAGCATGAATGTTCAAATTAGTTTTCATGACTTTATAATAAATCCTGTATATTAAAGCTAGAGGTTCAGAACCCTCAATCATCTGAGTTATCTCACCAGCAGTTTTAATATTCAGAGTTAAGGCTTTTAACAAATTAATATCAGAGAGACTCAATGGAAGATCAGGAAAGCAATTGAAATAGATAGGACCATCATGCAAACTTGATTCCATGATACCAATTATGCTGGGGGCATAATTAAGATATCGAGCATCTCTTAAGCATAAAAAGACACTTGAGTTTATTCCTTTAATGGACAAAGGTTTAACCGCAACTTGAACTAAACCAATATGAATAAAATTATAACCTTTCTTTCTATGTTTATTAACAACATCAGGAGAAAGAAGACTACAATTCTCATATTCTTTGTTAATAGCGTAAACACGTTCAACAGTTTTAACATTATAATCGGTTTTAAAATTATCTATGAAGGTTGACTGGTAGATCTCCTTAGGGGAAACACTAGGTATGTTCCAATTACTAAGGGTTTGACTAATGTTTTCATAACTATGTTCTTCTTGATTAACTATGTTAGGAACAGGAGGAAGAGAAGATCTATTACTAACCGAAGAACTCGATCTGAATAATCTACTCATAATTAAAAACTAAAGTTTTTAACCAATCTATGTTCTTCCATACATACCCCTTTCTTTGCTTAACATAGACACATACCCTAGCATCTAGTGATTCCCAGAAAGCCAAAACTGCTCACACACTCGAGACTTACAAAGGCTGGACAGGGACCTATGACGATGGAGGGTGGTCTATACAAAGAGACTAGGTGACTTCGTGAACACAGAAAGACAGAAAACTTATGATTTTTAAGAATGATAAGACGAAAAAGATCAAGAATACAGACTGATAATGAAAATTTTTTAGAGTTAATAAGAATCCAGACTGATAATGATAATGATCACTCTGATATTCCTTATTCCTCTAATAATGATGATAACAGTCCTACTCCTAGTGAAGATAATGAAGTCACTCTTTGTACTGATAATTGTAAATCGGATTGCTGTAAAACTATTAACGTACTTAGCAAAGAGGATCAAGAGAGTTCTTTGCTGATTGAGTTAATTAGCAAACTTACAGATGAAGATTTAAAATTACAGTATATGAAACAATTAAAAGACTTATTTTCTAAAAACATTTCGGGTAAAAATAAGATAATAAAAGGAAAAGAGAAACCTGTTATTAGTCTTAATAAAACCCTTGAGAGATTTAAAGTTGCTGAGAGAGAAATTACTCTCCCAGAACTAAATCAGGAAGTCAATAAGCTTAAGAAAGAAATTTTTAGCCTCAAGAGTGAAATTTCGGACTTAAGAAGTGATATGACTGCTTTGGCTACCAAAGGTTCAGAACTTCATATTTCTGATTCTTCAGATAATGAAGATCAACCTGAAACTTCAGGAGTCAAAGATGATGAGTCTCTCTTAATGGTTCAAGGAAATTCTTTAAAAAGATTAAAAGATATAACCATCCAAAAGTGGTATATTTTAGTTCGTTTAATGGTTGACGGAACTTTCGCTATCCAACTTCCTGCTCTAGTTGATACTGGTGCAGATCTTAACTGCATACAGGAAGGTTTAGTCCCTACTAAGTTCTATGTCAAAACCAGTGAGCGTTTAAACTCGGCTAATGGTAGTTGTATGGAAATAAAATATAAACTTCCTAAAGTTCATATTTGTCAAAACAATATGTGTTTTAAAACTTCTTTTGTTTTAATTCGCAATTTGACTAACAAAATAATTTTAGGTTTACCGTTTATATATTTATTATATCCATTTACTACTAGTAATAATGGTTTAACAACTGAGCATCTTGGGCAAAAGGTGGTATTTGAATTTATCACTCAGCCTAAAGAAAGAGACTTGAAATTTATTCAAGATGAATCCATTTCTAAGTCGCTCAATCTGTTAAATTGTAAAACTGCTCAGTTAAAATTCTTAAAGCAAGAAATTAAATATAAGCAGGTTGAAGATCTTCTCTTACTTGATAAGATACAAGATAAGATTGAAGAACTTCGGCTGTTTATGATTAAAAACTTATGTGCTGATTCTCCTAATGCCTTTTGGCATCGTAGGAAACATGTGGTTAGACTACCTTATGCTAAGGAATTCAAGGAACATTTAATTCCTACTAAGGCTAGACCTATCCAGATGAGTCATCAGCAAATGGAACTTTGCAAACAAGAGATTAACGACTTGCTTGCAAAAGGGTTAATAAAACACAGTAAATCACCTTGGTCTTGCCCAGCCTTTTATGTTAATAATGAAGCTGAGAAAGAGAGAGGTGTTCCTCGTCTTGTTATTAACTATAAGCCTCTTAATAAGGTTCTTGAGTGGATTAGGTATCCCCTACCTAATAAGGAAGACCTTCTTAGTCGCTTAGGTAATGCCACTATTTTTAGTAAATTTGACCTTAAGTCTGGGTTTTGGCAAGTCAGTATTCATCCGGAAGATAGATATAAAACTGCCTTCACCACCCCCTTTGGTCATTATGAATGGGTTGTTCAAGCATTTGGCTTGAAGAACGCTCCCAGTGAATTTCAAAATATTCTCAATGAGATTTTGAATCCCTTCAGTCATTTCATCATTGTTTATATTGATGATATCCTTGTCTTTTCTAAGTCAATTGACGAACATTTCAAACATTTGAACTCGTTCTTCAAAGCCATTAAAGTTAATGGTTTGGTTCTTTCACCAACCAAATGTTGCCTTTTCCAAGTTAAAGTTAAGTTCCTTGGTCATGATATTCATCGTGGTTTGGTTCGTCCAATCCAAAGAGTTATTAAATTCGCTGATAGATTTCCTGATAAAATCATTGATAGGACTCAACTCCAGAGATTCTTAGGATCTCTTAATTATGTTGGCAAGTTTTATAAAAACTTGCGAAAAATCTGTAAACCTTTGTTCCTTCGTTTACAGAAAAATCCTCCTCCCTGGACTGATGAGCATACTGCCATCGTTCAGCAAGTCAAAAAATATGTTAAGGTCCTTCCTTGCCTTGGCATATCTAATGAATCAGCTTTCAAAATTGTTGAAACTGACGCCTCCGATATTGGCTTCGGTGGCATTCTGAAGCAGAAGTTGACTCCTGCTTCCTCTGAACAAATTGTTCGGTTCCACTCCGGTGCGTGGAATCAAGCACAATTAAATTATAGCACAATTAAAAAAGAAATTTTAGCTTTAGTTTTTTGTATTAGTAAATTTCAAAATGATTTATTAAATCAAAAATTTCTCGTTCGTATTGACTGTAAGTCAGCAAAATATATTTTAGAAAAAGATGTTAAAAACATTGCTGCTAAACATATTTTTGCCAGATGGCAATCTATTTTAAGTATTTTTGATTTTGACATTGAATATATTAAAGGCAGTGATAATTCAGTTCCTGATTTTTTAACTCGGGAATTTATTAATTCAGGTACCCCTCAAGTTCAAAATGAGTGTGAGAGGGAAAGATTAAAGTGTTCGGCCCCCTGGCCCTTCAGGCCCAAGCCTGCCTAGTCAGAAGCCCATGGGAGCTATAATCCCTCACCCGGTTACCCCCCTTACTGTAGTCAATAGGTTCACCCCCCTTGTTTCTAGTTCAAAGCCCTATAGTTCAGCTTTGGTTCAACCCCCATTAATGGTTGATCCTTATGCTTCTACCAGTAATCCTCCTGCTGGTCAGCGTATTCAAACAGAATACATCCCTGTTTTTAGCACCAATTTATTTCATATTGAGCGACATATGAAATCAATTGATGATCCAGTCAAATTAGCCGCCCAGTTCTTCCCAACTGGTTGGCATTTTATCCCTTCTGCTCCTTATAAATCTCTCATGTATTATAAGGATGTCCTGTTGCAAACTCAGTCAATTGCTATTAAACCTATTCATGATAGAAATGATTCTTCAAAAATCATCTATCATTCTCTTTATATTAAACAGGTTATCTCCATGCCTAACTGGGGTAACCATCCGTCTGATCTTAGGCAGTTAGAAGGTCATGATAGCCAGTTTTGCTATTATGATTACATGGAAGCTTGGAACAGTGTTTTTCTGTTTCAAACTCCATCGTTTAGTCATTCGTGGTTCATTCAATTTGACCACAAATTTAAAAGTCAAATCCCTCATTGGTTTGTCTTATGGTGGGAACGTTATGGTCTCATCTTTGATATTCTCCCCATAGAGCTTCAGACTGTTCTTAATGTCTTTAGTTCTAGAGTTCCTGTTGTGCAGACTAATTGCTGCATTCCAGTTCTTCTTCATTTCACTAGTAAATATAAAGTCCCATGGATCCTGAGATGGAACTATGGATTTTATTCTCCAGTGGTTAACGTTGCTCTTTCTTCTGTAGTTTCTCCAGAAAAAGGTGCCTCTAGTAATCACCTTAATCAAATTACTCATGTTACTCGTGAGTTTTCTGTTAAATGGTGGGATAAGTTTGATCCTTATCGCATCGTTGGTCAAGTCCAGAAGGAGTTTCCCAATCCTTCTCCTATTCAAACGATTCCCCCTCCAAAGGAATCATCTTCTAGTAAATCTAAATCCAAAAAATCTTCCGTTTCAAAGTTAGATTTTGCGGATATTGATCATTGTACTAATAATGAGTTAAAACAGTTATCCCGTTTGATTCAGAAAAGAATGGATAAACTCAGTGAGGACTCAGTTCCTTCTGTTTGTTCATCTTCTTCTTCTCATTCCAGTCAACATTCTAGCCCTAACGATCCGTACGGTAGCATCTCTCTTTAGGATGCTCAAGATCCGTTTGCCTAGAATTCCTACAGTCACTTTGGTCAGTCTTGTTGCAAGATGCTCCTGCCCGCGCAGCCCGTGCTCCTTTGTCTAAAGCAGCCGAAAGCAGATGCTGAGTCTTTTGTCATTTTGCATTAGTCATGTCCTGTATGTCGGCCATATGGCCCCTTTAGTCAAAAGTTTATCTATAACGCGTCTGTATTTAGTCAAAAGTTGGTCTGTATTTATTGATAACGCGTCTGTAATAGTAAAAAGCTGTTTGTAATAGTCAAAAGTTGTAATAATGCTTTCATCTTTTGATAAAGCATTACTGTTGTTCAATAGTCATTCATGTTTTGTAATTATTGAGTTGTATTCACTTCGCCTTTTCTCTTCTTATATAAGAGAGGCTCAGTCATTATGGAAAGGCAGGATTTAGTAATCCAATAGAGCGTTTAAGAAGACTCAGATTCCCATCTGACAAATCTTCAACTCTCTTGCCTTCTCTCTTAGATATGTTAAGCTTCTATAATCGAGTCAATTTATTGTAAGTAACCAAGTTATTTGTTTGTAATTATTTCAAAGTTCAATAAAAGTTTTATTTTATTTAAACTCTTGTTCATACATATGAAATGCTGCTTTAATTTCTTATAGTTTTTCTATATATAGAAGCTGCTAAAAGTCGCGGATCTACGATCCGGGAGGTGGAGATTCCAAAAAACGTGTTTATATACTAAAATTTACAAAAATGTAAGCAAAAACGGCCACAGAACTGAGTTCCGGGCAAAATCAAAAAGCAAAAAATTAACGTGCAAGTGTATAAATGCGCAATGAAGTAGTATTAACTTTCTGATTGTAAAAATACTCATAATGGACTGCTAAACGGGCTTTTTGCCAAATTGTAGGCTTCAAACGTCTGTTTGTACCGATAAATTTTTGATATGTGGTAGTATATGAGTATACCTATGTGTTAGAGTTATAAAATTTGGGTTTGGAGTATAAGAGGTAGGGCTAAGAATCGAAACGGGCAGAAGTTCAGAGCGTTTCTAAATTTATTTTGGCCTGGGGGTGCAGCTTTATTTATAGACCCGGTGAAAGCGAATCTACCGGCAACAGTCGCGGGTCTACCTACGGCGCCATATGACGGGCCACGAGTGGTGGGTCTTGTTTCATCGAAGTACGTACACTCCGAGCAATGCGAGGTCAGATTCAAAACTTTCTAACTTTTGATCGAAGTGTCCGTTGGAGGCGTGCTGTACCTTTTCAGAAAGCCCTCACCGAGAGTGTTGCAATGATATGGGATTGAATCTTCAACGAGTTCAAAAATACTGGTTCATAACCAGGTCTTCATTTCTCTGCAATTTTTCCATTGAGCTGTCTTGCGCTGTTTCCACTCGGGATCAATGTTACAGTTCTTTCTGACCTTGGTGGCTTCAATTCAGCTTTGAGTTTGACCGAATCGGCTTTAAGTTGGTACAATAACCATTTTGCCCCTCTTGGGGTTGCCTCCAGTGCTAGCATGGCCTTCGGGATTTCCTAGATTTGTCTCCGAGGATTGGATCCCAGCAGATTCTATTTATCTTCAGGGTTGTCTATGAGGCAGACTTGGTCCTTTAAGGTTTTTCTCTAGAGATGTTGTGAGGCTTAGGGGTTGTCTTCGAGGTCGAGTTGGCCTTCCAAGTTGGGACCGTAGATTGACCTAACCCCTCGAGTTATGACCGGGATTAAACTGTACATTCCAGGTTGTGACCGAGATTGAACTGTATCTCCAAGGATGTGATCGGGGCTGACTTGTACCTCCCGGGATGTGATCGGGGCTGACCTGTACCTCCCGAGATGAGACCGGGGCTAACCTATACCTCCCCGAATGTGACCGGGGCTGACCTGTACCTCCCAGGATGTGATCGGGGGTGACCTGTACCTCCCGGAATGTGATCAGGGCTAACCTGTACCTCCTAGGATGTGACTGGGGCTAACCTATACCCCCCAGGAAGTGACCGGGGCTGACCTGTACCTCCCGGGATGTGACCGGGGCTGACTTGTACATTCTGGGATGTGACCGGGGCTGACCTGCACCTCCCGAGCTGTGATCGGGGCTGACCTGTACCTCACGGGATCTGATCGGGGCTGACTTGTACCTCCCGGGATGTGACCAGGGCTGACCTGACATCCCGGTATTGATATCGGGGTTGAGTTGACATCCCGATATTGAGATCGGGGTAAGGTTGACATCCCAGTATTAAGATTGGGTTTGATTTGACATCCCGATATTGAGATAGGGGTTGAGTTGATATCCTAGTATTTGAGATCGGGGTTGAGTTGACTTCCCGGTATTGAGACCGAGGTTGAGTTGACATCCCCGTTTTGAGACCAGGGCTGAGTTGACATCCCGGTATTGAGACCGGGGCTGAGTTGACATCCCGGTATTGTGACCGGGGCTGAGTTGACATCCCAGTATTGAGATCGGGGCTGAGTTGACATCCCGGTATTGAGACCGGGACTGAGTTGGCATCCCAGTATTGAGATCGGGGTTGACTTGATAGCCCGGTATTGAGACCGGGTTTGAGTTTAAATCCCGGTATTGAGACCGGGGTTGATTTGAAAAGTCAATTTTTCCATCCTATAGGGTTAGTAATAGGAATGCCAAATTTCGAGTGTCTACAACTGACTGAAGAAAATTTCGAGTGTTTACAACTACTTTCAGAATAACACCACTTATAGTTTAAAATAAGGCTTATAATAACCTTTAAAATAAAAGCACTTAAACATAAATAAAATAAAAGCTTTCTCAAAATCACACACACACACACACACACACACTTTCTGCTTAAGAAAATCAATAAGATGTGGTAACCGTGTTATCACGAGAGTTAGGGAAAGGTGCCTCGCACTTGTTCCTCGCTTAACCAATCTCCCAAATTTTATGAGTTCGTACATACCTTTAAGAATCATACCAACTGGCAACTCTATCTCAATTGGCTCAATCATTAAAATCAAACAAATCAAATCTTTTTTCAAATGGGACATTATGTTGGTCATGTCTTTCCTAGAGAGATCTCATGTGACAACCCAAAAATTTATAAGATATTGAACGATTAAATTAATGGTAAAAGTTTAAAATCTAGAGTGGAAATATAGAATTTATTTAAAAATTTTAAGAAAAAACTATACGGTTTAATAATTAAAAGAGAATAAAGAAAATATGGGTTATAAAATTTCAAAACCCTATAAATGGATTTATATGTATTTGAAGGAATGATAAAGATAAATACCGTATGAGATTTATGGGACATGTCTCAAAGTATAAAATTATTTGGTAGGAATATTTATATTATTTCATTGTTTATATTTGTGTAGTATACAATAAACAAATAAAAGAAAAATTTGTAGTCTAATGTTATAAATTAGGTATTAGAATTAAATAACCTAAAGGGTTATCTTTACTTAATGGTCCTGGTATTTAAATTATATATATTAGTTGTCGACGTTGGAAAATTTAAGAAATACCGCGGGTCGGTTCATAACTCGATTATCCTCAAATCGATCTTCCTAAGTTATCTCTACCCTTATTCTTTTTTTTTACAAAAACGGTTTTGAAGGGTTTTTTAGGAAAGAGGCCAACATGTGTAAATGTCTACGATTTGATTTAATTTAAACAGAGTCGCCAGTTGTTAGATTTGAAAATAGTTGTACCAACTCAACCGAGTTTGATTTGAAAAGAGGCCCAATTGTTGGACACTGTCGAAAGTTGATCTTTGAAATCGGAGTTTTGAGTTCGGGGGCTTGGTTAAGTGTGGGAAAGGTGTTAAGCACCCCACGACTCCCATCTAAACACGGTACCGCAATCTTTTCAATATTTCCCTTAAAACAGGAATGCGTGAGTGAATGTTGTTTGAAAATTGGGCCTATTGATTTGATTAATTGAAAGTAGTGCTTTGCTTCGTTTAACCTATATACGAAGGGTTTTATTTGATTTGAAAATCAGTCTTTCATTTGATTTACAAAAGCATTTTGATTAGATTTTGCAAAAAGCTTTTCTTTTGATTGAATTGAAAATGATGTTTTAAAAGCTATTTATCAAACCCCTACGCTGGCATAGGAATTGAAGCCTTTTGATACTTCCAATTTATCTTTATAGCCTTAAGGCTGCATGTAAATGGTGATTTGTCAGGCTGCGAAGCATCCTCGGCACAAAAATATAAAGTGTCGGTCTCCTCATGGGTATGAAAACCATCAGAGGGATGCTGGCACGACATTCTATATTTTCACTATGTTGAGACCGTAAATTCGGATAACCGTTTTAAGGTCTATGTATGTACATTTTACAAAAAAAACTGGCAGGGTACATCTATAAATCAGAGTTTGTCCATCGTGAGAATCAGATTCTGATCAGTTTGATCATAAATCCATTGATTCCTAGGCTCACATATGAGTGGAAAAACCTACACAGTTCAAATTTGTACAGAAATAGATGAATATCCCAAAATGGTCAGAACCAGAGATTCATTCAGTAAATCCTAGTCCGCACGGCCTAAGCGTCTCGTTCCCACTAGATAGCGATTTAAGGGACGCGAGGTTGCTTTTGAATGCTGAAACTATAAAAATAACTAGATTTAAAGAAATCTCAACTATTATAGCTTCTAGGTTCTATCGGGACCTGTTTAAACCGATTGAAAGCTAGAATTGGCGAGATTTGGATAAATCTAGTCTGCACGCAGATATGTCAGTGCAAATTCATATACAAATTAATGTTAAATGCAACAGTTGAATAAATTGAATAATGTAATATATATAGTTATATATATATATATATATATATATATAAAAGCTGTAAAGGTCGATGGGTTTTCACTCGCAAGCCTGGACTGGAATTGAAATATATATATATATATATTTATATATATATATATATATATGTATTGACAGAAATATAGTCAACCAATACTGGTGAGAGAACCAGTTATGGTGAAGGCTGCTCATATGTGCATAAATATATACACAAGCAGTAAGGGCGATGGGTTTTCACGCCTGTGCCAAGACTGAAATTGAAATATATATATATATATATATATATATACATATATATTTGACAGAAATGTAGTCAACTAATACTGGTGAGAGAACCAGTTATGGTGAAAGTCGCTTATATATGCGTAAATATATATAAAAGCGGTAAACTACCTCGGATTTGACATCCAGACTTAACAAAATTGAAATATTAGTATATATACAGTTAAATATATACAAAAAAGGGCCAAACCCAGACTAGGAAGACAACGCAATCCAGCGAAGTTGCCTAAACGGTGTGTGATAGTGCATTGAAGCTGCTGGAGCTGACGGATCGTCAATCCGAATTGTAGAAATGTTAAAAATAGAGTTAATGTACAAAAATATATCAATTTTTGACAAAAACAGCCACAGAACTAAGTTCAGGGAATATTTAGAAGATAAAACTTGATGTGCAGGTGGAAAACAGTGCAAATTAGTAGTATTAACTTGCTGATCGTAAAAATACTTACATTGGGCTGCACTACGGACTTTTTGTCGAATCGTAGGCCTTAAACATCCAAATCTACCGGTAGTTTTTTGATATGTGGTAGTATATGGGTATATCAACGTGTTGGAGTGAAAATATTTGGGTTTGGAAGAGGTGTGAAAGTCGAAAAATCAATCGGACAGGGCTTCGATGCACTTCTTGCTTATGAAAATGAGAGGGGGCTGCCCCTCTATTTATAAAGGGGGAGCCACACCTCTACATGCGTCTGTCGCAAGGTAGAGGTTCTACCCCATATGGTGGGCCCCGCGTGTCCGTCTTGGTCGTCTCGAAGTACGTGCACTCCGAGCAATGCGATGTCCGGTCAAAAACTTTCTAACTTTTGATCGGAGAGTCCGTTTGAGGCATGCGATACCTTTCTGGAAAGCTCTCATCGAGACTGCTGCAATGATATGGGAAAAAACATTTTCCAGGTCCAGTAACACGGGTTCATAACCAGGTCTTCGATTCCCCACAGTTTTCCCGTTGAGCTGTCTTGTATAATTGCCACTCGGGATCGTCGTTAGGGTTCGTTCTTACTTTGGCGGCATCGATTTGGCTTGAGTTTGGCCAAGTCGGTTGAGCGTTGGTAAAATAACCATTGTAACCCTCCCGGGGCTGCCTGTGGTGTTGGCATGGTCGCTGGTTGACTTTCGGGGGCTGATTCCAAGGTTTGGATCCCGGTCGAGTCTTTGGACCTCAGTTCTGCCTTTGTGGCTGACGTAGTCATTCCAGGTTTTCTTTTGGAGTCATTGTGATGATTGAAGTTTATGTCTGAAGGTGATCTGACTTCCCGGGTTACTGCTGGGGATGACCTGCAGTTCCCGGGTTGCTGCCGGGGTTGAGTTGAACTTCCTGGGTTACTGTCGGGGATGAAATGTATCTCCCAGAATGAGACCAGAGATGGCTTTACATGTCCGTGATTGACATTGAGGTTGACTTGACTTCCTGGATTGAGACAAGGGTTGACCTGACGGCCCAATCTTGAACTCGGGGTTGATTGGTACCTCCCTGGTTGCTGCCGGGGTTGAATTTAACTTCTCGGATTGATGTCGGGGATGGGCTTGACTTCCCAAGCTGATACTGGGGTTGAGTTTGATGGTCCGATTGACTGTCGGAACTTGATTTATGGTCCGATTGACTGTCGAAACTTGATTAATGGTCCGATTGACTGTCGGAAATTGATTAATGGTTCGATTGACTGTCAAAACTTGATTACCGATATTGGGAATCGGATTTTAGGTTGATGGACCGGCGTTGGTGGCCGAATTTTGGTTGATTGACTATTTTGCCCCCTACCGAGTGAGTTTTGGGGCAAGAAAAATTTCGAGTGTAAACATTAGTGATCTAATCTAAGAGAATTTATTTTACTATCTCAATTTATTATTTATTTTAAACCTAATTAAAGTAAGCTTAATTGAGTTATAAAATTTAATTCATATGAGTAATTAATTAAATTCAAAATGAGTAGAATAAAAACTTTAATTAAATGATTAGGGTAAGATAAAATTAAAAATATTGAAGCATGCTAATTCTTATGGCCCAAACATTTTAATTAGAGAAGCCCAATGAGAATTTAATTTATTAGCCCAAACTAATGAGATATGTGCTAGTAGAATAACTATGGTTAGGAACTAACCATACTTGAGTTAAATGTAGAAAATATAGGAAATGACTATATTGGTCAAAAGGGGAAGGAGAGATGAACATGTGATGTTGTTATTGTTTATACCAACTCTTATCTACTCCCTTATGTGTCATCCTTAGATTTATCCACACACTTTATCCAAATTTGCAAGTAAGGTAAAGTGTGCAAGCAATATTATAACCAAACTTGTAAGTAACATAAGAGGAGAGAAATGGGATGTATTGGGAGATTTATAGTAGATATACATATGTATATCTATACATTTTTACCAATACTAAATACATCTCTCTTTAGTAAAAATTAATTTTTACTTCATTTCATTTCCTTTCTTCCAACTTGCTAACAAAACAACTACAAAGAGAGAGAGAGAGAGGAGGCCATTTTCGGCAGCCATAAGAGGGATAAGGGAGGAGGTTTTGCTCATTATACACCCAAGATCAACATCTATTTTGGAAGAACAAGGAAGGGTAGCAATAGATCAAAGGTATAAAACACCCAAAAACTAGTTTATTTCCTTTTGTTTAATTTGTTTTTGATGGGATGTAGATCCAAGGTTTCAAAGCCTTAGATCTATATGATTTAGAGTGTGTTATGAGTAGATCTAACCTATTTGAGTGTCAAAAGTTAGATCAAAAGCAAGAAAAGGAAACTAGGTTTTCAAAAAGTTAGAAAACCTTAATCTTTATTTTTTTTTCTTAGCATGGATTATGTTTTGCTTGGGTTTGGTGAAGCTTTGATGAAATAGATCATGGATCATGGTATATCCACGAGTATAAGAGGTATTAGGATGTATTATGTTGGTTAATGTTTGATTAATCAAGAGATCATAAAAGTTTTCTTAGAAAACACAAAGGTTAGAAAATCAGATTTTTGAGAAAATAAAACATGAAATTCAAAAGATTATATCTCTCATTCTATTTTGAATTTTTTAGTGTGATAAATTTCTAGAGTTATATCTATGAGTATTCTAACATATCCAAGTGGAATCACTACAAAATTTCATGTAGATTTCCGTATGGACAGTTTTAGCAAAGGAGGAAAAATCGGGAGAAAACCCAAAATCAATCTGCCCAAACTTTCCAGGGGAAGTTTTGGCAACTTAATGAATGAAATAAATTCAAATCTTTTGGAAAATGAAAATATATGATATAAAGTATCTCTTGTCCAAAGATGAGCTTATTCCGACTTAAATCGACCGAGTTATGGTCATTTTAATATTTGGATTTTTCCGACAAAAACCGTTATAACTGGAGTTCTATAACTCCGATGGTCACGAAATATAAATTGGAAGTTCATGTTAATACATGTACGATTATGCTAAGAGTTGAGAATTTTTGGAGTTGTACATGATATAACTAATTTTTTTAAGTTACAAAAATGGACTTTTGAAAAATACTAAAGGAAATTGAAAATTTTTTAAAAAAATATTTTTGTGTAAGGAATATAAGTATATATGTGTGGCCGAAAGATAAAAAAATAAAAAGATGATTTGGTATTTTTCATGGAAATGATTTAGTTATGGATAAATGAATTAAATTACTTGTATAATGTTGAAAATTTAAAAAATAGGATTTTATGGGTTGAGAACCCTAGATATGCTATATGCAGATTTTTGAAAGGGGTTTTGGTCATTGATAATGAGATATTATGTTTATGGCCTTGTATGGTTGTGAAATAAATAAATTAGTAAATATTAAACAATTAAAATAAATTATTTTTAAGTTGAATAAATGATAAAATTATTATGAAAAGATTAATAATATTAGATTAAGCTATTATTGAGTGATTGATAACATTTGGATTAAAGTGCTATTAAATCATTATTTTAAAATATTATTTAATGATTAATAATATTAGTAAGTGATTTCAATATTATTAAATAATTAATAATATTAAATGAGAGTTTAAAAGAAGAGTTAAGTTATTGATTGGACATTCAATAGGCCATATTGAATGTATAGTATGATGAATTAGAAATTTAATATGTTCAGAAAGTAATACAGTTTGAATTCGGCTTGCTGAATTAATTATGTTAGCTTGTATTAATATTTGCTGAATTAGTGTATTCGGTTTGCCGAATTAGTGAATCCAAGTTGCTAGATTGTAATCAGTTTGAATCTAGGTTGCTGAATTAGATATTCGGCTTAATAGATTATAAAGAATAACTTATAATATGAAAGACTTAGTGTTAAATCATAAGGTATATGATAAAGTAGTAGTACAGTCGTACTCTTTAATGATTGATGTATAGTATCTAGGCTAAACGATTCATTCAGAGTGCAGAGGTATATACGAACTAGCAACCGATCTAACTCGATGTAAAATACAGTGTAGACAATACGAAAACTAGTTTGTTGGTTGTTTGTGGAAAACCACTCAGCATACTGTATTGAAGATTGTTAAAGACTCGATGTTTTCTATGTTTAGAACTGTGAATACGTATAATGTTAATGTGTTAACTAATATTTGATTATGTGGTTAAATGTTAGATAATTTACTTATAAAGTGATGGTATTATGAGGTATAATATGATATACTGATTGAAAGATCAATCTTAATAACTGATAGGTCTTTTCAATAAATAGATTAAATTAGATTGCGCAGCAGTAATCAACGGTGCATGCAAGTTTTCCTTAACTAAAACTTGAGTTATATTTTCAAAGCATGTTAGTGAATAATTATTGTTGATTATTCACATCTATACTAATTATTGATTTGCACTTAGTGCATGTTGCATATGTTCATCAGGTATAAATGGTTGATCACCTTCATTACCATAAGGTTCAGTTAAAGTTGTTCATGGTCTTTTTTGACAATAAACATTATTGATTCAGTCATTCAATTATTGACATTTTGATTTATGCTCTTTCATAATTATTATATTGTTGAAAATTCGAAAGCTTATTCTTTCTTTAAATTATGACATATCTTCACTCTATTTAAACTTGCTGAGCAAAGTAGTTGCTCACCCTTGCTATATTATGATAATCAAATTTCAGATTAAGACGAAGGCTTGAAGAAAGACAGAGGCAAAGAAAAATTACAAGTGTAGATTATATGCATTTATAATTATTAGTTATCGGATGTAAATCATATATGTGAACTTCTTAAGTTACTTAAGGTATGTATTCAGTTAAGGTTAATAGACCTTGGAAAATATTATAGAATTACGTGAAATAAATAATTTATGTTTATATATTCCGTATTAGTTTATAGAATATGTATGAAGATAAAGTACCGTAACGTACCAAGTCAGAGGTTCTAGGGACCCGGATTTGGGGGAGTCACAGGTTGGTATCAGAGCTGTAGGTTATAAACCTTAGGTATGATTACCTTAGGCTATAACCGCTGAGATGAGAATAAGGAATAAACTCAAATAGAGTTTAAGTGCTAAGAGATGAATTTAGGACATTCATCATTAAAATAAAAAGATCTTAAAATAAAACGATCATAAGATAGAAAAGAATCATAATATAACACGATTATTGAAAAAGGTCACAACGTGATCTGATGTGGTCATAGGAGGACAGATGATTAATCAATTGATTGAAAACTTTATAGCAGAATTGTTGTATGACAATTGTATTATGAAATTTTACTATGTAAACTCATGAAAGAGTTATAGATGATGGGATACGGATTAAATGAAATTCGTATTAAGTAAAGAGAAAGTTAGGATTATGTTGGATTTCGATTGAGGATTCATGTGGTAGCTAAGTTATACAAACTTGTGTATGGGTAGGGGTTTTGTGCTTGGTCTAACGACTATTTAGTTTATTACATTGATAATCATTAAAATGTTGGTGTCACGCTATTCGTTATATGTATGTTGAGAAGGTGATTCTTTTCTCATGTGTATAACGGATAGGTAGAGAATATAAGATTAGGTGCGAGTTCTTGAAACTTATACTTATGATAAGTTTGTGACTTATAATCGTATGATATATTTTTGAACCTTTAGGCGTATGGACAGTTCCTGATTGGTTCTTGAACTACGTATTGCTCAGATAAGTTCCTACACTCATATTATTGTATAAAGTTCATGAACTCATAACGTATGGTATGTTTGATAAACTATACTAGATTATAGAAAAGTTATGGATGAAGAATTGAGGATTTTTAGGGTATTAATTTTTAATGGTGATAGAAATAGATAGAATTATTAAGTAATAGAACATTAGAGTTGATGGTGGTAAGTATAAGTATTCAAAATCTTCTAGCTATGCTAGACTTCAAAATTTTTAAAATCGAGCTAAATTCGCATTAATGTGCTTTTAAAAATATAACTAAATTTTTATTATCCTCAACATATGGTTAGAATTGTGTAGAAGTGGGCTTCGAACCACTAACACGTCGTTACCTGTTGTGGCATGATAACACCAAAAATAATTTTTCAATGGTTTTGCATTTTTTAAAGAAGAGTCTACGCTAATTATTTCTGCTAGAAAAAAATTATTTGAAATTTCAAAATGTATTTTATATATCATCAATGCATTATGGACCCGGTCCAAAGATGATAAAAATGATGGAGTCATCAATGCAGTATTGCCTAGTGTCGGATGTGATCTAAGGATCGTCAACCCACTATGGTATAATGTAATATGGCAAAGTCACAAAATGACGGATTCCTCAAACGGACTGTAAATACAGTGCGGTATCATGACATCATAAAATAATTTTCATAATTTTAAAGATAATTTATTGCCAATTGAATTTGGCCAGATACATATTTCGATTGATATTCGAATTATTGATATACGTTTAAGCTATTTGATTCAGCTAGACAAATGTTTATGAAATTCAAGTATTATTTGAGAGCTTATGCCAAACCAAATTGTTTTGGTGCAGAATCTTATGTTAAGTTGGTATCAAATGGATACAAGCTGGTATCCGACACAAGTTGGTGTCAGCATTACGTGATACAAGTTGATATCAAATTGACACAAGTTGGTGTCAAGTTAATGCAATTGGTATCAAATTTATACAAATTGGTGTCCAGATAAAATAGTTTTTAGATGAATTTCTGTTAAAACCTTTACAAGTTATTTATTACACTTCATAATTATTGAATAATTTTGTAAACTCTTAGCGAATAGTCATGATAGTATGTGGAGAGAGAAGAGATCCTTATAGAAGGAAATAGCATGGACTCATTAAATACGAGTGTAATCAGAGGTGATTAAATAAAATTTATATGAAAAACCTATTTTTGGTGAATAGTGATTCCGAGAACGGAATCCTTATAACGGGGAAGAATGTGACAACCTGAAAATTTATAAGATCTTAAACGATTAAATTAAAGGTTAAAGTTTAAAAACTAGAGTGAAAATATAGGATTTATTTAAAAAATTTAAGACAAAACTATACGGTTTAATAGTTAAAAAAGAATAGAGAAAATATGAGTTAAAAAATTTCAAAACTCTAGAAATGAATTATATGTATTTGAAGGAATGATAAGGATAAATACAGTGTGAGATTTGTGGGACATGTCTCAAAGTATTAAATTTTTTGGTATGAATATTTATATTATTTAATTGTTTATATTTATTTAGTATATAATAAACAAATAAAAGGAAATTTTGTAGCCTAATGTTATAAATTAGGTATTAGAATTAAATAACCTAAAGGGTTATCTTTATTTAATGGTCATAGTGTTTTAATTATATATATTAGTGATCTAATCTAAGAGAATTTAGTTTATTATATTAATTTATTATTTATTTTAAACCTAGTTAAAGTAAGCTTAATTGGATTATAAAGCTTAATGCACATGAGTAATTAATTAAATTCAAAATGAGTGGAATAAAAACTCTAATTAAATAATTAGGGTAAGATAAAATTAAAAGTATTGGACCATGATAATTCTTATGCCCCAAACATTTTGTTTAGAGAAGCCCAATGAAAATTTAATTTTTTAGCCCAAAATAATGGGGTATGTGCTAGTAGAATAACTATGGTTAGGAACTAACCATACTTGAATTAAATGTAAGAAATGTAGGAAATGACTATATTGGCCAAAAGGGGAAAGAGAGATGAACATGTGATGTTATTACTATTTTTACCAACTCTTACCTACTCCCTTATGTGTCATTCATAGATTTAGCCACACACTTTATCCAAATTTGCAAGTAAGGTAAAGTGTGCAAGCAATCTTTTAACCAAACTTGTAACTAACATGGGAGGAGAGAACGGGGATGTATTGGGAGATTTATAGTAGATATGCATATGTATGTATATACATTTTTACAATAATAAATACATCTCTCTTTAGTAAAAATCAATTTTTACTTCATTTCATTTCCTTTCTTCCAACTTGCTAACAAAACAAATACAAAGAGAGAGAGAGAGGAGGCCATTTTCGACAGCCACAAGAGGGATAGGGGAGGAGGTTTTGATCATTATACACCCAATATCAACATCTATTTTGGAAGAACAAGGAAGGGTAGCAAAAGATCAAAGGTATAAAACACTCAAAAACTAGTTTATTTCCTTTTGTTTAATTTATGTTTGATTGGATGTAGATCTAAGGTTTCAAAACCATAGATCTATATAATTCAGAGTGTGTTATGTGTAGATCTAACCTATTTGAGTGTCAAAAAGTTAGATCAAAAGCAAGAAAAGGAAACTAAGTTTTCAAAAAGTTAGAAAATCCTAATCTTTATTTTTTTCTTAGCATAGATTATGTTTTGCTTGGGTTTGGTAAAGCTTTGAGGAAATAGATCATGGATCATAGTAGATCCATGAGTATAGGAGGTATTAGGATGTATTATGTTGGTTAATGTTTCATTAATCAAGAGATCATGAAAGTTTTCTTACAAAACACAAATGTTAGAAAATCAGATTTTTGGAGAAAACGAAACATAAAATTCAAACGATCATATCTCTCATTCTTTTAAATTTTTGAGTGTGGTAAATTTTTGGAGTTAGATCTACGAGTCTTCTAACATATCCAAGTGGAATCACTGCAAAATTCCTTATAAATTTTCATATGGATAGTTTTTAGCAAAGTAGGAAAATCTGGAGAAAATCGAAAAGAAATATGCCCAGACTTTCCAGGGGCAGTTTCGGTAACTTAATGAATGAAATAAATTAAAACCTTTTGAAAAATGAAAATATATGATATAAAGTATCTCCTTTCCAAAGATGGGTTTATTCCGACCTAAATCGACCGAGTTATAGTCATTTCAATATTTGGATTTTTCCAATAAAAACTGCTATAATTGGAGTTCTATAACTCCGATGGTCACAAGATTTAAACTGGAAGTTCATGTTAATACGTGTAAGATTCTGCTAAGAGTTGAGAAATTAGGATTTGAGCATGATATAACTAATTTTCTTAAGTTACAAACTAAAAACGAACTTTTGAAAAATACTAAAGGAAATTGAAAAATTCCAAAAAAAATATTGTGTATGGAACATAAGTATATATGTGTGGCCAAAAGATAAAAAAATAATAAGATAATTTGATATTTTTATGAAAATGATTTAGTTATGAATAAATGAATTAAATTACTTGTATAATGTTGAAAATTTGGAAAAGAGGATTTTATGGCTTGAGAACCCTAGATATACTATATGCAAATTTTTGAAAGGGGTTTTGGTCATTTATAATGAGATATTATGTTTATAGCCTTGTATGGTTGTTAAATAAATAAATTAGTAAATATTAAAAAATAAAATAAATTATTTTTAAGTTTAATAAATGATTAAAATATTATAAAAAGATAATAATATTAGATTAAGATATTATTGAGTGATTGATAACATTTGGATTAAAGTGTTATTAAATTATTGATTTAAAATATTATTTAATGATTAATAATATTAATAATTAATTTAAATATTATTAAATAATTAATAATATTAAATGAGAGTTTAAAAGAAGAGTAAAGTTATTGATTGGACATTCAATAGGCCATATTGAATGTATAGTATGATGAATTAGAAATTTAATATGTTAAAAAGGGAATACAGTTTGAATTTTGCTTCCTGAATTAGTGTATTTGGCTTGCTGAATTAATTATGTTAGCTTGTATTCATCTTGCTGAATTGGTGTATTCGGTTTGCTGAATTAGTGAATCCAGGTTGCTGGATTATAATCAGTTTGAATCTAGGTTGCTGGATTAGATATTCGGCTTAATGGATTATAAAGAAGAACTTATAATATGAAAGACTTAGTGTTAAATCATAAGGCATATGATAAAGTAGTAGTACAGTCGTACTCTTTAATGGTTGATGTAAAGTATTTGGACTACACGATTCCTTTAGGGAGCGGAGGTATATACGAACTAGCAACCGATATAACTCTCTGTTAAATAAAGTGTAGACGAGATGGAAACTAGTTTGTTGGTTATTTGTGAAAAACCACTCAGCATACTGTATTGAACACTGTTAATGACTCGATGTGTGCTAGGTTTAGAATTATAAATACGTATGATGTTAAGGTGTTATCTAATAGTTGATTATGTGGTTAAATATTAGATAATTTACTTATAAAGTGATGGTATTATGAGGTATAATATGATATAACGATTGAAAGATCAATCTTAATAACTGATAGGTCTTTTCAATAAAGAGACTAAATTAGATTGGGTAGTAGTAATCGACGGTACATGCAAGTTTTCCTTAACTTAAACTTGAGTTATATTTTCAAAGCATGTTAGTGAATAATTATTGTTGATTATTCACATCTATACTTATTATTGATTCGTACTTAGTGCATGTTGCATATGTTCATCAGGTATGAAAGGCTGACCCCCTTCATTACCAGAAGGTTCAGTTAAAGTTGTTCATGGTCCTTTTTGACATTAAACATTATTGATTCAGTCATTCAATTACTGACATTTTGATTCATGCTTTTTCACAATTATTATATTGTTGAAAATTCGAAAGCTTATTCTTTCTATCAATCATGATATATTTTCATTGTATTTAAACTTACTGAGCAATGTAGTTGCTCACCCTTGCTATATCATGATAACCAAATTTCAAATTAAAACTAAGGCTCAAAGAAAGACAAAGGCAAAGATAAATTCCAAGAGTAGATTATATGCATTTATAACTATTAGTTATCTGATGTAAATCATATATGTGAACTTTTTAAGTTACTTAAGGTATGTATTCAGTTAAGGTTAATAGACCTTGGGAAATGTTATAGAATTACGTGAAATAAATAATTTATGTTTATATATTCTGCATTAGTTTATAAAATATGTATGAAGATGAAGTACCATAACATACCAAGTCTGAGGTTCTAGGGAACCGGATTTGGGGGCGTCACATCTCACCCTTGAATAAAATAATCAACTTAGCTAATAAAGTGTAAAAGGGTAGAAGAAAGTGAGAGAACGCAAATCCACTCTCTATTTAGGAAGATAGGTATATCAAAGCTTTGTTCCCTAGCATCGATAGGTGGCGACTCCACTGGGGATATAGAGAGCTTAAGATGCATTAAAATCTTGTTGATTTACATTTTACATTTGTGTATTGTGTGAATGGTCTTTGTGTGCGATGAATGCATCAATCTTTAAATGCACTTTATATTAGCGCCTCGCACATTGTCATCATTTGCATTCTGGGAGCTGTTGTTGACACTCCTAAATTAACCTCAGATTCACTTCACAACTTATAACAATTAGCACAGTAGCAATTAAAGATCGATCGCACGGAGTGTAAGTTGTTTCAAATTTATTCTACTATTTAAATAAAGAAGGGGGGATTTTGAAATTGTTTTACACTAAGAGAACATAATTAAATTGATGAGTCTACCAAATATGTGACAACTTCAGTTCTGCAATTCACTTTCACCAAGTTAAAACAATCAATTAATCAAGTTGTTATAATTTACCCTTCAATGAAACTATTGGCCCTAGATAACAATAAGTTCTGCTATCTGAAATTCTCCGTAGATAGTCATTGTATGAAACAAGCTCTCCATTAGATTTTAACTATGATATAACCTAGAATAAGCTCTCTACATTTAATATGGCAGACGCATTAAGAAATAGAGAATTAGGATAATCCAAGCTACAAACATATAAACTTGATTTATTTAACTTATTTTCTGATAATCTTAGCAATACACAAAATCTTGTCCAAAACTAGTATCACTAATTTGGTATTTGTGATGAAGAGTGATATCAATTACACGTAATACTAATCCTAATCTAGTAGATGATAATTATCAAATTAACTTAACTTGCCACACCAAATCAATCATATCAATTAGCATGCAAACAATGGAAATAGATTATCAAAAGAAGTTTCATACAAAAAGGAATAAATAATATAACTCAATTAATCAATTACTTGTAACAAGGTTCCACCTCCCTTTAGGATTGAATAAATAAAACTAGCCTGACATGCTTCCAATTCTGCACTCCAATGGTGTATGATAGCTGGTAGTAGATGATGTCCCAAACCCTGACTATTATAATATATTGATAGTGCTTACCAAGGTGATGAGTTGGTTTTATACCAACGAATTGATATCCGTTATAGCTTGATTCTTGCTTAATTCAAGTTATTTTAGTGTCATTTTACCTGGTTTTGTGCTAGTAATTACAGGATAGGGATTGATGAGAAACTAGGAAGAAAAGAGCAAAATTTTAGATTTTTTGTGAAAGTGGACCCCCGCCTGGGTGGTCCTCTCCAACCCAAAACACCCGCTGGGGCGGGTGTACAAAAAACTCAGGATTCAAAATGGTTTGCCGCCAGGGCGGGTGTACCTAGAGTAAAATGCCCGCTGAGGTGGGCATACGATAGCAATAATGATAGATTTCCTGATTTGACTATGATTGTGGAGGAAATAAGTGGTGATTTGTATTGCGGCTGGGAGAGTATAAAAGAAAAGAACATAGGCTATTATACTTACACTTAGACAGATTTACAAGCCCTAATTCAAGGATTGATCTACTAAGGAGGATTAAAGCATCGATTGAACATGAAAAATGCAAGATTGGAGCGGAGAGCGGTGATATAATTTTAGAGTTTATCTTCTCTCTTTTTTTTTATCTTGTAATCAGAATATTTTCTATGATGTAGATATTAGATTTTGATTCATCTATGATGAACTATTTTTCTATTTAAGCCTATGGAGAATTTTTTTATGTAATGGATGATTAAATAATTTTAATTCAGTTTATGAATGTTATTTCCAGATTATTTACTATGTGTTATGCTTAGTCTATATAATTGCCTGGTCAACAATTATCTATTATCCCATATAAAATTGAGAAAGGACTTATGGGATTGGAACTAGCCATAGCGATATATGTTTGTGATTTCTGCGTAGTTGGGATTCATAATTCATCTATAGGATAGAGATATCTATGCATCATATGTAATCTAATAAGAACTTGATGCTAAACATTGTTTAATTATAATTCACATAGAAATATAGTGAATTAGTTATTTAAGGTGTCTTGCTTAATTCTATCATCTGCGGATGCGAGTGAGTATGGATGTAATGTATTGAGAAAAGGTTATATCTGCTTTAGTGTTCTTGATTAATAATCTGGAGTAATTGATATAAACGGGAGAAAAGGATATTTATCTGAACTGAAATAATAAGCGAAGTTGTAGGCTTAATTCTCTTAAACTTGTGAAAATCTTGAGTTAGTGTTAAAAATTGGTTTAAGTAATAATTTAGTTAGAAACTCATCTTTTAGTCGTTAACTTGATAAAGCTGAAATAGTATAAAACTGGTACTTGTTTGATTAAATAGGAATTATTGTCTTTGTGGGTACGATATCTGAACTTATCATTATATTACTTGTTTATCACGTACACTTGTGTGTAACGCGTATAGAAAATACTCAACAAGTTTTTGGTGCCGTTGCCTGGGACAGTAATTGCGTTTATTACTTACAATATCAGTTTAATTAGATCAGTATTAGTTAAACGTATATATATATATATATATATATTTGCCCAGGCCTCCTCAAATTTCTTCGTCATAAAAGCTCCACCTGAGGCTGCATCGATGCTAGTCCGTATATGACTCGATACCCTATTGTAAAAGTTACTAAGCTGCATCCATTGCGGGATTCCGTGATGTGGGCACTTTCTCAACAGCTCCTTGTATCTTTCCCATGCTTCATAAAGTGGCTCCCCTTGCATCTGTGCAAATGAGGATATCTTCGTTCTCATCTTATGTGTCTTTGATGGCGAGAAGAACTTAGGCAAAAATTTCTGCGCTAAATCATTCCATGTAGTGATTGACCCCGGTGGTAGAGAATGGAGCTAACACTTCGCCTTGTCTCTGAGTGTGAATGGAAATAACCTCAATCTGATTGCATCATCTGACACCTCGTTACACTTGAAGGTGTCGCAGATGTCTAGGAAACTGAAGATGTGTTCATTCGGGTCGTCATTTGGAAGACCCCCAAACTGGCAATTATTCTGCACCATATGTATTGTCCCAAGCTTGATCTCAAAATTGTTTACATTGATCACCAGCCTGGAGATAGTCGAGTGAATTTTTGAAATCTTTGGTGTAGCATAATCCCTCATTGGTTTGACTTCTGTTCGGCCATATTTGTTCTCGGTATTTCAAATTCTACTCGATTCTTTGCAATCCACTTCGTTAACTTCAAGAACCGGTTGTCGATATCGTCCTCGAAAGGCAACAAATCTGGGTTCTTCGATCTAGTTTGCATGCACTACTGGAATAGACCTAAAATAACTAAACAAACAAAAATAAGAATTCCTTTCCACATCCTCATCGTTTAGCACATTTGGTTCAAAATTTAGCGAGGGCAATCCATCAGTCTCGGGAACCATGTCGCTTGACACTTCACCTTGAGGGTGACTGATGATGGCATTAAAAATTTGTCCCATCTAGTTCTCAAAATTTCAAATCGACATCTCCTAACTATTCGCCTGCTCCTCAATCAAAACCATGAACTTGGAAAGAAGTCCCTCCAAGTTTGACACCATTTCTTCTTCATGATTACGAGCTTGATCTTATAAATCAGGAGCGTATGACTAGCTTGGAGCAAAGGTTTGGACTTGAATATTATGGATCCTTGAAAAATCTGGATGATTCCCCCACCTATATGGTGGGATGAGATGGAGTGTAAAACGCACTCTCCCATAAACACGTGCGAATCAGTGAGATAGAGCATAAAATGCACTCACTTATAAAATAACAATTGAGGAAGGTAAAATGGAGCATAAAATGAATTCATTAGAAACAAAAAGTAAAATGAAAGGGTTCTGGTAAAAAATTAAAGTATGGAAATGTATTTTGAGTCTTGAGTGGTGTGCACGGTTTTTGCTTTATGATAACTAAGTTGAGTAAGTGTGTGGATCATAGAAGAGTACTTATGTGGATACAATTTGACTTGATGAAATTCAGTGGTGATGTGGCAAGGTGGTTATCTTGAGTTGATTGATGAAACATTGATTATGTTTTTGTGGGTTAGTGTTGATAATCATGATTTAATTTTGAAATCTTTTGACACTATGGTTGAATAGAATTTTTTTTCTAGAAATCAAATTTTTGGTTTACACGAGGACGTGTAAAGGCTAAGTGTGGGGGAATTTGATTAGTGCAAAATATTTTTTTATTTTTATTCCTATATATTTAGTTTATTACATGTTTTATAGTGTATATGGACTTATTAAGATATTTATTGGTTTCAGGAGGAATTAGAGCTAAAAGGGCTGAAATGATGAAAAGGAATAAGAGTGTGGGTTGTTTAACCCATTTGGGAAATTGCATGCAAATATGGGCTGACCCAAGCCTGCAATTGTTGGACCAAGCAGCTCATGCTAGCAAGTAATAAAATTTCATATCCACTCGATAATATAGGGGCCACGGTTCAGCCACACGAATTAAAGCAGCATTAATGATAAAGTGGGTCACGCCATGCTAAGCTATTCCAAAGTGGAGAAGGTTTCATGCATTCTAATTAATAAGAAGCTCACAAGTCCATCTCCTAATTGTCCTAGCAGCACATGGATTGGGTAATTCCAAATTGGCAAAGGAGAACTAAAGTGGGTCAAGCACGTCTAACTTCCAAGAAACTCACGGTTTCAGCACATTTATGTGGGGGTCACAATCAGCAGCTTGAAGAGGAGGGAGCAGCTCACGTGCTAAGAAATTTGCAAGGGGAATCAAATAGCTTAAGGAAAGAGTCTGCTAGGTAGGCGCGAGCAGCGCTAGCAGAACAAGCTCCCACGCCTGGGGCGCGCTGGGCAGCCAGTCAGCAGCTCTTATTCTTCTCGAGTCAGATTTTATTGCAATCGCATATGAAGATTAGGGTTGCTATTATAATAGTATATAAAGGACTTGTAGGATGATAATAAGGGGGATCTTTTCTCTTGTATTTTCATTCATCTATTATTCTAGATCTAGGATTGCTTAAAGAGATCAGCTAATTCTTCCAATTCAATTCTGAAGGGAGGTGAACCTTACAATCGATTACTAGTTTGATCAATATATTATTTATTCTTTCATGAGATTTATTCTGTCTATCTATATAAACTTTCATGTATGCTAGATTAAGTCATATATTAAGAAAACGATGTATATCTAATCCACGTAGCAATTAACAGTATTTTATTGTGGACAAGCTTTGAAATATTGTTACGATATTCAGAAGACAAGTTAAATAATTTTTGATTGTGTAATTATTGCTTGGAATAATCTAATTCCATTCTTAATGCTTCTATCATATTTAATCTAGGCTGATAGTTCTAGGTTAGTAAGAATCTCTTGTTGGCGATCATCGCATTAGATCTATAATTAAGGAGAATTTCGCATAATTTGTAATCGCAGTTATCTAGGGTTATTAATCTCATTCGAAGATAAATAGTGTAAATACTTAGTTAAATCATAATTGTGAAAAGGGGATACTGAACTGAAGAATTGAATTCTTTCACTCATTGATATTTTTTTTATTTCACTTTAGTTAATTATACTTTTCAAAACTAAAAATTCCCAATTCATTAGAAATTCTTGGATAGATATAAGACAATTCACTCTTTGTGGGATCGATCCTTTCTTATTGCTATACTAATTCTTAAATTAGTTGAATAAATAGTAAGGTAAATTTAGTAGTCTAAACGACAACTACCAATGACCTTGGCGTAGCGTGTTTACGTACCCTCGCTCACAAAATGAGTAGCATTATATTGTGGAGGAGCACTTGAAGATGAAGTACGTGGCCTTTTGGATTCTATAGTTTTGCTTGCTTGTCAAATTGGGCTTCAAAAAGTGATGTGAGCTTATGAAAACCTATTGAAACAATTAGTCAAACATGTGGTGGGCAACAATGTCTTTCCCCCAAACTTAGTACAATTGTAATATCAAATATCCCAAAGATAAATAATTTGAATTAACCTTGGGTCTTCAGTAACCCAAGGGTTATCAATACAAATTATGAAGCAATTCAATGAAATTTGTGATCCTTTGTCAATTCAACCCAGATTATAATGAATCACTTGTATTACCTTGTAATTATTGCCTCAATTTGATGGGTGTTAATTCAAATACCTTTTTCTTTATGATTCCAATTCCTATGGTTTCTCATTGCTCTTGCTTCCTATTTATGAGGAAGATTGGTGTATGTGATTGAGCCAATTTGGCAGTGAGGGAGTGGGTTGGACGAATTAGATGTTTGTTGGATGTGGGAGTGACGAATTTTGATGATGGGTTGAATGGGGTTAGGTTTAGAAAGAGTAGAATTAGAATAGGATTTGGATTTGAAGAGTTATGGACTAAGATTAGGTTTAGGGAGTTTGTATAGGAATATGGATAGAGAGAATTGAGGTTGATTTGGGTTAGGAGTGGGAAAACAAAAAAATACAATCGTGTTTTAGAACTGGCTCTCCCGACTGGCCCGCCCCGCGCATGGTCTCCTCTTATTACAGCGTGGCCCGCGCCTACTTGCCCATTGGAGTAGTAGATGCTGGACCACTAGCGCGCCCTGCGCCAATTAGAGCGCGCCATGTGCCACCCTGGTGAAGTGGAACATGATTCTCTGCATAGGTGGTGCGCCTCGTGCTTGATGGCCTTGTGTTGGGGCGCAGCCCGCGCCGGGCTAGTGGACTTTTTTCCATTTGTGATGGTGCTCTTCCTTTCCTTGAGTCCTGACAATATGAAATTGAAAGTGATAAGGATTTATTAGGCATGTAAGAATGGAGTATATACTAATTACTAAATGCTATTAAATACTAATACTACTCAAAAATCAAAAAATTGGATTGCGTCCCAAATAGCAGCCCGTGTTTAACGTCGTTGGCTCGACTATAATTCAATCAATTAACCGGAAGCCGGATCCATCAGCATCATGACCTCGACCTCCTCAACTTTGCTGCTATCCAGAAACGGTTTCAACCAATGGCCGTTCACTTTGAATACACTTCTTGTCTACGGATTCTAGATATCAACTGCACCATAAGGAAAGTCTTTAGTGATAACAAATGGTCCCTCCCAGCGAGAGCGTAACTTTCCTGGAAATAATATCAATCGTGAATTGAAAAGAAGGACTTTCTGTCCCACATTGAAAATTTTCCTCAAGAACTGTTTATTATGAAACATTTTTGTCTTATTATTGTAAAACTTAGAACTCTCGTATGCTTTGGTCCGCAACTACTCGAGTTCTTGTAACCGCAACTTCTTATTGATGCCAGCTTGATCCATAATCATATTGTACTATTTGATTGCCCATAAAGCTTTATGTTCGAGCTCTACAGGTAGGTGGCATGGTTTCCCGAACACTAGCCTATAAGGTGACATACCTATTGGAGTTTTGTATGCCGTCCTATATGCCCATAGTGCATCGTCTAATCTAAGACTCTTATCCTTTAGGTTCGGGTTGACTACTTTCTCCAAAATGGATTTGATCTCTCGGTTGGACACCTCTACTTGGCCATTGCTCTGGGGATGGTAGGATGTAGATACCCTATGAAGAACATTGTACTTCTTCAACAAGGTTGCTAACATCCTATTATAGAAGTGAGTTCCGTAATCACTGATGATGGCCCGTGGTGCTCCAAACCTGACAAATATGTTAGTTCTAACAAAATCTGCAACAACTTTAGAATTATCAGTCCTGGTGGCTTTAGCTTGCACCCATTTTGAAACATAATCAACTGCCAACAAGATGTAAATATTTCCAAAAGAAACAGGAAAAGGTCCCATGAAATCAATACCCCAAACATTAAAGATTTCAACAATTAGAATAGGGTTTTATGGCATTTGATTCCTATGAGATATATTACCAGTTCTTTAACAATTTGCACATGATTTACAGAATAGATACGAGCCTTTGAAAATAGAGGGCCAAAAGAAACCACTCTCTAGCACCTTATATGATGTTCTCTTAGGTCCAAAATGACCTCCACAAGTATAGGAATAACTGAAAGTTAGAATAGATTCGAATTCATTATCAAGTACATAACGTCTAACTATCTGATCAGCACAAAATTTCCATAAATATGGGTCATCCCACACATAATGTTTTGCATCACTCCTAAGTTTTTATTTCTGGGATTTATAAAACTCACTCGGTAAATGCGCACTTATGAAATATTTCACAATGTCGGTATACCAGGGAGTTGTATTGCCAATGGAAAGTAGATGCTCGTCTGGAAACATGTCTTGTACTGGTAGTGCTTCCTCATCTTTAAGAATTCTGCTCAAGTGATCCGCCACCAAGTTATCCACACCCTTTTTATCCTTTATCTCTAAGTCGAATTTTTGAAGCAGCAAGATCCACCTTATGATTCGAGGTTTGGATTCCTTCTTTGTTAGCAAGTACCTAAGAGCAGCATGTTCAGAATAGACTATTACTTTAGTGCCAAGTAAATATGATCTAAACTTTTTTAAAGCAAATACAATAGATAAGAGTTCTTTTTTCGTTGTTGAATAGTTTATCTGAGCCGCATTCAATGCTCTGGAAGCATAGTAGATGGCATGAACAACTTTGTCAATCTTTTAGCCCAAGACGGCGCCGACAACATAGTTACTTGCATCACACATTATCTCGAACGGGTGCTTCCAATTTGGTGGTTGAATGATAAGGGTCGACTTCAATAATTTCTTCAAGGTATCAAAAGCCACCTTGCATTCATTATTAAACTGGAATTCCTCATCTTTCTGAAGCAGCTTGCATAAGTGCAATGCTATCTTGGCGAAGTCTTTGATAAACCTGCAATAAAATCCTGCATGTCCAAGAAAAGAACGTATCTCCTGTACACTAACGAGGTAAGGCAATGCAGATATAATATAAATTTTAGCTTTATCAACTTCTAAACCATTAACTGACAATACATAACCAAGTACAATTCCTTGTTCTACCATAAAGTGATATTTTTCCCAATTAAACACAAGGTTTATTTCTAAGCATATATCCAATACACGTGTCAGATTATCTAGACAGGCATCTAGCGAATCACCATAACCTGTGAAATCATCCATAAAGACTTCAATGCATTCTTCTAAAAGATCTGAAAAGATACTCACCATACATTGTTGAAAAGTACCTGGGGCATTGCAAAGTCCAAAGGACATTCGCCGATAAGTAAAGGTTCCAAAGGGACATGTGAATGTGGTTATTTCCTGGTCTTCGGGTGCAATCACAATCTGGTTATAACCAAAAAAAACCCATCTAGAAAGCAATAATAAGAATGCCCAGCTAATCTTTCTAACATTTGATCAATAAAAGGAAGGGGAAAGTCATCTTTTCTAGTAACAGCATTTAATCTCCTATAGTCAATACACACTTTCCACCCTGTTTGCATCCGTGTGGGAACTAACTCATTATTGTCATTCTTTACAACTGCGATACCGGATTTCTTAGGAAATACCAGCACCGGACTTACCCATTGACTGTCAGAGATGGGGTAGATGATTCCTACATCAAGTAATTTAATTACTTTTTTCTTCACTACCTCCATCATTGGTGGGTTCAACTGTCTTTGTGCATCTCTAGTTGGTTTAGCTCCTTCCTCTAACTAAATTCGATGCATGCACATCGCGGGGCTAATACCCTTGATGTCTGCTATAGTCCAACCAAACACTGTGATGTGGTCCCTAAGGACTCTCAATAATTTTTATTCCTGCACTTTGGTTAGATTACTTGCAATTATCACAGGTAAAGTTTCATTAGTCCCTAAATATGCATATTTCAAGTGTGCCGGTAATTGTTTTAATTCAAGCATTTGAGCTTTCTCAACAGATGGTAATAATTTTTGGTGAGACACAGGTAATTGAATTAACTAAACTGCATACTTATATGTGAGTTTAGGCAATGACTGTAGAACAGTCATAGTTTTCTTCAATTCCTACCTGTGCTAAAGTTCATACTTCCTCTCCATGTCCAAACTGCTGGAAATAGCAACCTTCAAACTGTCTCTCTGAATTTGTTCAAAAGTTTCATGCACTAAAGTGTCACACACATCAATTGCAAAACCTGAAAAATATCACTAGGGTACCTCATGGCATCATAGATGTTGAATTGGATCTTCTCGCCATCAAACTCCATTGTCAAGGTCCCGTTGTGAACATCAATCATAGTCCTTGCTGTCTTTAAGAAAGGTCTTACTAGCAAGATGTATGATGGATTCGGGGATGTATCCTCTTCCATATCCACTATGTAAAAATCTACAGGAAAGATTAGTTTGTTCACCTACACCAAGACATCTTCAACTACCCCTCGGGGGTAAGTGTTAGTACGATCAGCCAATTGAATAATTACACCAATATTTTTAAAAGGTCCAAGATTCAGAGACTTATAAATAGATAATGGCATCACATTAATTGAAGAACCTAAGTCTAGCACAGCCTTCTCAAATCTAGTGTTTCCTATCTTACATAGGATCGTGAACATGCCTGGATCTTTACATTTAGGGGGAATTTTTCTTTGAAGAAGTGCTGATACATTCTCCCCAACTGTGACGTTTTCATCATTTTCTAATTTTCGTTTGTTAGTGCACAATTCTTTTAAAAATTTTGCATACCGTGCCACTTGTTTAATCGCACCAAGCAATGGAATATTCACTTCACTTTTCTTAATAGTTTCTAGAATTTCTTTTTCTTGTTCATCTTTCTTTGATTTTCTAGAATTTCTATGAGGAAAGGGAAGTGGAATATCTTTCAGCTAACTAGGAGGGTTAGGATTTACCTTGGATTTTTCCATTGCCTCCCTAGCTTACTCTTTCTCATACTCAACTGTGGTTGTTGGTGTATCCATCTATTTTCAACTCCGCAAGGTGATGGCACTGGCATTCTCCTTTGGGTTCACAACAGTTTGATATGGAAGTTTCCCTGAACCTTGAGAGTCCAACCGACCTACAGTAGTGGCTAATTAGCTCATTTGACTCTCTAAACTGTGGATGGAAGACTTCATATTTTGTTGGAACTATTGTGTCTATTGCATGAATGCCTTAAACTCCTTGAACATGTCCTCCAAGGATGTTCCAGGATTGGCCGGTGCTGCTGGTCTGGGTTGGTACTGTGGCTGATTTGGCTAAAACGGCTGTTTAGTCTGGTAAAACCCTTGTGCCTGCGGCCTAGCACCCCCATAACTCAAGTTCAGATGATCCCTCCATCCTGGATTGTATTTGTTGGAGAAAGGGTCATATCTCCTCTATGGCCGTGCTTGGTAATTCCCCACTACATTAGCTTGTTGTGTATTATCTTCCTCTTGTAATGCCAGGCAGTCATCTGTAGGGTGCCCCGCCATTAAACAGATTTGGAAAGCTTGAACAATTTCTAGTCCTCAAGCAAACAAACACAATGAGTGCAACTAACAGAATGAATGCAATTCATATGCAGAAAATCATGTTCCTGGCGCTATATTCACGATTGTGTTTTTTTCTTTTCCCTCTCCTAACACAAATCAACCTCAATTCTCTCTATCCATATTCCTATACAAACTCCCTAAACCTAATCTAAGTCCATAACTCTCCAAATCCAAATTATATTCTAATTCTACTCTTTCTAAACCTAACCCCATTCAACCAATCATCAAAATTCGTCACTCCCAAATCCAACAAACATCTAATTCGTCCAACCCACTTCCTCACTCCTGAATTGGCTCAATCACATACACCAATCTTCATCATAAATAGGAAGCAAGAGCAATGGGAAGCCATAGGAATTGGAAGCACAAAGAAAAAGGTATTTGAATCAACACCCATCAAATTGAGGCAATAATTGCAAGGTAATACAAGTGATTCATTATAATTTGGGTTGAATTGACAAAGAATCACAAATTTCATTGAATTGCTTTATAATTTATATTGCGAACCCTTAGGTTACTGAAGACCCAAGGTTAATTCAAATTATTTATCTCTGTGATATTGGATATTACAATTGTACTAAGTTTGGGGGAGAGACATTGTCGCCCACCATGTGTTCGACTAATTGCTTCAACAGGTTTTCATAAGCTCAGTTAACTTTTTGAAGCCCAATTCGACAAGCAAGCAAAACTATGGCATCCAAAAGGCCACGTACTTCATCTTCAAGTGCTCCTCCACAATATGATGCTACTCGTTTTGTGAGCGAGGGCACGTCAACACGCTACGCCAAGGTCATAGACAAGAAGATTTTGGTACTAGAACGTGGGCTGAAACCAGATGCAAATCTCAACGGTGACATGTCACTGATGATAGTGGAGCTTGAATGGTTTCAACTGGTAGAATAACCTAAGCCGGCGGTGATCAACATTGTGAAGGAATTTTACGCCAACACAATTATTGCCTCCTTTTTGGTTTAACAACATGGACTCTAACTCATGCAAGTATACATGGGTCAACAAGTAGTACAGAGTAAGAAAGTATCGATCCAACAAAGAAAGGTGAATTAATATATACTATCATGCAACAACCTACTCACTATTTTTGTATGCTCAAACGTTCAATCAATACTTAAACTGATATCTAAAATTAATTGTTGACACAAAAGTAATAATTAATGAAAATAAGAGATAAAATTGGAGAGATATGGGATTGTAATATCATCTAATACTTTATCTAAAATGCATGCCTATTGTTATGCTTATTTATTTAATATGGAAAGCTAGTCGAGAGCACATAAGGGAGACACAACCATCTTTCAATGAGCTAAGTCCAATTTACACTAAATCCACAATTGATAGAATTCATGTAAGCATCACAATTTCCAAACCCACTATATGTCTATGTGAGTTTACAGCAATAATGATTTTAAGCACAAGCTCTCTTAATAACTGCATATGGTAAACCGGTATATTCCTATCCGGGTCACGAATCACAAAACCTAATGCAAATAAGTCTCATAAACATATGCCAACATGGTTTAATCTATACTTATATTTCATTTTCCAAATCCATACAAGCAATTAGTGTGAATGGTGATCAATCATTCACTATTTAAGCACAACCATGCAGGGCAATCTAATATTAAACATACAACACCACAATCAGGCATACATGTTTAGACTACGAATTAAAATCCATTAGAATCCCATAATGGAAGTTAGTTTATTTCTGAATCAACAGCCATTATGGGATTGAAGCAAAACATGGAAATAAGAAATACAAACAATAGATATAAGAGAAATGTGGAATCAAATCTGATAATCCTTGCTGCAAAATACTAGTTCAAAGTTTGTTCAAATCCACAATATTCACCAGAATTAAAACTAAAATTAAATTGCAATCATCTAAAAAAAAGAAGTTCAAAACTGATCATCATCCTCCTAAAGCACGTCCCTCGTAAGCAACCATATCGATACTTCCATTTTCTATCTTTTCAGCCTTTTGGTTTTATTTGAATGGTGATTGTGGAGCTGCGAAGCATCCTCGACCACATAATATTTACAAGTGTCAGTCTTCTCATGGGCATGACAGCCATTAGAGTGACTCTAGCACGACAAACCATTATTTCATTATGTTTTAGACTTTAAACCCGAATAAACGTTTTAAGGTCTTTCGGATATAAATTTTTACAAAAAAACTGGCAGGGTACATTTGTAATGTGGAATTTGTCCATAGTGGATATCAGATTCTGATCAGTTTGATCATGAATCACACGATTTCCAGGCTCACAGAGGGAAGTCAAGAAAACCTGTACAGCTCAGACATTCATAGAAAAATGAATATTTACATCCATACGTCACAGAACTAATGATTCATCGTTCAAATCCTAGCATGCGCGTAGCCAAAGTTTCTCGTTCCTAATATATAGCGATCCAAGGGTTGCGAGGTTGCTTTAAAATGAATAAAACTAGAAAGAAAGCTAGATTTAAATAAATATTAGCCATTCTAGCTTCTCGATTCCAGTTGGACCTATTTTGAACCGTTTGAAAGGTAGAAAGTGCTAGATTTAAAGAAATCTAGTTCCCCAAATGGATATCAGTGCCAATTCATATCAAATGAATATTTTCAGCAGATATTTAATCACAATGTGTAAAGAATATATATATTTTTATATATATATATATAATTATATATATACGAAAGCTGTAAAGGCGATGGGTTTTCACTCTCAGGCCCGTACTTGAATATAAATATATATAATAAAAGCTGTAAAGGGCGACGAATTTGCCATCTTATGCCCGTACAGAAATGTAAATATATATATATATATATATATATATTTATAAAAGCAATAAAAGAGCCACGAAATGATCCAGGCTTGACAGAATTAAAATATATATATATATATAAGCTGTAATTGAGCCACGAATTAATCCAGGCTCGGCAGAATGTAAATATACATACATATATATATATATATATATATATATGTCTAAAAGTAGTAAAAAGACCACGAATTAATCCAAGCCAAACGGAAATATAAATGTTAATATATACAGTTAGTATATTTATATATATATTAAAGCAATAAAGGCCACGAATTTAGCAATCCAGGCCAAATGACGTCAGAAAAATTTATATATATATAGTTATATATATAAGCAGTAACTACCATGGATTTGACATCCAGGCTTGATAAAATTAAAATATTAGTATATATATAGTTAAATAAATACAAAATAAAGCCAAAACGCCCATGAGTCAGTGACCCTAGCCGAAAAACTTGAGACATATATATGTAAACATATATATAAAAGAGAGTAAAAGCTGCAGATCGTCGATCCGGGTTGTGCAAATGCAAGAAAACGCAAAAATGTAATAATATGTACTAAAAAGTAAGTAAAAACGGCCACAAAATTGAGTTTCCGGGCATAACTAAAAGATAAAACTTTACGTGCACATGTATAAATACGCAATGAAGTAGGAAATGAGTTCTGCTAGTAAAAATACACACAATTACACTGGCTTTTCTCCACTTCGTAGGCTTCAAACGGGCGTTACCACCGGTTAATTTTACGTATGTTGTAGTATATGAGTATACCTACGTGTTAGAGTAATAAAATCTAGGCTTGGAGTACTAGAAGTCGGGCTAAGAAACGAAATGGGTGGAGTTTCAGAGCGTTTTCTATATTTTTTATCTTTTTTTGGGCAAGGGGGCAAAAGACCCGATGGAAGCGGGCCTACCCATGGAAGCCCTGGGTCTACCTGTGGCTCCACGTGGCAGGGCCCAAATGGTGGGTCCCATCATCTCGAAGTACGTGCACTCCGAGCAACGCGATGTTAGGTTCAAAACTTTCTAAATTTTGATCGGAGCGTCCATTTGAGGTGTGCTATACCTTTCTGAAAAGCCCTCGCTGAGAGAATCACAATGACATGGGAACAAACCTTTTTTGAGTCAAAAAAGATGGGTTTATAACTGGATCTTTATTTCTTCGTAGTTTGTACGTTGAGCTGTCTTATGCTGTTTTCACTCGGGATCAATGTTATGATTCTTTCTGACCTTGATGGAATTAATTCAACTTAATTTTGACTGGATTTTCTTCAAGTTGGTAAAATAACCATTTTTCCACTCCAGGGGTTGTCTCTTGTACTGGTACAGTCTTCGACTGTCTTCCCGGGGTTGTTTCCGAGGTTTTAATCCTAGCCGACTCTATTTTTCCTCAGGTTATCTCCGAGGCTGACTTGGTTTCCCAGGGTTGTCTCTGGGGACGATGTGATGCATTGGGGTTGTCTCCGAAGGTTGAATTTTGCTTCCCAGAGTTATCTATAGGGTGATTGGACCTCCCAGGTTGTGACCGGGGCTTAACTTGACCTTTCGGGTTGTGACCGGGGCTGAATTGGATCTCTCGGTGTTGTCTTCGGGGTTGTTGTACATCCCGGTATAGTGACCGGGGTTGAGCTCGACATCTCGAGGTTGTCGCTGGGGCTGCTTGATATCCTAGTATGGTCACCAAGACTTCACTTGACATTCCGGTGTTACCAGGGTTTGACTTAACATCCTGGTATAGTGATCAGGGTTGAGTTTGACATCCCGTGGTTATAACTAGGGCTGCTTGACATCTCGGTATAGTCACCGGGACTTCACTTTACATCCTGGTGTTGTCGGGATTTGACTTGACATCCCGGTATAGTGACTGGGGTTGAGCTTGACATCCCGGGGTTGTTGCCAGGGCTGCTAACATCCCGGTATGGTCACCAGGACTTCCCTTGACATCTCGGTGTGGCCAGGGTTTGACCTGATATCCCAGTATAGTGATCGGGGTTGAGCTTGACATACCGAGGTTGTCGTCGGGGCTGCTTGACATCCCGGTATGGTCACTGGGATTTTACTTGACATCCCAGTGTTGTCGGGGTTTGACTCGACATTTTGGTATAGTGAACGGGGTTGAGTTTGACATCCCGGGGTTGTCGTCGGGGCTGCTTGACATCCCGATATAGTTATTGGGGCTTCACTTGACATCCCGGTGTTGTCGGAGTTTGACTTGACATCCCAATATAGTGATCGAGGCTGAGTTTGACATCCTGGGGTTGTCGCCAGGGCTGTTTGACATCCTTGTATGGTTACTGGGCCTTCACTTGACATCCCGGTGTTGCCGGAGTTTGACCTGACATCTAGGTATAGTGACCGAGGTTGAGCTTGACATCCCGGGGTTGTCGTCGGGGCTGCTTGACATCCTGGTATGGTTATCGGGGCTGCACTTAACATCACGGTGTTGTCGGGGTTTGACTTGATATTTCAGTATAGTGACCGGGGTTGAGCTTGACATCCCGGGGCTATGGTCGGGGCTGCTTGACATCCCGGTATGGTTATTAGGGCTTCACTTGACATCCCCATATTGCCAGGGTTTGACTTGACATTCCGATATAGTGACTGGGGTTGAGCTTGACATGCCGGGGTTGTCGTCGAGGCTACTTTACATCCCGGTATTGTCATTGGGGCTTTACTTGACATCCCCGTGTTATCGGAAAAAAAAAACAATTTTGCCCTCCTGCAGGGTTAGTAACAGGAACGCGAAATTTCGAGTGTCTACATTATACATATTTAACTTTAAGAAAAAATGGATTAAACTAGGTTTTTAGAATAACCTTTCTTCTTTAATCTTCTTCCTTTGGACAAAGCTTGCACTTGAGCTAGTTTTTCCTCTTTCTCACCCATCCAAAATTCCTCTCTCTCTCTCTAAGTGTTGGTGAATTTTTTATTAACCAACAAATGAGCTTAAGCTTTTCTTTTATAAGCTTTGGAAGGTTAGGGTAAAGTAGTCATTTAGGGCCAAAATCACTATTCTCACCTCCTTAACAAAACCTCCTTACTATTCATGAAGCTTCTCTTGAAAGTAGTATGCATACAAGCCAATCATATTTGCTGATAAAGCATATACTTTATAACAATCTTATTCATTTATTAATAAAAGTATTATTTAATTAAAGGCATTTATTTATCTACATGGTGTTGTTTTTACAATATGTGATAAACCCATAGTTTTTGGCAATGCTTTTAGAATCATGATTATGATCATGCTAATGAGATCTAAATTCTTAGATAGCTTAAAAACTAAATTTGTTCTCAATCGTTGGATTAATAAAAAAGGGGATTAGTGAATCCGAATAGATTGGTACATACGTTGCTTGCTCATTGGATGAGGATGATTGATCTCATGATCATATGTGTGGAGACACTAAAGCAAGTGTGTAGGTGCTTATTAGAGAATAAGTTCACTGAATGTGGCTCGCTAAGGAATACCTATTGGAGTTTTACTTGTCTGTCAATAGGAATTCCTAATGTGATAGTAGTACAAGTAATCCTTAGATTTGAGATCATTATAGTATCTTGTGTGTGATGACTTATACTTTGACATATCCTTTAAGACCCTTAGGGTATATCAAAGGATATGCTTGGATGTAATAAGTTATATATGGAGGTAATGAATGATCAATAAAAAAATCTACCGCTTCTAGTGAAAGAAGAGATATGTCCTATGGGATTCGATAAATGACAACCCAGGAATCCTTGGCCAAGGTAGAATGAAATTAGAAAGGAGTTTCTAATTTGCATTATTTGGAGTTGTGCATTTAAGGATCCAAATACATATAATTAAATAAAAAAAGGACTTGACAGTAATTCCATATCTTATATTTAATTGGGACATTATATGGTGGAAGGATTGATTTGTACGGTAACTATTTACTCAAATGTTCTTTTATGATTAATGTTGAAATCTATATTATTTAGAAAGTCGTTGATCGCTAAGGAGACTTATCCTTATTGTAGAATAAATATTATTTTTTAAAATAAATTAATAGTTTAATTTATTTATTTAAATAGGGTTGGAATTGTTCTAATTGATTTATTTACAACTGGTTTAATATGGAGAACCTAAAGAGTCACACCATAAAAGCAATAATATTTATTTAAGAAGCAAATGGCATAATCGTAATAATAAATTAAGTGTATTTAATTTAATATGTGGTGATAGAATAAATTAAATAGCTTAATATCTATTATTTAATACTTTGGAACTATTAAATATAAATTAATAAGAGGAGTCTTATTATTATTATTATTATTAGTTTAATTTCTAAATGAGTTTGGGAATTAATTAATAAAAATACTATCTCTCATATTCCCAATAAGATTGGGAGGCTAGTTAATTAAAGGAGATTAATTAATTATTCCTAATAAGATTAAGAAGCCTAATTTATTAAAAGAGTTTAAATAATTAAAATGAAACCCTATTTCTAAATGGTTTAGGAGAGTTGCCAATATCTATAAATAAGAAAGTCTTATTATGGATTGGGTTAACACACTTTATTCCAAGAGTTGTGAGAGTACAACTTTTCTATAGAGATATAAACTAAGGTTTTGCCAAACATCCTTCTTCTTAAATTATTGTTCTTTCTTGGTGGATCACCTCTAGAGGGCAAACACTTGGTTGGCTAATGTTGATCAAAGAAAAAATCAACCTGGTGGATTTAAGTAGAACGCGAAAAAGATTTGTAGTTGAACTCGTACTTGAGAAAGCTGGAATCTTCAAGGGTATGAATCTTATTCTTAATCTTTTTGTTTAATTAATAACTATGCATAAAGGATGATCCAGGTATATGGTTTGTAAAATTTTAAATCTCTGATTTACCATACTTCTGCTATTTTAATGCAATTTGATTGTGTTCATGAATCTTACAAACCTAACAGTGGTATTAGAGCTAGTTTGTATACGAGTTATTAATTGTTTTGATTCCATATATATATGGGTATGTGTTTAGAACAATTTATTGGGCATAATTTGTGATAACCCAAGAGATTAGAAGTATAGTTGTTAGGATGTTTAACATCTGATGATTATAACAGATAATAATCCTTGGGGGGAAGAATGTAGAAGAGATAATAAGAAGGAATAATTAAGTAAATACCTAACTGAATTAGTATGTTGAATTTTTTTTAACATAAATAAGAGGAAGTAAGATTAAAACCTTCGTTAAAAGTTGTAAGGTTAAAGCATCCGGGTATGGACGGGGGTTTTGAAATTCCGATGACAGAATTTTTATAAGGAGGAAAGAATGTGACCACCCGGAATATTGGATTGTCCAAAAAATAAGTTTAAAGAATTAATAATTAATAAAATGAATTTCTATTGATTATATCCTGGATTATGTGTTTATTAATCATTATATGACATAGCGTGATTAGAAACCGGGAGGATTCTGGCTACAAGCTAGAATGAACGAGTAGGAAATTTCAAAACGAAAATAAAAGATTTCTAGGAACAAAAATATTTTCGAGAAAAAGACAAAATAGGGACTATTCACATGTTGAAACCCTAAGGGTTAGGGTTTGAGAACCTTAAGCATTTATAGGAGATCGAGATGTCGGAATGACATTCGGTTGAACGATTTGACGATAATATGTCGTGATAAGTTAAGTTAGCTGATAAAAGTTTTTCTCGAAAAACATGTAGAAATCGGACGAAATAAAAATGACGAAAAGTACTGCTATGTACTTTTCATTCGTTTAACTACGTTAATGGAAAGCTTGAAGAAAAACGTATAACGTAAAAAAGTGTTTTTCAGTTTTCGAAGTTACAAAGAACGTGTAAAAGTTAGTCAGTAGAAGAAAGACGAAATATTAATAAAATATTCAAATTCCGAGAAATGCGTAAAAATGGTTAAGTATAATAATAACGATTATTATACATAACGAATACGAGTATAATACAAGTTATTAGACGAGTACAATACGAGGGTAATACGAGGTATGATACAAATATCATACGAAGTATATACGAAGAGAATACGAGAATTATACAAGGGGAATACGATAAGTCCTAATGGAATTTAACTATTGGACTTGAATTTTGCCAAGCCCAATTGGGGGTTGATTAAAGCCCAATGGAAATTAAGGTTAAGCCCCAAATTAAAAATCGAACCGTGGGTCTAATAGACTGGTAACGGGTGGGTAATACCCATGGGGAAACCCATATGGGGAGAGATAGGGTAGCACATGGGATGACATGGCTAGCACATAGGAGGACATGGTATGCATGTGGGGGGTGATAGGCTTGAGGAGGTTTGCTCTAATGTCCAAACTATCCTTGGTCTTGCATTGCCTATAAAAGAGAAGCTTAAGGCTTCATTTGTGGGTTTGCATAATCACCAATGAGTTTGAGAGAGAAGAGAAGAGAGAAGGGAGAGCTTATGTCAAGCAATTCAAGGAACAAAAGAAGCTATGTAATTTGTTTGCCAAGAACAAAGGCATAAACTCAAGAACACTTAAAGGTATAAGTGTTAACCTTAAATTTGCATCTTCCTTCAATTCTTAAATTGATAGAGAAGTGAGAATTAATAGAGCATGGATTATAAGAGATGATAAGATGGATGTTAGTGAAGTTTAAAACACTAAAAACCAAGAACAAGTAAAACCGTAAGGAAATGGTTAAGAAGTTAATTAATGAAGAAATGAGTTAAAACCATAATGAAATGGTTAAGGAACTTAATAAAGAAAACCATTAAAACATAGATGTTTAGAATGGTGGGAATCGTAGATGAATAACCAATAGATTAATTCCATTAGGTTTGGAGTAAAAATATCGAGTAACGAAGATTCAACAAAAGTTATGCGAATAGACGTTAATCGTCGAATCATAAATTTTCCCGGAATAGAAGTCAAAAGTTGCCATTTGATTCGAAAACCTTGGTTTTCAATGGCATAATGTATAATTAGGTAAATAAGACTTGCGAGAGCAGGAACGAATGAATTCGGAGTTAAAACGAAGAATTGAGTGTTGAACGTTCACAAACGTTTAACGAACGAGTAAAAATGGATGAATCGGTGAATTTTCCGTCAACGGATTCAGAAATGTATTCCAACTGGATGGAATTATAGAACATGTTATATGTGAGCTATTGGCTTTGGAACGAGCCAACTCTGAGTTGTAACGATCGCGTTATGAGCTCGGGAATTTCAGAAATTGAAAAACTTGGAAAAAAATTCAATTAAACAGGGTCGACGCCGCAGCGCCGCCCAAGCCTTGTAAGCTGGCGTCGCAATGCCAGACCAGGATGCCGGACACTGCAAGCCAGCGCTACAGCGCCGGATTTAACCCTTAGGGTGGCGCCGCAGCTTCCTTACGGGGGAAAATTTTTGACGCAGTTATTTTATTACCCAACTTTTTACACGATAATTGTGGGGCAAGTAAATGATTAATATTTATGATGAGAGATATGACATCCCAGATTTTTTTAAGAAATTATAAATGGGAATTTAATAATAAAATTCTTATTACGAGATATTTTGAGTTTGGATATGTGTTATATGTGGTGAAGTATATGATGTGTTGTGAATATAGAAGATATATATATATATATATATATATATATATATATATATATATTCATAGGTTGGAGGAATGAGGTTTAGTAGTTAATTTATTTTAACTATTAAATAAGGGAAACGAAATTGTTGAAAAGAGAATTAAGTTAATTAAGTTGGAACTTATATTATTGAATAATATAATTTGATTATTATGCCTTGTTGGCACTATAATTATTATGAATTAAATTTCATAAATAATGAGAGTAATTCACTTAATTAAAATAGTGAATTAATATAAATATAATTGTTTTAATAAAATATGAAGGTAATATATTACATGTAAGAGTAATACGTTTATGTAATGGCTTAATATATTATATTTAGCCAAGTGAATGTAAATGGGTATGAGAATGAGAAGAACCAATATAATTATAAATAAATATTGGTGTTAGGATTAATGAATAAAATAAATATGCAATGGGAATTAGTATGGAATAATTTATTTAAGTATGATGGTATTAAATAAATTGATTAATATTTAAGTAGTGATTAGATGTATG
Organism: Panax stipuleanatus; assembly: GCA_020205555.1. Taxonomy (NCBI): domain Eukaryota; kingdom Viridiplantae; phylum Streptophyta; class Magnoliopsida; order Apiales; family Araliaceae; genus Panax; species Panax stipuleanatus. The sequence goes on from CM035118.1 coordinate 78,375,927, forward strand.
GATTCAATAAATTGTATTGAGACAATTTATGCGAGGAAATGAATTAAATAATTATATATTATAATTATATAATTCATGTGAGTTAAGTAAAATAAAGGGAATAAATATTAACTATTTTAATGGAAATATTTATTCTAATAGAGATGTTTATTTTAGTTACAAAGGTAATTTCATAATTTATAGTGTAGTAATTATACATGTTATAATTACATAATTACTTAATGAGGCTAAATAGTTTAACAATAAAATAAAGGTATGACAAATGGGCCTTATAATAAAAGATTTATAATAATAAATTAGAAATGTATTATTTGATGCTAGCCAAACAAGGTCTTATGACCTTTGGTATTTTAAACAGCTATTTGTATTTTAACTGATGCGTTAAAAATATTATTAAGGTTTTGTCAGTTTTATTCAGGTAAAAATATTCCTAAGGCTAAGAAGAAGAAGAACAGAGAAGAAGAGAGAGCCTAGAGGAAAAATTGAGAAGATGTTTTGTAAAATCAAAGAAGAAAGATGATTCAACCAAAGTTGCTCTAATCATCTAGATAATCTAAACAAGAATCAAAGGTAATAATCTAGCTTTGAGTTCTTAGTTTTATTTTCTTGAGTATTCCTTGAAAAGTTGGATTTCTACAGTTAATTCGTTAAGGAATTGGTTATAGATGTTAATGGATATGTTTAATATACTTTATATAATCTAAAAGTGATTTTTAAGAAATCAAATTCATAAAGATGTGTTGGAAGATGAAGAAATTTGGGTTATGGCTTAGTATATGTATTTTGGTCTATTTTCAAGCTTAAATTGATGGTTAAATCAATTGTGTAATCTGAAATTGATTATAGATGTTGTTAGTATGTTGAAAGACGAAAACAATGAAGTTTAAACGGATTGATTTGGTTAGGAATCGAATTCGTGGTGAATGATTTCGCTAAAACATGTTAAAACATGTAATACTAATATGAACATGAGTTTTGAGTAAAAATTTAGGTTCTTAATGTTTCTATAAATTATGAATATCCTTGCTATGTCGTAGTTCTATGAATTACGAATCCATAGAGTCGAAAACGGACTCAATTGGATGTGTATAACACAATTTATGAAGATGGGAAGGAGGAAAGGGTTAGAGAATTCGCCAGAACAACATACTGGAGGAAAAAGTCGCGTAACACGCTGCCAGGGGCGCAGCTGCGCTTCCCCCAAGGCTGATTGGGGCGCAACTGCGCCGGAAGGAAAGTTAGTCGGGGACTGTTTTGACTTCCTGTGGTAAAACAGCCATAACGTTTTCATACGAACTCGGATTGAGGTGATTCAAGATGATCCGGAACGAGCACGAGTAGACCTACAACTTTTGTTCTTTAAGTTTTTCAATTTGAGGTCGTTAGATAGGGTCAAAATGGTCATTTTTGGGACTGATGTGTTTTTGGAGGCAATCAGAGGGCGTCGGGCATGCACGTAAGCACATGTAATGCTCCCGATCATGTAAAATGATGTTCTAACTTTCATAACATGACTATTAGGTATTATAATAATACTTAACATTAACCTTTGAGTATTAGACAATTTGGTTGGGCGTGCTAAGCGTGCACAAATGTGTGTCGTTTGGGCGTTCGAACAGGCAAGTTTGGCGTACAAACGTGCAAGCGTCTCAATGCCGTAACGAGTGTGTATGACCTTGTTTAATATTATGTTTTTATAACAGTGAAATATTATATAGTAATGTAACCCAATATAGGAGCATGCAAATCACATGCAAAAGAGGCGAGTTAGGCGTGTGACGTATAAACGTAGAAACGCCGTGTAATGTGGTAATACACTTAAATAGTATTTCGATTCTAATGAAATGAATATTATAATATATGAAATGTGGTTAATATAAAACCAATAGGTAGTCCTAGCAGGACTTAAACACTTGAACGAATTTCGAATATTACGAAAAGGAATTATAGTGAAATATAAGTCGATAGTTAACACAATCAAATTGAACATTGTGTATTGATAATAGGAAGGGTTATGAGATGTAGAGTAAAGTTTACGTTATAACTAATATGCATTGTTATGTGACTGATAATTGATGTGCATAATTATATAATTGTGTAGGGCACGTGAAGTGCAGATATCTGTAAGCTGTTAAACTGTTATTGGTAAACAACGATCAAGGCAAGTCTTTCAGTTCCTATTTTCTACGTGAATTTGATGATGAACTGTTTTAAATTGTTTTGCAAATAGCATGATATGTTGTATATGTGTCGTAAGCATGAAATGTTAAAGTCAATTTATGACTACATTGATTGATTAAAGAATGTTGATTGAGTAAGGAACTCAATCTTTATATTTGTTATGTGAAGTAAAGCATGTATGCTATGTTACTTTAATTATTTTGAGATGTATGTTGAGCATGTATTTATGTGCTATGTGATGCATGAAAGCTGTTAGATCTTGCTGAGCTGTCGAGCTCATTCTTGCAAATAATCACTTTTGCAGGTTAAGGATTCAAGATAACGCTATGTGCTACTTGAAAGAAATGAATCAGATGTAATGCATGAAGATTTATATACTTTGGCTGAATTGTTATTATTTTGGACCCTGTTTAAGGTTTCAGATAATGTATTTAATAATGTATGATGGTTAATAGATGTTATGTTGTAAAGTTTAAATTTTACCCGATGTATAAGGTTTATTGAACGTGGTTGTAAGTTTTAGTTTATACTAACTCTGACGAAGCGATTCATGAAATAAAGTTGAATCAAAGTTATGTAATGATTAAGGTTGAGATTCAGGGAAATAAAGAAGGAATAATATAAAAGTTTTAAATATTCCGTATTTTTAGTGATTGTATCATTGATTAATGGTGTAAAGGATGTATTGTTAACGACCGATGTCGAGAGTTGTATTGTATGAATGTTGGGGTCGTTACAGTTGGTATCAGATCTGATAGGTTATACACCTTAGGTAAGAGTACCTTAGGCTATGACCTTAGACAATGAAAAGTTAAGTTACGTATAACGAAAAGGTGATTCCTGTCACAAACGTAGATGTATAGGATGAGTTAAGTCCTAAAAATATTATAAGAAGAAGATAAGAATAACGAGGAATAAAACTCGAATAAAAGGTTGACTTTATAAACGAAGTTAGAAATTCTTAAAAGAAGAGTTAATAAATAAACAAGAAGATTCAAAGAAGAATCTTGAAGAGATATGAAGATGAGAATCTGGAGTTACCTAACTCCAATAATAAAGATGGACAATAACGATGAATAGACGAAGTCTATAAGATTAATCATAATGAAGTCATGATATGACATGATGATAGGTAAAGATAAGAAGTTTTAAAACAAAACGATAATGAGATAAGAAAGAATTATAAGGGAGATGATTATAGAATAAGGTCACGACGTGATCTTTTAAAGTTGAAAGACAGATGGTCAGTAATGATTGAATAGTTATAGTTTGATGCTATAACGAGAATGTACTATAATATAGTACGAGGTTAACTCACGAGGAGTTATAAATGATGAGATACAAGGAAACTGTATCGAGTATAGAGCAAGTTCTGAGCAAGATAGAGTTAGGTGGGATTTCAATTGAATAATCATGTGATGGCTGAGTTGTACAAACCTTTGTATGGGCGAGGGTTTAGTGCTTGCACTTTGTTTATCACATTGATAATCATTGGAATGTAGGTGTCGCGCTATCAATGTATATGTGGTGAAAAGGTGATTCTTTTCTCATGTGTATATTTGATAGTTAGAGACTATTAAGATTAGTAAGATGTTATTAGGATTAAGTGTGAGTTCTTAAAACTCATGCTTATGGTAAGTTCATGACTCATAATCATATGGTATGTTTGGAACTCCTCAGCGAATGGACGCCTATAGTCTGACTAGGAAGTTCTTAAACTCATATTATTGTGGAAAGTTCCTGACTTCCAAAGTGTGGAAAGTTTGATGAACTATACTGGGAATAGAAAGGTTATGGTGTAGGAAGCATTGATGTTGTTTAAGGTTGATAAAATGATTAAGTAATGATGGAGTAAATATTTAATTGATGGAGAAAGTTTTATATTCTAAATCTCCTAGCTTTGCTAGATTTTCAAAATTTATTGACTTCGTGCTAATGTTGCACTTCTGTTTTCTTAAAAAAATAAACATTGGATCAAATGATGGAACCAATGATTTTTTTTTAAAAAAATAGTGCTATTATTCACATGTCTATGCTAATTGCTTCTGCTAGACAAAAATAATTTTAAATTTTCAAAATGTATTTTAAGTGTTCTATGCATCATTTGATATGGTGTAGAGACAATAATCGAGGAAGTTATCAATGCAGTTAAACCTAGTGTTGGATGTGATCGTATGATCATCTGCCCACTATGGTATGATGTAGTATAACGACGTCATGTAATGACGAAATCCTCAACGTACCATTATTACGGTACAGTATCAGGATATTATGAAAAGATTCATTTATTTTTAGTTTCTTTAAACTATAAAAAAGGGGGATTTATTTACTTTTAGTTTCTTTAAATGAAAAAAAAAATTGAGTTGGTTAAAGATGTATATATATATATATATATATATATATATCTCGATTGATGTCCGAGTTATTGCTAGAAGTCTATGCTACTTGATTCAGCTAGACGACTATTAAAAGATGTTCATGAAATTCAAGCGTTCTTTGTCAAACTATACCAAACCAAATTGTTTTGGTGTGGATGCAAATGTTAAGAAGCTGAGGTGAACAACCCTGTAAAGGGGACATGTTATCGGAGACAATGGTTCCGAAAGTAACGCATATAGTCGTTACGATGTTAAGATGTAATACGTTGTGCACGACGTAGGGGTACGATAGGCTGATCACCTAGAGTACTTGCAGAGAGTGTTTTCAGTCTGTGTGATTGCTAAACATTCTGTTAAAGATGGTTTACAGTGGTGATGCACTATTAAACCGGGAGAAGAGTTCAAGGTCTTATGACCTCTCAGCATTAAATAGAATCTTTTAAATTCCTGTTATTCATATCGCTTCCCAATTATTGAACAATTGTGGAAGATTCTTATTATTCTGAAGTGAAGGTGGCAAGAATGATATTTCCTAGAAAGAAATAGTTGTGGAACACATCAAGTTAGTGAATAAGATTAACTTAAAATCTACTTTGATAGATTGAATGAATGAAGATTAATGAAAATTTCGAGGACAAAATTCTTAGAAGAAGGGGCGAATGTGATAACCCGAACAATTATAGATGATGAATTACGAGGTATATGAATTCTACGAGTATAATATATAGTAATGATCGTTAGAAAGAAAATGAATGAGCTAAAGAATATATGATTGTGTTTAAATTGAAGGTTATGTAATAAAACCTAAATCTTGTTGAAGAGGTGAATTTAGTAAGATATATGTGTAGTTTATATAAATATTGTTAAGATAACGTGTTGAAGTATTCAACGATAGTCGTGGAAGAGATTTTGTGAAAACTGAGTAAGGAAGGTTCCGTTGATTCCGAGGACGGAATCCTTATAAGGAGGGAAGGATATGACATCCCAGATTTTTTTAAGAAATTATAAATGGGAATTTAATAATAAAATTCTTATTACGAGATATTTTGAGTTTGGATATGTGTTATATGTGGTGAAGTATATGATGTGGTGTGAATATAGAAGATATATATATATATATATATATATATATATATATATATATTCATAGGTTAGAGGAATGAGGTTTAGTAGTTAATTTATTTTAACTATTAAAGAAGGGAAACGAAATTGTTGAAAAGAGAACTAAGTTAATTAAGTTGGAACTTATATTATTGAATAATATAATTTGATTATTATGCCTTGTTGGCACTATAATTATTATGAATTAAATTTCATAAATAATGAGAGTAATTCACTTAATTAAAATAGTGAATTAATATAAATATAATTGTTTTAATAAAATATGAAGGTAATATATTACATGTAAGAGTAATACGTTTATGTAATGACTTAATATATTATATTTAGCCAAGTGAATTTAAATGGGTATGAGAATGAGAAGAACCAATATAATTATAAATAAATATTGGTGTTAGGATTAATGAATAAAATAAATATGCAATGGGAATTAGTATGGAATAATTTATTTAAGTATGATGGTATTAAATAAAATAGTGAATTAATATAAATATAATTATTTTAATAAAATATGAAGGTAATATATTACATGTAAGAGTAATACGTTTATGTAATGGCTTAATATATTATATTTAGCCAAGTGAATGTAAATGGGTATGAGAATGAGAAGAACCAATATAATTATAAATAAATATTGGTGTTAGGATTAATGAATAAAATAAATATTCAATGAAAATTATTATGGAATAATTTATTTAAGTATGATAGTATTAAATAAATTGATTAATATTTAAGTAGTGATTAGATGTATGGATTAAATAAATTGTATTGAGACAAGTTATGCGAGAAAAGGAATTAAATAATTATATATTATAATTATATAATTCATGTGAGTTAATTAAAATAAAGGTAATAAATATTAATTATTTTAATGGAAAGGGATATTTTAAGTTGAGGGTTATGTATATAATTTCGTAATGTATGGAGTAATAGTTATACATATTATAATCGTATAATTATTCAATGTAGTTAGCTAAATAATTTAGCAACATAGTTAAAGTGTGACATTTAGAGAAAAGAAGATATACCATATGATAAGGAGAATTATTAAAATAAATTAAAAGGATGTTTGAAACAGGGTCCAAAACAATAACAATTTAGCCAAAGTATATAAATCTTCATGCATTACATCTGATTCATTTCTTTCAAGTAGCACATAGCGTTACCTTGAATCCTTAACCTGCAAAAGTGATTATTTGCAAGAATGAGCTCGACAGCTCAGCAAGATCTAACAGCTTTCATGCATCACATAGCACATAAATACATGCTCAACATACATCTCATAATAATTAAAGTAACATGGCATACATGCTCTACTTCACATAACAAATATAAAGATTGAGTTCCTTACTCAATCAACATTCTATAATAAATCAATGTAGTCATAAATTGACTTTAACATTTCATGCTTACGACATATATACAACATATCATGCTATTTGCAAAACAATTTAAAAACAATTCATCATCAAATTCACGTAGAAAATAAGAACTGAAAGACTTGCATTGATCGTTGTTTACCAATAACAGTTTAACAGCTTACAGATATCTGCACTTCACGTGCCCTACACAATTATAAAATCATGCACATCAACTATTAGTCACATAGCAAAGCACATTAGTTATAATGGAAACTTTACTCTACATCTCATAACCCTTCCTATTATCAATACACAACATTCAATTTGACGGTGTTAACTTTCAACTTATATCCCACTATATTTCTTTTTTAATAATATTCGAAATTCATTCAAGTGTTTAAGTCCTGCTAGGACTACCTATTGGTTTTATATTAACCACACTTCATATATAATAATGTTCGTTACATTAGAATCGAAACACTATTTAAGTGTATTACCACATTACACGGCGTTTCGACGTTTATACGTCACACGCCTAACTCGCCTCTTCTGCATGTGCTTTGCATGCTCCTATATTGGGTTACATTACTCTATAATATTTCACTGTTATAAAAACATAATATTAAACAAGGTCATACACACTCGTTACGGCGTTGAGACGCTTGCACGTTTGTACGCCAAACTTGCCTGTTCGAACGCCCAAACGACACGCATTTGTGCACGCTTAGCACGCCCAACCGAATTGTCTAATACTCAAGGATTAATGCTAAGTATTATTATAATACCTAATAGTCATGTTATGGAAGTTAGAACATCATTTTATATGATCGGGAGCATTACATGTGCTTACGTGCATGCCCGACGCCCTTCGATTGCCTCCAAAAATACATCAGTCCCAAAAATGACCATTTTGACCCTATCTAACGACCTCAAATTGAAAAACTTAAAGAACAAACGTTGTAGGTATACTCGTGCTCGTTCCGGATCATCTTGAATCACCTCAATCCGAGTTCGTATGAAAAAGTTATGGCTGTTTTACTACAGGAGGTCAAAATAGTCCCCGACTAACTTTCCTCCCGGCGCAGCTGCGCCCCAATCAGCCTTGGGGGCAGCGCAGCTGCGCCCCTGGCAGCGTGTTACGTGACTTTTTCCTCCAGTATGTTGTTCTGGCGAATTCTCTAACCCTTTCCTCCTTCCCATCTTCATAAATTGTGTTATACACATCCAATTGAGTCCGTTTTCGACTCTATGGATTCGTAATTCATAGAACTACGACATAGCAAGGATATTCATAATTTATAGAAACATTAAGAATCCTAAATTTTTACTCAAAACTCATGTTCATATTAGTATTACATGTTTTAACATGTTTTAGCGAAATCATTCACCACGAATTCGATTCCTAACCAAATCAATCCGTTTAAACTTCATTGTTTTCGTCTTTCAACATACTAACAACATCTATAATCAATTTCAGATTACACAATTGATTTAACCATCAATTTAAGCTTGAAAATAGACCAAAATACATATACTAAGCCATAACCCAAATTTCTTCATCTTCTAACACATCTTTATGAATTTGATTTCTATCCAACAACTTTTAGATGATATAGAACGGATTAAACATCACCACTAACATATATAACTAATATCTTAACAAATTAAACATAGAAATCCAATTTCTCAACGAAAACTCAAGAGAATGAAAAAATAGATTAATACCTTTTGATTCTTCTAAACATTGTCTAGATGAATTGAAAAACCTTGTTTCTTTTGATCTTTTTAGCATCTCTTCTTCTCCAATTTCACAGAGAACTTCTATTCTCTCTCATTCTCTCCTCTATTTCTCCCTTTCTCTTTTCTTCTTTCAGTTTAGGCTTAGAAACAAAACTCGTAACTCATATAACTGATAATATAATACGTATATTACTAATACTTATTATATTACTTAATATGCAATTAAATTAGGGGTTATAGAAATCCAAAAGCCACAAAGCCATGTTTGGCTAGCCCCTTCAAACATCCTTTAAATTTATTTTAATAATTCTCCTTATCATATAGTATATCTTCTTTTCTCTAAATGTCACACTTTAATTATGTTGCTAAATTATTTAGCTAACTACATTGAATAATTATACGATTATAATATGTATAACTATTACTCCATACATTACGAAATTATATACATAACCCTCAACTTAAAATAACCCTTTTCATTAAAATAATTAATATTTATTACCTTTATTTTAATTAACTCACATGAATTATATAATTATAATATATAATTATTTAATTCCTTTTCTCGCATAAAATGTAATATCCGAGAGTATTATGTCTTTTAACAATTATCAATAAACGAATTTATGTGAAATTCTTGTGTGTTTTCTTTTAGTAGATGTATCTGTGTTATACATACATGTGTTATTTTATGATATGTGATGAGGAGTATTTAAATGGTTAGTTCAGTTTAATGCAACTATTTAAATTGGTTAAGTATGGAATTAATTCTATTAATTTTGTGGGATGGCTTTAAAGCATAATTTTGAGTTTGGAGCGGAATTTAGAGACGCGGACTGCGTATTTGAGTCCGGAACGTCGAAATTAGTCAGGACAGACTATAACTACGAAAATGTGTCACAGTTGACTTTTTGGTCAAAGTCAACCGGTTGACTTTTCGGGTAAAAAGTCAACCACGAATTTTGGAGATGAATTTGATGAAACGGATAGTCCCATGACGTCCGGGACGTCGATTTTAGTAGGAGTCGATATGAGTATCGAAACGTTTAGCTACGGAGGGCAAAACGGTCAAATGGTTATTTAATTGATTAAAATAATATTTTAATAAGGGAATTGCAGCAGCTGATGGGGTCATGTGTCAGCCAAATTGGGACAAGGAGGGAGAGTATATACGTATATTCTAAATGATTAGGAAGGGAGTTATATTTTCTTCCTTAAAACCAAAGCTCTTTCATTTCTCTAACTCCCACCTTCTTCAATTCGGTTAATGGTGGCATGGGGTGTAACTGATGAATTGTGGAGATGGAAGGGCTGGAGCAAACAATGTATATTATGTGCTATATATATATTCCCAATCCAAGTCTCTTCTCCTTTTCACAAAAAGTTCTAATCGAGAGAAAAAAAATATTGAGAGTTTGAGAGTGATACTAGGTTGTCTAAGAATTCTGGAGATTACAGAGGAGTTAGCAAGCAAGGAGTGAGGCTCTATCAGATTAAAACAAGAAGGAATTCGTCCAAGAGGTAAGCCATGAAACCTATTCTATGTTCTTAAGAAAATAGTGAAGAAAATGCATGGATAATTGTGGTAAATAATTTGTTTTGACTGTGTGATGCTATCTTAGTGTTGTTTACTGATATGGGGATATTGAGAATGAAAATTCTGGTCTAATCATGCTTCAAATACGTAGAGAATCAAAGAATTCAAGTTTGCATGCTAAGTGTTCGATAAAATGCCTCATAGATGTCAATTTGTTCAAATCATGGTAACTTAGTGGGTTTAATTATTGTAACATGTGTATATATGTTAGTATATGTGATCTGGACAGTAGGAATCAACCTCATGCATGCTAGAATCAAAATCATGGTTTTTGTCAAAGGTGGGTTAACTTAGAATCTGTGACTTTTTGGGTTTTTCGGAGCCTTGGAATCATAGCTTCTGCGACTCGTTGGTTGTATGTGTTAATTTTGTAAAATACTATGTAGTATGATGTCTCACCTGACCAATTTTCAAAAGAAACGGAGTTAAAATGAGAAAGTTATGAATTTCGTAAGCAAGCATGTTGGTATAAAAATCTACAGTAATTCTGGGAATTTCCAGAAATTTTCAGTCTGGAAGGCAGTCTGGCACGCTTATCTAGGCTACTGGATCGAGGTCTTAACATGTTAGTCTCATGTATGTTGTATTTTTGTAAAATACTATGATGTATGGAGTGTATGGTGTCCAAATATCATGGGCATATAACCTGTAAACAAGTGGGAATTAAATTGGAAAGTGGGCTGCTCGAAAACAAAAATAAGGATTTGGGCCTGATGAGCAGCGCAGCTGCGCCTTTCATAAGGCTTATATCTGCGCAGCTGCGCCACTCAAAGATGGGTTCCGGGTTTTCCAGGCAGCGCAGCTGCGCCGGTAACACGGCTTGAGGCTGCGCAGCTGCGCCGGTCCGGGTCGGGTCTGATCCGGGTCGGGTCGGGTCGAACAAGGAAAAATTCCAGAAACTTATTTTTACTCAAATTCTCATATTGAACCACTTTATCTCTATGACGCTGTTGGGTTTGTATGTAACGCAATCATACAATCAAATCACATAAATAGGGCGGAAGCGTAAAAACTAGGTTTTTAAAATTTATACAAACCCATAACAATGATCATGCTTTGTGCTTGTTATCAATAACAGAAAAGAGAGAACATGGAATTATACCTTTGAAGATCTAAGCTTCCTCAGGTACAAGTTCTACTCCTTTAATTCCTTTGATTCCTCTGATAGTGGCTCCTTCCCTTGAATAATGTCAGACACCCAAATGTTTGGCCTCTAACGGTGATCCACCAAGGAAGATGAAGAACTCAAGAAGATGGGTTATTGGCTTAACCCTTGTTTCTATCTCTATAGAATATGTGTACTCCCAACTCTTGGAAAATTTCACATCCCTTATTTCTGATATAAGACTCTCTTATATAGATATTAGGTTAACTCTGCTAATCCAATTAGAATAGGGTTTTATTTAATTAATTAATTAAATACTTTTAATTAATTTATATCCTAATCTTTATTAGGATTGAGAGAGAGTACTGATATTATATTAATTCCTAAACTCCTTTAGAATTAAAATAATAATAATAATATTAATATTAATAAGACTCCTCTTATTAATTTATATTTAATATTTCTAAAATATTAAATAATAAACATTAAGCTATTTAATTTATTCTATCATCATAGATTAAATTAATTATACTTAATGCATTATTACTATCATGCCATTTTCTTCTTAAATAATTCTTCTTCCTTTTATGGTGTGACCCTTTAGGTTCTCCATATTAAACCGGTTGTGAATAAATCAATTAGAACAATTCTAATCTTATTTAAATAAACAAATTAAACTAATAATCTATTTAAATAAATAACATTTATTCTACAATAGGGATAAGCCTCCCTAGCGATCAACGACTTTCCAGATAATATAGATTTCAACATTAATCATAGAAGAACCTGTGAGTTAATAGTTACCGTACAATTCAATCCTTCCACCATACAATGTCCCAATTAAATATAAGACATGGATTTACTGTCAAGTCTTAATATATTTAATCATATGTATTTCGATTAGAAAATGCACAACTCCAAATAATGCAAATTAGAAACCTCTTTCTAATTACATTCTACCTTGGCCAAGGATTCCTGGGTTGTCATTTAACGAATCACATAAGACATATCTCCTCTTTTACTAGAGGTGGTAGATTCTTTATTGATCATTCATTATCTCCATATGTAACTCATTACACCCAAGCATACCCTATATATGCCTTAAAAGGCCTTAAGGAATTAGTCAAAGTATAATTTGTTACATACAAGATACTATGATGATCTCAAGTCCAAGGATCACATGTACTACTATCACATTAGGAATTCCTATTGACAGGCGAGTAAAACTCCATTAGGTATTCCATAGCGAGTCACGTTCAATGAACTTATTCTCCAATAAGCACCTACATACTTGCTTTAGTGTCTCCACACAAATGACCATGAGATCAAGTCATCCTCATCCAATGAGCAAGCAACATATGTACCAATCTATCCGGATTTACTAATCCCCTTTTTAGTAATCCCACGATTGGGAACTATTTTAGTTTTAAAGCTTTCTAAGAATTTAGATCTCATTAGCATGATCAACATCATGATTCTAAAAGCATTGCTTAAAACTATGGGTTATTTACATATTATAAAAACAGCACCATGTAGATAATTAAATGCCTTTAATAAATAAATATTTTATTAATAAATAAATAAGATTGTTTACAAAGTATGTGCTTTATCATCATACATGATTGGCTTGTATGCACACTACTATCAATCTCCCACTTGCACTAAAGCCAATCGCCATGGTATCTCATACCCATCTTCTCTAAGTGACGATCAAACTGCTGTTGTGTTAAAGCTTTAGTAAATGGATCTGCAATGTTGTCTTGAGAGTCTACACGCTCCAAGGTGACGTCTCCTCTTTCAATGATCTCCCTGATCAAGTGAAATCGCCGCAACACGTGTTTAGATTTCTGATGAGACCTGGGTTCCTTAGCCTGTGCAACCGCTCCGGTGTTGTCACAGTATACGGGAACTGCTTCTCCAATGCTAGGAACCACACCAAGTTCAGTTATGAACTTCACCAAGTTCAGTTATGAACTTCTTCATCCAAACAGCTTCCTTTGCAGCTTCACTTGCAGCTATATACTCTGCCTCTGTCACTGAATCAGCAACCGTTTGCTGCTTGGAACTCTTCCAACTCACTGCACCTCCGTTCAAGGTAAACACATACCCTGAAATAGATTTACTGTCATCTTGGTCTGTTTGAAAACTTGAGTCCGTGAATCCCTCGAGTTTTAATTCAGACCCACCGTAGACAAGAAAAATATCTTTAGTCATTCTCAAGTACTTTAGGATATTTTTCACTACCTTCCAGTGCTCTTCTCCTGGATTCGACTGGTATCTGCTTGTTACACTAAGTGCGTGAACAACATCCGGTCTAGTACATATCATACCGTACATGATAGATCCTATTGTAGAAGCATAAGGGATCTTACTCATACAGTCTCTCTCCTCAGGTGTCTTTGGGGCCTGTTTCTTGGAGAGATGTATTCCATGGCTCATCGGCATGAGACCTCTTTTGGAATCTTCCATGCTAAACCTCTTTAGCATTGTATCAATGTACGTTCCTTGGGATAAGCCGAGCATCCTTTTAGATCTATCTCTATAGATCTTTATCCCCAAAATATAGGATGCTTCACCCAAGTCCTTCATAGAGAAGTTTTTAGATAACCAGATTTTAATGGATTGTAACATAGGAATGTCATTCCGTATCAGTAATATATCATCAACATATAATACAAGGAGTGATACTGCGCTCCCACTAACCTTCTTGTATACACATGGTTCATCCTCGTTTTTGATAAAATCAAACTCTTTGATTGTCTCATCAAAATGAATGTTCCATCTATGAGAAGCTTGCTTCAACCCATAAATGGATCGTTGTAGCTTACAGACTTGATTTGTTCCAACTTTTGAAATAAATCCCTCTGGCTGTGTCATATACACATCCTCCTCAAGTTTCCCATTGAGGAAGGCCGTTTTCACGTCCATCTGCCAGATCTCATAGTCGTTGTAAGCTGCAATCGCAAGCAAAATCCGAATGGACTTGAGCATGGCTACTGGTGAGAAGGTTTCATCATAGTCAACTCCTTGTCTTTGTTTGAAATCTTTTGCAACCAGTCGGGCCTTATAGGTCTCTACCTTTCCGTCTGCTCCAGTCTTTTTCTTAAAAACCCATTTACACCCAATAGGTTTAATACCTTCAGGTGGTGAAACCAAAGACCATACTTTGTTTTCATACATGGAGTCCATTTCAGATTTCATGGCTTCAAGCCATTTCCCTGAGTCTTTATTACTCAAAGCCTGTTCGTAATTTAATGGATCATCATCATTCATGATGTGTACCTCATCGTCATCCTCTATAACGAATCCATACCTCTTAGGTATCTTCGGTACTCTTCCAGATTTACGAACATGGTGTGGTACAGTAGGTTCTTCTACTTGGTTAGGTACCTGACTTTGATCCGTGGTAACTTGTGGTTCTTGAACTTCTTCAAGATATATCTTACTCCCACTGACCCCTTCATGGATAAACTCTTTCTCCAAGAAGGTAGCATGTTTCGCAACAAACACCTTTTGATCAGTTGGATAATAGAAATAATACCCTACGGTTTCTTTAGGGTATCCCACAAATCTACACTTATCGGATTTAGTCTGTAGCTTATCATTTTCAAACTTTTTGACATAAGCTGGACAACCCCAAGTCTTAACATGCTTAAGATTTGGTTTCCTCCCTTTCCACATCTCATATGGAGTCTTTGGGGCGGATTTGGTAGGTACCTTGTTAAGTAGGTATGCAGCCGTTTCTAGGGCATATCCCCAGAAGGAAATTGGAAGGTCGGTAAAACTCATCATGGATCGAACCATGTCCAACAGTGTTCGATTTCTCCTTTCAGATACTCCATTTAACTGTGGTGTACCTGGAGGAGTCCATTGTGAGATTATACCATTTTCTCTGAGACAATTGAGAAACTCACTGCTTAAGTATTCTCCACCTCGATCTGATCGAAGTATCTTAATACTCTTGCCCGTTTGTTTCTCTACTTCACTTCTGAACTCTTTGAACTTTTCAAATGATTCTGATTTGTATTTCATTAAATACACATAGCCAAATCTTGAGTGATCATCAGTGAAAGTAATAAAATAAGAATACCCACCCCGTGCACTTGTTGTCATAGGTCCACAAACGTCTGTGTGAATCAATGCCAACAACTCTGTAACTCTCTCCCCTTTTCCACTAAAAGGAGATTTAGTCATTTTACCCATGAGACAAGATTCACAAGTTGGATATGATTCATAATCAGATAGCTCGAGGAGCCCATCTTTATGCAACTTGGATAATCTTGTTTCATTGATATGACCGAGTCTACAGTGCCACATATAGGTATAATTAATATCATCTCTTTTCCTTTTCTTAATTTGTTCAATTTGAAATATATTTTCTTGCAAGTCAAGTGTATAAAGTCCATTTCGCAAATTTCCAATACCATATAAAACATCGTCTTTATAAATAGAACAACCATTGTTCTTTATAATAACGTCAAAACCTTCCATATCCAATACAGAAATTGAAATAATGTTTTTAATAATATTCGGAACATAATAACAATTATTAAGATAAATGGATTTGCCCGAAGGCATTGCTAAACAATAAGTACCTACAGCTAATGCAGCAACTTTTGCTCCATTTCCCACTCGTAGGATCACCTCATCTTTGTTCAGCTTTCTACTTCTGACCAGTCCCTGCACAGTATTACATATGTGAGAACCACAGCCGGTATCCAATACCCAAGTAGAATTATGACTTTCAGAAAAATTAATTTCAATCATAAACAAACCTTGATTGGAAGTCGAAGCTTCTCCAAGCTTCTTCTCTGCTAGAAACTTCTTGCAGTTCCTCTTCCAATGTCCCGGCTCATTGCAATGAAAGCACATTCCTTTAGCTGGTTCAGGTTTCTTTTGCTCCTTTTCTTTCCCTTTTCCCTTAGCCTTCTTAGATTTCTTCTTTTCAGAAGACACCTTGGGCCTCTTCCTTTTATTGGAAGAATCCACCATCAAGACATGGTTCTTCTTGGATGAGAAGTGACCTTCTGCAGTTTTCAGCATGTTAAGCAGCTCAGGTAAGCTGACATCTAGTTTATTCATGTGAAAATTAACCACAAACTGCGAGAAGGTCTCAGGGAGTGACTGCAAGACCAAGTCTTGACTCAACTCCCCATCCATGACGAACCCAAGCTGTCCAAGGCGTTCAATCAAATTGATTACCTTCAGAACATGAGTCTCGACGGCAGTGCCCTCGGTCATCCGAGATCGGAAGAGCTCCTTATATATCTCATATCTAGCAGTCCTACTCTGTTCACCATACAACTCCTTGAGGTGAAGCAGCATAGCAGGAGCATCCATTTTTTCGTGCTGACGCTGAAGCTCGTTATTCATGGATGCGAGCATGATGCATTGAGCCACAGATGCATCATCTTGCCACTTATTGAAAGTGGCAATCTCTTCCTCAGAGGCTGTTTCTGAAACAGATTCAGGGATAGTGGAATTTAGGACATAAGAAATCTTTTCAGCAGTGAGAACAATTCTCAGATTTCTTAGCCAGTCCTCATAATTCGGGCCGGTAAGCTTATTTGCATCAAGTATGCTTCGTAGTGAGATTAGTGATTTTGACATTTTTAAAATTCTGCATGTGAAAAGACAATATTTTAGCAAACATTCATTTTATTAACTTTGTATACCAAAATAAATTTAGGTCTTTATTTTAAATTGGTATCTCCCACTATTTTCATCAAATTATATTACCCTCACTCATATAGTTCGGCAACATCTAATTAAAGATTTGCTAGTGAAATTAAGGAACCCATTTCAAATGTATATAACCTTGTGGATAGCACAACAAGCGATATACAAATAAATAGGTAGACAACTCTTGTCAATTACATCACCATGTAACTCCTTTTATTTTGCCTCTTAAATCATAATGGTCATGTGTGTGCACATCCGAACTAAAATGATTTAAGTTAAGTCCAGCCTAGCACTTCCATAAATTCAAAAAAGAAAAAATTTCGTCCTTGTGGATAGCACAACAAGACTAGATCGTTCAATTTTCTTGATAAGCATCAAATGTGATTAATTAACATCTTAAATATTCAATACTCGCCTTGTGGATAGCACAACAAACTCATATTAAATATTTAATACTCTATTAACTAATCATGCTAGAAGGCTACGTTCGATATTCCAAATATCATTTGAACGTTTCAGACTTAATATTATTTCTTTGAAGGGTTTGTTATTATTTGTCTCATCTTTTTAAGCGCGCATGCACATATATATATATATATATATATATATATAAAATACGCGTCATTTTATTAAACATGCGAAGCATGTTTGTATAAAATATAATATATATAATATTTAGCATGCAATATAGAATACTATATTCTACCCGGATTGATTATGGACTTTTATTCTAGTTTGGTTCACTAGAGCCACCAAGTGAACCAAAAGGTCAAACCTAGGAGTGTAAGAATTTAAATTTTAAATGTAACTATTACATTTAAACCCGGGCTCCATACAAACGAGTCTTCAAGCGTTCCTTGCTCCTTGGTCTCCAATTTCTTCAAAATAATTCTAACTATCTCTATTACATTAACTATTTAAAATTAAATAGAAACCTTGATCAGCAGTCAAGGGGAAGTACATAGAAAGGAGATAGAATTTACATCGAGAATAAAACTAGAGAAGACGAGGTACGCAGACCCCATTTTATAAAACCCATACATTCAAGCATTCATCCAAAATAAAATCCAATCACATTGGTCATAGTCCATAATCAACCCCATTTATTATCATACACATCAACATATGCATCAATAAATATCCATTCATCTCATGAATAACAATGCTATTCCATATATGGATCGATGTTATTTAATGGACAAAAGTTTTGCTAAATTTTATTTTTGAAACAAAATAAACTCTTTTATTTTAATCAAAAATAAATCCAACTTAAACTCCTTTAATTTTAGCATTCTGAAATCATATTTCAGATAAAATAAACTTCTTTATTTTAAAACTTTATCAATTAAATAAACAGTTAACTAATTAAAATCAATTTTCAGGGTCTGTCCAAGTACCGGCGCAGCTGCGCAGGTAGACGGAAGCAGCAGTTTTTGCAGACCGGCGCAGCTGCGCCAGTAATGAACTGGGCAGCTGCGCAGCTGCGCCGTTCGTCGCAGAAACTTGCAGAAAACGATTTTTGTCCAGAAAAACGATCCAATTCTCACATCAATTCATACATCGAATTATAAAATTGATAATTAGCACAAAGTTAGGCTCTGATACCACTGTTGGGTTTGTATGTAACGCAATCATGCAATCAAATCACATAAATAGGGCGGAAGCGTAAAAACTAGGTTTTCAAAATTTATACAAACTCATAACCATGATCATGCTTTGTGCTTGTTATCAATAACAGAAAAGAGAGAACATGGAATTATACCTTTGAAGATCTAAGCTTCCTCAGGTACAAGTTCTACTCCTTTGATTCCTTTGATTCCTCTGATAATGGCTCCTTCCCTTGAATAATGTCAGCCACCCAAATGTTTGGACTCTAACGGTGATCCACCAAGGAAGATGAAGAACTCAAGAAGATGGGTTATTGGCTTAACCCTTGTTTCTATCTCTATAGAATATGTGTACTCCCAACTCTTGGAAAATTTCACATCCCTTATTTCTGATATAAGACTCTCTTATATAGATATTAGGTTAACCCTCCTAATCCAATTAGAATAGGGTTTTATTTAATTAATGAATTAAATACTTTTAATTAATTTATATCCTAATCTTTATTAGGATTGAGAGAGAGTACTGATATTATATTAATTCCTAAACTCCTTTAGAATTAAAATAATAATAATAATATTAATATTAATAAGACTCCTCTTATTAATTTATATTTAATATTTCTAAAATATTAAATAATAAACATTAAGCTATTTAATTTATTCTATCATCATAGATTAAATTAATTATACTTAATGCATTATTACTATCATGCCATTTTCTTCTTAAATAATTCTTCTTCCTTTTATGGTGTGACCCTTTAGGTTCTCCATATTAAACCGGTTGTGAATAAATCAATTAGAACAATTCTAATCTTATTTAAATAAACAAATTAAACTAATAATCTATTTAAATAAATAACATTTATTCTACAATAGGTATAAGACTCCCTAGCGATCAACGACTTTCCAGATAATATAGATTTCAACATTAATCATAAAAGAACCTGTGAGTTAATAGTTACCGTACAATTCAATCCTTCCACCATACAATGTCCCAATTAAATATAAGACATGGATTTACTGTCAAGTCTTAATTTATTTAATCATATGTATTTCGATTAGAAAATGCACAACTCCAAATAATGCAAATTAGAAACCTCTTTCTAATTACATTCTACCTTGGCCAAGGATTCCTGGGTTGTCATTTAACGAATCACATAGGACATATCTCCTCTTTTACTAGAGGTGGTAGATTCTTTATTGATCATTCATTATCTCCATATGTAACTCATTACACCCAAGCATACCCTATATATGCCTTAAAAGGCCTTAAGGAACTAGTCAACGTATAATTTGTTACATACAAGATACTATGATGATCTCAAGTCCAAGGATCACATGTACTACTATCACATTAGGAATTCCTATTGACAGGCGAGTAAAACTCCATTAGGTATTCCATAGCGAGTCGCGTTCAGTGAACTTATTCTCCAATAAGCACCTATATACTTGCTTTAGTGTCTCCACACAAATGACCATGAGATCAGTCATCCTCATCCAATGAGCAAGCAACATATGTACCAATCTATCCGGATTTACTAATCCCCTTTTTAGTAATCCCACGATTGGGAACTATTTTAGTTTTAAAGCTTTCTAAGAATTTAGATCTCATTAGCATGATCAACATCATGATTCTAAAAGCATTGCTTAAAACTATGGGTTATTTACATATTATAAAAACAGCACCATGTAGATAATTAAATGCCTTTAATAAATAAATATTTTATTAATAAATAAATAAGATTGTTTACAAAGTATGTGCTTTATCATCATACATGATTGGCTTGTATGCACACTACTATCAGACGCAACATGATATATGATTAAATTAGTTTGATGATAGCATACGTGGTAGTTGATTAATGAAATTATAATGAAAGGAAATCATTTTCTTTCGAATTAGAGTTCAAGAACCTAATGGCTTAATGTGACACATATGATTAGGTTACGTGAAGGTTAATTGCTAGCTTTAACGATAGCAGACGTATCAGGCAAGTTTCCTAACCCTAATTTCTATTGGGTATTTATTCAATCCTTACTCATTTTTATCGCAGTAAGGGTAAGTATTGGACTTGTGCTAGCTATTTATTCGTGCAAGTTCCTTTGTTGTGAAGTTATACAACTTCAATTATCTTGCAAGCTTATCGATGATTACTCAGTTATTATTCTAACAACCATGCTTATAAGTTTCATGTCATTATCGAACTGTTTCTAAGTATGTTTCCTGGCCTTTGTTTTCGGCTAGTTATTATTGATGAAAAATGATTTAATTCAAATCTTTCGAAGCTATTTAATGTTTACCAATCCAAATTGCTTTGGTGCGGTCTCGCATGAATACTAAGATGAACAACCCGAATAAATGGGCAAACAGATGTCGGGCATATAGTCCCATTTATGCTTATGCAGTTTAAACTTTATACTTGTGCACAATGTAGGGTACGATAGGCTGATCACCTGGAGTACTTGCAGAGACCGTTTACAATCTATTTGATTTTTAAACCGTCTGATGATTTTCGATGAAACAAAGCAATGTTCAGGGTATTTAACACCCCTTAGTATGCTATGGAGAATTCTAAACTCTTATCTTTGATATTCTTGTCTAACACTTGATAATTCTTTCAACTGTTGAGATATTGTCATACAGATGTTTTTACTCCTGATGTATGTTTTCAAACTTCTTTATATACTTGCTGGGCAATTTGTGCTCATTCTTGCTTAAACCTTTCAGTTAAGGATGAGAAGGCTGAGGGCTCGGGCAAGGACAAGGGGAAGACTAAGATGAAATGATGCTAGTTACCTTATAAAATAAGTTTATATTTCCGCATATGATGTAATGTAGCGATAAACGCTAAGTTTAAGTTTTGGTTTATTAAAGGTTGTAAAGACTTGGGATTTTATTTTGAGTAAGTACGTAATAGTTATAATATTATTATTATTATTGCTGGAGTTTACTTAGATAGATGAGGATGTATGTTGTATCGTGAGCACCATGTCCTGTAATCGATGTTACACGGATTTGGGGGAGTCACATGTTGGTATCAAAGCCGTAGGTTATAAACTTTAGGTGGGGAACCTTAGACTATAACCTTAGGGAAGTTAGTGGAGGTAATAAGGAGATGAACTCACGTAGAGTTCTAAGTGTAGTGTCGAAGCTATTTTTCTAAAAACAAAATCAATATCTATTTTTAAAATACTAATTGAGTTCTTGTCTTGATTGTAGGATGTCAGGAGAAGAGGAGGTTAGAGATATTCACGTAGTGAGTGAGCAGTTGGTGACAGCTGTACCTGAGCCTATAGCTGAGGCAGCAGCTGAGTCAGACCCAGAGGAGTATCCTGAAGAGGAAGAGGAGCCCGAGGAGGACTCTGAGGAAGCACCTGAGGATGGTTTACTAGATGAGTTGATGGATAGGATTACAGATTTGGACGACAAGGTCCATGAGTTGGAGGAACTGTATCAGGGGGAGCAGCAGGCTGCAGCATTGCTTGAGGCATTGGTGCACCACCTGATAATTAGGAACGGGGATCTGGCTGACAAGTTGCGAACAGCAGGTCAGAAGGCGAACAGGCTGAAAGACGAGAAAGAAGCTATCAGGACCCACTTGGGACATACCATTAATGGGCTAGAGTCAAGGATTCAGAGTCTCCAAACTGACAAGCAGATCATTACCACATTCTGGGAAGATGAGAGAAGAGGTCGTGCTCAGGCCGAGAAGCTAACAAGCGAGTTAGAAGGGGAAGTAAGAGATAAGAAGGTTAGGATGGATAGAATGAAGTACGCATTTAAGTCAGCACATGGGAGGTTCCAGTATAGAGTGTATCACTTTCCACGTGAGGAGTACCAGTCTAGACATGCTATAAGCCGTGGGCTGGTGCTGGAAATAGAGGATGAAGAGCATGAAGACGCCATTAGGCGGGGTCTTTAGTTTGTTCTTGTTAAACTTTTACTAGTAGCGTGTAGAACGCTTATCTATGAAATAAAACTTGGTTTCCAATGTTACTAAATATGATGGTTAAAGTGATGTAAATGGCTTAATGCCATAAGATGATGAAATACCTTGGGTATTATGTTTATAAATAAATATGCTTTTATTTAAATATGTGATGTGATGATTAAGTTTTATATGAATTATAAATATTGTAGGAATAAGTTATGGGATAATAACACTAAGTTTATTTAAACAGAGAGATGGCTAGAGGAAGACGTCGTCAACAAGTACCAGAAGGGTCAGGCGGTAATGCTGGGGGTCCACCGAACCCTATGCAACAGTTTGTAGACATGTTAGTTGGGGCATTACAGAATCGAACCCCGAATACCAATAACCCTCTAGCGGGCCAGGTGGCACACTTCATATATTGGGATGATGAGGTTTAATAGTTAATTTAACTATTGAAGAAATTAAATGAAGTTATTACGAAACGAAAATTAACTGAATATTATTTGTTAATTTAATTAAGTTAAAGATTATATTATGAAATAATATAATTTGGTTATTATTCCTTGTTGACAGTGGAATTATTATGAATTAAATCTCATAAATAATGTGAGTATTCACTTAAATAAAATAGTGAATTAATATAAATATAATTGTTTTAATAAAATATGAAGGTAATATATTACATGTAAGAGTAATACGTTTATGTAATGGCTTAATATATTATATTTAGCCAAGTGAATGTAAATAGGTATGAGAATGAGAAGAACCAATATAATTATAAATAAATATTGGTGTTAGGATTAATGAATAAAATAAATATTCAATGAAAATTATTATGGAATAATTTATTTAAGTATGATAGTATTAAATAAATTGATTAATATTTAAGTAGTGATTAGATGTATGGATTAAATAAATTGTATTGAGACAAGTTATGCGAGAAAAGGAATTAAATAATTATATATTATAATTATATAATTCATGTGAGTTAATTAAAATAAAGGTAATAAATATTAATTATTTTAATGGAAAGGGTTATTTTAAGTTGAGGGTTATGTATATAATTTCGTAATGTATGGAGTAATAGTTATACATATTATAATCGTATAATTATTCAATGTAGTTAGCTAAATAATTTAGCAACATAGTTAAAGTGTGACATTTAGAGAAAAGAAGATATACCATAGGATAAGGAGAATTATTAAAATAAATTAAAACGATGTTTGAAGGGGCTAGCCAAACATGGCTTTGTGGCTTTTGGATTTCTATAACCCCTAATTTAATTGTATATTAAGTAATATAATAAGTATTAGTAATATACGTATTATATTATCAGTTATATGAGTTACGAGTTTTGTTTCTAAGCCTAAACTGAAAGAAGAAAAGAGAAAGGGAGAAACAGAGGAGAGAATGAGAGAGAATAGAAGTTCTCTGTGAAATTGGAGAAGAAGAGATGCTAAAAAAATCAAAAGAAACAAGGTTTTTCAATTCATCTAGACAAGGTTTAGAAGAATCAAAAGGTATTAATCTATTTTTTTTATTTTCTTGAGTATTCCTTGAAAAGTTGGATTTCTACAGTTAATTCGTTAAGGAATTGGTTATAGATGTTAATGGATATGTTTAATATACTTTATATAATCTAAAAGTGATTTTTAAGAAATCAAATTCATAAAGATGTGTTGGAAGATGAAGAAATTTGGGTTATGGCTTAGTATATGTATTTTGGTCTATTTTCAAGCTTAAATTGATGGTTAAATCAATTGTGTAATCTGAAATTGATTATAGATGTTGTTAGTATGTTGAAAGACGAAAACAATGAAGTTTAAACGGATTGATTTGGTTAGGAATCGAATTCGTGGTGAATGATTTCGCTAAAACATGTTAAAACATGTAATACTAATATGAACATGAGTTTTGAGTAAAAATTTAGGTTCTTAATGTTTCTATAAATTATGAATATCCTTGCTATGTCGTAGTTCTATGAATTACGAATCCATAGAGTCGAAAACGGACTCAATTGGATGTGTATAACACAATTTATGAAGATGGGAAGGAGGAAAGGGTTAGAAAATTCGCCAGAACAACATACTGGAGGAAAAAGTTGCGTAACACGCTGCCAGGGGCGCAGCTGCGCTGCCCCCAAGGCTGATTGGGGCGCAGCTGCGCCGGGAGGAAAGTTAGTCGGGGACTGTTTTGACCTCCTGTGGTAAAACAGCCATAACGTTTTCATAAAAACTTGGATTGAGGTGATTCAAGATGATCCGGAACGAGCACGAGTAGACCTACAACTTTTGTTCTTTAAGTTTTTCAATTTGAGGTCGTTAGATAGGGTCAAAATGGTCATTTTTGGGACTGATGTGTTTTTGGAGGCAATCGGAGGGCGTCGGACATGCACGTAAGCACATGTAATGCTCCCGATCATGTAAAATGATGTTCTAACTTTCATAACATGACTATTAGGTATTATAATAATACTTAGCATTAATCCTTGAGTATTAGACAATTCTGTTGGGCGTGCTAAGCGTGCGCAAATGCGTGTCGTTTGGGTGTTCGAATAGGCAAGTTTGGCGTACGGACGTGCAAGCGTCTCAAAGCCGTAACGAGTGTGTATGACCTTGTTTAATATTATGTTTTTATAACAGTGAAATATTATAGAGTAATGTAACCCAATATAGGAGCATGCAAAGCACATGCAAAAGAGGCGAGTTAGGCGTGTGACGTATAAACGTCGAAACGCCGTGTAATGTGGTAATATAATTAAATAGTGTTTCGATTCTAATGAAATGAACATTATTATATATGAAATGTGGTTAATATAAAACCAATAGGTAGTCCTAGCAGGACTTAAACACTTGAATGAATTTTGAATATTACTAAAAAAAGAATTATAGTGAAATATAAGTCGATAGTTAACACAATCAAGTGGAACATTGTGTATTGATAATAGGAAGGGTTATGAGATGTAGAGTAAAGTTTACATTATAACTAATATGCTTTGCTATGTGACTAATAGTTGATGTACATGATTTTATAATTGTGTAGGGCACATGAAGTGCAAATATCTGTAAGCTGTTAAACTGTTATTGGTAAACAACGATCAAGGCAAGTCTTTCAGTTCTTATTTTCTACGTGAATTTGATGATGAACTATTTTAAATTATTTTGCAAATAGCATGATATGTTGTATATGTGTCGTAAGCATGAAATGTTAAAGTCAATTTATGACTACATTGATTGATGAAAGAATGTTGATTGAGTAATGAACTCAATCTTTATATTTGTTATGTGAAGTAGAGCATGTATGCCATGTTACTTTAATTATTATGAGATGTATGTTGAGCATGTATTTATGTGCTATGTGATGCATGAAAGCTGTTAGATCTTGCTGAGCTGTCGAGCTCATTCTTGCAAATATCACTTTTGCAGGTTAAGGATTCAAGGTAACGCTATGTGCTACTTGAAAGAAATGAATCAGATGTAATGCATGAAGATTTATATACTTTGGCTAAATTGTTATTGTTTTGGACCCTGTTTAAGGTTTCAGATAATGTATTTGATAATGTATGATGGTTAACAGATGTTGAGTTGTAAAGTTTAAATGTTACCCGATGTATAAGGGTTATTGAAAGTGGTTGTAAGTTTTAGTTTATAATAACTCTGACAAAGCGATTCATGAAATAAGGTTGAATCAAAGTTATGTAATGATAAAGGTTGAGATTCAGGGATAATAAAGAAGGAATAATATAAAAGTTTTAAATATTCCGTATTTTTAGTGATTGTATCATTGATTAATGATGTAAAGTCTGAATAAGGATGTATTGTTAACGACCGATGTCGAGAGTTGTATTGTATGAATTTTGGGGTCGTGACAGTGAGGAAGGAAGATATACCTAAAACGGCTTTTAGGACTCGATATGGTCATTATGAGTTCTAGGTGATGTCATTTGGTCTCACGAATGCCCCAGCTGCATTTATGGACTTATTGAACAGGGTGTTCAAGCTATTTCTGGACAAGTTTGTGGTAGTGTTCATAAATGACATCCTGGTTTATTCCAAGACCGAGGAAGAGCATGCTGAACACTTACGACTAACCTTAGAAGCGCTGAGATGAGAGAAGCTTTATGCTAAATTCTTGAAATGCGAATTCTGATTAGAACGTGTGTAATTTATTGGCCACGTGATCGACAAGGATGGTATTTCGGTGGATCCGTCGAAGGTTGAAGCTGTTATGAACTGGGATCAGCCGAAGACGCCATCTGAAGTGAGGAGTTTCTTGGGATTAACAGGTTATTATCGAAGATTTATCCAAGACTTTTCTAGAATCGTAACTTCGTTGACAAATTTGACTCGTAAAACTGTTAAATTTGTTTGGACAGAGAAATGTGAGGAAAATTTTCAAGAGCTGAAGAAGAGGCCTGAGTATTGCGCCTGTATTATCTTTACCGGATAGTTCAGGGAATTTTGTAGTATATAGCGATGCCTCACATAAAAGATTAGGCTGTATGTTGATGCAGAGCGACAAAGTCATTGCCTATGCGTCACGTCAGCTAAAGGATTATGAGAAGGGGTATGCGACCCATAATATAGAATTGGCGACAGTAGTGTTTGCCCTAAGATTTTGAGGCACTACTTAGATGGAGAAAAGTGTGAAATATACATAGATCACAAGAGTCTGAAGTATATATTTACCCAGAAGGATTTGAACACGCGCCAAAGAAGATGGTTGGAACTGATTAAAGACTACGATTGCGAGATACTTTACCATCCGGGTAAAGCTAACGTTATCGCCGACGCTTTGAGCAGGAAAAGTCGGGAGAAGCTGAATGTGTTAACTGATTAGGATCAGTTAATAAAATAGATGGCTAGATTGGAGTTGGAGGTGAAGCTTCTGAAGGAATCGGATGAGATGTTGTTTCAAGTGACCACTGGTTCTACTCTAGTAGACAAAGTGAAAGAAGCACAACTTCACGATGAAGAATGTAACAAGACTTGGAGGAGGATAACCGATGGCGAAGAGTTCAAGTTCAAGATCGATACTCAAGGTCTGTTACGGTTTGAAGGTAGAATCTGGGTACCGCCAGTACCTGAGGTCAAAGAGGAGATTCTGACCGAAGCTTATAGTTCTAGATATTCTATTCACCCCGGAAGTACGAAGATGTACCAGGATCTCAGGCATCATTTTTGGTGGCCGAATATGAAGAGGGATGTGGCTGAATACGTTGCGAAATGCTTTACGTGCCAGAAAGTTAAAGCAGAACAACAGAGACCGAGTGGTTTGCTACAACCGTTAGAGATTCCAGAGTGGAAGTGGGGGCACATCACGATGGATTTTGTGGTAGGTCTTCCAACGACTCAGAAGGGATTTGATGCGATATGGGTTATAATGGATCGACTGACGAAGTCAACCCACTTTCTGCCTATCAGGGTTAAGTACAACCTGGATAAGCTAGCGAAGCTATACGTGAAGGAAATTATTTCTAGACATGGTGTTCCGGTGTCAATTGTGTCCGACAGAGATCCTTATTTTATGTCTAATTTTTGGAAGCGATTGCAAGAATGTCTGGGAATGCAATTGCGAATGAGTACAGCGTATCATCCTCAGACTGATGGACAGAGCGAGAGAATGATTCAGACGCTTGAGGATATGCTGAGAGCTTGTGTGATGGACTTCAAAGGAAGCTGGGAGGATCATCTACCGTTGGTGGAGTTCGCCTAAAACAATAGTTATCATGCGAGTATTGGCATGCCGCCTTACAAAGCATTATATGGCAGAAAATGCAGAACTCCTTTGTGCTGGGATGAAGTTGGTGAACGTCAATTATTTGGACCAAAATTGGTACAACAAACCGTCGAAATTATGGAGCTGATCAGAACGAGATTAGTTGCTGCTCAAGATAGACAGAAGAAGTATGCCGATCTTCATCGACAAAATCGATAATTCTTACCAGGAAATTTCGTGTTCCTGAAAGTATCTCCCTGGAAAGGAAAGATTCGATTTGGTAAGAAGGGAAAGCTGAGTCCCAGATTTATTAGACCTTTTGAGGTGTTGCGAAAAGTTGGCGAGGTAGCTTACGAGATTGCATTACCTCCGGAGCTCGAGAATATACATAATGTCTTCCATATTTCTGTGTTAAGACCTTACAAGCATGATTATAAACATGTAATAGAATATGAACCTTTACAATTTGATAAGGACTTAACATATGAAGAAGTGCATGTTCAAATAGTTGATAGAAAGGAACAAGTACTTAGGAATAAAGTGATACCTTCTGTTAAGGTAATTTGGAGGAACCACAATGCTGAAGAAGCTACGTGGGAACTCGAAGATGTTATGATGAAATCTTATCCGCAGTTATTTGCTTAACTTTTGTGTGTAACCCCTTATGTACCGATTCTGGGGACAGAATCCTTTTAAGGGGGAATAATGTAATAGACGAGAATTTTTTTTTTGTGTGATTCTGGGGACAGAATCCTTTTAAAGAGGGAAGATTGTAACGATTGAGATTTTATATAATAATTTTTAATATTTATTGAGTTACATAAATATTTTATATGAATTATTTATTGAGTTAAATAAATAAATTATGTGATTTATGAAAGTGATTTAATTAAGTGTTACATATTAATTTAATGAATGTTATTTAATTGATGTGTATATATTAATTTTATATTATAGTTCTAATTTAATTGAGAGAATTAAATTAGATGAATTGTGTGTTAAGTGTTACATGAATTATAATTAGCGAGTAATTATAATTACGTGACAAATTATTTTATGTGATTAATTGATTAAATAAGAATGTTCTATGTTTAATTAATTAAAACATGTGTAAATGGATGTGTTAAAATAAAAGAAAAAGGATTTTAGATGATTTTAACCAAACAAGGCCCTTGTAATTGTTTTAAACCTATTTCTACCAAACGGGGCCCTAACTATCAAAAAGCTATTTTAAATAAAATGTTTACCAAACAATATCTTAGCATTAATAATCTATTTTTGAAAATAACCTTGTTTTGCCAAACAAGGCATTGTGGCTTTTGAAATTTATAACTGACATTATACTTAATATATTTTGTCAGTTATATTATATAATTAAGCCTATATCTATTACTACGTATTATATTATACGTTAGTTTGGTTTACGCTAAGTTAGTCTGAGCTAAAGAAAGAAAAGAGAAAAGAGTAGAGAAAATTAGAATTATACAGTGTGTTAGAGAGGAAGAAGGAAAAAGGAAGAGAAAAGCTTGAGAAAGCTAGAGAAATCGTCTTCATATTCTTCTTCAATCACTAAGCATAAAGGTAATTACTATCTCATAGTTTTAAAAACGTTAAGTAGTTGTTATTCAATGTTTTAAGTTCTGTAAATTTTAGTTTCTGTGAATTTTATGAAGTTGTAAAATCATGAATTATATATATATATTGCATCCATGTGTTGATTGTGGTAATTGTATGATATAAAAGGATTTTCAGGAATTAAACTACTGTTAAAACAAGTTTTATGGAAAAAGTTTTGCTCATATGGTTTTATATGTATTGATTGGTTTTAGAATGGAAAATTTAAGAATTGATATGTGTTATTATGCCTAATTAGAATTGGTTATGATGATTATGAAGAGATTGCATGTGTGGTAACTTGAATTGGTTGAGAATTTAAGTTACAGTGAATGTTTTTGAAAAATATATGAGTTTTTGTAAAAATGTCAAAATTGGGTTTTTAAAACCTTTGATTTTCATTATTTGGACAAATTCAGTGATTTATAGATAGCATGTGCATTATTGCATATGTATGATTTTCAGTGTATATGTTACTATATTTTTTCGTTTGTTGACTGGTATGGGTTAATCGGTGAAGCAGAGTGTCGTGGCTGTCTGCCTCTGTCCGTGCTCCTGTGCAGCTGCGCCGGCAGTACAGCCAGAAGCAGCGTAGCTGCGCCGCTTGCCTTTCCCAAATTCGACCCCTGAGCAGCTGCGCCTATGCCAAGGCTGCTGGCTGCGCAACTGCACCGTGACCAGTGCAGAGGCAGTGAGTTCTAGTTGATTGATTGTGCAGTTTATTTTAAGCCTTAGTTTAATTGTTCCATGATAATGTGTATGCATCCAGTTGCTATAACATTTCGTTAATATAAATTTGACAAATTGTATATAGTATTTAAATTATGAATTTTAATTGTTTAATTGGAATATGAATTACTTAATTATAATTTGAATAATTATAATTATGATTAAATGTTAATGTGGTTAAATTATAATGAATAAAGGTTGATTTATTAGATGTTAATTGAAATTATAATTTATGTAATTGTAATTTAATAAATGCATGTTTAATTATGAATTATAAATTGATAATTTCATGATTAATTATAGTTTGTGTAATTATAATGCATGATGTAGTTTAACTAATTATAAATTATAATTTGTTTATAATTTAATTAAAATAAGAGATAATTATAATTTAAGTAATTATAATTAGATTAAGTGTTTAAATTATAATTGTTTAATTATAATTTAGTTAAATACATAATTGATTTAATTATGTGAGCATGCCTATGTGATGTAATTAACTATGTGATGATTAATTATTATTTATTTATTTAACTGGAATGAGTTAACCATAAGAGTTAACCAATTATGTGAATTAGTTATGTGTTAACTAATTTAGGTTATTGCGATTAAATATATGTGTGTAGGAAGTATTAAAGTACGTGAATTGTGTTAAGTAGCTTGCGCTTGAAGCAAGTCTTCTAACCCTAAACTTGTTAATTCTATACAATTTCTTGAGTTCATATATTCATTGTTGAGAATGTCATTTCCATTTCTATATTGGACAATTGTTTATTTAATTGAAATGATCTTAACTTATTGTTCAAGTAAGATCCAGTTTATTATTTTAAATGCTTTAGGTTTACTTCTAAAGCATATGTTAATTCATAATTCTTTTATTTACGAATTATTGAAAGTCGATTCAACTAATCTTTAGTTGATGAACGTGAATTCTAAATTACCCTTGTAAGCTTATCCAAACCAAACTTTCTTTGGTGCAGACTTGAATTCAAATTACTGAGTTAAACAACCCTATTTACTAGGGGAGGTTACTACGCATAGCGTTAATATGTTTGTGCACAATACATGGTACAAAGTGCTGATCTCCCTAAGTACGAGTTAAGGTCCATAGTCTTATTGACTGTTAAAGGTTTAAATATAAATATTTATAACCTAGGACAAGAGTTCAAAGGTCTTATGACCCTTAGACAAATTCCATATTCGAATTTTAATGTTGATAGAGAATTATTATTCAATTCTTTATTGTTGAAGTAAGCTAAGTTATTCAGATCTTTTTAAAGATATCCTTTCATGTAATTATTATTGTTAAACTCTAGTGAGCTGTTGTTTGCTCACTCTTGCATTAAATAACAATTGTAGTTAAAGTTGATAACGTTGATGCCCCGTCTACGAGTAAAGGGAAGGAAAAGATGAACAAGTGAAGACTTGTTTAATTATTTTGAAATGATTATAATAAGACTTTTATGTCATGTTTTTATTCCGCACTTTATTGTTTATGTCAAGGTTAGAGTAACCCTGGGATTGTTTTTTTTAAGGTTGTAACACTTGTTTTAAGGGAGATTTTATATAAAGATTGTAATTTATTTTAAGACATATTGGGTAAATGTTTGTTATAATTAGAAAGTGAACACCAAATCATGTGGAAACGAAGTACCCGGATTTGAGGGTGTCATAGAGTACGTAGGCAGCCATTTATGGTGCGGTCAATCCAAACAAAAAAATCAAAACCCCATCAAACCAAACAAGAAAAATCAAAACCCCATCAAACCAAACAAAAAAATCAAAACCCCATCAAACCAAGCTCAAACCCAAATAAACCTTTTTCAACTATTCAGGCTAAGCCTGAACTACGAAAGACCTGATCTCTCATCTATTGGACTACTTAGGCAACCATTTATGGTTTTGTGTAACCTTCAAAAGAATCCAAACACTTTCACCTTATATCCTCAAAACTAAAATAATAACTTATACAGAAACCAAAATATAACACAAACCCGCTCAATCAACGGCTCATGCGGAGACGACCTAGAGACATCTCAGCATCACTCTGCCAAATCTGGCGCAAGTATGACGTGACCAGTTGTATGTCGACATAATAAATCATAAAGCAAGAATAGTAATAGTATACAAGGCTAGACATGCTCAAACAAGGGAAGTGAACTGAAACTTGTTTCTTTTTATATATACAACTGTTTAGAATACAAAAGTTAATTCTAACATGTGATAAAAGATAATGATAAAGTCTGTACAGGAAAATAAAACAAGGCTATAAATCCATAGTAAGACAAGTCAACATAGCCAGGTATCCAGCAGTCTCTAAAGTCTGATGAGCATCCCTGAGCTCATGCTCCAGTACGTCGACGCGTATCAGCAGCCCTACTACCATGCGATAAACATCTTCCTGACTCTGCACTACGCCCTGTACGTGACTAATGAGTCCATCTGCAAAAGTCTGGGCAGCATCTCTATCAACGAGGGCCTGGTCTCTAGAAACAAAAGTTACGTCTCTCTCAGCGATAGCAGCATCCCGACTAGCTAAGGTGGTCAACATCATGAACCGAGCCTGATCCCTCTAAAAGGTCACAAGGTGAACCTGTCTGTCCATCGCCTCCATGGAAATAGACGACGAACTCAGGACAGTACTGACTAGAGAAGCTATCAACTCCGCAAAAAAAGCATCCTCAGTAAGAGATATAGGATCCTCCAAGGGCTCCTTAACATCAGTAGACCCACCATCATCCTTGGATAAAGATCATGCCCGTTGTGTTTGGTGCCAAATCCAACTCTAGCCAAGATGAGTACTCTGCAGATCGGCCCGGTTGGCAGTCTCTAAACTCCGCTGTCTGCCGATGAGACCAAAATCCGTAAACTCGAGCTAAATCAGCCTCGATAACTGAGCAGACGGGGAAGCGATAATCCTCAGTCCCCTCAAATGAACGGACCTCCTGATACTGATCAGGTTGTCCCATCATGACCAGAGAATGATAGGTCGTCACACGCCTCAAACCAGCCAACAGAAGGAAATCTAGGTTAGCTACATGGGTGGTGAAACTCAGAAAGGAGCAGTAACCAGAATACATAACTATAGAAAAAGGATCCTCTATAGCACCCAGGAATAAAGTCCAAGACGCCTGATCAATGCAGGAAGTTGGGCGGTATAAGTAGATGTGCGACAGGCCATGTCCAAAGTAGAACCCATAACGATGAAGCCAATCGATCGGTCTGAGGTGAGTCATGAACCAAAGATATAGGAGCACGGGGCTACCTCTGCACCCCTGATCCCCAACAGTCTGACAGAAAGATGTTGATATCAATGTCTCTGCCAAGATAAGAGGAAGTATGGTGAAGTCATCTCTAAGAGCCCTGACAGCCATCGACATCCCCATATCTAGATGGTCAGCATAGAATGACATGTATAGATAAGCTACGAGGCATATGACTAGGGCGTCCACTCGGGCAGTGTGCCATCTCTCCGGTGAAATGGCAAAATCTTCATGATAAATGGCGAAGCTGTCAGCAGATGCAAAATGGCCTACCATAAAGTCCATAGAAATAATGTGGCTTCCACCCACCTCTGCCAGTACGACTGCCCCCCTCAGTTTGGTAACCATCATGAACTGGCGGTGCATATGGCCTAACGCCATCTGAGCACACGACCCCTCCATCGATAATCCGGAGATGCGACCGTACTCCTCCATAGTGGGAGTCAACTCATCAGAGCCAAAATAGAAAATATAGCGCTTTGGAATCCAGTAGCTGAGCATCCCATCAACAAACCCCTCTGGAACGTGAAAGGATAACAGAGATAAGGAATGGCCCAGTATGCGACCGACTGTAATGCGGTCAGAATCTGGCAGACGGACATGCCAAACCCTCAAGCTGGTAACTATCCGACTAGGCGGAAGGTGATCTAAGCGAGCAACGGCAGAGGAAGCCATCTGTTAAACTATGTCAAAAAGACCACGCAAGGGCTCACAATTTTTTAATGCGAATCTATGACATATAATGCATGCATCATGACATATGCAGTAAATGAAAAACATTATATATACATCTCTGCAAAATATGTAAAATCGCATACATCAAATATCATCTCTATCTTCCAAATAAAAGTAAAAAGTACAGGAAAATGGGACCGAGCTTCCCGTCAACTAATAAAAGGCCTAGCAAATAAAATCTACATCGTCAAATAAATCAATCAGTGATAAGTCCTCCTAAATTGAGGCCTTTGCACCGAAGTTCAAATCTGCATAGTGAAAGTACGAGCTGCATTCTCAAGGGACGTCAGCGGCACCCGGGTCATCAGTCAAGCCAGTATCTAATCCAGCGGGGTCGCAAGTAAAAGAACTTGCCCTTTTATAATCAATGATGTAATTCATTGGTAATAACCCAGTGAAGGCGTCGGCTCAGCCCCGATGATGTAATCTATTATCAACAACCCAATGAAGGCATCGGCTCAATCCAGATGATGTAATCTGTTGGCTACAACCCAGTGAAGGCATCAGCACAACCCCGATGGTGTAATCCGTTAGAAACAATCTAGTGAAGGAATCGACTCAACCCCGATGGTGTAATCCGTTTGCAACAAACCAGTGAAGACATCGGCTCAACCCCGATGGTGTAATCTGTTGGCACCAAACTAGTGAAGGCCTCGGCTCAACCCCGATGGTGTAATCCGTTGGTAACATCCCAGTGAAGGCATCGGATCTACCCCCGATGATTTAATCCGTTGGCAATGACCCAATGAAGGTCAGCTCAGCCCTGATGGCGCAATCCGTTGGCTACAACCCAATGTGGGCGTCGGTTTAACCTCGACGACGTAATCCTTAGGACTTTATCATAATATCACATATCATTACATGTTTTATACATGACATTGCATCATTAGATATACCTTGTCATGCATTCTCCGTGTCTATCAATCTTTGTCGTGTTCATTCCATTACATTGTATAAACATGACAAAGAGGGGCATTTGTAGACACTCAAAATTTTGCTTCCTTTATACGAACCTTGCAGAAAGGTAAAAGCGTAACTTTACTTCGGAGACAACCCCGAGGTATGACAAAAGCATCTGGTCACCCCGGAGACAACTTTGTGAATGATTCAAAGGGCCAATGACATCTGAACATTACGTGAACCAAACGAGGATCGCCAAACTGAGACAGTGTCTGCTAGAAGCCACCTCAGTAAACCTCGAACTGCGTGCCATAAAAGATAAGCCAGTTAACTGCAGTCTGGAACCAAAAGATACCTCTCAGCTACCAGCATTAGCTTCTCGGACCCCGATCCAGTCAGACACAATCTTACTTCGTCGCATTCCGCAAAGACTTTTCAAAAGTTCAGTCTGCGAAGTTTAACTTTCTCCTAACCAGGACCAAAGAAACACATTTCGAGAAGACAGGACCCGCGGGGCCCAGCTGCATCTATACATACGACTGGCTCTGCCAGATTAAATGCAATATCAACTCATTTAGAAAAAAGAGAGAGAGTGTTTTAGAGAGAAAAAATCATTTCTAGAGAGGGAACCCCTCGGGTTGGACCTATATACATCAACTTTGATTTATTTTAGCTTGTTTAGCATCTACTTGGAGTCCCGAGAGTGTTCTAAGTTGATCACGGGTGATAAAACGCTTGTTAATGCGTCCCCAAAGGTGAAAAAAATGCTCTTTTTAGCTACGTTCTTTGTAAATTTTGTTCAATATACTAGATTGATGTTATATATTATTTAAATATAGTTAAACTTGTTGTTTTCTAAGTATATTGTTTAATAGTTGGTAGATATTGTGTTTCTACCAGTTATATTGTACATATATTGTTGTAAATCAAGTCTGGAGGCTAGATCTGTGACAAACGATAATTTTATAATTTAATTTTAATATTTATTGAATTAAATAATTTTTTTTGATGAATTATTTATTGAGTTAAATAATTATTTGATGAAATTATGGTAGATTAATTTAATTATATGTGTTACATTGATTAAATTAATGTGGAAAATTTCTATAGTTCAAACTGTTAATTTAATTGAGTTTATTTGATTAAATGAATTATTTAATAAGGATAATGTTGTTCTAATTAATTTAATAATTAATTAGAGATTTAATAATTTGACATAATTAATAAATGAGAATTTTAATTATGTGATGATGTGATTTAATGTGTAATATTATCTTCTATTTAATTGAATTTAAATAAGATTATTTGATTAATTAAAGCGTGACAATTAAACTATATAATAATACTTTAATTAAAATAATGGGAAATGAAGGAAAAGAGGACAAAGCAAACAAGCCCTTAAGGGAGTGGGTGTTAGTTAATTTGAATTAACTGCTCCCTACTACCCCTGACAATTATATATATATATATATATATATATATGTATATATATATATATACATATATATATATATATATTATACGTATATGTATTATACCTTATATAATATATATCAGTTAAGTACGTATATTCATATATCTTATATCAGAGATACACTTCAGAGAGAAAAGAGAGAATTTGAGAGAGAATTAAGAATTTAAGAAGAAGAGTTGTAGATTCTAAAGTCATATCATCATTAAATAGAGTTAGC
Organism: Panax stipuleanatus; assembly: GCA_020205555.1. Lineage (NCBI taxonomy): Eukaryota > Viridiplantae > Streptophyta > Magnoliopsida > Apiales > Araliaceae > Panax > Panax stipuleanatus. The sequence continues at coordinate 78,413,282 of CM035118.1, forward strand.
AAGGGTATGATTCTTCAACCCAAGCCTTTAATTACACGTTCTTATGTTTTTACCATGAAAAATCAATTTTTGAGTTCTCTACGACTAAAGTTATCAATGATTATTAATTATATGTGTGTACACATGTTAATATATGATCATAACATGTTTTCTATCATCTATGTATGTTTTTAAAATAATAAATTTCATATAATTATGCTTTAATTGATATTTTATATGTTATAGAGTATGAAAAACATGTATATTTATGTACAAATTGTATGCTTTAAATTGTTTATTTAACTTGAAATTGATAGTTGAGTATGATTATACATGTTTAAATAAACAAAACGAAACTCGAACGGACAGATTCAGAGTTATAACGAATTTGGAACGTTGAATTTCATGAATTGTCTCGAAACTTTACAAAATACAAAAAATATTGAATTTAAGTGTTTTAATTTGAGTGATTATGTGATCTAAAGTGTTAAAAACATGCTAGAATCATTGTATGATGTTTCTGTGAAATTTATACTTCATGGGTAGCATTAAAAATCGTCGTTTTAGTCTAATGTGGATTTATTTGGGCTACGAACTGTAAAATTCATGAACTGTTGTTCCTTATTAGTGACCCCCGCCCTGGCGGGCTGGCTAGCCTAGGAGCACCTGCCCCGGCAGGCCACCGGCAGTGCAAACCCCCACCCCAACGGGCGGTACAGAGAAAAATTGTTAGTTTTATATAGTTTTTATCCGTAACATGATGAGTTAACTTAACATAATGAGCCTGATAACATATTGAGCATGTAACACAGTACTATAATATATTGTTGACAAGTATATGAAGTTTCATATTAAAAAGTTATGTGTGAACTTGGATATTGTTGTCTTAAGGTTTGATTTTTGACTGTTTAAGAGTTATACTTGTGTGGTATTCATGTTGTGAATTCAGGTTCATGTTATATAATAAGTCAACAAGTTAAGATTTGTGAACCAAGTTATTAAGTTGAACTTAAGTGAGAAGTTCAACAGTTTAACGTAGTGGTAATGGAACTACTCGATGACGTAAACGTAATGTAATGTGTAGGACGTCGAGGAAGTGAATTGTAATTATATTTGTAGCTTGTGCACGAGATAAGTTTTTCTAACTATACTCTTTAAATTGAGCAAGTGTTCTATCCCTAAATTACTATTGTTGAGCAAGTTTTATACTTATGTTTCTATATCAATCAAGTTCTTATTCTTGTTTATTCAAGTTAAGATTTCGTATGAGATATTATAATCATTGTAAAGTATTACTTCAGTATACAATCCTTATTCAATTGTATACCCTCGGGATTCATTATTTCAATTTGATTATCAATTGTTGTTGAACCTTGTAAGGCTAGCGAACCCTTATTGATTCGACTAGTCCATAGTTGATGAACGTTCTAAATTCTAGAACTGTTATTAAGCTTATCCAAACCAAACTTCCTTTGGTGCGGACTCTGATGTCAAACTGAGATGAAAAACCCTGTTATAGGGCATTATGTACGTGTTAGCGTTGAAATATTGTGCACATTATGGTACTAAGGGTTGATCTCCCTAAGTACTAGTAGTAGAGTCCATATAGTCTTATGACTGTTAAAGGTTTAAAGTAGATATACTTGACAACCTAGTACATAGTTTATGGTCTTATGACCCTCGGATGTACTTTTGATTCTTGTTATCCATTCTTGACTCAAAAGCCGAGTTTTCTTTATTTAGAATTCTTTGATTCTCTCGTATGTTATTATTATTGTTATATTGTTATACTTGTGGGCAATCGTGCTCACTCTTGCATAATAACATTGCAATTAAGAACGAAAGGTCCGACGAGCCTTCTACTAGCAAAGGCAAGGACAAGGTTAACAAGTGTTGAAGACTTGTTATTTAATTTGAGAATGTTATGTTTAAGACTTTGATGTGTTAAGACTTATGTATTTGTTTAAGTTTTCACATTGAGATTTAAGGTTAGTATGACTTGGGATTGATTTATGTATTATTCAAATGTTGTAACCCCATAAGGGGAGGATTTCTATCTATTTCATAGTTTGCATTTTTTATGGGTAGATAGATATGTGATACTTGTACGGTGAACACCAAATACCGTGGAAATTGAAGTACCCGGATTTGGGGGTGTCACAAGTTGGTATCAAAGCCGTAGGTTATGAACCTTAGGTGGGGGGAAACCTTAGGATAGTAGCCTTCGATAACATAGTAATGATAACTCTTATCGAGTTCTAAGAAAGATAATAAATTATCTTATGTGCTATGTGTTTATATTTATGTACTTGCGCGAGTATCAATTAACATCACGTAATAACTAAGACTTAAAATTTTGATTATCAAGATGTCGGATGTTGGAGGATCCAGTCTGTAAGGACCGAGAATTTTATACAACTATAATTTTATGAATGAATTTTTTTATATAAATTATTTTTTTATTAAAAATTATCATTATTGTTATCAATAATATTTTGAGCATGTGATATGAATTTAGTAAGTTAGTCAATTTATTTATTGACTAAATGTCGGGGAGGTAAAGGTGAATAGTGGATCAAAACCCTAATTTGAATAGGGCTTTGTATATTAATACAGTTATTATTATAATTGTATTTAAGATTATGTGTATTTACATTATGTGATTAATGTTAGGTACTGATTAGATGGAATACAATTATGTAAACCTAATTAGGAAACCCTAATGTGCAGTTTGAATCCCTAATATTCATTTAGAAATCCTAATTTAAGATTTAAAAACCTTAACCCTAATTTGCAAACTCTAATGCTAATTAGCAAATCTTAATGGTTACAATTTAAGGAAAATATGTGAAAAGACTAAATAACCCTTAAAATTATTTTTGAAATGACCAAAATACCCTCCAATCCATGTGAACTTATATCAACCAATCAGAGAAGAGATGATGCAAGCATGACATCATCCTTAAAGAAACATAGATGATGCAAGCATGATGTAAGCATGACATCAACATTAAAGAAACACAAAGATGATGTCATCATGATGATGTCATCATGATAATGTCATGATGATGTCACCTGGTGGATATTTTGAGGGACTAAGGTGCAATTAATGAGATACTAAAGTGTAATTAACCTAGGTACCAAACTGTAATAAGCCGGGTGCAAACTATAATAAGCCAATCCCTAACGTGTAATTATCAAAATTATGTTTTCCTAAAAATAGCAAGCCATTCTCTTCATTTTCTTCACCATTTTGCAAAACCTAGTTAGAGAGAGAGAGAGAGGAGAATTTTGGCTGCCACATAGAGAGAGAGAGAGAAGAGAGTTTTTGTTGAGTTTCAAGATTGCAAAGGACTAGTTAAAGCTTGCAACTTCAAGAGGTATTTACTCTAGTGGTTATTATCTTCATTCTTCTTTATATATTTAGTGAAAATATACTTTTGTACGCAGTTATAATGCCCAAATTATTTTAAGTATATAGTACAAAAGTCTTATTTACAAGCAGTTATAATGTCCGATTTATTTCTCTTACAAGGTAGAAAATATACTTTTATCAGTAGTTACTATGTCCGATTTTCTTTAAGTATTTGGTACGAATATTCATTTTGTAAGCATTTATAATGCTGAAATTATCTCAAATAGAATAGTCGAATATTTATTTTATAAGCAGTTATAATGCTTGATTTATTTCAAACATAGTAAACGAATATTCATTTTATAAGCAGTTATAATTATCAATTTATTTTAAATATAGTTGATGAATATCCATTTATAATGCTGAAATTATTTCATGTATAGTACAAGGAGTTTTATTTATAATTGGTTATATGGTTTACTAGTTATAAATAAGAACTTTTAAATAAAAGAGTAAGTGTTAAATCTAATTTAGTACAGTCGTACTCTTTAATAGTTGATGTATATTATCTGGGCTAAACAATTCCTTCAGGGAGCGGAGGTATATACGAACTAGCTACCAATCTAACTCGCTGTGTAAAATCAGTGTAGACGAGACGGAAAACTAGTTTGTTGATTGTTTGTGGAAAATCACTCAGCATACTATATTGAACACTGTTAAAGACTCGATGTGTGCTATGTTTAGAAAGGTGAATACGTATGGTATTAAGGTTTTATCCAATGTTTGATTATGTGATTGCATGTTAGATAATTTACTTATAAAGTAGTAGTATTTTGAGGTATAATGTGATATACTGATTACAAGAATAATCTTATTAATGATAGATCTTTGTATTAAAGATAAAACTATATTGCGTAGCAGTAAGCAGAGATAAAGGCAAGTTTCTAAAACCTATGCACTACTTTTATTTTGTGCAAACAAGTATATGTTATGTAAGTACCCAACTCAACATGAGTTATTAATTTCAAAGTATTTTCGTGAATAATTATTGTTAATTATTCACATCCATAATGATTTTTGTTATTCGTTTATGCAAGTATCCTTACTCTATGCATTTACTTTATATAAGAGATCTATAACTATGTAAGTATTCTAACCTTTGCATTTACTTTATGCAATGGTTCTTTGTGTAAGCCATTATCTCTAACTTGTTTATTATTAAACAAGTATCTCTAACTTATTTATTATTGAGCAAATATCTGAAACCTTGCATTTATGCAATGGATCTTTGGTTGAATAAGTATTCTTAATTCATTTATATTCAAGCAAACTCTCTAATTTCATTTGATTCGTTTATTGTTTACCAGTATCTTATTACTGTCTTCATATGATTCATATATAATCAAAATTATTTTGTTCTTTGTAAGCTAAGTTTGGTTGTGCAAGTGTCCTCACTTGTATGAACTATTGTATTTGAACAAGTATACTTGATCTCGAAATTCTTTGACATGACAAGTTTTGATGCATACTATTCAATATTGGTATGAATACATGGTTTAAAAGTTGTCTACGCTATTTGATTCGGCTAGACATAGTTTGAAATGTATCGTTGAATATTATTGATTATGATAGTGTCGTCCAACTAAATTGGTTTGGTTTGGACTCCAGACTGAGTATGAACATTCGAAATTGGGAAATTTTTATGCGCTAAAGGTGGTTATGATGAACGTAAATGTCGTTCTAGCATGTAGTGTTGATCAATACATGGCATACGGGCTGATCACCCAACGTGTCCGTAAGTCATGACGGTTTGCAGATGAATTTATGTACAAACCTTTTCAAACTTGAAAACAATAGTTCAAGGTCTATTGAACGCTCAACATTTATAGTCACTACGTCGTTTTAAAATTGTAAACGGTTTGATATGTTGTTATAAATGGTTTCAAATAGCTTGACAACTATTGATTCGTTGTAGAAGTATACTTTAAAAAAACATTTATTTCTTTCAGCTTATGTTTATTATCTGATATTACTTGCTAAGCAATTAAATGCTCATTCTTGCTTTAAATTAAATGATTTCAGCTAAGCATGATAGACTAGAAGGTTCTGGCAATGACAAAGGGAAGGGGAAGCTGAATGAATTGTTTTAAGAAGTTGAAAACTTTGTATTGTGATAATATGTTATCTATAATGTAGTAAAGTACTTGAGGGTAGCCGTACTTTGATATAATTTTTAAGTTTATAATACATTAAACAGTTCGTATGAATGGTATCGTGTAGCACCAAGTATGAGTTTCAAGTACTCGGATTTGGGGACGTCACAGGTTGGTATCAAAGCTTTAGGTTAGAAACTTTAGGTGGGGATACCTTAGGCTATAACCTTAGGATATATAGAAGCATTGAAAAATAAATAACTCAAATAGAGTTTAAAGTAGATAAATTAAAGAAATTCATCGTAAAATGAAATAAAAGTAACTTATATAAAACTATTGTTTGTTATGTGTATATAATATGTACTAATCAGAAATAAAACTGTGTAGATGTCAGTCGGAAAAGGATTAGGAGATTCTCATATCATGAAGAAAGAGCAAATCACTCTACCTGAGCCAATACTTAAGCCAATAGCTGAAATAGAGGCTCACATTGAAATTAACCTTGATGAGGTAATCATTTTGGAAACTATAGTACCAGAACCAGTAACGGTGGTACTGACAGGTAGTGATTCAGACACGAAAGTTGGAGCTGATCAGGCATCAACTGAAGTGCAGAATTTAAAGAATAAGGTTTCTTCTCTGAAAAAGTTGCGGGAAATAGAAAAGTTACTAAATAGCCAATTGCGAAAGGCATTAATTAAAATAATGGAAGAACAAGATAAGTTGATGATCCAAATTAATCAGATGGGAGCCAAATGCAGTATATCGTGTGCAGCTCCATGCCAGAAAGGGAAAAGAAAGATGGATGACCGTGATCTCAAAAATTCTGATTATAACCAAGGGAACTTTAAAAAAATAGGAAATTGTACAAACTGTAAAAAGAAACATGAAGGCGTATGCATAAAAGGGCAAAATGTATACTACAATTGTGGACATGAGGAACATATCTCTCCTTATTGTCCCAATCTAAAGCAAGGTGTATGTTTTTTATGTGGGTTGGTAGGCCACTAGGCGAAAGGTTGTCCAGGAGCAAGGGAGGGTGTAGGAAACAAGTAGGATAAGTATTATATGATTACGTATGGTAAGAAATATATGTATGATATGCCTATGTGTGTAACGAATTACCCAACTTTTGTATAAGTTGTAGCAGGGATTCCCTACTTTTGTTGTCACCAGGGAATGATAGATGTTTATAGCAATATATATGCTATATGATATGGAGTACTATGAACTCGTTGAATGAATATGAATTTATGTTTGATTAAGTAAATAAGTTTTCAGAATTAAGAATGTAAGTGTGTATTTGATTATATGTGTGTCTGAGTTTAAGATTTCGCGTTACATATTAAATGTTAACACTTATACGATGAGGCATAAAATGTAAAATAAGAAAGAATAATTTAAGGTTTTGTTTAATCAGATAATGCCGCCGAGACGACAAAATCGAAACCAAAGGGAGGAACGATCGGTGAATAATGAAGGAGGTCAAGCAAACCCAATGCAGAATCTTGCAAATTATTGGAACAAGCCATGCAGAATGGAGCACCAGCAGCAAGGAATCGGATAAACAATCTATTGGCAAACTTCAAAGACTTTAAGGCAGTAGGACCGCCAGAATTTAGAGGGACAACTGACCCTATAGAAGCCCAAACTTGGGTGAAGGAGATGGAGAAGGCTTTTGTTATATCTAGGGTAGCAGTGGAACAAAAGACAGCTTTTGATACCTATATGATGAAGGGGGAGGCAACTTTCTGGTGGGAGGCAAATCAAACTAGAGCTAGAGAAGGAGTGGTAGCATGGATTAGATTTAAGGAACTGTTCTTCGAGAATTATTTCTCGTCAAGTATGTTGGCTAGGATGGAGGTGAAATTTTTAGAATTGAAGCAGGAAAATATGCCTGTGTCATAAAACGTAGCTAAGTTTAATGAGTTAGCTAGATTTTCTCCACACCAAGTGGATACGGAAGCAAAGAATGTAAGAAGGTTTGAGCAGGGCCTGAAACCCTGGCTCTACAACAAGGTGGCGGTGTTGCAGATTGATTCTTTTGGATCGCTCTTGGAAAAGGGTATCATAGCCGAAGGAGGAAGTGAGGCCATGAGCCTCTATAACAAGGAAAAGAAGAATAAGGTCGAGGGAGCTGTCAAGGTAGAAGGAAGCAGTGGAGGTGGAGGTGGAAAAAGGAAGTGGAACAATTTTGGAAATATTAAAAATAGGCAAGGAGGTCTGAAGAAGCAGGGTGAGCAGTTTGGAAATTGTGGGAAGAATCACTCAGGTGAGTGTCTAAAGGGGAAGTTTGTGTGCTTTAAATGTGGGCAAGAGGGACACATCTCTCCTAACTGCCCCAATCCAAGGAATAATAGTGGGTGTTTCATTTCTGGATCAACATATCATATGGTGAGGGATTGTCCGAAAAGGAGAACCGATGGGGGAAATGTGAATACAGGGAAAAGTAGCGGAATGTTAGCAATAGCTGGTCCAACTCCACCAAATAAACCGATCGTAAGGACTTTCAATATGATAGTTCAAGATACAGTAGCAGCTGGAGATGGAGTTCCAGGTATGATTCCGATCAATTATATAAATGTATAGACTTGATTTAGATATAACCTATTTTCTTATATACCATAAGATTGTTAAGATAAGTATGTTTACCCTTGTGGACGTTAGGAACCCTTGAATATAGACATATAAAAGATAATTTCATGAAAAGAAATATATATTATAATAATAACTCGTTAATAAAAGAATTTTGAATGAGGAATTTGAGTTCCGTTGGGAACTACCATTATTGGTTCAAGTAGACTGCAAGCAATGGATCAAGAAGCGCAACAGTTCCGGATTTGTAATACGAAATCTTATAAGGAGGGGAGAATATAAAAATTCAATAAAAGATTTTAATAAATAAAAGTCTAAGAATAAACATAAAATTAAGCATAAGGTAATGGTGATTCCGGGGACGGAATCCTTATAAAGAGGGGAGAATTTAAGTACCGAGAATTTTAAACAACCATAATTTTATGAATGAATTATTTTATATATATTATTATTTTATTAATTATTATAATTATTATTATCAGTAATATTTTGAGCAAGTGTGATATGAATTTAGCAAGTTATTCAATTTATTTATTGACTAAATGTCAAGGAGGTAAAGGTGAATAGTGGATCAAAACCCTAATTTGAATAGGGCTTTGTATATTAATACAGTTATTATTATAATTGTATTTAAGATTATGTGTATGTACATTATGTGATTAATGAGAGGTACTGATTAGATGGAATACAATTATGAAAACCTAATTAGGAAACCCTAAATGTTTAATTAGGAAACCCTAATGTGCAGTTAGAATCCCTAATGTTCATTTAGAAATCCTAATTTAAGATTTGAAAACCCAAACCCTAATTTGCAAACTCTAATGCTAATTAGCAAATCTTAAGGGTTACAATTTAAAGAAAATATGTGAAAAGACTAAATTATCCTTAAAATTATTTTTGAAATGACCAAAATACCCTCCAATCCATGTGAACTTAAATCAACCAATTAGAGAAGAGATGATGCAAGCATGACATCATCCTTAAAGAAACACAGATGATGCAAGCATGATGTAAGCATGGCATCATCATTAAAGAAATACAAAGATGATGTCATCATGATAATGTCATGATGATGTCACCTGGTGGATATTTTGAAGGACTAAGGTGCAATTAATGAGGTATTAAAGTGTAATTAACCTAGGTACCAAACTGTAATAAGCTGGGTGCAAACTGTAATAAGTCGAGCTCCTAACGTGCAATTATCAAAACTGTGTTTTCCTAGAAATAGCAAGTCATTCTCTTCATTTTCTTCACCATTTTGCAAAACCAAGTTAGAGAGAGAGAGAGAGAGAGAGGAGAATTTTGGCTGCCACATAGAGAGAGAGAGAGAGAAGAGAGTTTTTGGTGAGTTTCAAGATTGCAAAGGACTAGTTAAAGCTTGTAACTCCAAGAGGTATTTACTCTAGTGGTTATTATTTTCATTCTTCTCTATATATTTAGTAAAAATATACTTTTATACGCAGTTATAATGCCCAAATTATTTTAAGTATATAATGTACAAAAGTCCTAATTACAAGCAGTTATAATGTCCGATTTATTTCTCTTAAAAGATAAAAAATATACTTTTATCAGCAGTTACTATGTCCGATTTTCTTCAAGTATTTAGTACGAATATTTATTTTATAAGCAGTTATAATGCTGAAATTATCTCAAATAGAATAGTCGAATATTTATTTTATAAGCAGTTATAATGCTTGATTTATTTCAAACAGTAAACGAATATTCATTTTATAAGAAGTTATAATGCTCAATTTATTTTAAATATAGTTGATGAATATTCATTTATAATGCTGAAATTCTTTCATGTATAGTACAAGGAGTTTTATTTATAATTGGTTATATGGTTTAGTAGTTATAAATAAGAACTTATAAATAAAAGAGTAAGTGTTAAATCTAAAGTAGTACAATCGTATTTTTTATTAGTTGATGTATTGTATTTGGGCTAAACAATTCATTCAGGGAGCGGAGGTACATACGAACTAGCTACCGATCTAACTCGCTGTGTAAAAATAGAGTAGACGAGATGGGAAACTAGTTTGTTGGTTGTTTGTGGGAAACCACTCAGCGTACTATATTGACCATTTTTAAATACTTGATGTGTGCTTGTAGACATTTGAAATTTTATTTTCATGTTACTAACCCTGCAAGAGGGTAAAATTGCCAGTTCAACCCCGGTCCTAATACCGGGATGCCAGTTAAACCCCAATCCTAATATTAGGATGCCAGTTCATCCCCGGTCCTAATACCGGGATGCCAGTTCAACCCCGGTCCTAATATCGGGATGCCAGTTCAACCCTGGTCCTAATATCGGGATGCCAGTTCAACCCCGATCTCCATACCGGGCCATCAGGTCAGCCCCGGTCTCAATATTGGGCCGTCAGGTCAACCCCAGTCTCAATATCGGGCCGTCAGGTTAACCCCGATCTTAATATCGGGATATCAATTCAGCCCTAGTCACAACCCGGGAGGTACAATTAAGCTCCGATCACAACTGGGAGATCCAGTTCAGCCCAGAGGTAACCCTGGGAAGCCAATTCAGCCATCAGAGACAAACTCGAAGCATCACATAATCCTAGAGATAACCTGGGAGGCCAAGTCAACCTCGGAGATAACCCTGACGAAGAACCGAGTAGGATGGGATTAAAACCTTAGCGACGATGTCGAGAAAGCAAGCGAAGACCGTGCCAACACTAGAAACAAACCCGAGAGGGGCATAATGGTCATTTTACCAACTTAAAGTTGATTCAGTCAAACTCAGGCTAAATTGATGCCACGAAGGTTAGGAAGAACAATAACATTGATCATGAGTGAAAACAGCGCAAGACAGCTCCACGGACAAACTGCAAAGAAACAAAGATCCTGTTATGAAGCCGTCTTCTTGGACTCGAAAAAGGTTTAGTCCCATGTCATTGTGACGCTCTCGGCGAGGGCTTTTCGGAAAGGTATAGCACGCCTCAAACGAACGCTCCGATCAAAAGTTAGAAAGTTTCGAATCTGATCTCGCGTTGCTAGGAGTGCACGTACTTCAAGACGACGGGTAGGCCCGCCTTCAATCGGGTCTATAAATAAACAGTGCACCCCCAGCTCATTTTATAATAGAGAAACGTTCTTAACCTCTTCCCATTTAATTTCTCAGCCATATTCTTTTACTGCAAACCCAAATTTTATTACTCTAACACGTAGGTATACTCATATACTACCACATATAAAATATTAACCGGTAGAAACGAACATTTAAAACCTACGATTTGGCAAAAAGCCTGTGTAGCAGTCCATTGTAAGTATTGTTATGATAAGAAAGTTTATATTACTTCATTGCACTTTTATACATTTGCACTGAACTCAGTTTCGTGGTTGTTTATGCCCGGAACTCAGTTCCGTGGCTGGTTTTGCTTACTTTTTGTACATTGTCGTATATAAACTTTTTTCCTAGCATTTCTACAACTCGAATCGTCGATTTATCGCTTCTAACAGCTTTTATATATATATATATATGGACTGGTTATCTTCCTAGTCCGGGTTTGGCTTTTTTTGTATATATTTAACTATATATATACTAACATTTTAATTATGTCAAGCCCGGATGTCAAATATGTGGTAGTTTACTTCTTTTATATATATATAACTATATATATATAAATTTTTCTGACTTATTTGGGTCTGGATTTTTTACTTCGTGGCCTTTTTATTGATCTAATATATATATACTAACTGTATATATTAACTTTTTACATTCCAGTTTGGCCTGGATCATTCTGTGGCGTTTTTACTTCTTTTATATATATATATACTTACATTTCTGTTCGGGCAAAGGATAGAATGTTCGTCACTCTTTACAGTTTTTTTTATATATATTTACTTTATGCTGAGCCTGAAAAATTTCGTGGCTCATTTACAGCTTTTATATACATATATTTCAATTCTGTCGAGCTTGAATCATTCTGCGACTCTTGTACAACTTATATATATATATATATATATATATATATATATATATATATTTTCATTCCAGTCCGGCCATATGAGTGAAAACCCATCGTCCTTTATCGATTTTATATATGTATATATTTCCATTATGTTTAGCCTGGATTACTTCATGGCTTTTTACAGATTTTATTAATATATATATATATATATATATATATATATATTTACATTCCAGTCCGGGCATCAGAGTGCAAACCCATCGCACTTTACAGCTTTCGTATATATATATATATATATATATATATATATATATATATATACTCATTCATAATTAAATTGCTGCTTTAAATATTCATTTGATATGGATCGGCACTGACATCTCTTTGGGCGAACTAGATTTCTTTAAATCTCGCCAACTCTAGCTTTCAAACGGTTCAAAATAGGTTCAGACGGAACCGGGAAGCTAGAATGGCTGAGATTTACTTAAATCTAGCGATTTCTCTAGTTTCAGTTATGTAAGAAGCCTTGCAGCCCTTAGATCGCTATCTAGTGGGAATGAGGTGCTTCGGCTACTCGCAAGTCAGGATTTATTGATGAATCCTTGGTTCTGGCGACATCTGGATATAAGTATATATTTTCTGTGCATATTTGAGCTGTGTCGGTTTATTGGCTTCTCCTTATGAGCCTAGGAATCATGGGATTCATGATCAAACTGATCAGAATCTGATTCCCATGATGGAAAAACTCCACTTTATAAATGTACCCTGCCAGTTTTTCTATAAATGTATATCCAAAAGACCTTAAAAATGTTATCCGGGTTAAGGCCTCAACATAGTGGAATATGGTTTGTCGTGTTAGAGTCACTCCAATGGCTGTTATGCCCATGAGAAGAACAACACTTGTATATATTTTGTGGTCGAGGATGCTTCGCAGCCCGACAATCACCATTCAAATTGAGCCAAAAAGGCTAAAAAGATAAAAAAAATGAAAGTATCGATATGTTTTAATTCCTATGTTAGCGTAAGGGTTTGAAAACTTGCTTTCAAAACATCATTTTAATAATCTTGTCTAAAAGAGAGACTTTTGCAAATCAAATCAAACCCTTCGTATATATGTTCAACGAAGCACGTCCATAATTTCAAATCAATCAAACATAGGCCTAATCTCTTCCAACATTCACACACACACATTTCAGATTTAAAAGAGAAATATTAAAAAGATGTGGTACCGTATTTTCACGGGAGTTATGGGGTGCCTAACACCTTCCCCATACTTAACCAAGCCCCCAAACTTAGAACTTCATTTTCAAAGATTCAGTTTCGACAGTGTCTAGCAATTGGGCCTCCTTTCAAAACAAATTCGGTTGAGTTGGTACAGCCATTTAAAATCTACCAACTGGCGACTATGTAAAACGTTCAAATCGTTAACATGATACATGTTAGCCTTTTCCTAAAAAACCCTTCAAAACCTTTTTCACAAGTAAAAAGAATAAAGGTATACAAAACTTAATAAAATTTAAATAGGCACACTTAGAAGGGGGGGTTGAATAACTGTTCGAACAACTATGGTCGATTTTTATTTTAATTCAAAACTTGTGCTTATTTCAGCTTTCAGAAATAATTAACTCAGGTTCCTGAATTACGAAAACTATTTAAATACTTTTGAATTCAATATGCTGAAATAATTAACTACATATATCTTATGTTTCGAAAAAACTGATTTTTATATTAACTTATTATGTTAACCTTAATGCTTGTTATCAATAAAATTAAACACAAATAATTAAATGAACAACAAGAATTTTTGCGTGGTTCAACTACTACCCTCTATAATAGTAGCCTACTCCACGTCCAATACCAACTAGTATTGGAGACTCACTTTATTTATTTCTTTATAAATAAAAATTGATTACAAAATAGATTCTTACAATAATTAAAAATAATTAACTTCTCTTGAGCACTTTTGCAGCTTGTGCACCTATGCACTCCTTAAGTACCTTTGCTTCCTTGAACCTGTTTGTAAACCTTTTCTCTAATCCACCCAGATTAAAACCTTTAGACTACACTTAGTCTAAACATAAATTAAATTACAACTATAGAGGTCTATGATCAATGCAAGAATAATCAATTTAACAATTAAAGGCTCAACTATATAATGCAATGATCAAGTAGCACAGATGTCGACGCTGGGAAAAATCTATAAAGAAGTCCGTCTTTCCTAAATCTGTGTTTGTTTGTTTTTACCCTTTTGCGATTCGCTATGTCTTCGAATTTTATTAAAGGGTGAATTTGTGGGAAATTGGTACCGACATATGTGTCGACGATTTTAAAAAGATTAATTTTATTGATTGGACTGATTGAGACAGAGTCGCCAGTTAGTATTTTGGAAATGGATGTACCAACTCATCCAGGTTTAATATTTTTTTCGCAAGATGGTCCAATGTGCGACTCTTTGATTATGTCTTGAAACCCGAGATTTATGAAATCCTGGGGCTAGGTTAAGCGGGGGGAAGGTGTTAGGTACCCCCCGACTCCCGTGCAAGCACGGTACCGCATCTTATTAATTTTTTATGCAAAAAGTGTGTATGTATATTTGTGTGTGTGTGTGTGCGCTTTGATTTTGAAAGCTTTATTAGTTTGTTTCTAAGTCTTTTTTGGTGACTTGAAAGTAGTGATGTACCTCTTTTTCACCTAGATACGAAGGATTTGATTTAACAAAAAGTTCATTTTTAGCAAGATATATGAATTGAAATGAAATTTTAGAAAGTAAGGTTTTCAAATCCTTTGCCCGACTAGGAATCGAAGACTTCGATACTTCCTTTTATTCTTTACGTTAATTACGTGATCTACCCCGAATCGCTTTATTTCATCAAAAGCTCTTTGTGGTTTTCTTTGAGAAATTATTTTGATGATATGCATGCTAAAGCGTTAAGAAGGTTCGGATCATCATCGGGCATAAAAGCCATCTCGATGACCCAAGCTCCCGTAATTAAAGTTTTCACTATCATGGGATCTTGAATCTGAGCTCTGGAGAATAACCCCTCGAGTTCGTTTTTAAGATCCAAATATTACATGTACATCGATATTTATGTTATGTAAAGCATTTACAACATAAGACCGGTCCATCGTGGGAATCAAGTCGGATCTGTTTGGGGATCTCGACATCGAGATTCCTAGGCTCATATGATTTATACAAAATAACATATACACAACGTCCATGGTTTGATACTAAGCGATTTCATCTGTTGAAATCACCGTTCACGCCGATTCGGCCCCCCTTTCACCTCTAAATATAGATTTAGGGCTATACGGGTTAACCGGGACCGTTCAAAGCATTAAATCCATAGATATACCATGAATCTAAGCCGTTATAGCCCCTGGTTGAAGCATCATGCTAACAACCTCTCGGGAACTAGATTAGGCTTAGACTTTGGTATACCTAGCCTCCGAAGTCAATATACAACATATTAAGCACATAACAACCGATAGAAACTTAAAATCTACCAACTATTACATAATATGCTTAAAATACAATAAGTTTAGCTATATTCAAATAAGATATTACATTAATCTATCATTTGAACAAGATTTACAAAGAAACGAAGCTCTAAAGTGCGTTATTTCACCTTGGGGGACACGTGAACAAGCGTTTTGACTCCCAGGATGAACTAAGAACACTAAGATGGCTTCAAGTAGATGCTATATGGAAGATTTGAGCTTCAAGTTCCTTAGTTAAGGTTCAACCCGACCCTCTCTCTCTCTAGAAATGTATTTCTCTCTCTAAATGTCTCTCTTTTTTCTAAAATGAACTCAGTGGGGGATTATAATCTGTCCTGGGTAGCCGCACACATGTATATGGCCAGCCGCATACATGGTTGAGGCTACCCAAGTGGGGCCCTCCCGGGTCAACTATTGGTCCTTCGATTTCGGTTCTGCAAAAGTTATCGTCCGCCGCTTGATCTTTCGGATTGTATTTGACGAACGCAGCGGGATAAGATCGAGTCTAATTGAGTTAGGGTTTGGGAAGTCGATACTCGTAGTCGAGATATCCTCCAAGTCTAGATATCAATTAGTAGGCTTATCTCTTGATGGCACGTCGTTCGAGGTTTGTTGAGGTGGTTTTCGATGATCACTGTCTCAGCTCGTCGATATTGGATCGGGTCGTGGTATGTTCAGACTTCATTGGTCCTTTGAATCTTTCACGGGCTCAGTCTTCGGGATGACCTGTCTCTTTTTCCCTACCTCGGGGTTGTCTCTGAAGTAAAATTATACTTTTGCCCTTCTGCAAGGTTAGTACCAAGAAAGAAAAATTTTGAGTGTCTACAAATGCCCCTCTTTGTCATGTTTATGCAATGTAATGGAATGAACAGGACAAAGATTACTAGACACAGAGAATGCATGACAAGGTATATCAGAAGATGCAATATCATGTATAACAGATGTAATGATATGTGAGTTTAGAAGGGGATTATTCTCCCCCAGCTGGGGAAGTTTAAGGATTACGTTATCGTGGTTAAGTCGACCTGCACTGGGTTGTAGCCAACGGATTGCACCATCGGGTTTTTACCGACCTACATTGGGTTGTTTTGCCAACGAATTACATCATCGGGGATTTGCCGACCTGTGTTGGGTTATTTGCAACGGATTACATAATCTGGGATTTGTCGACCTGCGTTGGGTTGTTGCCAACGGATTACATCATCGAGGATTTGCTGACCTATGTAGGGTTGTAGCCAATGGATTATATCATCGGGGATTTGTCGACCTGCATAGTGTTGTAGCCAACGGATTACATCATCGGGGATTTACCGACCTGCGTAGGGTTGTAGCCAATGGATTACATCATCGGGGATTTACCGACCTGCATAGGGTTGTAGCCAATGGATTACATCATCAGGGATTTTGTCGACCTGCGTAGGGTTATAGCCAACGAATTATATCATCGGGAATTTGCCGACCTGCGTTGGGTGGTTGCCAACGGATTACATTATCAGGGATTTGCCGACCTGCGTAGGGTTGTCGCCAACGGATTACATCATCGAGGATTTATCGACCTGCGTAGGGTTGTAGCCAACGAATTACATCAAGGGGGATTTGCCGACCTGCGTAGGGTTAGAGCCAATGGATTACATCATTAGGGTTAAGCTGATTCCTTCACTGATTCGTTGTCTGTGGATTACATCATCAGGGTTGAGCTGACGCCTTCACTGGGTTGTAGCCAATGAATTACATCATCAGGGTTAAGCTGACACCTTCACTGGGTTGTAGCCAATGGATTACATCATCAAGGGTTGAGCTGACGCCTTCACTGGGTTATAGATAACGGATTACATCATTGATTATAAAAGGGAGAGTTCTTTTTACTTACGACCCCGCTGGATTAGATACTGGCTTGACTGATGACCAGGGTGTCGCTGACGTCGCTGGAGGAAGCGGCTCGGTCTTTCACTCTGCAGATTTGAACTTCGATGTGGAGGCCTCAATTTAAAAGGACTTGGCGCAGGTTGATATGTTTGATGATGTAGATTTCATTCTCTAGGCCTTTTGTTAGTCGACGGGCTGCTCTGCCCCATTCCTTGTACTTTTTACTTTTATTTGAAGGGCAGCGATGATATTTGATGTATACAGTTTTATGTATTTCGCATAGATGTATATATAATGCTTTTCATTCACTACATATGTCATGATGCATACATTATATGTCATGGATTTGCATTTACAAATTATGAGTTAGGATTGACCCCTAGGTGGTCTTGTGATACTGTTTTATAGATGAGGCATTGTGTTTTCTCAGGTAGGGATCTTCAAGGAAATTTTTCCTTCTTTTGTTGTCGCAAGTTCATGTCATTGTAATTTTTTTCTGAAGTCCCCTCATTCCTTTTGATGAAAAGCTTGGTCCGGCTTTAGGCCCCTTCCTTTTTATTGGAATCGCAAAATGCCCCAGCCATTTTACATGTTGTACCAAGGATTATACTTCGTTGACCACGTCAAGAGTGAGCAATATCCTGCACATCAGACGAAGAAAAAAATGCACCAAAAGCTTGACGGCTCGGGCCGTCGGGGATATCTTTGATATAAACATTAGTACAATATCATCAATGAGGCATATGAAGTTAAAGTTCATGAAATTGAATGTTCATCGGGTCTGCCACTTAACTCGTAATCACTGTATTTTTTCTTATTTCTAAGAGAGTTGTAAATCGCTAACCTCAAGGTTATTATTTTTTTTATATCTTTCATTTTAAGGAATTTTTCATTTAACAAGTTATGAAATTGCAAGAAAACTTTTAAGCATCCATGGTCATTGTTCATGAGTAAGATTAGATTGAAAAGACTTATCTCCCTTTATCAAAGATACTTTGTCTTCGCTCTAAATATTTTTTTTACAGAATTAATGCCATATGACATGTGCACTATGATTAACGCAACCCTTAGCAGGGGTTTCCCTTCTATGACTTTAGATGATCTCGTTCTGATCTCGCAAATTTTTTCTTCACTCCAAGTTTTGTTCTTTTTTTCTCTCCTCGCTTAACTTGGCTCGCTTTCTTAGGCTATTCAGAGTTACCCATTCAACGACTTTTGGACCAATGACTCCCAAACCAAACGGCTTTAGGGCATTAGGTGTAAAGACACCCCTTCGGGTTTACTTGCTCGAGTAACAAAGGCCACACTTCGAGATAAGTCAGGCGGTCTCATCTTTTTCTCTTCCCTTGACCCTATGAAAGATTCATTTTCTTAGGCTTAGGTTACCCATGTAATAAGTGTTAGGCCGGTGACTCCCAAACCAGACGACTTTAGGGCACCAGGTGTAAAAACACTCCTAAGGCTTAATTACTCGAGTAACCTAGGCCACAATTAGGATCTGCTCAGGTCTCACCTTTTTTTCTCCTAGCAATGGAAGTTTTCTTAGGCACTAAGTTACCCATATAGCGAGCGTTAGGCCGGTGACTCCCAAACCAGACTGCTTTAGGGCACCAGGTGTAAAGACACCCCTCAGACTTAATTACTCGAGTAACCCATGCCACGATACAAGACATTGGGTTCGCCATCACTTATCTTCTATCTTCGCATTAATTGTCATCGATGTCGCCATAGTTTCAAACCCCACAATTAAGAGTCAGAGCAACCGCAAAGTGCAGGCACGCATATGTGGTTGATTCTGCTCCAAAAAGCTCTTTAAACTAGGAGGTCGCACCTAATCAAAAGGTTGAATAGTCTTAATTCTCTAATCGTTCTAGTGATTCTTGATCCACGGATACTTATCGGAATTAATCTATTCATAACAAGTTAAACAAAATCTTCTCTTTTAAAACCTTTTTCTAAGATTCTAACACAAGATTTATCTATACTTAAACTGGTTATCATCGCTATAGTATGGAGATAGAAAATAAATAAAAAGATAAAAGAGTCATACCTCGCATGTGGATCATTGTATTCTAAGAAAATTATGATTGCAAAATACCAAGTGATCGTACCGGATCGCCAGTGGAATGATATGAGATAAGCTTTGATGATAACATCGCATGTTGAAAAGATCGCAGTATGGGTGCCGACTTGCATTTTCCCTTTTGGGATGGTCGGTAAATGCCCCAGTGTCTGAGTTGTTGTTGTCTCCAAAATTGCACCAGTCTCATTTGTTCTTAGGGTCCCAATATCAGGTTATCGTTAATTCTGAAATTGCCCCAGTCTTGCTTGTCGTTTGGAGCAGTCGCTTTGTTGTGTTTGCCGCATGGGCTGAGAAGATGCTAAGATCGCAAGAATCTTCTACCCTATGACCCACATGGTGAACAGGTCGAGGTGAGCTTTGACGTTTGGGTGCCCATTCCCACTTCTAACTCGCAGTTGCACTTGCTGTAATCTTCTTTGTATTCACATTTCGCATCGCTGTTGGTCGGAAAGCTGATCACTAAACATGCGCAAGTATACGCGGTCTAACAAGTAATACAGTGATAAGGAAAGTGTCGTACCCACGAGGAACTATCACTAATATTTACCAAATACCAACTTTGTATCGCTTAAGTCTTATTCGAACAATAAACTAATAGGCGTGTGGTTAAACTAGTTATAACTAATTATTAAAGCAAGTAAACGAATAATGAATGGTAATCGAAGGAATTACAAGCTAAGGTTACAACTTCACCCCACACAGGCATTCCGTCGAACACCTGGCGTGCTATGCTTCATCAAACTTCCTACCCTTCTCTCTTTGGTCTTAATGGTCACGACAGTTTGTCAACCGAGAACACACAGGTGCTCATACACCTCTGTCGAGGTATGCACAAACATATCCTCTCCAGATCCACCCGATAGGGAATAGAACAGAAAAGAACGTCCAAACTAGGTGATAATCCTACACATGTCTATGCGAATTAACCTAACATGGATTTAAGCATAAGTTCTCAATTAGGTCACACGTGGCACACAGATATATGTCTATTCTACGCACAACTTATGCAGTCGAAACTCATAATCACATGCCAATATATTTAGGTGTTAATCTATAATCCTTCTTTCGATATCATAAAGATTACCAAAATCATTACTAATGTCTTAGCGAGAATCATTAAGAATGAATATATTAAACCAAACCGTATAGGTGCCAACCAAAGAGATAAGACAGTCAATTTAACAAACAAAGGGTTCCATTATAACCTTAGAGCCAATACTTAGTTCATAGCTATTAAACAAAATATAAGTGGCAATAAAGACAACATTTATGGATTACAAAATTAGAGGAAATAAGCGGATAAGAATAAACTCTGTCAAGGCTCGTCAGTCTACAAGCATTCTGCTCCTTTGAAGCTCTCCAATCCGTGTAGCTCACTGCTCTTGTTGATCCAAGGAAATCCCAGACTTTATCCTAATCTACCTAATCTATATTTACAAACATTACCTAATAACTAGAGAGAGAAAGTACAAAAGAGATCTAATCTGTCCTAAGCTAAGCTAACCGATTCTATCCTAGTCTTCTTTCTCTTCTCCCTCTTCTCGCTTCCCACTTCTCGCTTTCCCTTTTCTGGCAGAGACTCCCTTGATATATATCTGCTTTTTTCTTTTGCTAGGTCAAAAGCAAGCCTTTTCTGCCTGGGCACCGAAGGTTGCGCTGCGGCGCGGGCAATAGGTTTATAAGTGGAGTTGCGGCGCCACGTTAAAATCAAAAGACCGAAGGTCGCGCTGCAGCGCGAGTCCATAAAGGAACTAGTGGCGCTGCAGCTCCAGGATGACATCAGCAAGGACCAGGGGCGGCGCCGCGGCGCGAGACTAAGACTAGACATTGGCGCTGCGGCGGTAGTGTATATAAATTGTCCGTTTTGTCCCCTGAAAGCTAGAAAGGTCCTGTAAATCCTGTAATACATCGGTTAAGCATAATAATACTATAAACATATAAAACTATATAAAAACTACGAAGATCAGGCAACTATTTAAGCCATAAAGTATCCAATTTGCGGGTACAAATCCCACTCATCAAATACCCCCAAACTTAAGTCTTTGCTTGTCCTCGAGCAAACTATCTAACACAACTCACAATAGAAAAACACACGCGAAATAAAAATATCACTGTATACTAGTATCATGGCTTCTAAGCTCGATCATAGCTACTCCCAAAGAACAGGGCAAACACAGATATTAGCAAGAGTTTATTTAGTTTCAAGCATAAGACTGTATTCAATCCATTCTATGTGTGTGTGTAGAGACCAACCATCCTAACTAATCATTGCTTAAATAAGTTCGCACAGTCGATTGTTAATACCAATATGCACACTCCGTAACTTAAACATTCAACAAGCATTAAGAATAAGATCCAAGTGCAGAAAAGGATTAAAAGACTTTAGCGTGAAGACAGTAAAATCTGACTCGGACAGTCCTTAATTACCTTAGGTTGTTCAGAGCTACCCATTAATGAGCTTTTAATCAGCGACTCCCAAGTCAGATGACTTTAGGGCACTAGGTGTGGAACACCCCTATGAATCTAATAACTCGAGCAGCAAAGGCCATGTAATCAACATAAGCCAAATTAGACTTTATAAAATTCGAGGATTATTTGGCGAGTGCATTTTATGCTCCATCTCAACATCGGTCCTGTGTTTATGGGCGAGTGCGTTTCACGCTCCATCTCGACCCACCGCAAGACTTTCGATATTCAATCATCTTTTCTTTTATTTTTTTTTATTTGTCAACATGCCAGAATCCAAGATCCAAAACTGTATATGCGTCGAAGTCTTTTATTACCTTGTAACAATGAAAGTTTATAAAAGTAAACATACTCCCAAAGCAATAAACAAGCGACCTAAATTCAAAAAAATAACTAGTTAACAAAATTGGTAGGTGCTTGCTAAAAAGGACGGATCAATAACAGTCTCAACTTATCGATTGAACAACCCCTGACTCATACATGCTTGACACGACTTTAAGAAATAGACATAATTACAAGGCGCCTGTCATTAGCCACGATCAAAAATAAGTGAAAAATATAACACCCTTGCATAAACACAGCTCAAAATAGGGGAATAAGGCCATTCACATGGCACAAGCATCTAAATCTGTACAAGCCCCAAAAAGATGGCTATAAACCACAAACATGCTAATAATAATCAAAGCGTTAATAAATAACCAAAAACTGTTCATGGCATCCATCATAATAAACCCAAAATATAATACCGCAGTTCAAAATGACTGCACTACAATCTTGATAAAAACATAAGCAAAGTACTAAAATAGCAACCTAATATGGCAATAGACAGAAATAAAACAGATAATAAACCATAACACCCCCAAACTTAAGGTGAGTAATGCCCTCATTGCTAAACATATATTAATCTAAACAAGAGGGCTTCCCTGAAGTCTGGTCACTCGGCAGCAGCAGCGTCCTCGTCAGCTTTGGCGGGCGGTGATGGTGGAGGGTATGGTGGAAAGACAGGAGGCTCTGGGAACTGGAATGGCGTGAACTCAAAAGCCTCGCCACTATACACGGTGTATATGCTCTGCATCGTGTTGACCAGCTCAGCCTGATACTGCATCGCTATGTCTTGCCTCAAGGCCACCGCTGCTATGTGCCTTTGTTGCCTCTGAGCATTGGCGTCCTGGTTCTGATGTAGTAGGGTGAGGGATGCCATGATTTCTGCCAGTAGTCCCTGTGAAGCTGGGCCTGCGTCTGGTGGCTGCGAAGGCTCTGCTGTAGGAGGTGGCTCAGTAGGTGGCCCGAATCCTTCGCCTCTAACATGAGAAACAGCCCCGTCCCACACATCGAACCGTGAGATGGTCTGATGGTCAATGGCTGACATGGGCAGCAAAGCTATCTCTTCTGGCCCCCAATGGATACTTGCCCTCTTGCACAGCCGGGTGATCAAGGATGGATGTGGAAGCCCCGCAGAGATGTTACTCTTGATCGCCTTCAAGATGGACTCATGGATGAGAACTCCGATGTCCCACGTTCAGACCCGTGACAATGGCAAATAATAGGATCGCTCTATCCTTAGTCACATTGCTCAGGTGACGAGTCGGGATCATGTTGGCACAAATAAAGCTGAACCATGCCTTCCCATAGCGACTGAGTACAGCATGCGGGAAACTGGTCCTCTCACCTGTGAAGTCATTTGTCTTCCATATAGTCCCGGGCTTGTAGAGCCTCCTAACAATATCCTCGAGGTCATAGCTGCGGAGTCCCGGCTCCATATAGTCTTTACCCTCAAAACCAGGCGTCGCGAATAATGCATTGATGGCTTGGCTTCCAAACGCCACTGACCACCCCCTAACTTGAACAACAGCAAGACCTTCAGGATTGGCATTTGCATAGAACTCTCTGACCACAGAAACAATGGCCGATTTGGGTGGTTTTGTGAAGTGCACCCACTGGCGACCCACAATCATGGCTAACAACTCGCCATCCTTTGTTTTGTCAGGCCTCAAACCCCTTTCGGGAATCAAATTCCGTGCGGCAAAGGAGCTTTTGTAACATTTCCATGCCTCTTCGTTAACAAATTTGGTGTTGTCTTATGCCGTTGGTGCTGCGGACGAGGAACCGCCGACGCTCAGTCGTTGCCTCTTTGATGCCATGTCAAAATTTTCAGTTGGCGTGGACAAAAATAGTACCTAATCAATGCCACTCTCTGTAGAAGCAACCCTTAAAGAAATATGCAGCAAATCCCCAATGAAACCCACTAATTGTAAAATCAGTCAAATTTCTCTCTTAGGCAAATTATCAAACACCTTGTGTGCGTTCTGAAAATCCAATTTTGGACAGCCCTTGCTTGACAACGCTCTGTCCCGATTTTCGTCAGTGGAATTCACCCCAATCAACAGAATAAAACCAACCCAAATATCAAAATCAAACGGTAAATGAATGACTGAAATCCCCCAAATACCTTAAGTGGGAAACCCTAGATTGACTCTGATCTCCTCTTGCTGCGTGCACTGGCTTGGGGTCTTGTGGGAAGAATGTATGGATTTCTCTCTTGTGAGTAGAATTGATCAAAGGCTCGGGGTGGAGAAATTAGGCATGTTTTGGTTTTGGGTCAGTTGGGTTCTCTTTGTGCTGCCGAACTGTCGAGAGAAATGGGAGGTAATGGGCAACTGCTGGCTTCAGTTGTGCTTTTAAAAACCAAAACTCGCTACCGGCGCTGCGGCACGAGCATTACTTCGTTGATTGGCGCCGCGGCGTGACTTGGCAGTAACTTCGTCTCACCTTGGCGCTGCGGCGCAAGTCCCCCTTTGTTCCTGGGCGCTGCGGCGCGAGGTAGAAAATTTGAATTAATATCATGGCGCTGTGGTGCGAAGTTCAATTTATATACTGGCGCTGCGGTGCCAGCCTTGTATCTGAGTTTTTTTTTCCTGCACAAAAACCATGTATTAGACAACATATATTACACAGATATCATGCTAAGTAAATAACATGCTATATAGTAAATTATAACTAAGATATACACTAGTAACATACTAAATAACATGTTGCCTGCATCCTATAATCACAAAAACATACGCATTGGCAACGATGTTTACATGGTAAAAAGAAAAGACACAATATAAACTAGACATAAGTAAAGAAAAACAGAGAAAATTAATACTGAGATGGGGTTGCCTCCCCACCAAGCGCTTGTTTTAAAGTCGTCGGCTTGACTATACCGATGCCGTTCAATCCGGCTCATAAGCAAAAATGACCATTTTATGCCGCCTATTTGTCAATTCCTTTAAATTTGTGGTGGACATGGATGATTGATCATCCTCGTTTTCTTCACCCATCAGCACAAAGAATCTATCACCACTGGAATTATCCAATAATTCGCCTTTTTCATCAAGTTGAAAGCGTTCTTTGTGCGCTAGTGGGCCCTCCAGGGTTTCCACAATCGTGAGCGTGGTCTCCGGTTGTTGATTAGTCTTGACAATACAACCACTCTTGATCCTCTTTTC
Organism: Panax stipuleanatus; assembly: GCA_020205555.1. Classification (NCBI taxonomy): domain Eukaryota; kingdom Viridiplantae; phylum Streptophyta; class Magnoliopsida; order Apiales; family Araliaceae; genus Panax; species Panax stipuleanatus. Next base: position 78,438,694 of record CM035118.1, read on the forward strand.
TCCAACTTCAGACTCCGCCGGTTGGACAATTTGCGCCTTGACATCTCCCTCAACAACTTTGTGAGACTCATCGCCTTCTCCTTGCGTATCCACCGTGCAATGCTCTACTGCTTCATCGTTGAGATCGGTTATGACTGGTAGATTTTCCTGCGGTAGATTTATGATGGCATTGACGAGTTGTCCCAATTGATTTTCGAGGCTTTGCAATGCGGCGTCTTGGCTTGCCATTCGAACCTCATTTCTTTCTATAAAGTTGGTGAGCAGCTCTTCATGCCTTTTCTCGTCTGTTAAGTCTATCGAAAAGCTCTCATTGGGTTGGAATGTCACCTTATACTGCGGAGGAGATGGATATTCAAATTGATTCGGATAGGAGTAATTCGGATCATAATATTGCTCTTGACTGTAGTCCCAAGAGTTTGGATAACCCTGACAATTTGGATGATAGTAAATCAGTTCAATGTCAGCTCGTTCCTGACAGTAGGCAGTCTGAGTGGACTGACACTCAAGATTATCAAAAAACCTCAAGACATTTGCAATTTGAACTTGCAATTGCTCGAGTCCTTCTTCCGAGCTTGGTTGTGTCGTCCTCTCATAAGGCCATTAATAACATTGATTGTCCATAACCTATAAACTTAAAAACAAAAAGGAAGATCAAACAAATAAAATAAATATATACACGTTCAAATTAAGACTAAATTGATTTAAATCAATATTGGACAATATTAGAATAATAGTTCCCCGACAACGGCGCCAAAAACTTGTTGGTCGGAAAGCCGATCACTAAACACGCAGCAAGTATACGCGGTCTAACAAGTAATACAGTGATAAGAAAAGTGTCGTACCCACGAGGAACTATCACTAATATTTACCAAATACCAACTTTGTATCGCTTAAGTCTTATTCGAACAGTAAACTAATAGGAGTGTGGTTAAACTAGTTATAACTAATTATTAAAGCAAGTAAACGGATAACGAATGGTAATCGAAGGAATTACAAGCTAAGGTTACAACTTCACCCCACACAGGCATTCCTTCGAACACCTGGCGTGCTATGCTTCATCAAACTTCCTACCCTTCTCTCTTTGGTCTTAATGGTCACGACAGTTTGTCGACCGAGAACACACAGGTGCTCATACACCTCTGTCGAGGTATGCACAAACATATCCTCTCCAGATCCACCCGATAGGGAATAGAACAGAAAAGAACGTCCAAACTAGGTGATAATCCTACACATGTCTATGTGAATTAACCTAACAAGGATTTAAGCATAAGTTCTCAATTAGGTCACACGTGGCACACAGATATATGTCTATTCTATGCACAACTTATGCGGTCGAAACTCATAATCACATGCCAATATATTTAGGTGTAAATCTATAATCCTTCTTTCGATATCATAAAGATTACCAAAATCATCACTAATGTCTTAGCGAGAATCATTAAGCATGAATATATTAAACCAAACCGTATGGTGCCAACCAAAAAGATAAGACAGTCAATTTAACTAACAAAGGGTTCCATTATAACCTTAGAGCCAATACTTAGTTCATAGCTATTGAACAAAATATAAGTAGCAATAAAGACAACATTTATGGATTACAAAATTAGAGGGAATAAGTGGATAAGAATAAACTCTGTCAAGGCTCGTCAGTCTCCAAGCATTCTGCTCCTTTGAAGCTCTCCAATCCGTGTAGCTCACTACTCTTGTTGCTCCAAGGAAATCCCAGACTTTATCCTAATCTACCTAATCTACATTTACAAACATTACCTAATAACTAGAGAGAGAAAGTACAAAAGAGATCTAATATGTCCTAAGCTAAGCTAACTGATTCTATCCCAGTCTTCTTTCTCTTCTCCCTCTTCTCGCTCCCTTCTTCTCGCTTCCCTCTTCTCGCTTCCCTCTTCTCGCTTCCCTATTCTCGCTTTCCCTTTTCTGGCAGAGGCTCCCTTGATATATATATTTTCTTCTTTTGCTAGGTCAAAAGCAAGCCTTTTCTGCCTGGGCACCGGAGGTTGCGCTGCGGCGCGGGCAATAGGTTTATAAGTGGCGCTGCGGCGCCACGTTAAAATCAAAAGACCGGAGGTCGCGCTGCAGCGCGAGTCCATAAAGGAACTGTGGCGCTGCAGCTCCAGGATGACATCATCAAGGACCAAGGGCGGCGCCGCGGCGCGAGATTAAGACTAGACATTGGCGTTGAGGCGCCAGTGTATGTAAATTGTCCGTTTTGTCCCCTAAAAGCTAGAAAAGTCTTGTAAAGCCTGCAATACATCGGTTAAGCATAATAATACTATAAACATATAAACCTATATAAAAATTACGAAGATCAGGCAACTATTTAAGCCATAAAGTATCCGATTTGCGGGTATAAATCCCACTCATCAATCGCCTTATTTTGTATCTGTAGTCGCTGATGATCATGCTTGATATATCACTGGGTTTCTCATTTTATGTTATCGCTCTGGCTTTGATGTTTGATGTCGAGAGGCCTTCGGATTCCATTGAATAGGATCTAAGAGCTAGACTTGGTTTCTGATGTGACAGTTTCAACCAGGCTTAGTTTGATCTATAAGGCTTGATTTGTGACTTTTGTAAAGGTTAGATTGTGCCATCATTGGCTGCCTACGTACTCCTTTGAAACGAGATCAGGTCTTACATTGTTCACGCTTGGCCTGAATAGTTTGAAAAGGGTTTACTTGGGTTTGAGTTTGATTTGATATGATTTTGATGTTTTTGATTGGATTTGAAAGGATCTTGATGTTTTTCAAGGGTTAAACCGCACCATAAATGGCTGCCTGCGTACTCCCATAGATAGGAGATCAGGTCTTTCGTAGTTCAGGCTCAGACCTGAAAACTATACTTTATACATTTCTCTTTCTTTTTATATATATTTTTTCTCTTTTTTTCTATTTTTTTTCTTTTTTTTAACAAAGCATAACATAATAATGCATAAAACATAAAAATAAGACATAATGGTAATGATCCTGTCCCAACATCTCATGGAACTCGCAATTGTATTCTCTGAATATACGCATTCTAGGTTAGCTGAGGCTTGATAGTTCAGTTCCAAGAGGTCAGCTTGCCTTCGATGCTGGCAATAAAGGTTATTTTCCTGTACGGAACATCTTCAATCACCGCCATAGCTTGATCACCTCCATATTTGCCGTATCCCTCGCCTCCTTTTCCTTGATATGTTCCTTCATCTTTTCCACGGTCCTGGGAGGTTTTGACTTTGAAAGTTCTATTGAATTGTTGTTCCATTTCTCACCAGAAACTTTCCTTTTTGGCTTTTTCTTCATTGAAAAGGATCAATATTTCCTCCTCATCATCCGGCAGGGTAGAATCAATAGTGTGGTTGCTAACTTTGGGCATTAAGATGTTTGACGGTGGTGGTTGAATTTCTTTAGGGGACTCTCTTCTTTCCTCTACCACTCCCCACATTATGACCAGTCCACCTTGTGCTCTGTAAGAATTTGTGCTCATAGCCATCATTTCCCTTTTACCTTTTTTGGTCATGGGGATATCTATCTTCAGCTCTCCATTTTCAATGAGATTCTGGATTTTATGTTGCAGGGTCCAACATTCTTCGATCGCGTGTCCAGGTGAGTTAGAATGGTGGAGCCACCTCTCGTTGATATCGTATTGCCTTCCTTTGGGATCAGCTGGAGGAGCGAGCTCAGTGATCTTTTTCTGCGCAACCAACAGTGCCAACATATTTTCCAATGAGTCCCATAGAGGCGTGAATACCCTTCTTCGCTTGTTCTTTCTGACTTTTGATGTCGTAGGATTTTGGGGGTTTGCAGGTGTCTGAAATTGTGTTTGATCTAACCTCGTTAAGAATTTGCATTCCTCAGGGCGATTTTTCCGCTGGCGAGATCTTCGAGTATTTTTATCATTCCAATTTTCCTGCCTTTTTAGTTCGCTTTGCTCTTCTTCAGTCAGGTGAATTTCTTTGGAGGAATATAGGCTTGCATTCTGGCTAACCTTATCCTTCTTTGGGTCCCTTGATGGTTGAGGGAAAAGCTCTCTGGCAATCTGATGTTGGCGCACTACCATCTTAGCTAACAAAGTTACTTGACGTTGGATCGTCTCCAATTTTTGTATTACTGTTACACACTCTTCCGGACTCTCCCACCCTAAGACATTCGCTCGGCTCCTTTGGGGGTATTCCTCCATCCTTAGTATGTACTTATAATTTGGATCCATTCTAGTGCTTCCTGACCCGATCATGTTCACTCCCTCTGTATTGTACTGCCGCAAAAGGCTGGTGTTGTCATCTGGTTGTCAGGTTGTTGGATCACAATATCGCCACTTTCGATCATATTTTGGATTTTATGCTTTAAGGACTAACAGTCTTGTGTATCGTGTCCCTGAGAATCTGAGTGGTAAGAACATCTCTCGCTTGGATCATATCGGTTACTCTTTGGATCTAAAGGTGGAGCCAAATCAGTAATTTTCTTGTGGTCGATCAATAAAGCCAATACGTTCTCGAGGGAATCGCCTAGTGGAGTGAACACTCTATTTTCCATTCTTTCAAACTTTCTCTGTCTATCCTGGCTTTGGTTGAATGTGGTCGGTTGTTGCTGTGGCAGATTGCTTCCTTTTATCCAGGTAAAGGAACTGTTGTCGGGGCTCATAGATTGCCCCTATGTAATGAAGGATACATTTTCATCGTTCTCCTTGTATACCATCTTGGGAGCGCTCGCATAGTTACCAGACTATATATGTTCAGCGACTACTTCCAAGGCCGTGAGGTCTGTGATCTTACCATACTTCAAACCCATCTCTACCATTTCCCCGTGTTTTATCATTTCAGAGAAGGGTTTGCTTATTCTCGCTCTCTTGTAATAAGGCGCTTCTTGGATGTCGATGAACGTCATCACCATCTCTGCTTCATCCATTAGCGGGTTAACTTGGGCTACTATGTGCCTCTACCTCTGCGCGTAATCCCTAAATGATTCATTTCTCAGTTTCATAACCTTGGTCACTTGGTAGCGATCAGGTGTCATTTGGGTTTGGAAGCTATACTGGTTGAGGAATACGTGGGCCAAATCTTCCCAACCTTGGACTGTGGAATTGTCGATACGAGCGTACCAAGTTCGGGCTTCACCGGTAAGGCTCTTTTGGAACAACTGCATTCGAAGGTTTTCATCCACGGCATAGGATCCTAACTCGCCTATGTATACCTTCAGATGGGTGTAAGGGTCGTCTGAACTGTTGTATTTCTCAAACTCCGGGACTTGAAATTTATCGGGATATCTGGCCGTTGGGAAAATACAGAGGTCGGAGTAGTTAACACTTATATGGGACCTTGTCCCCTTCATAGATCGGATATCATCCTCCATCTGTCGCATCTTCTTCATGAGATCTCTTATTTCTATGTTCTCTCGAAGGTCTACTATTTCCCTTGTCATCTTTTGGACCGGGGCCTCCTTGACTATTTCGACGTTGAGTGGGGTGATAGGTGTGGACATCTAGGTATAACCATCCTTTTTCGGTATTTTCATATCCCCTTGCACAAAGGGTTCAGTCTGATTCCTCAGTTTAGGTTCTTGAGATACTTTACACTGCTCTCTTAACAGAGTTGCCATCTCAGAAATTTGTTTCTTAAACTCCTCGAATTCTTCTCGAGATATCGGGCTGGGTTCTGATGAACTTCCTTCAGCCATTTGGACTAGTGGTGGACGGGTCCTTTTTGGCTCGAGATCGGGTTCTAGGACCAATCTGCACAAAATCGATATCTAGTTTAGACTAGATATTGGTGGATAGGGATGCATGATATGCTATGCATCATTTTAATGGTTTTTAATCTTTTCCTGTAATATAACGGGTTAGTCGAATTGATGACATGATATGAAAGATGTGTGTATGACAGTTCAATATAATGGTCAATTATAAATGGAAGATTAAATAGGGCATGAAGAAGCACACCGCGTGTTTAGTTTATCAGAGGCTGACCTATCTTAGGGTTACTCTCTTGGGTTGTTTGAAATTGGTTCCCAGATCTTCGCAATCTACTTGATGAAAACATCCATATTTCAATTGGAGCGAATATGAGTTGTGCCTTTCCTGAGCCTCACAATGGAAACATCCATAGGAGTCCAGTAATAAACAATCGACGGGTTTGCCCCCTAATTGAGGTACCACACAACATACATTCACATACATTCACGTCCTTACCGTATGCAATATGATGTCATTGTGCGAAGCACTAAGATTGTGCGAGGCACTAATAAAATGCTAAAAGATTGCGACAATATTCACACACAAAGATCATTCACACAAATGCATATGTAGAATGAAAATCAAAAGTTTGATCGCGGCTTAAGCCCTCTTGAATCCCCAGCGGAGTTGCCACCTGTCGACGCCGGGAAAAATCTATAAAGAAGTCTGTCTTTCCTAAATTTGTGTTTATTTTTTTTACCCTTTTACGATTCGCTACGTCTTCGGATTTTATTAAAGGGTGAATTTGTAGGAAATTGGTACCGACATATGTGTCGACGATTTTAAAAAGATTGATTTTATTGATTGGACCGATTGAGATAAAGTCACCAGTTGGTATTTTGGAAATGGATGTACCAACTCATCCGGGTTTAATAGTTTTTTCGCAAGATGGTCCAATGCGTGAATCTTTGATTCGGTCTTAAAACCCGAGATTCATGGAATCCTGGGGCTAGGTTAAGTGGGGGGAAGGTGTTAGGCACCCCTCGACTCCCGTGCAAGCACGGTATCGCATCTTATTAATTTTCTATGCAAAAAGTGTGTATGTGTGTGTGTGCTTTGATTTTGAAAGCTTTATTAGTTTGTTTCTAAGTCTTTTTGGTGACTTGAAAGTAGTGATGTACCTCTTTTACGCCTAGGTACGAAGGATTTGATTTAACGAAAAGTTAATTTTTAGCAAGATATATGAATTGAAATGAAGTTTTAGAAAGTAAGGTTTTCAAATCAATTGCCCGACTAGGAATCGAGGACTTCGATACTTCCTTTTATTCTTTACGTTATTTACGTGATCTACCCCGAATCACTTTATTTCATCAAAAGCTCTTTGTGGTTTTCTTTGAGAAATCATTTTGATGATATACATGCTAAAGCGTTAAGAAGGTTCGGATCATCATCAGGCATAAAAGCCATTTCGATGACCCGAGCTCCCGTAATTAAAGTTTTCACTATCACGGGATCTTGAATCCGAGCTCTCGAGACTAACCCCTCGAGTTCGTTTTCACAATCCAAATATTACATGCACATCGATATTTACGTTATTTTAAACTTTTACAACATAAAACCGATCCATCGTGGGAATCAAGTCGGATCCGTTCTGAGATCTCAACATCGAGATTCCTAGGCTCACATGATTTGTACAAAACAACATATACACAATGTCCACGGCTTCGATACTAAGAGATTTCATCGGTTGAAATCACCGTTCACGCCGATTCGGCCCCCCTTTCACCTCTAAATATAGATTTAGGGCTATACGGGTTAATCGGGACCGTTCAAAGCAATAAATCCATAGATATAACATGAATCTAAGCCGTTATAGCCCCCGAGTTGAAGCATCATGCTAACAACCTCTCGGGAACTAGATTAGGCTTAAACTTTGGTATATCTAGCCTCCGAAGTTAATATATAATGTATTAAGCACAAAACAACTGATAGAAACTTAAAATCTACCAACTATTACACAATATGCTTAAAATACAACAAGTTTAGCTATATTCAAACAAGATACTTCATTAATGTATCATTTGAACAAGATTTACAAAGAAACGAAGTTCGAAAGTGCGTTATTTCACCTTTGGGGACGCGTGAACAAGCGTTTTGACTCCCGGAATGAACTAAGAACACTAAGATGGCTTCAAGTAGATGCTAGATGGAAGATTTGAGCTTCAAGTTCCTTAGTTAAGGTTCAACCCGAGCCTCTCTCTCTCTAGAAATGTATTTCTCTCTCTAATGTCTCTCTCTTTTCTAAAATGAACTAAGTGGTGGATTATAATATGTCTCGAGTAGCCACACACATGTATGCGGCCAGCCGCATACATGGTTGAGGCTACCAAAGTGGACCCCCCAGCTCGGCTATTGGTCCTTCGGTCTCGGTTCAACAGAAGTTGACGTCCGCTGCTTGATCTTTCAGGACCGTCTTTGACGAACGCAGCGGGATAAGATCGAGTCTGACTGAGTTAGGGTTTGGGAAGTCGATACTCATAGTCGAGATATCCTCCAAGTCCAGATATCAGTCAATAGGCTTATCTCTTGATGGTACGTCGTTCGAGGTTTGTTGAGGTGGTTTTCGATGATCCCTGTCTCAGCTCGTCGATCTTCGATCGGGTCGGGGTATGTTCGAACTTCATTGGTCCTTTGAATCTTTCATGGGCTCATCTTCGGGATGACCTGTCCCTTTTGCCCTACCTCAGGGTTGTCTCCGAAGTAAAATTATGCTTTTGCCCTTCTGCAAGGTTAGTACCAAGAAAGCAAAATTTCAAGTGTCTACAATAGAAAGATAATCAATTAAATCTTACCAGTAATCTGCTAGATGGATATCAAAAATATAATTGCTCAGCTGTTCAAAGTTGCACCAATTAAATCAAGTTGCTTGATAATATCAGTAATTAATGCAACGAGTATTTTGTGAGTCGTAATTGTTCCATACATGATTTGCGAATTTTATAGCCCATAAGATATTACCGTTTATTCCAAAACAAATCTGATCGTTTAACCCATCAAACTCGTTTAGTTAATATCTCAAAGATAACAACGTTATTAGAGATATATATTATCACAACAGTAATATATCTTTTAAAAACCAACTTCAAAACTATTTGTTATACTGTTAGATAAAAAATCGGATAGCCTTTAAAAGATAACCCACTTCACATTTGATTCCATCTTTATTATCAATTAAAGTTATGTGTAACCACCAGCCATTCACTTTCCAATATTCAAGCCATTATATTCCCAATGATGGTAATTATGATTCCTAGAAACTCGGTCCTTGCATTATATCAATATAACTTCCACGTTTAAACCTTCCAGCATGCACAAGATATAATATATATATATATATATATATATATATATATATATATGTATAAAGACACGTGTATGCACAAATCATTCCAAATGTACCAAGTTACGTGTATAACAATAAAGCCTTTAAAAACTTTTGTACCTGTAAACAAATCAAATAAGACTTATTTCAAGTAATTATTTAATTATAGAAAAACCTTTTTCATTAGATTTAAATTACTTTTTATTTAAGACATATAAGATTAAATGCAAATAATATGTCCTAGAGCCTTTAAATGAAAAACCAATTATTATGAAATTGACCTGACACTTTGTTTCATAGTATAGACAACTCTTCAATCCACTTGAGTGTATCACCAATGTTCCTTATCAACAAATACCTGAAATGTCACAAAAGGATTTAGTACATAAACAATTCATCACCAAAATTTAAGGATGGAATATGACTAAGTCAACATTCTCCCCCTTTTTGATGATGCCAACCCAAAAAAAATTATAACTCCTATTAGCTCCCCCTAAATCCATGCATACAATATAATTTCATTTCAGGAATGTAAAAATATCAATCTGACTAAAATTAGATTTTCAGTGTATCCTGTTTGTACCAGTTTTGAAGAGCCTGTTACCTGCATTCATGTTAGTTCAACATATATCAAATATCAACTACTAACATATCAAATTTATCAGTCTTAAAAACATCGTTAAAAAAAATTACAACCCAAATACTAATAATCAGTCTGTAACGCAACCATCTTCAGGATACCAAAATAGACACCAAAATAATCTCCCCCTTTGACATCAATCAAAAAGGAAAATAAGGTCAATAGTCGAGATCCACCACTGCAGCTCGCTGGGCAGCCCTTTGTGTGGAGTATGGGCGATGAGTTGCACGATGAATTCTTTCAGCAATGGTAAGATCAGTAGCGAATTGAGGAGGACGGGGAATAAAAGTAGCACTGGGCAAGTGCAAGTAAAGAAAATCACCAGCATATTCGGCCAGCCAGTTACAATGAGCCCACTCAGTAACAGACGAATTCTTACGCTGCATATGTTACCTGGATCCCACGTCATTGAATCGCATAGCCGTGAAGTCAGCCAACTCTCCAACCTGATTGCTAACAAACTTAAGTTCATGACTCAATTGACAAGCATTACGATTTACTTTTCGTTGCGTAGCCTCTGCCAAAGCGATGGTTTGCAACTCAAACCCAGCCTGTAAATCGATAAATTCCTCCTCAAGATTCTGATAAAGTTTGTTAATTTTAGGGGCACCCAAAGGAAAGTTTTCCTTTTTTCCGACACAGACAAATGAATTTTGAGATCAGTTTTCTCATGTTTCTTCTGTTCTTGATTGACAATAATGGTTTTCAACATATCAACAATCTCATGAGAGGAATGAGTGGTTTGCAGAACAGGAGAAGTGGAATGAGATATTGGAGGAATGGGAGGTTCAGAAGTAATACGAACAAGTTCCCTTTCAATCAAGGCGATACGAGACATTTTTAATGACCAATACTAAGGGAATCAGACACAGCCATAGAAATCTCATTTTCAACAAAAATTTTGAAGTGATGAAAGAGGGTAGAGAGACTCACACTGTAGGGCAAACAAGTTTATGTTTTTCTTAAATAACTCGTCATTTGATTAAGGAACATTAGAGACAAATTAAAAGAGACACCTTTTAAAATCATAGCAACCATTATCAAATCCTGATAGGTAAAATCAGCACTCCCACCTAAGTGGGGTAACAGATTATACCGAACCAGATGATGAAGCACACAAGCAAGAGGAGAAACATCCACAGTTTTGGGGGTAAAAACTTCATTCAAAAGAGGATTATCCATGATAATCTGTAATTATTCAAGAGGAGTGAAAGGAAAATGGACAGCCCCTTTTCGAGTAAACGGACAGACACTAGTGAATGGAATATTTAGAATGCTACCAAAATCTATGACAGTAAAATATAATGATTTTTCTTTAACAAAAGTTGTGTAGAAATCCCCTTGACATTCCAGATTAGTGTAAAATTGTTGGACTAGTTTAGGATATGCAACTGAGGGAGGATAAAATCATAGAAGAAATACCACATGATTCAAAAAGATTTTTCAGAGGAGACCCCTGATAGCAGATTTGATCAACAGATTTTTTATAAACGAATTATTTCAGGAAAATAACAGTCTTAAACCGTACCTCATAAGCATTACAGCGAAAGAAATTTTTAGGAAGGTCAGAGGTAAGGATAGGGTTTACCAAAACCGGTGGTGGTGTGAACTCAGGTTTACACGATGGTATCGTTAACTTCCGTCGATGAGAGGGTCCTGGTGATTTCAGCAAGGATGGACTGAAGTTTGATTCGTCAGAAGATGAAGAGTCCAGAGACTGCGTTTCCACAGACATCGTCTTTTTCAGTTTCCTCTATTTTCGGGAAGGTCCGCCTGAAAGTTGAGGCGGCACAATCGTCTGATCATCGTCTAATTCAATTATCGATCGCTTGTGAGTTCGGCTACTCATGATGTTTGAGGTTTGAAGATAGAAACAGTGAAAATTAGTATAAAGAGAGAGAACAGAAATTAGAAAATGAAAAGTTGGAGATGTGAAGTGAATGGAAAGAGATAGAGAGTAAAATAGGAGAGATGGATGCATGTACGTACACCTCTATACACTTACGTTTCCCTAGAAACCCCAGTCGTCTTGTCTTTTTTAATGATAGGTAGTTTGAATTATGCATCCACGAATTAAGGGTTTTAATGAACAGCCGTGAACATAACAGATGCCATTAATTATCCTAATTATAGCAGTTAATAAGATAAGTATGCAAAAGATAAATACGATATAGATAATGCAAATCTTCAAATTTTAACAAGAGTTATACTATACACATTCCAAGTTCACTTTGCAACATACAAAATCTTTTTTCACTTAATGGTTTAGTAAAAATATCTGCTATTTGATTTTCAGTAGGAATGAAAATTAACTTAATCAAACCTTTTGATACATTATCTCTTAAAAATGATGCCTTACTTCTATGTGTTTTGTACGTGAGTGTAACACAGGATTTTTAGATATGTCTATAGCACTAGAATTATCACAATATATGGGCACACATTCACATAATATATCAAAATCACATATGGTTTATCTCATCTAAAATTTGAGAACAGCAATTTCCTGCAGCTAGGTATTCACCCTCAATAGTTGAAAGAGCCACTGAGGTTTTCTTTTTACTATGCCATGATACGAGACTTTGTCCCAAGTAAGTACAACCACCACTTATACTTTTTCTATCGATTTGACACCCTGTATAGTCAACATCTGAATAACCCATTAGTTCAAAGTGGTTGCAAATTGGATAAAATAACCCTAAGTTAATAGTACCACTTAAATATTTCAAAATTCTTTTAACAGCATTTAAGTGTGATTCTTTGGGTTTAGCCTGAAATCTTGCACATTGACAAACATTATACATTATATCAGGTCTAAAATCAGTTAAGTATAGTAAGCATCCAATCATACCTCGATATTTCGTTAAATCAACATCAATAGCTTTGTCATCAGTAGTGAGCTTTATTGATGTGCCCATGGGTGTACCTTTTGAGTTAGATCCTTCAAAGCCAAATCTCTTGAGTAATTCTTTTGTATATTTGGTTTGATAGATATAAATTCCTTCCTTCGTTTGCTTGATTTGAAGTCCCAAAAAGTAATTAAGCTCTCCCATTAATCTCATGTCAAATTCTTTATGCATGCACTTAGAAAACCACTCACAAAGAAAATCATTAGTAGCACCAAATATTATATCATCTACATATATTTGAACAATAACGATATCTATATTTTTATGCTTAATAAATAATGTAGAATCTATTTTGCCTCTAATAAATCCATTTGCCAAGAGATACTCACTTAACCTTTCATACTAAGCCCTTGGATCTTGTTTCAAGCCATAAAGAGCTTTCTTTAATTTGTTGACATGGTTAGGATACTTTTCATGCTCGAATCCAGGAGGCTGTTTGACATATACCTCTTCATTGATGTATCCGTTGAGGAACGAGCTTTTTACATCCATTTAATGAAGCTTAAAACTCTTGTAGCATGCAAAGGCCAACAGGATTCGGATTGATTCCAGCCTTGCCACTAGTGCATAGGTTTCTTCATAGTCGATCCCCTCTTGTTGGTTGTATCCTTGAGCTACTAACCTTGCTTTATAACGAGTGATTGTCCCGTGCTCATCAAGCTTGTTCTTGAATACCCATTTAGTACCAATGATGGAAACATCTTTTGGAGGAGGTATAAGTTCCCACACTTGACATCTCTCAAATTGTTGAAGTTCTTCTTGCATTGCCAATAACCAGTTTTCATCAAGGATGGTGTCCTTAACATTCTTTGGCTCAACCTGTGACAAAAATGCAGAGAATGCATAATGATTTTGTAAACCTCTTCGTGTGGTTATACCTTTGCTGATATCCCCAATAATATTTTCTGGAGGATGATTCTTGATATATCTAGCTGTTCTTGGCATTTGGATATCATGTATGACTTCCTCTTGATCATTAGATTCATCTTCAGCATCTTGAAAATTTTCAGGTTTACGTTAATGTTGGTCATTAATTTTAGTCTTCTGAAACTGTTCATTCGGTCTCCTGTTTTGTTCTCTTCGGTTTGCTGAAATTCTGACTATCTCCAAATTTCCTGCATCATCTTCACTTTCTTTTGGAAGATCATTGTTAGTCTCATTGAAAGTTATATGAACAGACTCTTCTACACATAATTTTCTAATATTGAAAATACGATAAGCCTTACAATTTTGAGAATAGCCAATGAATATTCCTTCATACGAATTAGCATCAAATTTTCCCAAATTATCACTTGTATTTAAGATAAAACATTTAGATCCAAATACTTTGAAATAACTAATGTTTAGAATTTTTTTATTTAAAAGCTCATAAGGTATTTTCAAAATAATAGGACGAATGAGTACTCTATTTAAAACATAACATGATGTACTTACTACTTCGGCCCAAAATTTCTTTGGAAGCTTACTCTCTTGCAGTAGTGTTCTTGCCGTCTCTTGTAGAGTCTTATTCTTCCTTTCCACCACCCCATTTTGTTGAGGAGTCCTTGGGGCTAAAAATTCATGGCTAATACCTCTTTGATCACAAAAAATTATGAAATCTTTTTGAAATTCAGTACCATGATCACTTCTAATTCTAATGAGTTTGTGGCTATACTTTGTTTCAAGATTCCTTATCAATTTTTCAAACTCTTTAAATGCTTCGTCCTTAGTTCTCAAAAATAATACCCATGTGTACCTGGAAAAAACATCAACTATTACAAATGCATAAAATTTACCATTAATACTAGAATGTCTTTATGGTCCGAATAAATCAAGATGAAGTAATTGTAAGGGAGAAGAGGTTGATACCATATTCTTTGCCATAAAGGAGGTTCTTACTTGTTTTCCTAGTTGACAAGGAATGCATATTCCTTTCTTTTCAAACCTGATTTTTGGCAGTCCTTTTACAAGACTTTTTGAAGACAGCTTCTTAATTAGATCCATATGAACATGTCCCATCCTCCTATGTTATAGATTAGCTTCATCTTGTACTGAGGTAAGACATAATTCTTCATCATGTTGCTCAAAATCAAGAGTATATATATTTCCTTCCCTTTGTGCAACTGGAGTCGTATTGTTAGTACAATGAGATATTGTGCATTTATCTTTTTCAAAATTAACTTGATGGCCATTATCCATTAAATGACTAATACTAATTAAATTAAATTCAAGACCATTACCAAGGTGGACATTATTTATATTTACTTTACCATTACCAATTTTACCTTTTCCGATTATTTCGTAGGTTGAATTGTCTCCAAAAGTGACCGTTCCGTTCTTCTTCTTGATATCTAATTCCATGAACTTTTATTTATCACCTGTCATGTGACGAGAACATCCGCTATCAAGAATCCATTTTTGAGATGGAACTCTTGCCTTCAAACATACCTGTTAAGAAAAAGGAATTCATCCTTTTGGTACCCATATCTTTTTGGGTCCACTTATGTTAGTAGCAAATAAATCACCTTTTTTAATCCATATCTTTTTAACCTTGTTTTGTTTCTTAAAACAGTTTATATCTAAATGGCCTTTAATACCACAATGTTTACAAGTTGAGAAAGGAGAACAAAAATTTAGTCTAAAATTTGATTTTGATTTTAAACTTTTTATATCTCTCTTTTTGTAAGTGGGATTATAGCCAATTCCTTGTTTTTCAAAACTAAGTCTTTATTTTCCCAACATAACAGCAAGATTTTCTTCCCCTTGAACAAATTTAGCAAGTGTTGATTTTAATGACTCATTTTCCTTTTGTAGTTCATTAATTGGAATAGTCGTATAGTGAGATTCATTACTAAATGCATCAATACATACATCTCTCATTTTTAATTCATTAGTTAATTTTTCAACTTCCTTATTTAGATAGTTAACCTTGTTAAAAAGTATTTTGTTAAAATTGTCTAAATAGTCATTCTTTGCAATCAAGAACTTTTCCTCTTTACATGATGATTCCTTTTCAATTTCTTTCTTTTCATCTATTAAAGAATCCACTTCACTCATTAATGTATTAACTAAACTTTTTAAGCATGCATTCTTTTCTTTCAATTTCTTATTTTCTTGCTCTAATGAGTTTAGTTCATTAGGAGATACCTGATTAGCTTCACCTTCAATTCCCACGAAGCATACTTGAGCTATCTCATCTTTGGAATCGATCTCTACTTCGGATTCCTCATCACTCCAAGTAATAAGAGCTTTGTTCTTCTTGTTGTCTTTGTAGTTTGTCTTCCCTTTGTTCTTTAATTGAAAGAAATCTTTCTTGAAGTTACCAAGACGTCCACATTTGAAGCAAGTCTCTTCAGTTTGCTTTCCTTTGAACTTATTCGAATTAAAAGTATTTCTTCTCTTGTTCTTCCTTTTTAGTACTCCCTTGAGTCTTCTTGACATCATGGCTATTTCTTCATCTGAGTCATCATCAAGCTCCTCTTCATTTTCTACAATAAGAGCTAAGACTTTTCTTCGAGAAGTTTCCTCCTCATCATCATATCTCTTTAACTGATGTTCATATTCCTCTAATTCACCAAACTGAGTTAAAGTGTCCATGGAAGAAATAGTAATAGAATCTTGAAGAGTTGTGATTTTAGAAGCAAACCTTTTGGGCATAGCCCGAAGTAACTTACAGTTGGTCTCACTTTGAGGAATAGTCTTGTCCAGCAATTTCAAGGAATTTATAAGGACTAGAAATCTTGCTTGAGCCAGCTTACTGGTTTCATCTTTTTTGAGCTTGAACATCTCATAATCATGCATAAGCATGCTTAGCTTGACTTCTCGTACTTTGGAGGTACCTTCATAACTTACCACTAGAGTATCCCATATCTCTTTGGCTGTGTCGCATGAAGAGACTTTATCTATCTCGGATTGTACCATGTCGCAGAGAAGTGTGTTCATAGCCCTTGAATCGTATAAGACCATGTAGGTTTCGGTTGAATCCATTTCTAGTAGAGTCTTTGGTGTCCGATCATCTTTCCTTGGAATAACCGGTCCATTCTCAACGACTCACCATTCCCAAGGATCCCTTCTAAGATAGATCCTCATACGGAACTTCCAAAAGATGTAGTTTTTTGTTCCATGTAGCAGTGGTGGTCGGTTGGTTGATTGACCTTCTTTATTGTTGTTCACAAACTGTGCCATGTCAGAATCTTTCCCTATAAGTCACCTTTAAGACCAAGATAAGTAGAACCACGCTCTGATACCAAATGAAATTTAAATAGGCACACTTAGAAGAGGGGGTTGAATAAGTGTTCGAACAACTATGGTCAATTTTTATTTTAATTCAAAACTTGTGCTTATTTCAGCTTGCCGAAATAATTAACTCGGGTTCCTGAATTACGAAAACTGTTTAAATACTTTTGAATTCAGTATGCTAAAATAATTAACTATATATATATCTTAATTTTCGAAAAAAACTTATTTTTATATTAACTTATTATGTTAACCTTAATTCTTTTTATCAATAAAATTAAACACAAATAATTAAATGAACACCAAGAATTTTTACGTGGTTCAACTACTTCCCTCTATAATAGTAACCTACTCCATGTCCAATACCAACTAGTATTGGAGACTCACTTTATTTATTTCTTTATAAATAAACACTGATTACAAAATAGATTCTTACAATTATTAAAAATAATTAACTTCTCTTGAGCACTTTTGCTCCTTGTGCACCTATGCACTCCTTAAGCACCTTTTCTTCCTTGAACCTGTTTGTAAACCTTTTCTCTAATCCACCCGGATTAACACCTTTAAACTACACTTAGTCTAAACAGAAAAATTAAATTACAAATATAGAGGTCTATGATCAATGCAAGAATAATCAATTTAACAATTAAAGGCCCACCTATATAATGCAATGATCAAGTAGCACAGAAAGATAATCAATTAAATCTTACCAGTAATCAACTAGATGGATATCAGAAATATAATTGCTCAGCTGTTCAAAGTTGCACCAATTAAATCAAGTTGCTTGATAATATCAGTAATTAATGCAAGGAGTATTTTGTGAGTCATAATTGTTCCATACATGAATTACGAATTTTATAGCCCATAAGATATTACCATTTATTCAAAAACAAATATGATCGTTTAACCCATCAAACTCGGTTAGTTAATATCTCAAAGATAACAACGTTATTAGAGATATATATTATCACAACAGTAATATATCTTTTAAAAACCAACTTCAAAACTATTTGTTATACTGTTAGATAAAAAATCGGATAGCCTTTAAAAGATAACCCACTTCACATTTGATTCTATCTTTATTATCAATTAAAGTTGTGTGTAACCACTAGCCATTCACTTTCCAATATTCAAGCCATTATATTCCTAAGGATGGTAATTATGATTCCTAGAAACTCGGTCCTTGCATTATATCAATATAACTTCCACATTTAAACCTTCCAGCATGCACAAGATATAAATATATATATGTATATATGTATAAAGACACGTGTATGCACAAATCATTCCAAATGTACCAAGTTACGTGTATAACAATAAAGCCTTTAAAAACTTTTGTACCTGTAAACAAATCAAATAAGACTTATTTCAAGTAATTATTTAATTATAGAAAAACCTTTTTCACTAGATTTAAATTACTTTGTATTTAAGACATATAAGATTAAATGCAAATAATATGCCCTAGAGCCTTTAAATGAAAAACCAATTATTATGCAAT
Source organism: Panax stipuleanatus (assembly GCA_020205555.1). Lineage (NCBI taxonomy): Eukaryota > Viridiplantae > Streptophyta > Magnoliopsida > Apiales > Araliaceae > Panax > Panax stipuleanatus. Next base: position 78,456,999 of record CM035118.1, read on the forward strand.
TGACATTACACTTTGTTTCATATTATAGACAACTCTTCAATCCACTTGAGTGTACCACCAATGTTCCTTATAAACAAATACTTGAAATGTCACAAAAGGATTTAGTATATAAATAATTCATCATCAAAACTTAAAGATGGAAAATTACTAAGTCAACACTTAGGAAAAGAGAGAAAGATTCGGGTCTAACTCAAACAGGATTTTTTCCCAAAGTCGACTGGTGGCGACTCTGCTGGGGACAGTAAAGGGCTTAGGTCGCATTCAAATCATTTAAAAAATTTCCTTTCATATCTGTGTATGTGTGAATGCTTCGTTTCAGAATTGAATGAATGCGTGAATGTTGCGTCTTTACATTGAATGAATGTTAATGAATGCTTTTCTGCGCTTTGCACAAATATTAGTGCTTCGGACCAATATCATAATATGCATACGGTGAGACGCGATGTATGTGAATGTATGTTGTGTGATTCCTCCACCAGGAGGCAAACCCGTCGGTGACAGAGTAATGTCTTCGAGGACGGATAAGTCTTCGGGGCTTATGAAAAAGCACCACTCAGATCCACTCCAGTTAAAAGATCAGATTAATTTTCCCTCTAGTAGATTGTGATGATCTAGGGACCTTCATGCCAAAAAGCCGCGAGAGTAGCCTAAGATAGGTCAGCCTCTGATTAACCAAATCCGAAGGGAAGCTTCTTCATGCCTTCCACTTTCAATTCAATGTCAAATTTCCAATTCCAATGTAAATTTCGTAATGTAAATATACATTATATTGTAAATCCTGTCATACTATCCTGTCATCAGAACAACTGACCTTTGTTTTATTGGATAAGATTTAAAAATCCCCAAAACTGACACATTGCATAACATGTATATGGTTAGTGTCTATTAAGACTAACTAACTTACTCGTCTTGTAGGTAAGAGTGGTCTCTTTACTAGATCATAATATAAAAAGGCACAAAGTCTATCCACCGACATGGCTAAAAGTGGCCAACACGAGTCGGGTTCCGTATCTCGAAAGGAATTTGAGGGACTTCAGAATTAAATAACAGAGTTGGCTATCCTCCTAAGAGAACAAAGTAAAAATACTCAGGGCCTGACAACGCTCAATCAAATAGAGTCCTCCTCACATGGTGGCAATCAAAGTGCTGACAAAAAGTGAGAAATGAAAATCGCTAAACCTCGATCTAGTCAAAGAACCAACAAAACCCCTGAAATCACATATCTTAGGGAAGATTAGGAAGCTGACGATATCCAAAGGAAAATCCAACAAATGGAAGAAACCATCCGGGCAATAAAACGGGACTGGAAACCTTGGAAGTGTTACCTATTCAGATCTTTGTATATTCCCAGGGGCTAGATATCCTGACAAATTCCAACTCCTAGAGTTTGAAAAGTACAATGGGGCAGACGATCCCTATACGCACTTGAAAGTATACATTGGCAAGCTAGGGTCTTATGCTAAAAATGAAAACCTCAGAATGCAGCTTTTCCAAAAGAGTCTCACTGGAGAGGCTAGGACTGATAGTAGTGTGCATACAAGCCAATCATGTATGATGATAAAGCACATACTTTGTAAACAATCTTATTTATTTATTAATAAAAGTATTAACTTATTAAAGGCATTTAATTATCTACATGGTGCTATTTTTTTATAATTTATAAATAACTCATAGTTTTAAGCAATGCTTTTAGAATCATGATGTTGATCATGCTAATGAGATCTAAATTCTTAGAAAGATTTAAAACAAAAATAGGTCCAAATCGTGGGATTACTAAAAATGGGATTAGTAAATCCGGATAGATTGGTACATATGTTGCTTGCTCATTGGATGAGGTTGATTGATCTCATAATCATTTGTGTGGAGACACTAAAGCAAGTATGTAGGTGCTTATGGAGAATAAGTTCACTGAACGTGACTCGCTATGGAATACCTAATGGAGTTTTACTCGGCTGTCAATTGGAATTCCTAATGTGGTAGTAGTACAAGTGATCCTTGGACTTAAGATCATCATAGTATCTTATATGTAATGAATTATACTTTGACTTATTTCTTAAGGCTCTTTAGGGTATATAAAAGGGTATGCTTGGGTATAATGAGTTACATATGAAGATAATGAATGATCAATAAAGAATCTACCACCTCTAGTAAAAGAGGAGATATGTCTTATGTGATTCGTTAAATGGCAACCCAGGAATCTTTGGCCAAGGTAGAATGAAATTAGAAAGGAGTTTCTAATTTGCATTATATGGAGTTGTGCATCTTCTAATCGAAATACATATAATTAAATAAAATAAGACTTGACAGTAAATCCATGTCTTATATTTAATTGGGACATTGTATGGTGGAATGATTGAATTGTACGGTAATTATTAACTCACAAGTTCTTTTATGATTAATATTGAAATATATATTATCTGGAAAGTCATTGATCGCTAGGGAGGCTTATCCCGATTATAGAATATATGTTATTTATTTAAATAGATTATTAGTTTAATTTATTTATTTAAATAAGATTAGAATTGTTCTAATTGATTTATTCACAATCGGTTTAATATGGAGAACCTAAAGGGTCACGCCATAAAAGGAAGAAAAATTATTTAGGAAGATAATGGCATAATCGTAATAATATATTAAGTGTAATTAATTTAATCTATGATGATAGAATAAATTAAATAGCTTAATGTTTATTATTTAATATTTTAGAAATATTAATTATAAATTAATAAGAGAAGTCTTATTAATATTATTATTACAATTATTATTATTTTAATTCTAAAGAAGTTTAGGAATTAATTTAATATTAGTACTCTCAATTATTCCTAATGAGATTAGGAGAAAAATTAATTAAAGGTGTTTAGTTAATTAAATCTCAATATGTTGGGAAGCCTAATTAATTAAAAGGGTTTAATTAATTAATAGTAGAAACCCAATTCTAATTAGATTAGTAGGGTTAACCTAGTATCTATATAAGAGAGTCTTATATCATATATAAGAGAGTCTTATATCAAATATAAGAGATACGTGATTCCAAGAGTTGGAGAGTACAACATATTTTCTACAGAGAATAGAAAAAGGGTTTAGCCAACCACCCATCTTCCTGCGTTATTCCTCTTCCTTGGTGGATCAGCTCTAGAGGCTAAACACTTGGGTGGCTAACGTTGATCAAAGGAAGGAGCCACCACAAGAGATTCAAGGAGATCCAAGGAGAGCAAAGAGTAGAACTCATACATGTGGAAGCTAGATTCTACAAGGGTATGATTATGATCTTCCAACTTTTCTTTTATTGATAATTGAGCACAAAGCATGATCATGGCATGGGTTTGTATAAAATTTTTAAAACCTTAATTATCGCACTTCCGCCCTTATTTATATAATTTGATTGCATGTATGCGCGTACAAACCCAACAGTTGTATCAGAGTCTAACTTTGTGCTAATTATCAATTTTATGATTCCATGTATAAATTGATGTAAGATTGGATCGAATTTTTTGGACAAAAATCGAATTCTGCAGATTTTGTGATGAACAGCCCAGTTGCGCCGCTGCCCATTTCATTATGGGCGCAGCTGCGCCGTTCTGTAAAATCGTTTTGTTCAGAAAGGCAGCGCAGCTGCGCCGCGCCCCAGATCATTCTGGGCGTAGCTGCACCAGCCCCTGGACAGAAACTGAAATTCTGATTTTATTAATTAATAAATGGTTTATTTAATTTATAAAAGTTTAAAGTAAAGGAGTTTATTTTATTTGAAATACGATTTCAGATTGCTAAAATTAAAGGATTTTAATTTGGATTAGTTTTTGATTAAAATAAAAGAGTTTATTTTGTTTTAAAAATAAAATTTAGCAAAACTTTTGTCCATTAAATGACATCGATCCATATATAGAATGGGTTTATTATTCATGAGATGAATGGTTATTTATTGATGCATATGTTGATGTGTATGATAATAATTGGGGTTGATTATGGACTATTGACCAATGTGATTGGATTTTATTTTAGTTGAATGCATGAATGAATGGGTTTTATTAAATGGGGTCTGCGTACCTCGTTTTCCCTGGTTTTTCTAGATGTAAATTCTATCTCCCTCCTATGTACTTTCCCTTGACTGCTGATCAAGGTTTCTATTTAATTTAAATAGTTTATGAAATAGAGATAGTTAGAATTATCTTGAAGAAATTGGAGACTAAGGAGCAAGGAGCGCGTGAAGACCTATTTGTATGGAGACTGGGTTTAAACGTAATAGTTACGTTTAAATTTAAATTCTTGCACTCATAGGTTTGACATTTTGGTTCACTTAGTGGCTCTTGTGAACCAAACTAGAATAAAAGTCCATAATCAATCCGGGTAGAATGTAGTATTCTATATGTGCATGCTAAGTATTATATATATATATTATATTTTATACAAACATGCTTCGCATATTTAATAAAATGACTCGTATTATATATATATATATATATATATATATATATATATATATATATATGTGTGTGTGTGTGTGTGTGTGTGTGTGTGTGTGTGTATGTGCGCTAAACAAGACGAGACCAATAATAACATACCCCTCAAAGAAATTATATTAAGTTCGAAGCGTTCAAATGAATTTGGAATATCGAACGTCACCTTCTAGCATGATGAATTAATAGAGTATTAAATATTTAATATGAGCTGTTGTACTGTCCATAAGGCGAGTATTGCGTATTTAAGTTATTAATCTAATCACATTTGATGCTTATCAAGAAAATTGAACAATATAGTCTTGTTGTGCTATCCACAAGGACGAATATTTTTCTTTTTTGAATTTATGAAAGTGCTAGGCTGGACTTAACTTAAATAATTTTAGTTCGGATGTGCACGCACTTGACCATTATGATTAAAGAGGCAAAATAAAAGGAGTTACATGTTGATGTAATTGACAGGAGTTGCATACCTATTTATTTATATATCGTTGGTTGTGCTATCCACAAGGCTATATACATTTGAAATGGGATCCTTATTCTCAGTAGTAAATTTTTAATTAGATGTTGTCGAAATATATAAGTGAGGGTAATATAGTTTGATGAAAATAGTGGGAGATACCAATTTAAAATAAAGACCTAAATTTATTTTGGTATGTAAAATTAATTAAATGAATGTTTGCTAAAATGTTGTCTTTTCACATGCAGAATTTAAAAATATCAAAATCACTTATTTCACTGCGTAGCATACTTGATGCTAATAAACTTACCGGGCCGAATTACACGAACTGGTTAAGAAGTTTGAGAATAGTTCTCACTGCTGAAAAGATTTCTTATGTCCTAAATTCACATGTCCCTGAAACAGTTTCGAAAACAGCCACTGAGGAAGAGATTGCCACCTTTACAAAATGGCAAGATGATCCATCTGTGGCTCAATGCATCATGCTTGCATCCATGAATAACGAGCTTCAGAGTCAGCACAAAAACATGGATGCTCCTACTATGTTGCTTCACCTCAAGGTGTTGTATGGTGAACAAAGTAGGACTGCTAGATATGAGATATCTAAGGAGCTCTTCCAATCTCGGATGACCGAGGGCACAGCCGTCGAGACTCATGTCTTAAGGGTGATCAATCTGATTTAACGCCTTGGATAGCTTGTGTGACACCCCCAAATCCGGGTACTTCGTTTTCACATGATTTGGTGTTCACTTTCTAATATAACATATATCTACCCAATGAATAATGAAAAATAAATTACAACTTAAATTAAAATAACTACATCTCCCTTAAAACAAGGGTTACAACCTTCTCAAAATCAATCCCAGGGTTACTCTAACCTTGACATGAATATAATAAAGTGCGGAAATAAAACATAACATTCAATTATTACAATCATTCTCAATTAAATAAAAAAAAACAAGTCTTCACTTGCTTTGCTTTCCCTTGCCCTTACTTGTAGACGGAGCATCAGCGTTATCAACCTTAACTGAAATTGTTATTTAATGCAAGAGTGAGCAAACCACAGCTCACTGGAGTTTAACAATAATATAGACATGAAAGAATATCATTAAGAAAATCTGAACAACTTAACTTGCTTCAATAATAAAGAATTGAATAATAATTCTCTATCAATATTAAAATTTGGATATAGAATTTATCTGAGGGTCATACGACCTTTGAACTCTTGTCCTAGGTTATAAATATTTCTATTTAAACCTTTAACAGTCAATACGACTATGGACCTTAACTCGTACTTAGGGGGATCAGCCCTTCGTACCATGTATTGTGCACAACCATCTTAACGCTATGCGTAGTAACCTCCCCTAGTAAATAGGGTTGTTCAACTCAGTAATTTGAATTCAAGTCCGCCCCAAAGAAAGTTTGGTTTGGATAAGCTTACAAGGGTAATTTAGAATTCACGTTCATCAACTAAGGATTAGTTGAATCGACTTCCAACAATTCAAAATAAAAGAATTATGAATTAACATATGCTTTAGAATCAACTTAAAACATTTAAAATAATAACTGGATCTTACCTGAACAATAAGTTAAGACCATTTCAATTAAATAAACAATTGTCCAATACTGAAATGGAAAGGACATTCTCAACAATGAATATATGAATTCAAGAGATCATATAAAATCAATACAAGATTAGGGTTTAGAAAATTTGCGTAAAATTAACGAGTTTAGGGTTTAGAAGACTTGCCTCAAGCGCAAGCTACTTAACACAATTCACGTACTTTAACACTTCCTACACATATATATTCAATCACAATAACCTAAATTAGTTAACACGTAACTAATTCACATAAGTGGTTAACCCTCATGGGTAACTCACATTCTAATTAAATAGTAATAATAATCAACCATCACATAGTTAATTACATCACCTACATATTCACATAATTAAATTAATTATGTATTTAACTCAATTATAATTAAACAATTATAATTCAAACACTTAATCAAATTATAATTACTTAAATTATCATTACCTTTTAAATTATAAATAATTTATAATTTAAAATCAATTAAACCACATTCATGCATTTATAATTACACAATTTATAATTAATTATGTAATTATCAATTAAAAATTCACAATTAAACATGCATTTATTAAATTATAATTACATAAATTAAAATTTAAATTAAAATAATTAAACTTCTATACCTTATAATTTCACAAAATTTATAATTTAAATTACACATTTACTCTTAATTATAATTAATAAAATTATAATTAAGTAACTTATTAAACAATTATAGTTTTCAATACCATATTAGGTTTTCAAAAAAAAATTTATTTTCCAAACATGAAATTATCATAATCATATAACAACATGTTATATCATTCAAAATATATATCCCCTTATCCATGAAAAATTAAACTAAGGTCTTTAAAATAAACTGTACAAGCAAGCAAAACTCATTGCCCAAGCACTGTGCCCGGCGCAGCTGCGCAGCCAGCTACCTTTAAACCGGCGCAGCTGCGCAGGGAAGGAATCTGGGAAGGACAAGCGGCGCAGCTGCGCTGCTCCTGGCCTTGCTGCCGGCGCAGCTGCGCAGCAACTCGGCCAGACGCAGACAGCCACGTTACTCTGCTTCACCGATTAACCCATACAAGTCAACAACGCCAAAAATACAGTACTATAGACTCTGTAAAACATATATACGCTATTACACATATATAAAGCATGCTTCCAAAATACAAAATCATTTAAACAATGATAATCATAAGTTTTGAAAATCTATTTTGGCCATTTTTTTATGAAAACTCATATTTTCATAAAATAATTCTCTGTAATAAAATTTTCTTACCAATTCCACCTATAAAACATGCATTATGTTTGAAATTGAAGATATTATCACAACAATTCTAAATAGGCATATTAACACACAATCAAATCATAACTTTTACTCTAAAATTGGCCAATAACATACAAACTCATAAGAACATCAATTTCTCCATTAAAACATGTTCTGACAAAATTTTGATTTCTGAAAATCCTTGATCATGACATACAATTCATATAATAACCATTATAAACACAATTTATATATGTACATCATATTTGTATAACTTTCATGCTAAATCATAAACACAGAGAACTCATATTCATGAATATTATAAAGAAAACACATAGAAATATAATTTAATTGAAATAATACCCTTTTTGCTTAGATGATTGAAGAAGAATATGATAGTTATTCTCTTCAAGCTTCTCAAGCTATACCTTTTCTCTCTATCTTCTTCTCTGTTATTATTCCTCTCTGCTCTCTCTTTTCTTCTTAGTCTTAGGCTTAAACTAACGTAGTTTTTCCTTACGTAGTATATAGATATATAACTGACATATATTAATAATATACGTACTAACTAATATTTAATAATCCAATTAAATTAGGAGTTACAAAATTTAAAAGTCCTTTTGGCTTGTTTGGCAACAGGAAAATTAGAAACTAGTTTTACTAACTTAGGCATGGTTTAGGTAAATTAGGTTTAAGCTAGTTTAAGGGCCCTGTTTGGCAACAGTCTTTTAAAACAAAAGCAAGGGCCTTGTTTGTTTAAAATCATTTAAAATATTTTTTCTTTATTTTAATAAATTATTTGACGCATACTTTAATGTCACATTTTAATTAATTAAATATTAATCATCTAATTTAATCAATTAAAATCTAACATCAATAAATCACATAAAATTGTCAACTAATTATAATTACTCGCTAATTATAATCCATGTAACACTTCATCACATATCTCATCTAATTTAATTATCTCAATTAAATTAGAACTATAATATAAAATTAATATATATTAATTAAATTAAATATTGCACACTCATTTAATTAATATATACACTTAATTAAATCACTCCATAAATCACATAATTTATTTATTTAACTCAATAAATAAATCACATAAAATATTTATTTAATTTAATAAATATTTAAAATTAAATATAAAATCACAATCGTTACAATCTTCTCTCCTTAAAAGGATTCTGTCCCCAAAATCACAAAAAAAAATAAAAAAAATAAATAAATTCTCGTCTATTACATTCTTCCCCCCTTAAAAGGATTCTGTCCCCAGAATCAGTATATAAGGGGTTACACAAAACTAATCAAATAAATGCGAATAAGATTTCATCATAACATCTTCGAGTTCCCACGTAGCTTCTTCAGCACTGTGGTTTCTCCAAATTACCTTAACAGAAGGTATCAATTTATTCCTAAGTACTTGTTCCTTTCTATCAACTATTTAAACAGGCACTTCTTCATACGTTAAGTCTTTATCAAATAGCAAAGGTTCATATTCTATTACATGTTTATAATCGTGCTTGTAAGGTCTTAATACAGAAATATGAAAGACATTATGTATATTCTCGAGCTCCGGAGGTAATGCAATCTCGTAAGCAACCTCGCCCACCTTTCGTAGTACCTCAAAAGGTCCAATGAATCGGGGACTCAGCTTCCCCTTCTTACCGAATCGAATTTTCCCCTTCCAGGGAGATACTTTCAGGAACACGAAACTTCCTGGTAAGAATTCTCGGTTCTGTCGATGTAAATCGGCATACTTCTTCTGTCTGTCTTAAGCAGCAACTAATCTCGTTCTGATCAGCTTTACAATTTCGGCGGTTTGTTGTACCAATTCTGGTCCCAACAATTGACGTTCACCGGCTTCATCCCAGCACAAAGGAGTTCTGCATTTTCTACCGTATAACGCTTCGTAAGGCGGCATACCAATACTTGCATGATGACTATTGTTGTAGGCGAACTCTACCAATGGTAGATGATCCTCCCAGCTTCCTTTGAAGTCCATCACACAAGCTCTTAGCATATTCTCAAGTGTCTGAATTGTTCTTTCGCTTTGTCCATCAGTCTGAGGATGATACGTTGTACTCATTCGCAATTGCGTTCCTATACCTTCTTGCAAACGCTTCCAGAAATTCGACGTAAAACGCGGATCTCTGTCGGACACAATCGACACCGGAACACCATGTCGAGAAATAATTTCCTTCACGTATAGCTTCGCTAGCTTATCAAGGTTGTACTTAACCCTGATTGGCAGAAAGTGGGCTGACTTCGTCAGTCGATCCACTATAACCCATATCGCATCAAATCCTTTCTGAGTCATTGGAAGACCTACCACGAAATCCATCGTGATATGCTCCCACTTCCACTCTGGAATTTCTAACGGTTGCAGCAGTCCACTTCGTCTCTGGTGTTCTGCTTTGACTTTCTGGCACGTTAAGCACTTCGCAACGCATTTCGCAACGTCCTTCTTCATATTCGGCCACCAGAAATGATTCCTGAGATCCTGGTACATCTTCGTACTCCCAGGGTGAATAGAATATCTAGAACTATGAGCTTCGCTCAAAATCTCCTCTTTGACCTCTGGTACTGGCGGTACCCATATTCTACCTTCAAACCGCAACAGTCATTCGTTACCGATCTTGAATTTGAACTCTTCGCCTTCGGTTATCCTCTTCCGAATCTTTTCACATTCTTCATCATTGAATTGTGCTTCTTTCACCTTATCTACTAGAGTAGAACCATTGGTTACTTGAAACAACAACTCATCTGATTCCTTCGGAAACTTCACTTCCAATTCTAATCTAGCCATTTGTTCTATCAACTGATCCTGATCAGTTAATACGTTCAGCTTCTCCCGACCTTTCCTGCTTAAAGCGTCAGCGACAATGTTAGCTTTACCTGGATGGTAAAGTATCTCGCAATCGTAGTCTTTAATCAGCTCCAACCATCTTCTTTGGCGCATGTTCAAATCCTTCTGGGTAAATATATACTTCAGACTCTTGTGATCTGTGTATATTTCACACTTCTCTCCATATAAGTAGTGCCTCCAAATCTTCAGGGCAAACACTACTGCCGCCAATTCTAGATCATGGGTCGGATACCCCTTCTCGTAATCCTTCAGCTGACGTGACGCATAGGCAATGACTTTACCGCTCTACATCAATACACAGCCTAATCCTTTATGTGAGGCATCGCTATATACTACGAAATTTTCGGAACTATCTGGTAAAGACAATACAGGCGCAGTACTCAGCCTCTTCTTCAGCTCTTGAAAACTCTCCTCACACTTCTCCGTCCAAACAAACTTAACTGTTTTATGAGTCAAATTCGTCAACGAAGTTGCGATTCTAGAAAAGTCTTGGATAAATCTCCGGTAATAACCTGCCAATCCCAAGAAACTCCTCACTTCGGACGGCGTCTTTGGCTGTTCCCAATTTATAACAGCTTCATCCTTCGACGGATCTACCGAAATACCATCCTTGTCGATCACGTGGCCAAGAAATTGAACACGTTCCAACCAAAATTCGCATTTCGAGAATTTAGCGTAAAGCCTCTCTCGTCTCAGGGCTTCTAAGGTTAGTCGTAAGTGTTCAGCATGCTCCTCCTTGGTCTTGGAATAAACCAGGATGTTATCTATGAACACTACCACGAACTTGTCTAGAAATGGCTTGAACACCCTATTCATTAGGTCCATAAATGCAGCTGGGGCATTCGTGAGACCAAATGACATCACTAAGAACTCGTAATGACCATACCTAGTTCTAAAAGTCGTTTTCGGTATATATTATTTCTCACCTTTAACTGATGATACCCGCTTCTCAAATCAATTTTTCAGAAGTACCTCGCACCCTTCAGTTGATCAAACAAGTCATCGATCCTAGGTAAAGGATACCTATTCTTGATCGTAACTTTATTCAACTCTCTATAATCAATGTAAAGACGCATCGACCCATCCTTCTTCTTCACGAATAAGACAGGCGCTCCCCACGGCGAAACGCTTGGTTGAATATACTTCTTGTCCAGTAATTCTTGCAGTTGAATCATCAATTCTTTCATCTCGACTGGAGCCATTCGGTACGGAGCCTTCGAAATCGGAGCAGTTCCCGGCGCTAGATCGATCACGAACTCTGTCTCCCTATCTGGCGGAAGTCCTGGTAAATCGCTCGGAAAAACGTCCACAAATTCCTTAACTACCGATATCTCCTCCACCTTCGGGCTTTCCTTATGCGAATCTACTATGTAGGCTAGATATCCTACACAGCCTTGCGTTAGAAGTTTCTTGGCTTGCATAATCGTCAGAAAACTCGCTTGCCTAGGCGATTTGCTACCATAGAACACCAACTTCAACGGAGTCGTAAGGTTTACCGACTTCTTCTGACAGTCGATTACCGCCCCATGGTTGAACAACCAATCCATACCCAGTATAACGTCGAATTCCCCAAGTTTTATCGGAATCAAATCTACTCTAAGCTCCTGACCCTTAATGTCCAATCTACAGTTCTTATAAACGCTCCTAACAGGAATAACCTCCCTATTCGCAATCTCTATGTTCAAAGGGTAAATTAACTCCTCTACAGGTAAGTCTAGGGTTCTAGCAAAATCATCAGATATGAATGAGCAAGTAGCACCCGAATCAAATAATACATATGCATTTATACTATTGACCGGAATAATACCCGACACCACATCTTTTGATTGCACAGCATCCTGCACCGTCACATTGAATGTCCGTGCAGTGGGTCGAACAGCTTGCAATGGTGCAGCGATAGTAACGGTACTGCCGCTTCCATTCCCTCCGCTCCCTGTTGACCCTGCCGTCAGCTTCTTCGGGCAGTTGCAAGCCATGTGATCTTTGGATCCACATGTAAAGCAAGCTCCTTTCTTCGGTTTTGGGCAATTAGGCGCGATGTGGCCTTCCTGACCACAGTTGAAGCACACCCGCTTCCCCTTCATGCACACGCCAGTGTGATTCTTACCGCATGTAGCACATGCTTCGAACTTCCTCTTCTGCTGGCTTCCTTGCTGACTCCGAGCAGAGATATTATCAAACCAGTTCCTCTTCTGGTTCACAGTGCTGCTACCCCCAGACTTGGTTTCTACCTCATTCTTCTTCTTCTTATCTTGGTTGAACTTCGTCACCACTTCGCTTCCTCCCTCAGCAAGTATGGCCTTCTCCAGCACCGCTGCAAAGGTATTCAGCTGGAACATGGAAACCTTGCTGTAGAGCCAAGGCTTTAGTCCCCGCTCAAACCTTCTCGCTTTCCTAGCGTCAGTGCTGACCTGGTATGTAGCGAACCTGGCCAACTCGTTAAACTTAGCGGCATACTCAGACACCGTCATCCCTCCTTGCTTAAGTTCTAGGAACTAGACCTCCATCTGGTCCTGCGAACTCACTGGAAAAATACATCTCGTAGAACATTTCCTTGAAACGTTCCCACGTGATGACTCCCTCTCCCTCTCGAGTCTTGTTAGCCTGCCACCAAAAACTTGCATCCGACTTCAACACGAAAGCCGCGAACGTTGTCTTTTGGTCTTCTCCTACTCTAGCCACGTCAAATACCTTCTCCATTTCCATAACCCATGTCTGAGCTTTGATAGGGTTAGTCGATCCTTTGAACTCAGGCGGTCCTACTGCCTTGAATTCCTTAAAAGTAGTATCCTGCACCTGCGGCTGATTCGCAAGAGCTCCTGTCAACAGGTTCACCAACTGCTGAACCGAATTGGGATTCGTTCCCTCGTTATTGTTGTTGTTCGTCGAACCCTCGGGATTTTGACGTGTTACTCTTCTTCTAGGAGGCATTTTCTGTTAAGAAAATATTATTATTGGACCCTTTATTCAATTATTAAGTATCCAAGTTCATACTTAAACGTTTAAATAATTCAATTCACATAGAACACCAAGCATGTCCATAAACTTCTTTTATTCATCAGTCGTAGTTTTAAAAACATCAACCAGATAGCATTTCTGCCATTTACATCATCCTTCCTAAACTGGAAAAGTTGCAGGATTATATTATTAACTCATCCCATTCTTATCTCAAATTATGGAATTTTCGTTACTTATTAGAAAACATGCAATACATAACAAACTCTACCACTACTGTTACTACTACCACTACTACCACTTCCTTGGCATATTAATGCGTCTCACAGCCTCTCTGCGTTCCTCTTCCATTACCCGAAATGCCGTTCTTCGGTCCACCACATACCACGGTAAACCTTGGAACTGAGCTGGGTAGCAGAAAATACGATCCTGAGCTCTCTCTATCGCCGTATGAAAAGCATATTCCGTTTCCCTCAGCTTGGCCCTCTTGGCTTCAGCTTCACCTTCAGCTCGATCGGCTCGTTGATTAGCCCTAAAGCTTGACTCTTCAGCTCTGGCATGCTTCCTCGACTCCTCCTGGATGTCTTGCTTCAGTTTCGCCAGTTCAAATCGAGCAGCATCTCTCTCGACCTCCATATGTATCAGGTTCCACTGTGCATCTCCTAGTTCACTATCCATCTCTTCGATAGTCTCGTCCCGCTGCTGAATAGTCTCCTCGAGATCTCTTACTCGTCCCTGAAGTTCCACATTGCTATCGTAGACTGCCTCGTACATCTCAGCACTAGTAGAGTGAGGTGGGAATTCCTCCTCGGGATCCTCTTCCTCCTCTTCCTCCTCTTCAGACTCGTCCTCATCCTCATCCTCTGGAATAGGTGTCAGCTCACGCTCCCGACCAGCTACGGTGATCACTGGAGATGGCTCTCTCCTAACCAGCTGCTCCCAGACAATATGTATGTCACGGGGCTCTTCCTCTCTAGGCACCTGAGGTACATTCTCTCTAGCCTGACTAGGTTCTCCAACGTTCGACATCCTGACAAAAGAATTTTAAAGTTCATTATTACGTGATAATGAATCGCCACTCTTCGAATATTAAAATGTAAACACATAGACACATAAGGTAGTTTATTATCTTTACCTAGCATCACTATCTTTTCGATCTTACCATAAGGCTACTACCTAAGGTTTTTTTTCCCACCTAAGGTTTCATAACCTACAGCTTTGATACCAACCTGTAACACCCCCAAATCCGGGTACTTCGTTTCCACATGATTTGGTGTTCACTTCCTAATATAACATATATCTACCCAATGAATAATGCAAAATAATTTACAACTTAAATTAAAATAACTAAATCTCCCTTAAAACAAGGGTTACAACCTTCTCAAAATCAATCCCAGGGTTACTCTAACCTTGACATGAATATAATAAAGTGCGGAAATAAAACATAACATTCAATTATTACAATCATTCTCAATTAAATAAAAAAAAAACAAGTCTTCACTTGCTTTGCTTTCCCTTGCCCTTACTTGTAGACGGAGCATCAGCGTTATCAACCTTAACTGAAATTGTTATTTAATGCAAGAGTGAGCAAACCACAGCTCACTGGAGTTTAACAATAATATAGACATGAAAGAATATCTTTAAGAAAATCTGAACAACTTAGCTTGCTTCAATAATAAAGAATTGAATAATAATTCTCTATCAATATTAAAATTTGGATATAGAATTTATCTGAGGGTCATAAGACCTTTGAACTCTTGTCCTATGTTATAAATATTTTTATTTAAACCTTTAATAGTCAATACGACTATGGTACTTAACTCGTACTTAGGTTAAATTTGGGTTTGTACGTAACGCAATCATGCAATCAAATCACATAAATAGGGCGGAAGCGTAAAAATTAGGTTTTCAAAAATTTATACAAATCCATTACCATGATCATTCTTGTGCATCAATTATCAGTGAATGAAAAAGGAGAAAAACAGAATTATACCTTTGAAGATCCAAGCTTCCTCAGGTACAAGTTTTACTCCTTTGATTCCTTTGATTCCTCTGTAGTGGCTCCTTTCCTTGATCAATGTCAGCCACCCAAATGTTTGGCCTCTAACGGTGATCCACCAAGGAAGATGAAGAACTCAGTAAGATGGGTTATTGGCTTAACCCTTGTTTCTATCTCTATAGAATATGTGTACTCCCAACTCTTAAAAAATTCACGTACCTTATTTCTGATATAAGACTCTCTTATATAGATATTAGGTTAACCCTCCTAATCCAATTAGAATAGGGTTTTATTTAATTAATTAATTAATTACTTTTAATTAATTTATATCCTAATCTTTATTAGGATTGAGAGAGAGTATTGATATTATATTAATTCCTAAACTCCTTTAGAATTAAAATAATAATATTAATAAGACTCCTCTTATTAATTTATATTTAATATTTCTAAAATATTAAATAATAAATATTAAGCTATTTAATTTATTCTATCATCATAGATTAAATTAATTATACTTAATGCATTATTGCTATCATGCCATTTTCTTCTTAAATAATTCTTCTTCCTTTTATGGTGCGACCCTTTAGGTTCTCCATATTAAACCGGTTGTGAATAAATCAATTAGAATAATTCTAATCTTTATTTAAATAAATAAATTAAACTAATAATCTATTTAAATAAATAACATTTATTCTACAGTAGGGATAAGCCTCCCTAGCGATCAACGACTTTCCAGATAATATAGATTTCAACATTAATCATAAAAGAACCTGTGAGTTAATAGTTACCGTACAATTCAATCCTTCCACCATACAATGTCCCAATTAAATATAAGACATGGATTTACTGTCAAGTCTTAATTTATTTAATTATATGTATTTCGATTAGAAAATGCACAACTCCAAATAATGCAAATTAGAAACCTCTATCTAATTTCATTCTACCTTGGCCAAGGATTCCTGGGTTGTCATTTAACGAATCACATAGGACATATCTCGTCTTTTACTAGAGGTGGTAGATTCTTTATTGATCATTCATTATCTCCATATGTAACTCATTACACCCAAGCATACCCTATATATGCCTTAAAAGGCCTTAAGGAATTAGTCAAAGTATAATTTGTTACATACAAGATACTATGATGATCTCAAGTCCAAGGATCACATGTACTACTATCACATTAGGAATTCCTATTGACAGGCGAGTAAAACTCCATTAGGTATTCCATAGCGAGTCACGTTCAGTGAACTTATTCTCCAATAAGCCCCTACATACTTGCTTTAGTGTCTCCACACAAATGACCATGAGATCAGTCATCCTCATCCAATGAGCAAGCAACATATGTACCAATCTATCCGAATTTACTAATCTCCATTTTAGTAATCCCACAATTGGGAACTATTTTAGTTTTTAAGCTTTCTAAGAATTTAGATCTCATTATCATGATCTCATCATGATTCTAAAAGCATTGCTTAAAACTATGGGTTATTTACATATTATAAAAAACAACACCATGTAGATAATTATATGCCTTAAATGAATATTTTATTAATAAATAAATAAGATTGTTTACAAAGTATGTGCTTTGTCATCATACATGATTGGCTTGTATGCACACTACTATCAATCTCCCACTTGCACTAAAGCCAATCGCCATGGTATCTCATACCCATCTTCTCTAAGTGACGATCAAACTGCTGTTGTGTTAAAGCTTTAGTAAATGGATCTGCAATGTTGTCTTGAGAGTCTACACGCTCCAAGGTGACGTCTCCTCTTTCAATGATCTCCCTGATCAAGTGAAATCGTCGCAACACGTGTGTAGATTTCTGATGAGACCTGGGTTCCTTAGCCTGTGCAACCACTCCGGTGTTGTCACAGTATACGGGAACTGCTTCTCCAATGCTAGGAACCACACCAAGTTCAGTTATGAACTTCTTCATCCAAACAGCTTCCTTTGCAGCTTCACTTGCAGCTATATACTCTGCCTCTGTCACTGAATCAGCAACCGTTTACTGCTTGGAACTCTTCCAACTCACTGCACCTCCGTTCAAGGTAAACACATACCCTGAAACAGATTTACTGTCATCTTGGTCTGTTTGAAAACTTGAGTCCGTGAATCCCTCGAGTTTTAATTCAGACCCACCGTAGACAAGAAAAATATCTTTAGTCCTTCTCAAGTACTTTAGGATATTTTTCACTGCCTTCCAGTGCTCTTCTCCTGGATTCGACTGGTATCTGCTTGTTACACTAAGTGCGTGAGCAACATCCGGTCTAGTACATATCATACCGTACATGATAGATCCTATTGCAGAAGCATAAGGGATCTTACTCATACGGTCTCTCTCCTCAGGTGTCTTTGGGGCCTGTTTCTTGGAGAGATTTATTCCATGGCTCATCGGCATGAGACCTCTTTTGGAATCTTCCATGCTAAACCTCTTTAGTATCGTATCAATGTATGTTCCTTGGGATAAGCCGAGCATCCTTTTAGATCTATCTCTATAGATCTTTATCCCTAAAATATAGGATGCTTCACCCAAGTCCTTCATGGAGAAGTTTTTAGATAACCAGATTTTAATGGATTGTAACATAGGAATGTCATTCACTATCAGTAATATATCATCAATATATAATACAAGGAATGATACTGCGCTCCCACTAACCTTCTTGTATACACATGGTTCATCCTCGTTTTTGATAAAATCAAACTCTTTGATTGTCTCATCAAAACGAATGTTCCATCTACGAGAAGCTTGCTTCAACCCATAAATGGATCGTTGTAGCTTACAGACTTGATTTGTTCTAACTTTTGAAATAAATCCCTCTGGCTGTGTCATATACACATCCTCCTCAAGTTTCCCATTGAGTAAGGCCGTTTTCACGTCCATCTGCCAAAACTCATAGTCGTTGTAAGCTGCAATCGCAAGCAAAATCCGAATGGACTTAAGCATGGCTACTGGTGAGAAGGTTTCATCATAGTCAACTCCTTGTCTTTGTTTGAAACCTTTTGCAACCAGTCGGGCCTTATAGGTCTCTACCTTTTCGTTTGCTCCAGTCTTTTTCTTAAAAACCCATTTACACCCAATAGGTTTAATACCTTCAGGTGGTGAAACCAAAGAACATACTTTGTTTTCATACATGGAGTCCATTTCGGATTTCATGGCTTCAAGCCATTTCGCTGAGTCTTTATTACTCATAGCCTGTTCGTAATTCACTGGATCATCATCATTCATGATGTGTACCTCATCGTTATCCTCTATAACGAATCCATACCTCTCAGGTAACTTCGGTACTCTTCCAGATTTACGAACAGGGTGTGGTACAGTAGGTTCTTCTACTTGGTTAGGTACCTAACTTTGGTCCGTGGTAACTTGTGGTTCTTGAACTTCTTCAAGATATATCTTGCTCCCACTGACCCCTTCATGGATAAACTCTTTCTCCAAGAAGGTATCATGTTTCGCAACAAACACCTTTTGATCAGTTGGATGATAGAAATAATACCCTACGGTTTCTTTAGGGTATCCCACAAATCTACACTTATCGGATTTAGTCTGTAGCTTATCATTTTCAAACTTTTTGACATAAGCTGGACAACCCCAAGTCTTAACGTGCTTAAGATTTGGTTTTCTCCCTTTCCACATCTCATATGGAGTCTTTGGGGCGGATTTGGTAGATACCTTGTTAAGTAGGTATGCAGCCGTTTCTAGGGCATATCCCCAGAAGGAAATTGGAAGGTCGGTAAAACTCATCATGGATCGAACCATGTCCAACAGTGTTCGATTTCTCCTTTCAGATACTCCATTTAACTGTGGTGTACCTGGAGGAGTCCATTGTGAGATTATACCATTTTCTCTGAGACAATTGAGAAACTCACTACTTAAGTATTCTCCACCTCGATCTGATCGAAGTATCTTAATACTCTTGCCCGTTTGTTTCTCTACTTCACTTCTGAACTCTTTGAACTTTTCAAATGATTCTGATTTGTATTTCATTAAATACACATATCCAAATCTTGAGTGATCATCAGTGAAAGTAATAAAATAAGAATACCCACCCCGTGCACTTGTTGTCATAGGTCCACAAACGTCTGTGTGAATCAATGCCATCAACTCTGTAACTCTCTCTCCTTTTCCACTAAAAGGAGATTTAGTCATTTTACCCATGAGACAAGATTCACAAGTTGGATATGATTCATAATCAGATAGCTCGAGGAGCCCATCTTTATGCAACTTGGATAATCTTGTTTCATTGATATGACCGAGTCTACAGTGCCACATATAGATATAATTAATATCATCTCTTTTCCTTTTCAAAATTTGTTCAATTTGAAATATATTTTCTTGTAAGTCAAGTGTATAAAGTCCATTTCGCAAATTTTCAATATCATATAAAACATCGTCTTTATAAATGGAACAACCATTGTTCTTTATAATAACGTCAAAACCTTCCATATCCAATACAGAAATTGAAATAATGTTTTTAATAATATTCGGAACATAATAACAATTATTAAGATAAATGGATTTGCCCGAAGGTATTGCTAAACAATAAGTTCCTACAGCTAATGCAGCAACTTTTGCTCCATTTCCCACTCGTAGGATCACCTCATCTTTGTTCAGCTTTCTACTTCTGACCAGTCCCTGCACAGTATTACATATGTGAGAACCACAGCCGGTATTCAATACCCAAGTAGAATTATGACTTTCAAAAAAATTAATTTTAATCATAAACAAACCTTGATTGGAAGTCGAAGCTTCTCCAAGCTTCTTCTCTGCTAGAAACTTCTTGCAGTTCCTCTTCTAATGTCCCGGCTCATTGCAATGAAAGCACATTCCTTTAGCTGGTTCAGGTTTTTTTTGCTCCTTTTCTTTCCCTTTTCCCGTAGCCTTCTTAGATTTCTTCTTTTCAGAAGACACCTTGGGCCTCTTCCTTTTATTGGAAGAATCCACCATCAAGACATGGTTCTTCTTGGATGAGAAGTGACCTTCTGTAGTTTTCAGCATGTTAAGTAGCTCAGGTAAGCTGACATCTAGCTTATTCATGTGAAAATTAACCACAAACTGCGAGAAGGTCTCAGGGAGTGACTGCAAGACCAAGTCTTGACTCAACTCCCCATCCCTGACGAACCCAAGCTGTCCAAGGCGTTCAATCAAATTGATTACCTTCAGAACATGAGTCTCAACGGCAGTGCCCTCGGTCATCCGAGATCGGAAGAGCTCCTTAGATATCTTATATCTAGCAGTCCTACTCTGTTCACCATACAACTCCTTGAGGTGAAGCAGCATAGCAGGAGCATCCATTTTTTTCGTGCTGACGCTGAAGCTCGTTATTCATGGATGCGAGCATGATGCATTGAGCCACAGATGCATCATCTTGCCACTTATTGAAAGTGGCAATCTCTTCCTCAGAGGCTGTTTCTGAAACAGATTCAGGGATAGTGGAATTTAGGACATAAGAAATCTTTTCAGCAGTGAGAACAATTCTCAGATTTCTTAGCCAGTCCTCATAATTCGGGCCGGTAAGCTTATTTGCATCAAGTATGCTTAACAGTGAAATTAGTGATTTTGACATTTTTAAAATTCTGCATGTGAAAAACAACATTTTAGCAAACATTCATTTTATTAATTTTGCATACCAAAATAAATTTAGGTCTTTATTTTAAATTGGTATCTCCCACTATTTTTATCAAACTATATTTTCCTCACTCATATAGTTCGGCAACATCTAATTAAAGATTTGCTAGTGAGATTAAGGATCCCATTTCAAATGTATATAACCTTGTGGATAACACAACAAGCGATATACAAATAAATAGGTAGACAACTCTTGTCAATTACATCACCATGTAACTCCTTTTATTTTGCCTCTTAAATCATAATGGTCATGTGTGTGCACATCCGAACTAAAATGATTTAAGTTAAGTCTAGCCTAGCACTTCCATAAATTCAAAAAAGAAAAATTTTCGTCCTTGTGGATAGCACAACAAGACTAGATCGTTCAATTTTCTTGATAAGAATCAAATGTGATTAATTAACATCTTAAATATTCAATACTCGCCTTGTGGATAGCACAACAAACTCATATTAAATATTTAATACTCTATTAACTAATCATGCTAGAAGGCGACGTTCGATATTCCAAATATCATTTGAACGCTTCATACTTAATAATATTTCTTTGAGGAGTTTGTTATTATTTGTCTCATCTTTTTAAGCGCGCATGCACATATATATATAAAATACGCGTCATTTTATTAAACATGCGAAGCATGTTTGTATAAAATATAATATATATAATATTTAGCATGCAATATAGAATACTATATTCTACCCGGATTGATTATGGACTTTTATTCTAGTTTGGTTCACTAGAGCCACCAAGTGAACCAAAAGGTCAAACCTAGGAGTGCAAAAGGTCAAACCATGCCTAAGTTAGTAAAACTAGTTTCTAATTTTCCTGTTGCCAAACAAGCCAAAAGGACTTTTAAATTTTGTAACTCCTAATTTAATTGGATTATTAAATATTAGTTAGTACGTATATTATTAATATATGTCAGTTATATATCCATATACTACATAAGGAAAAACTACGTTAGTTTAAGCCTAAGACTAAGAAGAAAAGAGAGAGCAGAGAGGAAGAATAACAGAGAAGAAGATAGAGAGAAAAGGTATAGCTTGAGAAGTTTGAAGGGAATAACTATCATCTTCTTCTTCAATCATCTAAGCAAAAAGGGTATTATTTCAATTAAATTATATTTCTATGTGTTTTCTTTATAATATTCATGAATATTAGTTCTCTGTGTTTATGATTGAGCATGAAAGTTATACAAATATGATGTACATATATAAATTGTGTTTATAATGGTTATTATATGAATTGTATGTCATGATCAAGGATTTTCAGAAATCAAAATTTTGTCAAAACATGTTTTAATGAAGAAATTGATGTTCTTATGATTTTTTATGTTATTGGCCAATTTTAGAGTAAAAGTTATGATTTGATTGTGTTAATATGCCTATTTAGAATTGTTGTGATAATATCTTCAATTTCAAACATAATGCATGTTTTATAGGTGGAATTGGTAAGAAAATTTTATTACAGAGAATTATTTTATGAAAATATGAGTTTTCATAAAAAATGGCCAAAATAGATTTTCAAAACTTATGATTATCATTGTTTAAATGATTTTGTATTTTGGAAGCATGCTTTATATATGTGTAATAGCGTATATATGTTTTACAGAGTCTATAGTACTGTATTTTTGGCGTTGTTGGCTTGTATGGGTTAATCGGTGAAGCAGAGTAACGTCGCTGTCTGCGTCTGGACGAGTTGCTGCGCAGCTGCGCTGGCAGCAAGGCCAGGAGCAATTTATAATTTAATTATAATTATAATTATAATTGAGTTAAATACATAATTAATTATAATTAATTTAAGTAATTATAATTCAAACACTTAATCAAATTATAATTACTTAAATTATCATTACCTTTTAAATTATAAATAATTTATAATTTAAAATCAATTAAACTACATTCATGCATTTATAATTACACAATTTATAATTAATTATGTAATTATCAATTAAAAATTCACAATTAAACATGCATTTATTAAATTATAATTACATAAATTATAATTTAAATTAAAATAATTAAACTTCTATACCTTATAATTTCACAAAATTTATAATTTAAATTACACATTTACTCTTAATTATAATTAATAAAATTATAATTAAGTAACTTATTAAACAATTATAGTTTTAAATACCATATTAGGTTTTCAAAATTTCTTTTATTTTCCAAACATGAAATTATCATAATCATATAACAACATGTTATATCATTCAAAATATATATCCCCTTATCCATGAAAAATTAAACTAAGGTCTTTAAAATAAACTGTACAAGCAAGTAAAACTCACTGCCCAAGCACTGTGCCCGGCGCAGCTACGCAGCCAGCTGCCTTTAAACCGGCGCAGCTGCGCAGGGAAGGAATCTGGGAAGGACAAGCGGCGCAGCTGCGCTGCTCCTGGCCTTGCTGCCGGCGCAGCTGCGCAGCAACTCGGCCAGACGCAGACAGCCACGTTACTCTGCTTCACCGATTAACCCATACAAGCCAACAACGCCAAAAATACAGTACTATAGACTCTGTAAAACATATATACGCTATTACACATATATAAAGCATGCTTCCAAAATACAAAATCATTTAAACAATGATAATCATAAGTTTTGAAAATCTATTTTGGCCATTTTTTATGAAAACTCATATTTTCATAAAATAATTCTCTGTAATAAAATTTTCTTACCAATTCCACCTATAAAACATGCATTATGTTTGAAATTGAAGATATTATCACAACAATTCTAAATAGGCATATTAACACACAATCAAATCATAACTTTTACTCTAAAATTGGCCAATAACATACAAAATCATAAGAACATCAATTTCTCCATTAAAACATGTTCTGACAAAATTTTGATTTCTGAAAATCCTTGATCATGACATACAATTCATATAATAACCATTATAAACACAATTTATATATGTACATCATATTTGTATAACTTTCATGCTAAATCATAAACACAGAGAACTCATATTCATGAATATTATAAAGAAAACACATAGAAATATAATTTAATTGAAATAATACCCTTTTTGCTTAGATGATTGAAGAAGAATATGATAGTTATTCCCTTCAAGCTTCTCAAGCTATACCTTTTCTCTCTATCTTCTTCTCTGTTATTATTCCTCTCTGCTCTCTCTTTTCTTCTTAGTCTTAGGCTTAAACTAACGTAGTTTTTCCTTACGTAGTATATAGATATATAACTGATGTGACACCCCCAAATCCGGGTACTTCAATTTCCACGGGACTTGGTGTTCACTGTACAAATATCATCTATCTATCTACCCATAGTAAATGCAAACCATGAAATAAATAGAAATAATCCTCCCCTTATGGGGTTACAACATCTGAAAAGAAATACATCAATCCCAGGTCGTACTTAACCTTAAATATCAAATGCGGAAATATAAATAATTAAATAAGTTTTACACAACTTTAACATAAGTCTGAAACATAAACACATAAAATAAACAACAAGTCTTCATCACTTGTTGACTTTGCCCTTGCCTTTGCTAGTAGAAGGCTCGTCAGACCTTTCGTTCTTAACTGCAATGTTATTATTACGCAAGAGTGAGCACGGTTGCCCACAAGTATAATAATATGACAACAATATAATAACATGCGAGTGAATCAAGGACATCTGAATAAAGAAACTCAACTTTTGACTCGAGGATAAATAACAGGAATCAAAATATCATCTGAGGGTCATAAGACCTTGAACTATGTCCTAGGTTGTAAAGTGTTTATACTTAAAACCTTTAACAGTCATAAGACTATGGACTCTACTTCTCGTACTTAGGGGGATCAGCCCTTAGTACCATATTGTGCACAATATCTCAACGCTAAAGCGTAAATAATCCCCTTTTACAGGGTTGTTCATCTCAGTTTTGACATCAGAGTCCGCACCAAAGGAAGTTTGGTTTGGATAAGCTCAATAAGTATTTTGGAATTTAGAACGTTCATCAACTATGGACTAGTCGAATCAATAAGGGTTCACTAGTCCTATAAGGTTCAACAATAACATCGATATTCAACTTGAATAATAAATCTCAAGAGTATACAATCGAATAAGTATTGTATCACTGAATCATGCTTTTAAAAGAGTTACAATATGTAATATGAATTTCGAACTTGAACAATTAAAAACACGAGCTTACTCGATATAGAAACACAAGTCTAAGGCTTAATAAATGAATAAATTAGAATTTAGGGAACTTGCTAAATCAATAAGTTAGGGATAGGATACTTGCCTCTTGCACAAGCTACAATTATAATTCACGTTCTTTATTAAACCCTACACATCAATACGTTCACAATACAAATTAATCAATAACTCGATATACGTATCGAATCACACACATCGGTCTTGAGCACGTTATTGGACTATACAATTAACGATTCAAGTCATGTAATTAACTTATTAATTACTCACGTAATATAAGTTATTAACCTCTTATTATATGTTTAATCATGTCTTTATGTTCATTACATTAGGTTTTAAACCACCTCTTAGAACACACGAACACTTAGCAAAAAAAAAATTTCAAATTTCTGCAAGGGGCGCGGCCGCGCGCCAGTTACCCTTGGGACCAGCGCGGCCGCGCGGCAACGCAGACCCAGATTTCCAGTTCGCGAATGACACACAGAGCAACCCAAATAAATCCAAATTAAACTAACGTAATGAATTTAAGGCTACCCATAAGATATAGAATTTACAGAAACATCATACCATGTTCTAAGCATGCTTTTAACACTTTAAATCACGGAATTACACAAATCACAACATTTAATTTCACTATTTTCAATATTTTATAAAGTTTTGAAAGAAAACAAGAATTCAACGTTACGGATTCGTTATAACATCGAATCCATTCGTTTAACTTCCATTTTGTTCGTTTAAATGTACACAATCACATTCAAGTGTTAATTTAAGTTAAATAAACGCATAAGGTGTGTAAATTTTGTACGTAAGGGCCATATGGGCCATATGTACAATTTTTACACTCTGTAACTTTTGAAAACCCAATTATCAACAAAATTCCATGGTGTGATCACTGAAAGTTATGCATATATGGCATATAATATGTTATGGACATCAATTAATATATATATAGCCATATCATGAACAAGTCATCAATTTAGTCTTTTACAGAAAACTTCAAAGTACGTTAATGGAAGTTTTGAAAACTTAATTAAGACGTAATTACATAAAATTGATCACTGTGATTTATGTATACATGGTATAAAACATGTTATAAACATAATTTAACCCATATAAAACCATATAACCAACAATGATTCAAAATTGACGATTACAGAGAACTTCAAAGTACGTAAAAATAGAAAGCTTAAAACTTAATATAACTGAATTTACCCTTGCTAGTTGGTGAAGATGATTCAAGGATGATGATATAAATTTCTCAAATTCTTCTCCCTCAATCTTTTCTCTCAAAATTCTCTCTGACTCTCTAAGTTTTTATTTCCTCTGATATGAATATATGAATTGATATAGTATATATGTATATAAGTATAATACGTATAATATATAATGGGTGAGTGGTTGTCAGTTGGTCCCTTAGTGGGTTAACTGACCAACTCCCCTTAAGGCCTTGCTTGGCTAGCTTAAGGAATCCCTTCTCATTTATTTTAATTAATTTATTATAATATAGTTAATTAATGTCACACCCAATTAAATCAAATAATGCTATTTAAATCAATTAAATAAAATAGCATAAATCTACATTAAATCACATAGTCACATAATTAAAATTCTTATTTATTAATTATGTCTAATCATAAATCTCTAATTAATTAATAAATTAATTAGAATAACATTATGCTTATTAATTAATATATTAATCAAATAAGCTCAATTAAATACATACTTTGAATATAAAAATTCACCACATTAATTTAACTAATGTGACACATATAATTAAATTAATCTACCATAAATTCATCAATTAATTATTTAACTCAATAATTAAATCATCAAAAAATATTTATTTAATTCAATAAATATTCAAAATAAATTACAAAAATCTTGTTTGTCACATCTTTCCCCCCTTAAAAGGATTCTGTCCCCAGAATCACGGTTCAATTAAATTTCGTCCCGTTACATTCTCCCCCCCTTACAAAGATTCTGTCCCCAGAATCGCATAAACAAAAAATTAAGTAAATAAATCTGGGTAATTCTTCATCATATGCTCTTCGAGTTCCCACGTAGCTTCTTCAGCATTGTGGTTCCTCCAAATTACCTTAACAGAAGGTATAATTTTATTTCTGAGGACTTGCTCTTTCCTGTCAACAATCTGAACAGGAATTTCTTCATAGGATAAGTCTTTCTCAAAATGTAGGGGTTCATAATCAATCACATGTTTGTAATCGGGTTTGTAGGGGCGTAAAACTGACACATGAAAGACGTTGTGGACATTCTCAAGCGCCGGAGGTAAGGCTACCTCATACGCAACTTCTCCAATCCTTCGCAGTACTTCAAAGGGTCCAATGAACCTTGGGCTCAATTTTCCCTTCTTACCGAATCTGATCTTCCCCTTCCAGGGAGAGACTTTCAAGAACACATAGCTACCCGATTCAAACTCAACGTTCTTACGGTGTGGATCGGCGTATTTCTTCTGCCTATCCTGAGCTGCTACCAGTCTTGTTCTGATCACTTTGACTATCTCTGCTGTCTGCTGTACCAGTTCTGGACCTAATAGTTGTCTCTCGCCAACTTCATCCCAGTATAGCGGGGTTCTGCATTTTCTTCCGTACAACGCTTCGTAAGGCGGCATGCCAATACTAGCGTGGTAACTGTTGTTGTAACCGAATTCCACAAGCGGTAGGTGATCATCCCAATTTCCTTTAAAATCCATGATGCATGCTCTCAACATATCTTCCAATGTCTGGATCGTTCTTTCACTCTGCCCATCTGTCTGAGGGTGATAAGCCGTACTCATTCTCAACTGTGTCCCCATGCATTCTTGTAGTCGCTTCCAGAAGTTCGATGTGAAGCGCGGATCTCTGTCGGAAACAATTGACACCGGAACTCCGTGCCTCGAAACAATCTCTTTCACATATAGCCTTGCCAACTGGTCTAAGTTGAATCTGATTTTAATCGGAAGGAAGTGTGCGGATTTCGTCAGTCGGTCAACGATAACCCATACTGCGTCGTAGCCTTTCTGAGTCGTCGGAAGGCCAACCACGAAATCCATCGTAATGTGTTCCCATTTCCATTCTGGGATTTCCAGGGGTTGTAGCAAACCACTTGGTCTCTGATGTTCTGCTTTCACTTTCTGACAGGTTAGACACTTTGCAACACACTCAGCAACATCTCGTTTCAAATTCGGCCACCAGAAGTGCTGTCGAAGATCCTGGTACATCTTGGTACTACCGGGGTGAATTGAATACCGTGAGCTATGAGCCTCTCTCAAAATGTCATCCTTAATCTCTGGCACTGACGGTACCCGAACTCTATTCTCAAATCTCAGTAGTCCCTCACTGTCTATCTTGAATCTCGGTTCGGTTCCTTCAGATATCTTTTTCTTAACCTTCTCACATTCTTCGTCCTGAAGTTGAGCTTCCTTAACTTTATCCAATAGGGTTGTACCAGCTTGAATCTGAAACAACTTCTCGTCAATCTCCATCGAATACTTCACTTCCAATTTCAGCTTTTCCATTGCTGAAATTAGTTCCTCCTGAGTAGTCAACATCATCAATTTCTCCCGACCCTTTCTGCTTAAGGCGTCGGCAACCACATTAGCCTTACCCGGATGGTATAAGATTTCACAGTCATAGTCCTTAATTAACTCCAGCCACCTTCTCTGGCGCATATTCAAGTCCTTCTGTGTAAAGATATATTTCAGACTCTTGTGGTCTGTATATATTTCACACTTCTCCCCATAGAGATAGTGTCTCCAAATTTTTAAAGCAAATACCACGGCAGCTAACTCCAAGTCATGGGTCGGATACCCCTTCTCATAGTCTTTCAATTGTCGTGACGCATACGCAATGACCCTGCCGTTTTGCATAAGCACACAGCCAAGTCCTTTATGCGACGCATCACTATAAACCACAAAATTGCCTGTGTCGTCCGGAAGGGATAACACAGGTGCTGAACTCAACCTCCTCTTGAGCTCTTGGAAACTTTCCTCACACTTCTCTGTCCAAACGAATTTCACCGATTTTCTAGTCAAATTTGTCAGCGGAGTTGCGATCTTGGAAAAGTCCTGAATAAATCTTCTATAATAACCCGCCAATCCAAGAAAACTCCTCACTTCCGACGGTGTTTTCGGCAGATCCCAGTTCATCACAGCTTCGACTTTAGAGGGATCTACCGAAATTCCGTCCTTGTCGATCACATGTCCAAGAAATTGCACTCTTTCAATCCAGAATTCACATTTAGAAAATTTGGCGTACAACTTCTCTCTTCTCAACGCCTCTAATGTTAACTTCAGATGTTCTACATGTTCTTCCTTGGTCTTCGAGTATACCAAAATATCGTCGATAAAGACCACCACGAATTTGTCCAAAAACGGCTTGAACACTCCATTCATTAAGCCCATGAATGCTGAAGGAGCATTCGTTAGACCAAATGACATTACCAAAAATTCGTAGTGACCATATCGAGTCCTAAATGCTGTCTTTGGAACATCCTCTGGCCTCACCTTCAGCTGATGATAGCCACTCCTCAAGTCTATCTTTGAAAAGTACCTTGCACCCTTCAATTGGTCGAACAGATCGTCGATCCTCGGTAATGGATATCTATTCTTAATTGTGACCTTATTCAGTTCTCTGTAGTCGATGCAAAGCCGCATCGTCCCGTCCTTCTTCTTCACAAATAACACCGGCGCTCCCCACGGCGATACGCTCGGTTGGATGTACTTCTTGTCCAGTAACTCTTGTAGTTGTACCATTAACTCTTTCATCTCTACCGGAGCCATCCGGTATGGTGCCTTCGATATTGGGGCCGTCCCTGGCGCCAAATCGATCACAAACTCAACCTCTCTGTCTGGCGGAAGTCCTGGCAGATCATCCGGAAATACGTCTAAGAAGTCCCTCACGACTGGTATATCTTCTAATTTTGGGTTTTCTTTACGACTATCGACTATGTAGGCTAAATATCCTACACAGCCTTGTCTTAACAACTTCCTGGCCTGCATCATCGTCAGACAACTCGCTTGTCTAGGCGATTTACTGCCATAAAACACAACCTTTGACGGGGTCATAAGGTTGATACACTTCCTCTGGCAATCAATTACAGCCCCATAATTGACTAGCCAATCCATTCCCAGAATAACATCGAATTCCCCAAGTCTAATCGGGATAAGATTTACGTTCATAATGTTACCCTTAATATCTACTCTACAGTTCTTGTGTACATACTTAACAGGGATTACTTCTCTATTCGCAATCTCTATATTCATGGGGTATTCTAACTCGTCCATAGGAAGTTCTAAGTTCTTAGCAAAGTCATCGGATATAAATGAACAAGTAGCACCCGAATCAAATAGTACATAAGCATTAACTTTATTGATCGGAATGATACCTGACACCACATCGCGAGACTGCACAGCATCCTGCTCGGTCATGTTGAAGGTCCTGGCGGTTGGTCGGTTGGTTGCGGTTGGTCCCGTGATAGTTAAAGCACTTCCACCGCTGTTTCCCCTGTTTCCACCTGATCCTTCCCTTCCAGATCCCTTCTTGGGACAGTCCCTTGCCAGATGGTCCTTTGAGCCGCAAGTGAAGCAAGCGCCCTTCTTTGGGTTCGGACAGTTAGGTGCTATGTGGCCTTCCTGACCACAATTATAACATACTCGTTTTCCCTTCATACAGACCCCCAGGTGAGCTTTCCCGCAGGTCGAACAAGCTTCGATCCTCTTTTTCTGACCACCTTGCTGATTCCCAGTCGATGAGTTATCATTCCACCTCCTCTTCTGATTATTACTCCCTCCCGTGTTGCTACCACTAGCCTTGTTAATTCCTTCACCTTCACTCTTCTTCTTTTTCTGATCTTGGTTATACTTTGTAACTGCATCACTCCCGCCTTCAGCGAGAATGGCCTTCTCCAACACCCCAGCAAAAGTGTTCAATTGGAACATTGACACTTTGCTATACAACCAGGGCTTCAGGCCCTGTTCAAACCTCCTTGCCTTCCTCTGATCGGTGTGCACTTGATACGTGGCAAACCTAGCCAACTCATTGAATTTCGCCGCATATTCTGGTACGGACATATTTCCCTGTTTCAGTTCCAAGAACTGGACCTCCATTTGATTCTGCGAGCTGGTCGGAAAGTACATCTCGAAGAACATCTCCTTGAACCTCTCCCAGGTAATCACACCTTCACCTCCCCGGACCTTATTCGCTTGCCACCAATAGCTGGCCTCAGATTTCAGCATGAACGTTGCATAGGCGGTTTTCTGGTCCTCTCTGACTCTGGCGACGTCAAAAACTTTTTCCATCTCCATGACCCAGGTTTGAGCTTCTATCGGGTTCATGGTGCCTTTAAACTCTGGCGGTCCCACCGCCTTGAAGTCCTTGAACGTTGTGGTCGGTGGAGCTTGAGGTTGGTTGTTAAGCGCTCCAGCAAGTAAGTTCGCCAACTGCTGAACGGGGTTAGCATTGGCGTCGTTGTTGTTGTTAGTTGACCCTTCTTGGGCCTGTTGACGGTTAGATCGTCTCCTTGGCGGCATTTTACTCTTAAGAAATACGCGTATTAGAACTTTATTCAATCTTTTAAATATCTAAGGCTTAACTTAAACATTTAGACACAATCAGTCAACACATTATCTCAAATAAACTCTGATATATTACTAAATCAAAAGTTTTAACATAATACGATAGCATCACTGCTATTTACATCAACTATCCTGAGATAAAGAATCTACAGGATTTAAAACATAAAATATTCCTCTGTTTATAAACACATTGGAATTTACATTATTAACTACCAGATAGGTTTCACAAAATCAAATGTTCCTATCACTGCCCATTAAGGCGACGAACAGCTTTGCCACGCTCTTCTTCCATAATCCGAGACATCGTCCTGCGATCTAGCATGTACGACGGTAGTCCTTCAAACTGAATTGGGTACCTCATAACCCGATCCTGGGCCTCGTCAATTGCATACTGAAGTATAGAGTACGTCTCTTCAAGCTTGGCCTTCTTCGCCCGACAATTATCTTCTGCGAGATCTGCTCGTCGTGATTCCCTTACCCAAGCCTCCTCTGCTATGGCCAGCCTTGCTGATTTCTCTTTTAGTTCATTCTTCAATTCCTCAATTTCCTCTGACTTCTGCTCGGTTTGGCCCTTCTCGTGAGCCAAATTCCACTCTACATTTCCCAAACGTGTGTGAAGAGCCTCAACCTCTCCATCCCTCAGCTCGATGGTAGACTGTTGAGTAACCGACCGCTCCCTCAGCTCCTGAACAGTCTCCCTCAGCTCCTGAACAGTATCACGTAACTCTATGTTACGGTCATACAGCTCGTCATACATCTCAGCACTGATAGAGCTCGGCGGGAACTCTTCAGGGTCTTCCTCCTCCTCTTCAGCTGCCTCAGCCTGAACTTCAATCTCCTCAGGGTCTTCCTCAGAGTCCTCCTCTGAATTAGACACCGGCACAATCTCCTGACCAATGACTGTGATCAAGGGTGATGGCTCTCGTCGGACTAACTGCTCCCAAACTACGTGGATATCTCGGGGCTCCTCCTCTCTAGCCTCTAGGGGTACAAGGTCCCTGGACTGACTAGGTTCTCCAGCATTCGTCATCCTGACAAATAAAATTTTAAGTTTTAGTAATTACGTGATGCTAATCGAGACTCGAATATATAAGTATAAGCACGTAGCACATAAGGTAAGTTATTATCTTTCTTAGAACTCGATAAGAGTTATCATTACTATGTTCTCGATCTCTAAAAAGGCTACTATCCTAAGGTTTTTCCCCACCTAAGGTTCATAACCTACAGCTTTGATACCAACCTGTGACACCCCCAAATCCGGGTACTTCAATTTCCACGGGACTTGGTGTTCACTGTACAAATATCATCTATCTATCTACCCATAGTAAATGCAAACCATGAAATAAATAGAAATAATCCTCCCCTTATGGGGTTACAACATCTGAAAAGAAATACATCAATCCCAGGTCGTACTTAACCTTAAATATCAAATGCGGAAATATAAATAATTAAATAAGTTTTACACAACTTTAACATAAGTCTGAAACATAAACACATAAAATAAACAACAAGTCTTCATCACTTGTTGACTTTGCCCTTGCCTTTGCTAGTAGAAGGCTCGTCAGACCTTTCGTTCTTAACTGCAATGTTATTATTACGCAAGAGTGAGCACGGTTGCCCACAAGTATAATAATATGACAACAATATAATAACATGCGAGTGAATCAAGGACATCTGAATAAAGAAACTCAACTTTTGACTCGAGGATAAATAACAGGAATCAAAATATCATCTGAGGGTCATAAGACCTTGAACTATGTCCTAGGTTGTAAAGTGTTTATACTTAAAACCTTTAACAGTCATAAGACTATGGACTCTACTTCTCGTACTTAGGGGGATCAGCCCTTAGTACCATATTGTGCACAATATCTCAACGCTAAAGCGTAAATAATCCCCTTTTACAGGGTTGTTCATCTCAGTTTTGACATCAGAGTCCGCACCAAAGGAAGTTTGGTTTGGATAAGCTCAATAAGTATTTTGGAATTTAGAACGTTCATCAACTATGGACTAGTCGAATCAATAAGGGTTCACTAGTCCTATAAGGTTCAACAATAACATCGATATTCAACTTGAATAATAAATCTCAAGAGTATACAATCGAATAAGTATTGTATCACTGAATCATGCTTTTAAAAGAGTTACAATATGTAATATGAATTTCGAACTTGAACAATTAAAAACACGAGCTTACTCGATATAGAAACACAAGTCTAAGGCTTAATAAATGAATAAATTAGAATTTAGGGAACTTGCTAAATCAATAAGTTAGGGATAGGATACTTGCCTCTTGCACAAGCTACAATTATAATTCACGTTCTTTATTAAACCCTACACATCAATACGTTCACAATACAAATTAATCAATAACTCGATATACGTATCGAATCACACACATCGGTCTTGAGCACGTTATTGGACTATACAATTAACGATTCAAGTCATGTAATTAACTTATTAATTACTCACGTAATATAAGTTATTAACCTCTTATTATATGTTTAATCATGTCTTTATGTTCATTACATTAGGTTTTAAACCACCTCTTAGAACACACGAACACTTAGCAAAAAAAAATTTCAAATTTCTGCAAGGGGCGCGGCCGCGCGCCAGTTACCCTTGGGACCAGCGCGGCCGCGCGGCAACGCAGACCCAGATTTCCAGTTCGCGAATGACACACAGAGCAACCCAAATAAATCCAAATTAAACTAACGTAATGAATTTAAGGCTACCCATAAGATATAGAATTTACAGAAACATCATACCATGTTCTAAGCATGCTTTTAACACTTTAAATCACGGAATTACACAAATCACAACATTTAATTTCACTATTTTCAATATTTTATAAAGTTTTGAAAGAAAACAAGAATTCAACGTTACGGATTCGTTATAACACCGAATCCATTCGTTTAACTTCCATTTTGTTCGTTTAAATGTACACAATCACATTCAAGTGTTAATTTAAGTTAAATAAACGCATAAGGTGTGTAAATTTTGTACGTAAGGGCCATATGGGCCATATGTACAATTTTTACACTCTGTAACTTTTGAAAACCCAATTATCAACAAAATTCCATGGTGTGATCACTGAAAGTTATGCATATATGGCATATAATATGTTATGGACATCAATTAATATATATATAGCCATATCATGAACAAGTCATCAATTTAGTCTTTTACAGAAAACTTCAAAGTACGTTAATGGAAGTTTTGAAAACTTAATTAAGACGTAATTACATAAAATTGATCACTTTGATTTATGTATACATGGTATAAAACATGTTATAAACATAATTTAACCCATATAAAACCATATAACCAACAATGATTCAAAATTGACGATTACAGAGAACTTCAAAGTACGTAAAAATAGAAAGCTTAAAACTTAATATAACTGAATTTACCCTTGCTAGTTGGTGAAGATGATTCAAGGATGATGATATAAATTTCTCAAATTCTTCTCCCTCAATCTTTTCTCTCAAAATTCTCTCTGACTCTCTAAGTTTTTATTTCCTCTGATATGAATATATGAATTGATATAGTATATATGTATATAAGTATAATACGTATAATATATAATGGGTGAGTGGTTGTCAGTTGGTCCCTTAGTGGGTTAACTGACCAACTCCCCTTAAGGCCTTGCTTGGCTAGCTTAAGGAATCCCTTCTCATTTATTTTAATTAATTTATTATAATATAGTTAATTAATGTCACACCCAATTAAATCAAATAATGCTATTTAAATCAATTAAATAAAATAGCATAAATCTACATTAAATCACATAGTCACATAATTAAAATTCTTATTTATTAATTATGTCTAATCATAAATCTCTAATTAATTAATAAATTAATTAGAATAACATTATGCTTATTAATTAATATATTAATCAAATAAGCTCAATTAAATACATACTTTGAATATAAAAATTCACCACATTAATTTAACTAATGTGACACATATAATTAAATTAATCTACCATAAATTCATCAATTAATTATTTAACTCAATAATTAAATCATCAAAAAATATTTATTTAATTCAATAAATATTCAAAATAAATTACAAAAATCTTGTTTGTCACAACTGACATATATTAATAATATACGTACTAACTAATATTTAATAATCCAATTAAATTAGGAGTTACAAAATTTAAAAGTCCTTTTGGCTTGTTTGGCAACAGGAAAATTAGAAACTAGTTTTACTAACTTAGGCATGGTTTAGGTAAATTAGGTTTAAGCTAGTTTAAGGGCCCTGTTTGGCAACAGTCTTTTAAAACAAAAGCAAGGGCCTTGTTTGTTTAAAATCATTTAAAATCTTTTTTCTTTATTTTAATAAATTATTTGACGCATACTTTAATGTCACATTTTAATTAATTAAATATTAATCATCTAATTTAATCAATTAAAATCTAACATCAATAAATCACATAAAATTGTCAACTAATTATAATTACTCGCTAATTATAATCCATGTAACACTTCATCACATATCTCATCTAATTTAATTATCTCAATTAAATTAGAACTATAATATAAAATTAATATATATATTAATTAAATTAAATATTGCACACTCATTTAATTAATATATACACTTAATTAAATCACTCCATAAATCACATAATTTATTTATTTAACTCAATAAATAAATCACATAAAATATTTATTTAATTCAATAAATATTTAAAATTAAATATAAAATCACAATCGTTACAGCTTGGGTTCGTCATGGATGGGGAGTTGAGTCAAGATTTGGTCTTGCAGTCACTCCCTGAGACCTTCTCGCAGTTTGTTATTAATTTCGACATGAATAAGTTAGATGTCAGCTTGCCTGAATTACTTAACATGTTGAAAACTATACAAGATCACTTCCCATCCAAGAAGAACCATGTCTTGATGGTGGATTCTTCCAATAAAAGGAAGAGGTCCAAGGTGTCTTTTGAAAAGAAGAAATCTGAGAAGGCTAAGGGAAAAGGGAAAGAAAAGGAACAAAAGAAACCTAATCCAGCTGGCAAAGGAATGTGCTTCCATTGCAACGAGCCGTGACATTGGAAAAGGAACTGCAAGAAGTTTCTAGCATAGAAGAAGCTTGGTGAAGCTTTGACTTCCAATCAAGATTTGTTCATGATTGAAATTAATTTTACTGAAAGTCATAATTCTACTTGGGTATTGGATACCGGCTGTGGTTCTTACGTATGTAATACTGTGCAGGGACTGGTCAGAAGTAGAAAGTTTAGCAATGATGAGGTCGTCCTACCAGTGGGGAATAGAGCAAAGGTTGCTGCATTAGCTGTAGGGACTTATTGTTTAGAAATGACTTCGGGCAAGTCCATTTATTTAAATAAATATTATTTTGTTCCGAATATCATTAGAAACATTATTTCTATTTTCGTATTAGATAGGGAAGGATTTGACATTATAATAAAGAACAACAGTTGTTCTATTTATAAAAGCATTATTTTATATAGTATTGGAAATTTGAGAAATGGACTATATATACTTGACTTGCATGAAAATATACTTCACATAGAACAAACTAAGAAAAGGAAAAGAGATGATGTTAATTATACCTATATGTGGCACTGTAGACTATGTCATATCAATGAAACAAGATTATCCAAGTTGCATAAGGATGAGCTCTTAGAGCTATCTGATTTTGAATCATATCCAACTTGTGAATCTTGTCTCATGGGTAAAATGACTAAATCTCCCTTTAGTGGAAAAGGAGAAAGAGTTACAGAGTTGTTAGCATTGATTCACACAGACGCTTGTGGACCTATGACAATGAATGCACGGGGTGGGTATTCTTATTTTATTACTTTCACTGATGATCATTCAAGATTTTGATATGTGTATTTAATGAAATACAAATCAGAATCATTTGAAAAGTTCAAAGAATTCAGAAGTGAAGTAAAGAAACAAACAGGCAAGAGTATTAAGATTCTTTGATCAAATCGAGGTGGAGAATACTTAAGCGGTGAGTTTCTCAATTATCTCAAAGTTAATGGTATAATCTCACAATGGACTCCATCAGGTACACCACAGTTGAATGGAGTATCTAAAAGGAGAAATCGAACATTGTTGGACATGGTTTGATCCATGATGAGTTTTACCTATCTTCCAATTTCATTCTGGGGTTATGCCCAAGAAATGGCTGCATACCTACTTAACAAGGTACTTACCAAATCCTCCCCAAAGACTCCATATGGATATAGAAGGGGAGGAAACCAAATCTTAAGCATGTTAAGACTTGGGGTTGTCCAGCTTATGTCAAAATATTTGAAAATGATAAGCTACAGACTAAATCTAACAAGTGTAGATTTGTGGGATACCCTAAAGAAACCGTTGGTATTATTTCTATCATCCAACTGATCAAGAGGTGTTTGTTACGAAACATACTGCCTTCTTGGAAAAGAAGTTTATCCATAAAGGGGTCAGTGGGAGTAAGATATATCTTGAAGAAGTTCAAGAACCACAAATTACTACGGATCAAAGTCAGGTACCTGACCAAGTGGAAGAACCTACTGTACCACACCCTATTCATAAATTTGGAAGAGTTCCGAAGATACCTAAGAGGTATGGATTCGTCATATAGGATGACGATGAAGTACACAACATGAATGATGATGATCCATCGAATTACGAACAGGATATGAGTAATAAAGACTCAGGGAAATGGCTTGAAGCCATGAAATCCGAAATGGACTCTATGGATGAAAACCAAGTATGGACTTTGGTTTCACAACCTGAAGGCATTAAGCCTATTGGGTGTAAATGGGTCTTAAAAAGAGAGACTGGAGAGAACGGCAAGGTAGAGACCTATAAAGCCCGACTGGTTGCAAAAGGTTTCAAACAAAGGCAAGGAGTTGACTGTGATGTAACCTTCTCACCAGTAGCTATGGTCAAGTCCATTCAAATTTTGCTTGCGATTGCAGCTTATAACGACTATGAGATCTGGCAGATCGACGTGAAAACAGCCTTCCTCAATGGGAAACTTGAGGAGGATGTGCATATGACACAGCCAGAGGGATTTGTTTCAAAGGTTGGAACAAGCCAAGTCTGTAAGCTGCAACGATCCATTTATGGATTAAAGCCAGCTTCTCGTAGATGGAACATTCATTTTAATGAGACAATCAAAGAGTTTGATTTTATCAAAAACGAGGATGAACCATGTGTGTAGAAGAAGCTTAGTGGGAGCGCAATTTCGTTCTTTGTATTATATGTTGATGATATATTACTGATAGGGAATGACATTCATATGCTTCAATCGATTAAAATCAGGTTATCTAAACACTTTTCCATGAAGGACTTGGGAGAAGCATCCTATATTTTGGGGATAAAGATCTATAGAGATAGATCTAAAAGGATGCTTCGCTTATCCCAAGGAACGTACATTGATACGATGCTAAAGAGGTTTAGCATGGAAGATTCCAAAAGAGGTTTCATACCGATGAGCCATGGAATAAATCTCTCCAAGAAACAGGCCCCAAAGACACCTGAGGAGAGAAACCGTATGAGTAAGATCCCTTATGCTTCTGCAATAGGATCTATCATGTACGGTATGATATGTACTAGAACAGATGTCGCTCATGCACTTAGTGTAACGAGCAGATATCAGTCGAATTCAGGAGAAGAGCACTGGAATGCAGTGAAGAATATCCTAAAGTACTTACGAAGGACAAAGAATATATTTCTTTTCTACGATGGGTCTGAATTAAAACTCGAGGGATTCACAGAGTCAAGTTTTCAAACAGACCAAGATGACAGTAAATCCGTTTCGGGGTATGTGTGTACTTTGAACGGAGGAGCAGTGAGTTGGAAGAGTTCCAAACAGCAAACAGTTGCTGATTCAGTGACAGAGGCAGAGTATATAGCTACAAGTGAAGCTGCAAAGGAAACTGTTTGGATGAAAAAGTTCAAAATAGAACTTCGTGCGGTTCCTAGCATTGGAGAAGCTGTCCATGTATACTGTGACAACACGAAAGTAGTTGCACAGGCTAAGGAACCCAAGTCTCATCAGAAATTCAAACACGTATTGTGGCGATTTCACTTGATTAGGAGATCATTGAAATAGGAGACGTCACCTTAGAGCTTGTGGACTCTCAGAACAACATTGCAGATCCATTTACTAAACCTTTAACATAACAGCAGTTTTGATCGTCACTTAGAGAAGATGGGTATGAGATACCATGGCGATTGGCTTTAGTGCAAATGGGAGATTGATAGTACTGTGCATACAAGTCAATCATGTATGATGATAAAGTACATACTTTGTAAACAATCTTATTTATTTATTAATAAAAGTATTAACTTATTAAAGGCATTTAATTATCTACATGGTGCTATTTTTTTATAATATGTAAATAACCCATAGTTTTAAGCAATGCTTTTAGAATCATGATGTTGATCATGCTAATGAGATCTAAATTCTTAGAAAGATTTAAAACAAAAATAGTTCCAAATCGTGGAATTACTGAAAAGGGGATTATTAAATCTAGTTAGATTGGTACATATGTTACTTGCTCATTTGATGAGGACGATTGATCTCATGATTATTTGTGTAGAGACACTAAAGCAAGTATATAGGTGCTTATTGGAGAATAAGTTCACTGAACGTGACTCGCTATGGAATACCTAATGGAGTTTTACTCGGCTGTCAATTGGAATTCCTAATATGATAGTAGTACAAGTGATCCAAGGACTTGAGATCATCATAGTATCTTGTATGTAATGAATTATACTTTGACTTGTTTCTTAAGGCTCTTTAGGGTATATAAAAGGGTATGCTTGGGTATAATGAGTTATATATGGAGATAATGAATGAAAAATAAAGAATCTACCACCTCTAGTAAAAGAGGAGATATGTTCTATGTGATTCGTTAAATGACAACTCAGGAATCCTTGGCCAAGATGGAATGAAATTAGAAAGGAGTTTCTAATTTGCATTATATGGAGTTGTGCATTTTCTAATCGAAATACATATAATTAAATAAAATAAGACTTGACAATAAATCCATGTCTTATATTTAATTGGGACATTGTATGGTGGAAGGATTGAATTGTACTGGTAACTATTAACTCACATGTTCTTTTATGATTAATGTTGAAATCTATATTATCTGAAAAGTCGTTGATCGCTAGGGAGACTTATCCCTATTGTAGAATAAATGTTATTTATTTAAATAGATTATTAGTTTAATTTATTTATTTAAATAAGATTAAGAATTGTTCTAATTGATTTATTCACAACCGATTAAATATGGAGAACCTAAAGGGTCACACCATAAAAGGAAGAAGAATTATTTAAGAAGATAATGGCATAATCGTAATAATGCATTAAGTGTAATTAATTTAATCTATGGTGATAGAATAAATTAAATAGCTTAATATTTATTATTTAATATTTTGGAAATATTAAATATAAATTAACAAGAGGAGACTTATTAATATTATTATTTTAATTCTAAAGAAGTTTAGGAATTAATTTAATATTAGTACTCTCAATTATTCCTAATGAGATTAGGAGGCAAATTAATTAACGGAGTTTAGTTAATAAAATCCCAATATGTTGGGAAGCCTAATTAATTAAAAGGTTTTAATTAATTAATAACAGAAACCCAATTCTAATTAGATTAGTAGGGTTAACCTAGTATTTATATAAGAGAGTCTTATATCAAATATAAGAGATACGTGATTCCAAGAGTTGGAGAGTACAACATATTTTCTATAGAGAATAGAAAAAGGGTTTAGCCAACCACCCATCTTCCTGAGTTATTCCTCTTCCTTGGTGGATCAGCTCTAGAGGCCAAACACTTGGGTGGCTAACGTTGATCAAAGGAATGAGCCACCATAGGAGATTCAAGGAGATCCAAGGAGTAGAACTCATACCTGTGAAAGCTAGATTCTACAATGGTCTGATTATGATCTTCCTACTTTTCTGTTATTGATAATTGAGCACAAAGCATGATCATGGCATGGGTTTGTATAAAATTTTTAAAACCTTAATTATCGCGCTTTCGCCCTTATTTATGTAATTTGATTGCATGTATGTGTTACGTACAAACCCAACAAGGACATGGTATGCCCGACATGATAATGCAAAAATCCATAGCTGGGAAGAGCTAGCTCATGCCTTACTAAATCAATACAGCTTTCAGTCTCAGATGGCTCCGAATTGGTATCAAGTGACCAAGGTCAAAAAAAAATAACGAGTCTTTCCGTGAGTATGCCCAAAGATGGAGACGTCTGGCAACACAGGTCAGCCAGCCTATGAACTAAACTGAAATGGTAATGACTTTCATAGACATCCAAGAGGCATCTTACTATGAAAGGATCTTAGCTGGAATAGGAAAGCCATTCTCAAAGATGATAAAACACGGTGAAATGACAGAGATGGGCCTGAAAGCAGGCAAGATTAAAGATCTCACGGCCTTGAAAGTAGTCACCGATCATATACAGTCTGGAAACTATGCGAGTGATCCCATGAGGATACCTAATAAAGGCAATGAAGATGTATCCCTCATTGTACAGGGGCAATCTAAGAGACCCAACCATAGTCCCCCCCCCCCATTTGGAAGAGGGAAGGCAATCTGCCATCACAACAAACTACATTCAACCTTTGCCAGGACATAAAGAGCAAATTTGAAAGAATGAAATATCGGGTGTTCACTCCACTAGGCGATTTCCATGAAAACATGTTGGTGATGTTAATGGATCACAAGAAAATTACTGAGCTGGCTCCACCTCTGGATCCAAGAAGCAAAAGATACAATCCAAGACAAAGATGTGCTTACCATTCAGGGTCTCCGGGACACGATACACAAGATTATTGGTCCTTGAAGCATAAAATCCAAAACCTGATCGAAAACGGCAATGTTGTGGTCCAACAACCTGACCATCCAAATGTCAACACCAACCTTCTAATACAGCGTGATACAGAGGGAGTAAACATGATCGGGTCACGAAGCAATGAAATGCATCCAAATCGTAAATACATACGAAGGATGGAGGAATACCACCAAAGGAACAGAACAAATGTCCTAGAGTTGGAATATTCAGCGGAGGGTATGATAGTGATGCAAAAATTAGATACGATCAAACATCAAGTAACTCTGCTGGCTAATCTGATAATGCGCCAACATCAAGATACAAGGCAGGTTTTCACTCAACTATCAGAAAGCCAAGAGAAAAAGGAGGTTATTCAAAATGTAAGCCTATCTCCCTCCAAGATCAGCCAGTTAAATGAAGAAAATAAAAGCACGCGGAATGGACGAGAAAGGTGGAATGATAAAATTACTAGAAGATCTCGCCAAAGGAAAAATCATCCGGAGGAATACGAATTCCAAAATAGAAAAACCCTCAAAATCCTACGGAACCAAAAGTCGGGGATAGTAGGCGGAGAAGGGTATTCACACCTTTAGGGGACTCGTTGGAAAATGTGTTAGCATTGTTGGTTGTGCAGAAAAAGATTATTGAGTTGAGTTGTTGCCTCCTGCTAAGCCCGAGATAAAAAGTTATGATTCCACCAAGATATGTCTATACCATTCTAACTCACCTGGACATGCAACTGAGGAATGTTGGTCTCTAAAACATAAAATCCAAGATCTCATTGAAAATGGAGAGCTGAAGATAGAAGTCCCCATGACCAGAAAAGGTGAAAGGGAAATAAGGAGCTTAAGATGTCCACTTGAAACAAGCAGTTCAAAGGATGTGATGGCTATGAGCATCAATCCTGGCAGAACACTAGGTGGACAGATTTTAATGCTAGGAGTGACAGAGGAGAAAAGAGTGTCCTTTAAGGAAATTCATCCACTATCATCAAATATCTTGTTGCCCAAAGCTAACAATCACATTCCTGATGTTACCCTCCTGAATGATGAGGAGGAGATACTGATCCTTCCCCATGTGGAAAAAGCCCAAAAGGAAAGTTTCTTGCGAGAAAAACAACAATAGTTTGAGAGTGATCTCATAGTCAAAACCTCTCAAGCCCATGAGAAAGGTGAAGGAACAGATGAAGAAAAATGTGGTCAAGTTCTCGAGGAAGCCAACCCATCGAGGAATCTAGAGATCATCCCCTTCTACGACGAGTCCAGTTTGAGCCTCCTTAAGGGATATGCAGATTCAAGAGGCGATCAAGTTATGGCCGGGATTGAAGATATTCATGACCAAGAGGTAACCTCTATCACAAGCCTCGAAGGCAACATAACCACTGAAAACTGGACTATCAGGCCTCAGCTAGCCAAGAAGACATAAATCTAGAGGAAAGTTGCGAGTTCCTAGAGACGCTGTGTAACGACCCAAAAATTCGTACAATATAATTCCCCTTCTCGATCGTTAACAATACAACTTTATTCTAACTTTACATCATGATTCGATATTAAAATCACTAAAAATGTGGAATAATTAAAACTTTTACATAATCCATTCTTTATTTCCCTAAATCTCAACCTTTACATAACATCTCCTTGATTTAAATCTATATCATGAATCGTTACAACAAAATGACTATACAAGTCTTACATCATGAAGTCATATCCATATACATCGGATAACTCAACTTACAATTTATCAATCATGTTACATTTAAAACAATTACATTACTCATCTAGAATAAATAACTCCTCGCATCGCCATT
The DNA here is from genome assembly GCA_020205555.1 of Panax stipuleanatus. Lineage (NCBI taxonomy): Eukaryota > Viridiplantae > Streptophyta > Magnoliopsida > Apiales > Araliaceae > Panax > Panax stipuleanatus. The sequence continues at coordinate 78,501,602 of CM035118.1, forward strand.
GATCTCAATTAATGTTTAACTAGCACATATCATTACTTTGCATTCTTGACCTGCAAAAATGGTTATTTGCAAGAGTGTGCTCGACAGCTCAGCAAGTTCTAACAGTTTTCATGCATCACATAGCACATAATAACATGCTCAACATACATCTCATAATAATTAAAGTAACATGGCATCATGCTTCAATTCGCATAGCAAAATATAAAGATTGAGTTCCTTACTCAATCAACATTCTTTAATCAATCAATGTAGTCATAAATTGACTTTAACATTCATGTTTACAACATATATAACATATCATGCTCTTTACAAAATAATTTAAAACAGTTCATAATATCATCAAGTTCACATAGAAAATAGGAACCGAAAGACTTGCATGGCTCTTAGATTACCAAATACCGAAAACAACTTAATATAATCTGCTTAATGATCCTACATAGCGTATTACCATACGCATCAATTATTAGTCACCTAGCAACGCTTATCAAACGTCTAAGTAAATACTACTTTATACTTTCTAATTCTCTTTTATTTACTCGTTTGACACTCGTTGTCAAATCATATGTATAATTAACAATATCAGTTAATTATCACATAGCTAATCATCATCGTTAGTTATCCTCTTTAGGTTAACTCATTCCTCTTTAACTAATAAGTTAATAATTAATTACCATATAATTAATCACATCACATAATCATATTATATTTCACCTGATTAATCAATTAATAATTACATACTCATTTTAAATTATAATTAAACAAATTATAATTTAAACATCCTCTTTAATCAAACAATCATAATTTATAATGAATCAACTACATCATGCATTAAATCATAATTTAAACATATTAAATTAAACCATTACTTAGATTATAAATACTCAATTTCTATTCATGCCCTCATTAAATTATAATTATATAAACTATAATTTAAATTACACTTTTACCTTGATTATAATTATTCCAAATTATAATAACATATTAAGTTATAATTAAATAAATTATACTTCAAGTTAAACATTTACTATGATTAAAACAATCAACTCAATTCATTATAATTTCACAATCATAATTTACATTAAACCTTTACTATAATTATAATTATTCAAATTATAATTATATATATCATATTAGCTAAGTTATATTTAAACAATTATAATTTAATATCTATTATAAACAGTTCAAATAATACTTTAAGGTTTTCCAAAACCTCTTTTCTTTCCCAGTTATGAAATTGTCAAATTCATGATAATAATATGTTATTGCAACTTGGTACATGATCATTATCATAGAAACAAAACAATTTAGGTTTTAAAACTTGAACAAATAACTAGAGTTCTCTGCCTCTGCTCAGCCAGCGGCGCAACTGCCCAGCCACAAGCCTTGGCACCGGCGCAGCTGCGCAGGTGTCAAAACCCAGAAAACCCAGCGGCGCAGCTGCGCTGCTTCTACCCTTGTTGCCGGCGCTAGCTGCGCATGAACGCAGACAAAAACAGTGCAACAACGACACTCTGCTTCACTACTAACCCGAACAATTCAACAACGGCAATTACCAGTCACTCAAACAATATAAGACAAGCATACACAATACTACACATGTTATATAGATGCTACCGATCACAAAAATTGTCCAAGCAATGAAATCAAAGGTTTTAACAACTCAATTTTGACATTTTCATAGAAACTCATATATTTTCTAAAATCATTCACTATAAAATAATTTCTTAAGAAATTCATGCATTTTCTTTCCATGATTCAAGATATCATCAAAAACAATTCTAACAAGCATATTAACATATACTAATTTCATCAATTTTACTCTAAATTTAACCAGAACATGAAAACTCCACGTGAACACATATTCTCCATTTAAAACATCTTCTGACAAAACTTTGATTTCTGAAAATCGTTGTTTATTGCATACAATTCATATATAAACCATTATAAACACAATTTATATATGTACATCATATATATATATATATATATATATATAACTTTCATGTAAAATCATATACATAGAGAACCCATACTCATGAACAATCATAAGAAAAACAAATAAAAATATAAGGGAATTAAGACATACCCTTTTTGTTTAGATGTTTGAAGAAGAAGATGATTATTCTCCTAGGTTCGTCCTTTCTTTCCTTCTCTTCTTCTCTAATTCTTCTCTGCTCTTTCTTTTTCTCTCTAGCAAACTAACTTTGTTTTTCTAATTCTTGTTTAAATCTAACGTAATATATATATAATATAATATACATATATTACATAATTATATTACATATAACTTCCACTACATAGTGGCATATATTAAATATAATAAGTACCATTAATATATATGTTACAATTATAATTTAAAAAGCCATAAGGCTTGTTTGGCAAAACAAGTTATTTTTTAAAAAAAATAGGTTTTTAAATAGTTAAGGCCCCTTTTGGCAAAACGGACTTAAAAATTGTGCAAGGGCCTTGTTTGGGAAAATGATTTTTTAAAAAACTCTTTTTATTCTTTTCATAAATCCTTTAACACATATTCTTAATGTTATCCTTTAATTAATTAAATCTTAAAATTCTAATTTAATTAATTAAAAGTCTAACATCAATTAAGCACATAAAATTAACACATAATTATAATTACTTGCTAATTATAATTGCATGTAACACTCATCATTTTACTCATCTAATTTAATTATCTCAATTAAATTAGATCTATAACATAAAATTATTATATCAATTAAATCAAATACTAAATACCCATTTAATTAATATACTACACTTAATTACCTTACTCCATAATAATCATGTAATTATTTATTTAACTCAATAAATAATTCAATTAAAATATTTATTTAATCAATATATATTAAAATTAACATTTAAATTCTCTTCACATATTTCACAATATATGACACGTATTCACATACTTAAACTCAAAACATCATATAATAATAATTTTATTTATTAAATTCTCATTTATAAATTCCAAAAATTTGTGATGTCACATCCTTCCCTCCTTATAAGGATTCCGTCCTCGGAATCACCGAAACCCTACCTTACTCAGGTTTCCATCAAATCTCTTTAAAAACATTTATCGTTGAATAACTTCAACACATTACCTTAATATAAGTTATACATATATATTCTACTACATTCAGTTCTTCAATAAATTTTAGGTTTTATTTCATAACCCTAAATTAAACACAATTATGTTTCAAATATTATATATTCCCTAACTCGTTCATTTCCTTTCTAAGGATCATTACTACATACTTTACTCGTCGAATTAATATATTTCGTACTTCACCATCTATAATTGTTCGGGTTATCACATTCACCCATTCTTCAAAGAATTTCGTCCTCGAAATTTAAGTCTATCAATCTATATATATCATTTTATCAAAATAGATTTTACGTTAATCTCTACTCACTAGATTAAGGCGTTCAACAACTACTTCTTTCAGAATAATAAGAATCTTCCACAATTACTCAATAATTGGAAAGCGATATAAATAACTCAGGAATTTAAAAGATTCCAAATCATACTGAGGGGTCGCAAGACCTTGAACTTTGTTTTTTAGGTTTAACAGTGCTTCACCCCCGCTACTTCACACTATAAACCACATCGGTACTCTAGGTGGCCAGCCTATCGTACCCCTACGTCAGACCCAAATGTAGTACATCGTAATTACTATATGCGTTACACTCAGAACTATTGTCTCTGATAACATGTCCCCTTTTATAGGATTGTTCACCTCAGCTTCTTAACATCTGAATTCGCACCAAAATAATTTGGTTTGGCATAGTTTGACCAAGAACGCTCGAATTTCATAAACATCTTTCAACATTTATCTAGCTGAATCAAGTATCATATACTTCTAGCAAAAATTCAGACATCAATAGAAATATATATATATATATATATATAAATATTTAACCAACTCAATAAAATTCTATATATTTTTTTTCGTTTAAGGAAGCTGTAAGTAAATAATTTTTTTTATAAATTAAGGAACTAAAAATAATAAATATTTTCATAATATTTTGATACCGTACCGTAGTAATGGTACGTTGAGGATTTCGTCATTACAAGACGCCGTCATACTGCATCATACCATAGTGGGCTGACGATCATACGATCACATCCAATACTAGGTTTAACTGCATTGATAACTTCCTCGATTTTTTTTTTCTACACCATATCAAATGATGTATAGAATATGTAAAATATATTTTGAAAATTTTAAATCATTTTTGTCTAGCTGAAGCAATTAGCATAGACATGTGAATAATAGCACTATTTTTAAAAAAAATCATTGGTTCCATCATTTGATCCAATGTTTTTCAAGAAAACAGAAGTGCAACATCAGCACGAAGTCAATAAAGTTCAAAAATCTAGCAAAGCTAGGAGATTTAGAATATAAAAACTTTCTCTATCAATATAACTCTTTACTTCACCATTACTTAATCATTCTATCAATCTTAAACAACATCAATGCTTTCTATACCATAACATTTCTATACCCAGTATAGTTCATCAAACATACCACACTTTGGAAGTTCAGGAACTTGACATAATAATATGAGTTTAGCAACTTGTCCTAGCAATACGTAGTCAAAGAACTGATCAGAGACTGTCCATATGCTTAGGGGTTCAAAAATATACATACGACTATGAGTCACGAACTTACCATAAGTATGAGTTTTAAGAAACTCGCCTAACCTTAATCTTAATATCATCTAGTGTAATCTTAATATCATCTAATCTATCCTCTATTAACTCTAACTATCAAATATAATATGAGAAAAGAATCACCTTCTCGTCATATATATATCGATAGCGCGATACCAACCTTCCAACGATTATCAATATGATAAGCCAAGTGTAAGCACAAAACCCTTCCCATACAAAGATTTGTACAACTCAGTCACCACATGAGTCCTCAGTTGAAATCCCACTTAACTCTATCTTCTTTTTAACTTCTCGCTCTATACTCGATACAGATTTCCTATATCTCATCATTTATAACTCCTCGTGAGTTAATCTCGTACCATATCATAGTACATTCTCGTTATAGTCTCAAACTATAACTATGCAATCATTACAAACCATCTATCTTTTATAATTTCAAAAGATCACGCTGTGACCTTATTCTATAATCATCTCCCTTATGATATTTTTTTTTATCTCATTATCGTTTTATTTTAAAACTTCTTATCTTTTCCTTTCATCATGTTATATCATGACTTCATTATGATTTCAATCTTATAGACCTCGTCTATTCATCGTTATTCGTCATCTGTATTATTGGAGTTGGGTAACTCTTGATTCTCATCTTCATATCTCTTCAAGATTCTTCTTTGAATCTTCTTGTTTATTTATTAACTCTTCTTTTAAGAATTTCTAACTTCGTTCATAAAGTTCAACATTTTATTCGAGTTTTATTCCTCGTTATTCTCACCTCCTTCTTCTAACATTTCTAGGACTTAACTCATCCTATACTTCTACGTATGTGAAAGGAATCACCTTTTCGTTATACGTAACTTAAACTTAACTTCTTATAATTTAAGGTCATAGCCTAAGGTACTCTTACCTAAGGTGTATAACCTATCAGCTCTGATACCAACTATAACAACCCAAAAATTCGTACAATATAATTTTCTTTCTCGATCGTTAATAATGCAACTTTATTCTAACTTTACATCATGATTCGATATTAAAATCACTAAAAATACGGAATAATTAAAACTTTTATATAATCCTTTCATTAGTGCCCTGAATCTCAACCTTTACATAACATCTCCTTAATTCAAATCTATATGATGAATCGTTACAACAAAATGACTATACAAGTCTTACATCATGAAGCAATATCCATATACATCGGATAACTCAACTTACAATTTATCAATCATGTTACATTTAAAACAATTACATTACTCATCTAGAATAAATAATTCCTCGCACCGCTATTGATCTCAATTAAAGTTTAACTAGCACATATCATTACTTTGCATTCTTGACATGCAAAAATGGTTATTTGCAAGAGTGAGCTCGACAGCTCAGCAAGTTCTAACAGTTTTCATGCATCACATAACACATAATAACATGCTCAACATACATCTCATAATAATTAAAGTAACATGGCATACATGCTTTAATTCACATAGCAAATATAAAGATTGAGTTCTTACTCAATCAACATTCTTTAATCAATCAATGTAGTCATAAATTGACTTTAACATTCATATTTACAACATATATAACATATCATGCTCTTTACAAAATAATTTAAAACAGTTCATAATATCATCAAGTTCACATATAAAATAGAAATCGAAAGATTTGTCTGGCTCGTAGATTACCAAATATCGAAAAATAGCTTAATATAATCTGCTTGATGATCCTACATAACGTATTACCGTACGCACCAATTATTAGTCACCTAGCAACGCTTATCAAACGTCTAAGTAAATACTATTTTATACTTTCTAATTCTTTTCTATTTACTCGTTTGACACTCGCTGTCAAATCATATGTATAATTAACAATATCAGTTAATTATCACATAGCTAATCCTCATCGTTAGTTATCCACTTTAGGTTAACTCATTCCTCTTTAACTAATAAGTTAATATACTACACAATTAATCACATCACATAATCATATTATATTTTACATAATTAATCAATTAAAAATTACATACTCATTTTAAATTATAATTAAACAAATTATAATTTAAACATCCACTTTAATCAAACTATAATTAAACAATCATAATTTATAATGAATCAACTACATCATAATTTAAACATATTTAAATTAAACCATTACTTAGATTATAAATACTCAATTTTTATTCATGCCCTCATTAAATTATAATTATATAAATTATAATTTAAATTACACTTTTACCTTGATTATAATTATTCCAAATTATAATAGCATATTAAGTTATAATAAAACAAATTATACTTCAAGTTAAACATTTATTTTGATTAAAACTATCAACTCAATTCATTATAATTTAACAATTATAATTTACATTAAACCTTTACTATAATTATAATTATTTAAATTATAATTATAAATATCATATTAGCTAAGTTATATTTAAACAATTATAATTTAATATCATTATAAACAGTTCAAATAATACTTTAAGGTTTTTCAAAACCTCTTTTCTTTCCCAGTTATGAAATTGTCAAATTCATGATAACAATATGTTATTGCAACTTGGTACATGATCATTATCATAGAAACAAAACAATTTAGGTTTTAAAACTTGAACAAATAACTAGAGTTCTCTGCCTCTGCTCAGCCAGCGGCGCAACTGTCCAGCCACAAGCCTTGGTACCAGCGCAGCTGCGCAGGTGTCAAAACCTAGAAAACCCAGCGACGCAGCTGCACAGCTTCTGCCCTTGTTGCCGGGGCAGCTGCGCATGAACGCAGACAAAAACAGTGCAACAACGACACTCTCCTTCACTACTAACCCGAACAATTCAACAACGGCAATTACCAGTCACTTAAACAATATAAGACATGCATACACAATACTACACATGTTATATAGATGCTACTAATCACAAAAATTGTCCAAGCAATGAAATCAAAGGTTTTAACAACTCAATTTTGACATTTTCATAGAAACTTATATATTTTCCAAAATCATTCACTATAAAATAATTTCTTAAGAAATTCATGCATTTTCTTTCCATGATTCAAGATATCATCAAAAACCATTCTAACAAGCATATTAGCATATACTAATTTCATCAATTTTACTCTAAATTAACCAGAACATGAAAACTCCACGTGAACACATATTCTCCATTTAAAATATGTTCTGACAAAACTTTGATTTCTGAAAATCCTTGTTTATTGCATACAATTCATATATAAACCATTATAAACACAATTTATATATGTACATCATATATATATATATATATATATATATATATAACTTTCATGCAAAATCATATACACAGAGAACCTATACTCATGAACAATCATAAGGAAAACATATAAAAACATAAGGGAATTAAGACATACCCTTTCTGTTTAGATGTTTGAAGAAGAATATGATTATTATCTTAGGTTCTTCCTTTCTTTCCTTCTTTTCTTCTCTAATTCTTCTCTGCTCTTTCTTTTTCTCTCTAGCAAACTAACTTTATTTTTCTAACTCTTGTTTTAATCTAACGTAATATACATATAATATACATATACATATATTATATAATTATAATATATATAACTTCCACTACATAATGGCATATATTAAATATAATAAGTACCATTAATATATAAGTTACAATTAGAATTTAAAAAGCCATAAGGCTTGTTTGGCAAAACAAGTTATTTTTTTTTAAAAAATAGGTTTTTAAATAGTTAAGGCCCCATTTGGCAAAACAGACTTAAAAATGGTGCAAGGGCCTTGTTTGGGAAAACAATTTTAAAAAAAAACTCTTTTTATTCTTTTCATAAATTCTTTAACACATATTCTTAATGTTATCCTTTAATTAATTAAATCTTAACATTCTAATTTAATTAATTAAAAGTCTAACATCAATTAAGCACATAAAATTAACACATAATTATAATTACTTGCTAATTATAATTGCATGTAACACTCATCACCTTACTCATCTAATCTAATTATCTCAATTAAATTAGAACTATAACATACAATTATTATATCAATTAAATCAAATACTAAATACCCATTTAATTAATATACTACACTTAATTACCTTACTCCATAATAATCATGTAATTATTTATTTAACTCAATAAATAATTCAATTAAAATATTTATTTAATCAATATATATTAAAATTAACATTTAAATTCTCTTCACATCAATTCACATATTTCACATTATATGACACATATTCACATACTCAAACTCAAAACATTAGATAATAAGAATTTTATTTATTAAATTCTCATTTATAAATTCTAAAAATCTGGGATGTCACACGCTGGGACGTTATCATATTATTAGCGTTATACCTTTTATTTTCCATGCATATATATATAAAAAATCAAAAAAATCAAAAATCAAAAAAATCAAAAATCAAAATCAATTAAAGAACCTGAACTACGAATGACCTGATCTCCTCAATCCACGGGAGTACGTAGCCAACCATCTATGGTGCGGTCAAATCAAATAAAAAATCCAAAAATTTCTCAAACCACGCTCAAACCCAAATAAACACTTTTCAACTGTTCAAGCCAAGCCTGAACTACGTAAGACCTGATCTCCCAGCCACAGGAGTACGTAGGCAGCCATCTCTGGTGCGGTCTAACCCTCAAAAGAAACATCCAAAATTCCAACCCCAAAAACATAAACTTGAATACTATCAAGCCTCCCTGGTCAACAGACCCATTTGAGATACTCTCCGACATCTCAATGTCAATCCATCAACGAAAAGCTCATGACACATCAAAACAGCAAGTCATGAAAAAAGTGGTAATCACTCAGCTATGACAATACGTATTCAACAGAGAAGTGAATCAAAATATATTTCTCTGCTGTATAATACTATTTGATATATACACTGTATCCTGTACATGACAAAATTGGATAATCCAGTATGTGCAGAAAAGTAAAAGCTAGTCTATGAACCCGTGGATAGATGGTATAACGGTGCCAACATGGCATCCCTCTTAGAAGATGGAGGAGTAGCTGCAAGCTCATGGCCCTAGGTCTCCATACGGGATAGAACATCCACGACCATCTGTATAGTGATGATATGACCATCTATCATCCCGGGCAAATAAAGCCTCCTCAATCTCAACAAATGATACATCCCTGGTAGCTCGAGCCTCGTCTTTAGCAGCAGAAGCAGCATCCCTGCCAGAAAGGGCTGTCAACATCAACGCTCTAGCCTGATCCCTCTCAAAGGTCGTTTGAGCTAGTGAATCAATTAAAGCTGGATCTGTCCTAGTCGGAATGCTCGGTGGGTCACTAACCAAGGATGTTCTCAAACCAGCAAACAAATCATCCTCTGTGGGAGAATCAAGATCCTTCATTGGCTCCTCCTTGTCAGAATCAATGCTCAGAGCTGACTGGATAAATGCAGTCAATGCGATATCTGCCTCCAACCATGCAGAATACTCTGGGGAACGATCTGGATGGCTAGTAGAAAAAGAAGCCCTTTCCCTACGAGTCCAACACGCATAAGCCCTAGTGAGGTCAGCTGAAGACAAAGATGAAGCTGATACCCGCTGATCCATAGCCCCCTCAAAGTGGTGAAGGCTCTGAAACTGATCAAACTTGCCCATGACTGCTAGTGGATGCTATATGGTCACCCCTCTCGAACCCGCTAGGGGAAGGTAATCCATACTGTCTGCATAAGTGATGAAGCTATAAGGGGAACTAAACCCTGAGCAGGGCAAGATCAAAAATAGATGATCAAACGCCGTCAAAAGGCCAACCAGGATGCCGCATTTGTACACTCTGTCGGCCAAAAAAAGTAGGACATAGATACCCCATGGGTAAAGCAGTACCCATGATGTCTGAAAGTGCCGATAGGACTCAAATGTGTCATAAACCACACGTATAGCAGAACGGTGTTACCCCTAAAACACCCCTCTGGATGGGAATGTCAGAATGTGGCCGACCTCAAAGTCTCGGCTAATATCATAAGCAGTATGGTACAACCCTGTCTGAGAGCATGAACCACTACCATCAAGCCAATATCCAAGTGGTCCATGTAAAGTGACATGTACAAATAAGCAGTGACGTACATCAGTAGGACGTCTACACGTGCAAACTGCCACTCATCTGCAGGGATGATAAAATCTCCTGAATATCGCTCGTAGCTATCCAGCCGGTCAAAGCGATCGATCAAAAAGTATAGGCACACCACTTGCCACATAATAATCTCCTCAGTGATGACTCTGCATCTTAGACCAGTCATGGGCATGAACGGTCGTCTCATGTTACTAATGGCTATCCTGGCATAAGGCAGATCTAATGACAAACACGTGAGGCGCTCATACTCCTCCTGGATAGGAGTCAACTCATGAAGGCCAAACCTGAAAAGCCTACATCCTAGAAAGACACTCAAGATCGATGGCACATGTTGAGAGGACTTAACGGCACCTCAATGTTGTTCCATCAAATTCGGTATAAGTCCCAAAAAGGAAGAGGCATCGATATAAAAAAATGACAAGTCACAGGGATGAAATAGAAATCATCATAGGCTGCAACCTGTTAGTAATTTATCACTCTTGATGTGCGAGAAGACTGGATCTCCTTTGAAGCCCATAGGCTACCGTCGTGGCAAAGTCTATCTCATACCGGACGACATGTTCCCTGAGCAAGAGGCCACGGATTAAACCTCATAGATCAAACAAAATCTAGTTAAAGTCATTATATCACCAACCATCACAAGCCCTTGAGCCTAATTCAATGGAAACCGCAGGCCTTTCGATATCAACCATCAAAGTCAATTGTGCCCACAAGTCAAAAACCATAACTGGGGCATTTAAGCAACAAGACCCAAATCCACTATATGTTCACCATGTGGTTCCAGAGGTAAAGTACTCTTGCGATCTCGGCATCTCATCAGCCTATCCCAGATAATAAGCAAGACTAGGACAAGTTAAGAATCAATGACAACCCGATGTTGGGGCCCTTACAATAAGACTGGACAAATTTTAGAAATTGTAACAACTCAACACTGGGGCATTTGTTAACCATCAAAGGAAAATGCACCAGTCGGTACCATCAGCGTGGTTTGTCATCATCAGATCTTCCATTATTGGCAATCCGGTATGATCAATCTATCTTTTGCAATCATAATTTTCTTAGAATACTGTGATCCACTAATACGGTACGACTCTTTCATCTCTTTAGGTGCTTTCAATTTCCAGTTACATGCATTGGCAATGGTATACATGTTAAGTATAGATAAATCTTGCGTTAGAATATTAGAAAAAGGTTTTAAAAGGAGAAGATTTTTTCTTAACTTTTTATGATTTAGATTAATTCTGATAAGCGTTCGTGGAGCAAAAATCATAAGAACGATTAGAGAATTAAGACTATTCAACCTTTTGATTAGGCATGACATCCTAGTTCAAAGCGCTTTTTAGAGCAAACTTGACCTCATATACATATCTGCACTTTGCAATCGCCCTAACTCTTAGCTGTGGGGTATAAAACTATGGCGACAAGGATGACAATTGATAACCAGCCAAATATCTCAAATCGTGGTCTGGGTTACTCGAGCTAATAAACCCGAAAGGGTGTCTTTACATCTGGTGCCCTAAACCAATCTGGTTCGGAGTCACCAGCCCAACGCTCCTTATATAAGTAACTCAGTGCCTAAGAAAATGAGCATTACAAGAAGAAAAAGGCAAAACCTGAGAAGATTTGAATCGTGGCCTAGGTTACTCTAGTAATTAAGCCCGATGGGTGTCTCTACACCTGGTGCCCTAAAGCCGTCGAGTTTGGGAGTCATCGGCCCAATACTTGCTACACGGGTAATTTAGAGCCTAAGAAAATTGACCATGCACAAGCTCGGCAGGAAGCAAATAGAGTGACCGTTTGACTTGCCTCAAAGTGTGGCCTTTGTTACTCGAGCCAATAAACCCGAAGGGGTGTCTTTACACCTAGTGCCCTAAAACCGTTCGATTTGGGAGTCATTGGTCCAAAACTCGTTAAATGGGTAACTCTTAATAGCCTAAGAAAATGAGACAAAGTTAAGAGAGGAAAGAAAATATTTTTGTAAGAAAAAAATGAAATCATCTAAAGTCATATAATAGAAACCCCTGCTAAGGGTTGCGTTACTCACAATGCACATGTCATGTGGTGTTAATTTTGTGAATAGCGGTGTTTAGAGCAAAGATGAGGTGTCTCTGATAAAGGGAGACAAGTCTTTTCAAACTGATTCTACCCATAAAAAATGACCACAGTTGCTTAAAAGTTTTCTTGCGATGTCATAAAATGTCAAACAAAAATTTTGATTTCTTTAAGAAAACTTCATTTCAAGATCTTTAGCGATAAGATAAAAGCCCAGTGAATCCAAGCATTCACATTCATAAACTTTGACTTCAAATGCCTCATTCAAAAGATCATACTAATTCCAAAAGCCCGAGCCATCAAGCTTTTGGCACATATTGTTATTTGTCTGAATGGGCAGGATATGGCTCACCATGGATATGGTCAACAAAGCGAGTTTCTTCTGTGAACCCCAGTAACAACATATGAGAGGGCTGGGGTATTTCACCATTCAATGAAATGGAAAGGAGTCAACGGTGGGACTAATCTTCTCATCAAAAGCAAAGGGAGAATTCCTAATCACGGCAATGCAAGCTTGCCCTTGCAAAAGAACAAAAATTTTCAAAAGAGTCTTTAACCCGAAAAAAAACATATGCTCGTTGACAAATGGTCTGGCATATGAAATATACATCCTCAAACATGTCAACATGTGCCAAATCCTCACAAGTCAAGGCCTCTACAACGAAGTTCAAATCTGGGCAATGAAAGAACGGGCTACATCCTCCAGGACGTCAGCAACACCCGAGTCATCACCCAAGCTAGCATCTAACCCAACAGGGTTGCAAGTAAAGAGCTTGCCCCTTTTCATACTCAATGATCAAATTGTTAGCGTCAATCCAGCCTAGCATCGGGGAAGGATTCGGTGATTGTCTGAATCTCCAGAAGTACCAGCACCAGATCTAGATTTAGAAAGAAAAATAGCAGCCTCTGCGAGATTCCTACCAAAAGAACACATATGAAAGGGGAACACCCAAATCTTCTCTGCGAATGACAAAAGGAACCATACGGAAGTTAGATTTGATAGGCCTATCAAAATCCATGCCTGAAAAGAAACTCCAAATCACCTCAGAAAGGGTGAGGTATGGTTCTACATCCATTCAATTAAGTATATACATCAACCTAGGATAAATTAAGATCACCACATCATGCCTGGTCTGCACATGTGCGACAAGTGCTATATCAGCGCACATCTCCATTAAAAATTTAAGCATGCATACCCAGTAGAGTTAAATATGCATATGCATTATATACCCCTACTCGAGGGAAAATTTTGCTGTTGAAAACTACCATTCGAGTAGGCATCGAGATATTTCGGTGAGATAAAAGCTTTGCAAACTACCGTTCGAGTAGGCATCATGACAGTCCGATAATCAACCATTTTTAACTACTATCAAGGTAAGCACCGTTGTCAACTACCATCAAGGTAGGCACCGTGGTCAACTACCAGCAGGGTAGGCTTTGTTGTCAAACTACCAGCAGGGTAGGCACCGTTGTAAACTGCCAGTGTGAACATCGGGAAGATTTGATGATTTCAGAACATCATCCCCAGCAGAAATATGGAAAACATTTTAGTTTATCCTCATCAAACGAGCATCGGTAACATCGATGGAAATCAAACCGTTGGAGTCAACACCAGCATAGACATCAGCAACACTGATGAAAGACGACCATTGAAATCAGCCCCAACACACGCATCATCCATGACCGATAAAGGTAAGCGATTTGTGATGCGATATGCGATTTGCGATGCGATTAGCGATACGATATGCGATTTACGAAAACATTTTGACATTCATTGCATTGCGATTTGCATCATTAAAAATATATCTTATCATATTTCAAGTGTCTAGTAAATCTTTATCATGTTCATTCCATTGCATTGCATAAACATGATACAGAGGGGCATCTGTAGACACTCAAAATTTTGTTTTCCTATTACTAACCTTGCAAGAGGGTAAAACCGTCAGTTCAACCCCGATCCAAATACCGGGATGCCAGTTCAATCTCGGTCCTAATACCGGGATGCCATTTCAACCCCGGTCCTAATATCGGGATGCCAGTTCAACCCCGGTCCTAATACCAGGATGCCAATTCAACCCCGGTCCTAATATCGGCATGCTAGTTCAACCCCAGTCCTAATACCGGGATGCCAGTTCAACCTCGATCCTAATACTGGGATGCCAGTTCAACCCCGGTCCTAATACCAAAAAGTCAGATCAACCCCGGTCCTAATACCGAGATCCTAGTTCAACCCCGGTCCCAATACCAGGCCATCAGGTTAACCCCGATCTCCATACCGGCCCATCAAGTCAACCCTGGTCTCAATATCGGGCCGTCAGGTAAACCCCGATCTTAATACTAGGATATCAATTCAACCCTAGTCATAACCTGGGAGGTACAGTTAAGCCCCGATCATAATCGGGAGGTCCAGTTCAGCCCCAGAGATAACCCTGGGAAGCCAATTCAGCCTTCAGAGACAAACCCAAAGAATCACATCATCCCCAGAGATAACCTGGGAGGCTAAGTCAACCTCAGAGATAACCCTGAGCAAGAACCGGGTCGGATGGAATCAAAACCTCGAAGACGATGTCGAGAAAATAATCAAAGATCGTGTCAACACTAGAAACAACCCCGGGAGGGGCAAAATTGTTATTTTACCAACTTGAAGCTAATTCGGTCAAACTCAAGCCAAATTGATGCCACGAAGGTCAGGAAGAACCATAACATTGATCCCGAGTGAAAACCGTGTAAGATAGCTCTACAAATACTGCAAAGAAATAAAGATCCAGTTATGAACCCATCTTCTGACTCAGAAAAGGTTTAGTCCCATGTCATTGTGACGCTCTTGGCGAGGGCTTTTCGGAAAGGTATAGCACACCTCAAACGGACGCTCCAATCAAAAGTTAGAAAGTTTCTAATCTGACCTCACTTTGCTCGGAGTGCAAGTACTTTGAGACGACGGGACCAGCCACGTGGGCACTACCACATGGAGCTGCATGTAGACCCTCGACTGCAGCGGGTAGGCCCACTTCCATTGGGTCTATAAACAAACGTGCACCCCCAGCTCATTTTATAATAGAGAAACGCTCTTAACCTCCGCCTGTTTCATTTCTCAGCCATATTCTTGTACTCCAAACCCAAATTTTATTACTATAACACGTAGGTATACTCATATACTACCACATATCAAAAATTAACCTATAAAAACGGACGTTTAAAGCCTACGATTTGGCAAAAAGCCCGTGTAGCAGTCCATTATGAGTATTGTTACGATCAAAAAGTTTATATTACTTCATTGCACTTTTATACACTTGCACGTTAAGTTTCACTTTCTGATTATTCCCGGAACTCAGTTTTGTGGCAGTTTTTGCTTACTTTTTGTACATTTTTGTACATAAACTCATTTCCTAACATTTATATAAATCGGATCGTCGATCCATCGCTTCTAACAGCTTTTATATATATATATATATATATTCGTTTGTAGCAACTTTGCCGGACTGGGTTATCTTCCCAGTCCGGGTTTAGCTTTTTTGTATATATTTAACTATATATATACTAACATTTCAATTCTGTCAAGCCCGGATGTCAAATATGTGGTAGTTTACTGCTTTTATATATATAACTATATATATATTTATTTTTCTTACTTATTTGGGCCTGGATTTCTACTTCGTGGCCTTTTCATTGATCTAATATATACATACTAACTGTATATATTAACTTTTTAAATTCCAGTTTGGCCTGGTGTTGGCTTGTTTCGGTGTTAACAAAACAGTCACACACACGCAAGTGCACGTGGTCCACAAGTACTATATGATAAGTAAAGTATCGATCCCACGGAGAAAAGTAATTATTTTTAATCTAACATGCAACAACTTCGTAACTATTTCTGTCTGCTTAAACGAGTGAATAAGATGTGAATTAACTACTATAATGATTATCAACTAATAAACTAATTAACAAGCGACTGATTCAAATTAGGAAGATATGGGAGTCTAACTTCACTTAATGCATCATTCAAATTATACACCTCTTGTTAAACCTAATTGAATATTTTGGATTGCTAGCCGAGAGCACAAAGGTGAAACATGGCTATCTCTCGATATACCATGCCCATATCACATACAATCCATAAAAGAGATAGAATATATATGAACATCCAATATTACCTAACTCACTATATTTCTATGTGATTTACAAGTAATATAGATTTAAGTGCAAGCTCTCTCGAATGACTACACATGGTAATACGGTATATGTCTATCCGGATTACGAATCATGAAATCTATCACATGTAAAATTCATGAACACATGCTAATATGGCCAAATCTGAACTTGTAATTCATTTTCCAATTTCAAACAAGTTAATAACGTAGATGGTGATCAAGCATCTAAACAATTAAAGCAAACCGTTTTAGGCAATCCATGCATAATCAATCACGTGAAACAAAGAGTCATAAAAATCTGAACTAAGCAAAAAGTTCCGTTAGAATCCCATAATTGTGATTAGTTCATCACTGAAGCAAACCATTATGGGATTTTGTCCAAGCATTGGGTTTATACAATGGAAATAACGACAATAAAGAGATTAAGGAAATGCAAATCTGATACTTCTCCTTTCAAAGTAAACCTTCAAAGCTAAGTTCAAATCCACAATCAACCAAATCAAAACCTTAATTATGAAAATCTATCAATGAAAAAAGAGAAAAGCCAAAAAGTAGGAGAAATAGCTATGAACTCTCTGTGTCTCTCCAAAATCGTAGAATAATAAAAATAACTATTAAAGCATAAGTCTATATCATCCAATTACACCCCTTTAAAGGAAAAACACTTTACATAATTTTTAAGTGAAAAGTCAACACTGTTAAATCCTTGACTGGCGTGGCCGTGCCACCACGTAGGCAAAATGGGGCGCCGGCACGCTGCTGCTGGTCGATTCCTCCTTCTGGCATGGGTGTACCGTGTCAAGGCCTTTTAGGGGCGCAGCCGCGTTGCTGTGTTTTTCTGCAGGATGTTTGCTGGTCTTTTGATGGTGCTTTTGTTCCTTTGCTGCTGCACTCATTCTTGCACTTCTTTCACTTGCCACTATTCAGAGGCCACTTCAACATGTTAGTTCCATCTTCAATCCACCACAAGCTTTCCATCTTGCCATCATACCATTTCCATGCCATTTCAATGCCATTTGCTCACCAGAGAGTTTCCTTCATGCAAACTACAAAATAAAGATAAAATGCATCAAAAGTAACTGAAACACTTGAGATTAAGCTCTAGTTATAGCAAGTTGATAGCCAATAAGCAGGTATAAAACCTACTTATCACCTGGATCATTATGTGGCCTTTTTACTGCTTTTATTAATATATATATATATATATATATATATATTTACATTTCTGTCCGGGCAAAGGATACAATGTATGTCGCCCTTTACAGTTTATATATATATATATATATATATATTTACTTTCTGCTGAGCCTGGACAATTTCATGGCTCATTTACATCTTATATATATATATATATATATATATATATATATTTTAATTCTGTCGAGCCTGGATCATTCTGTGGCTCTTTTACAGCTTTTATATATATATATATATATATATATATATATTTCCATTCCAGTCTGAGCATAAAAGTGAAAACCCATCGTCCTTTATCGCTTTTATATATATATATATATATATTTCCATTCTGTTCAACATGGATTACTCCGTGGCTTTTTACAACTTTTATAAATATATATATATTTACATTCCAGTCCGGGCATCGGAGTACAAATCCATCGCCCTTTACAGCTTTCGTATATATATATATATATATATATATATATATATATATATTCTGTACTCATTTATAATTAAATTGCTGCTTTAAATATTCATTTGATATGGATCAGCACTGACATCTCTTTAGGCGAACTAGATTTCTTTAAATCTCACCAACTCTAGCTTTCAAACGGTTCAAAATAGGTCCAGACGGAACCGGGAAGCTAGAATGGCTGAGATTTACTTAAATCTAGCAATTTTTCTAGTTTCAGTTATGAAAGCAACGTCGCGGCCCTTAGATCGCTATCTAGTGGGAACAAGATGCTTCGGCTACTCGCGAGCCAGGATTTACTGATGAATCCTTGGTTCTGGCGACATCTGGATATAAGTATATATTTTCTGTGCATATTTGAGTTGTGCAGGTTTATTGGCTTCTCTCTGTGAGCCTAGGAATCGTGGGATTCATGATCAAACTGCTTAGAATCTGATTCCCACGATGGATAAACTCCACTTTACAAATGTCTGCCAGTTTTTTTGTAAAATGTACATCCAAAAGACCTTAAAATGGTTATCTAGGTTTAAGGTCTCAACATAGTGGAATATAGTTTATCGTGTCAAAGTCACTCCGATGGCTGTCATACACATGAGAAGACCAACACTTGTATATATTTTGTGGTCGAGGATGCTTCGCAACACGACAATCACCATTCAAATTGAGCCAAAAAGGCTAAAAAGATAAAAAACGAAAGTATCGATTCGTTTCAATTCCTATATTAGCGTAAGGGTTCGAAAACTTGCTTTTAAAACATCATTTTAATAATCTTGTTTAAAAGAGAGACTTTTGCAAATCAAATCAAACCCTTCGTATATAGGTTCAATGAAGCACGTCCATACTTTCAAATCAATCAAATATAGGTCCAATCTCTTCTAGCATCCACACACATATTTTAGATTTAAAAGGGAAATATTAAAAAGATGCGGTACCGTATTTTCACGGGAGTTGTGGGGTGCCTAACACCTTCCCCACACTTAACCAAGCCCCCGAACTTAGAACTTCAATTTCAAAGATTTAATTTCGACAGTGTCCAGCAATTGGGCCTCCTTTCATAACAAATTCGGTTGAGTTGGTACAACCATTTAAAATCTACTAACTGGAGACTCTGTAAAACGTTCAAATCATCGACATGATACATGTTGGCCTTTTCTTAAAAAACCCTTCAAAACCTTTTTCACAAGTAAAAAGAATAAGGGTATACAAAACTTAAGAAAAGAGAGAAAGATTCGGGTCCAACTCGAACTGGATTTTTTCCCAACGTCGACAGTGCTAAGTTTAGAAAAGTGAATATGTATGGTATTAAGGTGTTATCTAATGTTTTATTATGTGATTACATGTTAGATAATTTACTTATAAAGTAATAGTATTATGAAATATAATGTGATATACTGATTGCAAGAATAATCTTATTAATGATAGATCTTTTTTTTTGTTATTGTGGAGTTTCCAACCCGCGAGTCAACTAATCTCCACAGCCCGATACCAGAGCGGTTTGCTACCTGACTTACGTCAGGGGTATCGTGGCCATACATAATTATTTCTAATTCCTCACATTGTTGCTAGTGGAGTTCGATCCCAGTATGTTCGTGTTTAATAATCTTATTAATGATAGATCTTTGTATTAAAGATAAAACTATATTGTGTAGCAGTAAGTAGCGATAAAGGCATGTATCTAAACCCTACGCACTACTTTTATTTTGTGTAAACAGGTATATGTTATGTAAGTTCCTAACTCAACATGAGTTATTAATTTGAAAGCATGTTCGTGAATATTTATTGTTAATTATTCACATCCATAATGATTTTTGTTATTCGTTTATGCAAGTATCCCTACTCTATGCATTTACTTTATACAAGAGATCTATAACTATGCAAGTATTCTAACCTTTGCATTTACTTTATGCAATGGTTCTTTGTGTAAGCCAGTATCTCTAACTTGTTTATTATTGAACAAGTATCTCTAACTTATTTATTATTGAGCAAATATCTGAACTCTAGCATTTATGCAATGGATCTTTGGTTTAACAAGTATTCTTAATTCATTTATATTCAGGCAAACTCTCTAATTTCATTTGATTTGTTTATTGTTTACCAGTATCTTGTTACTGTCTTCATATGATTCATATATAATCAAAATTGTTCTGTTCTTTGTAAGCTAAGTTTAGTTGTGCAAGTGTCCTCACTTGTATGAACTATTATATTTGAACAAGTATTCTTGAGCTCGAAATTCTTTAGCATGACAAGTTTTGATGCATACTATTCAATATTGGTATGAATACATGGTTTAAATGTTGTCTACGCTATTTGATTCGACTATACATAGTTTGAAATGTATCGTTGAATATTATTGATTATGATAGTGTCCTCCAACTAAATTGCTTTGGTTTGGACTCCAGACTGAGTATGAACATCCCAAAATTGGGAAATTTTTATCCGCCAAAGGCGGTTATGATGAACGTAAATGTCGTTCCAGCATGTAGTGTTGATCAATACAGGGCATACGGGCTGATCACCCAACGTGTCTGTAAGTCATGAAGGTTTGCATATGAATTTCTATACAAACCTTTTCAAACTTGAAAACAATGGTTCAAGGTCTATTGACCGCTCAACATTTATAGTCACTACGTCGTTTTAAAATTATAAACGGTTTGATATGTTGTTATGAATGGTTTCAAATGGCTTCACAACTATTGATTCGTTGTAGAAGTATACTTCAAAGAAAATATTTATTTCTTTGAGCTGATGTTTATTATCTGATATTACTTGCTGAGCAATTAAATGCTCATTCTTGCTTTAAATTAAATGTTTTTAGCTAACCGTGATCGACCAGAAGGTTCTGGCAAGGACAAAGGGAGGAGGAAGCTGAAGGACTAGTTTTAAGGTGTTGAGAACTTTGTAGTGTGATAATATGTTATCTATAATGTAATAAAGTGCATAAGGGTAGCCGTACCTGGGGATTAGTTAACTTTGATATAATTTTTAAGTTTATAATATATTAAGCAGTTCGTATGAATGGTATCATGTAGCACCAAGTACGAGTTTCAAGTACTCGAATTTGGGGGCGTCACACTGTCAGCCTAGGGAGGTTGTACCCTGAGTGGCTATTGAGGAGGAGCCTTGAGACATTCATATAGTCTGGGAGCGGTTGGTTCGTAGAGAGCCATCTCCTTTGATTACAGTTGTTGGTCAGGAGCATGAGCCAGTGTTTGATTCAGAGAATGACTCTGAGGAGATTGAGGTTGAGGCTGAGGCAGCTCAAGAGGAGGATGAAGACCCTGATGAGTTCCCACCGAACTCTATCAGTGCTGAGATGTATGACGAGCTGTATGACCATAACATATAGTTACAGGATACTGTTCGAGAGCTGAAAGAGGAGACAATTACTCAGCGGACTACCATCGAGCAGAAGAATGGCTAGATCGTGACTCTGTATACATGCCTTGGAGACGTGGAGTGGGATTTGTTTCATGAGAAGGGCCATGGTGAGCAGAAGTCAGAGGAGATAGAGAAGCTGAAGAATGATTTGTAAGAGGAATCAGCAAAGCGTGCCATAGCAGAAGATGCTTGGATGAGGGCTTCACGATGTGCAGATTTTGCTGGGGATAACGATCGGGCAAAGAAGGCTAAGATCGAGGAGACAGACTATACGTTTTAGACTGCGATTGATAAGGCTCATGATCGGGTTTTGTGCTATCCAGTGCAGTTCGAGGATCTACCTTGGTATATGCTGGATCGCAGGACGATGTTCCACATTATGGAGGAAGAGCGCAGCAAAGCTGTTCGACGCCTTAGTAGGCCGTGATAGGAATAGTATGATTATGTGAATATTTCATGTTAGTTAAATAATGTAAATTCCAATGTGATTATAAACAAAGGAATATTTTGATGATTTAAATCCTGAAGATTCTTTATCTCAGGATAGTTGATGTAAATAGCAGTGATGCTATCTTTCGTGTGTTTAAAATTTTTTAATTGAATAAAATATCAGAGTTTATTTGAGATGTTATGTGTAAAGTGTTATCTTAAAGTATTTAAGTTCAGTCTTAAATATTTAAAGAAATGAATAAAGATCTAATAAGCATATATCTTAACAGAAATATGCCGCCGAGAAGACGCCCTAACCGTCAACCAGCCCAAGAAGGGTCGACTAATAACAACGACGCCAATGCTAACACCAACCCCATTCAGCAGTTGGTGAATCTTTTGACTGGAGATCTGAGAAACCAGCTGCAAGCTCTACTAAACACTTCGTTCAAGGACTTCAAGGCGGTGGGACTGCCAAAATTTAAGGGAACCATAAACCCAATAGAAGCACAGACTTGGGTTATGGAGATGGAAAAGGTTTTCGACATCGCTAGGGTCAGCGAGTGTGACGCCCCCCAAATTTGGACCGCCACTGATCTCGAATTCGGTTCGTCACGTTCTCACAGTAATAACTAAAATCATACAATCACAGCCGATAATCTAGAATACTATACAATGATTTATTATATTTATTCCTCCAAGTCTCGCAACCAACAATACTTAATAGATTACATAATAATATCAAATAAAAACTTATTACATAACCCTACTTAAGTTTAAACATAGTTCTGAATTAGTCTTAATACATCATCTTAGTTGTCATAATACAACACAAGAATTTCTAGAACATAAAGGAGCTAGCTAGTCGGTAGCCTTGCCCTTACCCTTATCAACGCCCGAAGGTCCACCCTGCTCTTCCTTAACTGAAATGTTTTTAGGGAAAGCAAGATTGAGCAACAAGTTTGCTCAGCAAGTAATATAACAATAAAGGTGAGTAATACAGTTTTCGAATCCCAAAATGGTATAGCAAGGTATGAAAGTTCAAGGATAGCAAGAAATATCAACAGTTCTTAAAAACAGTCGCTAAGGACAGAATAATATCAATAAGATTCAATGCAAAATCAATCTAAGATTTCAAGATAATTTAATACTGAGCAGTCACGAAGGACTATGAACTTCTACTAGAATTAACAGAAATATACAGATAATCCAATAAAAATAAGTACAACAGGTGATCATCCTAAAGTACCCTATATTATGCATAACATTCAATCGTACTCAAGTGCGCACGTCGGTCTCCCGACAATTATAGTTTTCCTTCAAAGAAGGTTGTTCTTCTAAGTCAATACAAGATTCTGCACCAATCAATTGGTTTGGATCGCTTTTCAAATTCATAATATAAGTCTAGCCTAATCAAATGGCATAGACCCCTCTTTATAAGTTCAATACTTGATATTATAGTTTGAAGAATATAATCGATTTTATCTTAGCTATGAAGGAACAAGTCATGAATCGTAATTCGAATAGCTTACTTGTATAAGGAATAATAGTACAAGCTCAATACATGTTTAATAAGAGTAGAATATCCGTTGAATAAAGTAATGCAAGAGTTTAGGATACTTGCACAATAAAAGAGTGTAAGTTAGGGAACTTGCCTTAAGTATAGTTTGCCAAAGTATAGCTTATCGACGCTTTTCGAATCCTATTATAACATATTTACATATATAGGATATTCATTAGCATTGTACATTTGATACATAAGCTCGATATGAAATTCAAGTATACTCATATGATTCTAACTTAGTCGTATCATCCTATACGTACGTCATTACGTACTTTACGTACATATAGCACCACATTCGTTAATAAGACACTATGAAATCACATAATCATAGTTCGTAATTGTTATTTGACTTAACATTTGAAAGTTTTATAAACACTTTAGCAATTCAAGATGGTTTCCTTATAACATGCTCATTGTTACTTAAATACTATACTAGACATGTACTAGAGATTAGGTTAACAATGTAAGCATACATCAATCTCAGATTACAAACAGGATAGTCAGACTTCTTTGCAAGGTGGCGCGACGCACCTAATTTGAACTAGGGAGTGGCGTGGCCGCGCCGCTCCCAGTTCAAATCAAAGCTGAGCTACACAATGCCTGGCCTAGCTTGCACACCCACATATATATATGATAACACATGCAAAAACATACATGTTGTGATAAGTTTGATTCTTATTTCATGCTTTCCACATAGTCTTAACAATTTTCAATTAACGAGGCTTAACATGTTCGATTACAATGTTCATCACGTTTACTCAATATACACATGGAATGAGGTCCATATGTCTCAACTACATATGCTCAGGTTACCTTAGTCATGTATTTCAAGTTATGAAGTTCGTTCAACTTGTCTTAATTCATGCTCAACTAGTTTACAATGCATATGACTAGCTAGGCATTCATTTCTATCATGTCTAGAGGCATATGAGACCCTATCAAGATAGTCAAAATTTTTAGAATACATGCAAGGTGGTTATCAACCAACTAGTTTCATGAACATTTAAGGTTTCTTTGAAAAACCTCATGTTTAACTAATCATACAAAGTAGCTTCATTTATCATATGGCATGCTCATTTATATACATAATTATACTACCTAAACATGCTCACAAGTTCAGAATTTAAAGGGCACATAGTTTATCAAGTTCGTATTTGAAACTCTACGTTTCCTCTTAGAAGGTTGTCAAAACCATTCAAGTATGTGAGATAAGTCCATACATCTTATATCATGCTTTCATATACATATAAATAGACCACATAAATATTCTTAAATTTTCAGAACTCAAAGTGTTCTAATTCGACAAGTTTGCTTTTGAAACTGTAAGTCTTCTTTGGAAAAATCAAGTTTTGGTAAGTGGTTCTATGCAAGGTCACTTATGTTAGCATCTCAGGGGCTTAAATAGTCATAATGAGGTTATACTAGCATGCTCCCTATATCAGAAAGCATAACAAAATCATCAACTGATTCTGTAAAAGGGCGCGGCCGCGCCCCGTTTGTATTAGTGAGTGGCGCGACCGAGCCACTCTAGTTCCAACCCAGACAGTTTTTTGCTAGAGCAGAGCTTCTGACCCATTTCAGAAATACTTCATGAATCATGCTAAGAATTGACTGCATTACATTTATAACATGTATATATACTCAACTAACATTCTAGCATCCTTTCACATACTCAATTACAACTAATTCATGTTTAATTTTTATGAATCGAAAATGCTACACTTCAAAGTTGAATAAGGATTATACCTCTTAAAGCTTTGAGTTGTACAAGAATTGCTTTTAATATCAGATTACACACTCCCTCTACTCTTTCTATATCACTTAGCAACTAGTTCTAGCAACATAGGAATGAAGGGGGAGTGCTCAATTTATAGGAAATTTACTAACCAAGTAAAGCCATTGTCCAAAAATTTAAACCAAGAGGTGGAAGGAGAGTTCATGGGATATTCAAGAGTTGGTACAATAGTTCCCAACTACTCCCATCACCCACACCCTTCTTCATCATGGCCATCATTTGCTAGCTAGGAAGTTGACATGGTGAAGTAGAATAGGCCATTTGCCCTTTCACGTGAATAAGGAATTGAGACATTAAATATGGAACAATTTCTAATCTCAGCAAATCTTAGAAGCAATGAGACCTATATATTACTTAAGTATTCACATATATGTATATCCCTACATAACATAATGTGTATACTTAGGTTTAAATGTACATACTCATATATATATACTTAGGTTTTGAAAATCAATTGGATACACATAAATACATCAATATATAATCCATGTACATTTTGGTAACGCCAAATTATGAGTTAATTGAGTAGTGACACACTACATTATCACAAACCTCAATATTCTAATTATGTTACTTATAGAAATAATTATTAATATTAATTATTCACATACTTTAATTTAATATTTTATAAATTCCACACTAATGCACTATACATATCACATGGTCACATATTTATGTAACTCATATAATTTATTACTCTTACAATATAGTTTTCATATTGCATAGTCTCACTAACGTGTCACACTAAACTTTATATAATATAGATATAGTTACTATGTACTAAATGATTACATAACTTTACACTAAGCAATTAATTGAACAAACATTAACCTTAAAATATAAATTAATTATTTATTCATTAATATGCTATTTTTTATAACAACCATTAATTAACAATATATTATTAATTAATCATCCACTTATTAATTCTTTCTTTAATTAATTAAATCATCATAATTCTCATCACTATGCCACACAAGGCATTCTTCGAGCTTATCATAAACTCCACATTCTTCTCAATTATTATAAATTCAATTTGAATTCATTTGAATTAACTCACCACACAACACATAATCATTTACATTCAAATAAATATTCATTTCCATCAATTTATTCATTAATAATATTCAAAATTTCTCGGGTATTACATCCTTCCCCCTTTATAAAAATTTCGTCCTCGGAATTGGTACAAGGTTACATAAATATATGGGGATAGTCCCTCATCATCCTATCTTCTAATTTTCACGTAGCCTCCTCGACATCGTGGTTACGCCAAAGTACTTTTACAAAAGATATAACTTTATTTCGTAAGGCTTGCTCTTTCCTATCTAATATCTGGATAGGAATTTCTTCATACGCCAGGTTCTTCTCCACTTGAATGGGCTCGTAAGAGATCATGTGCTTGTAGTCGGCCTTGTATGGACGCAACACGGAGATGTGAAACACGTTGTGGATGTGTTCTAACTCGGGTGGTAATGCAACTTTGTATGCCACTTCGCCCACTCGCTTCAATATCTCGAACGGTCCTATAAATCTTGGACTCAGTTTTCCCTTCTTTCTGAATCGTATTTTTCCCTTCCAGGGAGATACCTTCAAGAATACAAAACTACCGACTTTAAAGTCTCGGTCTTGTCGATGCAAGTCCGCGTACTTTTTTTGGTGATCTTAAGTTGCTACTAGTCTGGCTCTTATCATTGTCACCATGTCCGCGGTTTGTTGTACTAACTCTGGTCCAAGTATTCGTCGCTCTCCGACTTCGTCCCAACATAATGGCGTTTTGCATTTTCTTTCCGTAAAGAGCTTCATACGGTGGCATGCCGATATTCGCATGATAACTATTGTTATACGCAAATTCCACTAAGGGTAAGTGGTCATCCCAATTTCTCTTGAAATCCATTAAACAAGTCCTAAGCATATCCTCCAGCATTTTTATAGTTCGCTCACTCTGTCCGTCTGTCTGAGGATGATTAGCAGTACTCACCCTCAACTGTGTTCCCATTCTTTCTTATAAGCTTTTCCAAAAGTTTGACGTGAAGTGCAGATCTTTATCAGAGACAATTGACACCGGCACTCCATGTCGTCAAATAATCTCCTTTACGTACAGACTTGCTAACTGATTCAAACTATAGCGGATCTTGATCGGTAGAAAATATACAGTTTTTGTTAGTCGATCCATGATAACCCAAATAGCATCATATCCTTTTTGCATGACTGGAAGTCCCACCACGAAGTCCATCGTAATGTGCTCCCATTTCCACTTTGGTATTTCCAACGATTGTAGTAAACCACTCGGCCGCTGGTGTTCTGCTTTGACGCGTTGGCAAATCAGACATCTACTAACGCACTCTGCAACTTCCTATTTCAGATTGGGCCACCAAAAGTGTTGCCTCAAATCTCGGTACATTTTCGTGCCTCCCGGATGAACAGAATACGTCGTATTGTGTGCCTCGTGCAAATTCGCTTCCCTCAATTCGGTTACTGCTGGCACCAACACTCTCACTTTGAATCTCAAGATACCGTCTTTATCCATTCTGTATCTCTTTTCTTCATTTTTTGCGATCCTCTTTTGAATTTTCTCGCACCCCTCATCTCTCTTGTGATTCCTTCACTCTATCCAATAATGTCGGACGAGCTTTTATTACAAATAACTTTTCGTCAGACCTCTCCGATCGTTCTACCTCTATTTCCAACTTCTCCATTTCTCTTATTAACTCCTCCTGAGTTGTCAAGTGAAACAGTTTCTCCTTTCCTTTTCTGCTCAAAGCATCGGCAACTACATTTGCCTTACTCGGGTGATAAAGAATATCGCAGTCATAATCCTTCATTAATTCTAACCACCTTCTCTGACGCATATTCAACTCCTTCTGTGTGAAGAAATATTTTAGACTTTTGTGGTCCGTGTATATCTCACACTTTTCTCCGTACAAATAATGCCTCCAAATCTTTAACTCAAAAACTACTGCCGCTAACTCTAAGTCGTGAGTAGGGTATCATTTTTTGTAGTCCTTTAATTGTCGTGATGCATACGCAATGACCTTACCGTGTTGCATAAGCACACAGCCAAGTCCCTTGTGCGATGCATCACTATACACAACAAAACCTCCCGTCTCGTCTGGTAGCGACAACACAGGTACCACGCTTAATCTCTTCTTCAATTCTTGAAAACTTTCTTCGCATTTTTCTGTCCATACAAATTTCACCGTCTTCCTTGTTAGATTGGTCAACGTGGTCGCTATCTTAGAAAAATCTTGGATAAATCTTTGATAGTACCCAGCTAACCCTAAGAAACGTCTTATCTCTGTTGGTGTTTTCGGCTGTTCCCAATTACTTACTGCTTCTACCTTCGCAGGGTCTTTTGAGATTCCATTCCTGTCCACCACGTGACCTAAGAAATGAACCTTCTCCATCCAAAATTCACACTTAGAAATTTTCACATACATCTTTTCCTTCCTTAGCGCTTCCAAAACTATTTTCAGATGTTCGGCGTGCTCTTCCTCTGCCTTCGAGTAGATCAAGATGTCGTCTGTAAGACCCCAACTTTTATGAATAAAAATTTAATTTTCTTTATGTATTATTTCGAAATAGTAAAGTGTTGATTTGATTAATGTGAAAAGTTATGGGTGAAATGTGCAAATATTTCAAAATGAGCAAGTGGTTATAAAATATTCACTGTTGTCGGGAAATATTCGTTTGGTCGTGGAATATTCTTGTTATCGGGGAATATTCGCACGACGGCGCAGCTATTTATGGGCCCCACAACGGAATAACTGTCAGATATAGAAAGCGACAGAAATAACTTTTTTATAAAATAACGGCGTAGTTGTTACTGTTAGTACTGTTGAAATACCCGGTGATAAAAATACAGTAATACGCGTTGTGCACAGTAGCACACGGTATTGCACAGTATTTTAAATTATTGGTTCTTACGTAAGAAGTTACTTACTCAATAATTGTTACAGTAATTACTGTTCAATATTTTATATTATTGATTCAATAATTGCATGATATTTTATTGGTTCAATAATTGCTACGTTGATATTTTATATCAAAAATTGTTACGTTGCTATTTTATATGATTGATTCAATAATTGCTACCGTTGATATTTTGCATTATTGATTCAATAATTGTCACTGCACAGTATTTCACATTATCAACTCAATAATTCATATTATTTGAATAATATTATTAGATAGCATTATTGACAATGTCTAAGGAAGTTCTGTCTAGGAGGGGTTATTTAATTGCGCGCCAGTAAGGAGAAATTCTTATCGAAAGGCCCCCTCTTTCCTGGGAACGACCTGGTTGTCAATATTGTAGTTCTGTAATATTATTTGTGAATATTAATTATTGATTTATATGATAAGAAAATATTTATTTTGTGGATATAAAAGAAAAAATTAGTGCTGAGGTGTTTTTATCAGTATTTTGGTGTGAAAAATCATCCGTTTATGGATTTCAGCTATATTCGGTTGGGATTTTGGAAAAACTTTCTTCTACAAAGTTGTAGAGAATTAAATTTTCCTTGGAAAGGACATATAATTTGTATTTTTCTGATAAAAGGGCTATTTATTATAAATTATTGAAGTTTCAAAAATAAATATTTTTATTAAAAATATGGGTGGGCCCCACCTTTGTTTTTTTGTTGAAAAATTCTGATTTTTGAGTTTGAAAGCAGCCAGACAATTTTTCAAAATATATACGCTGAAGAAATTTTAGCCGCCTGCAGTTTTGTCAGCATTAGCATGCTAAGCATTTTCTATAAATAGGGTGCTTAGGTTTGAATTAAAAATCACACCAGAATCAGAAGTTTTCTCTCTATAATATCGAGCGTATTTTTGTGAGTATTTAGATACTTTGAGTGTTGTTATTCAGTGCAAGTTTTCTTCAGCCTTATATCCGATATTTCAGTCAGAAGTACTATTCTTTTGAGGTAAGGGATGTTATTTTCTTTCGTAAATGATGTTATTCTTTCAATATCATTATACCAAAATATTGGCATGAATTTTATTATGAAATTCTTACTTTTTCCGTCGGGGTTACTATTCACATATACGACACTATTCACGTATACAACACTATTCACGTATACGGCACTATTCACGGAAAAATTAAATTTTCTTCTATTTGTCCAAGTTGCTTGTTAAGGTTCCTATCTTTGATTGGGTCTAAGTTTTGAGCTTTATTCTTTAATTTTGCTCCACAATTGATTATTACGAAGTATTTTTGAATTGGATAAACTAAAATACGAATCCTTAATCTTTGTCCTTTATCTCACTGGATTCGTTCTTTAAAATATTTTTCATCATCCTCAATCCTAAAAGGTGATAGAACTGAATATCTTTGGCCTGTAGAGCAAAGATGAATGATTACCTGATGAATATCTTTGGTCGTAGTGCAAAGATGGACAGGTGTTGAGATGAACATGACCACTTGGTGATACAAATGAATACTTTTGGCCCGTAGTGCAAAGATGAATATTTAATTTGAGATATATATTGATTAATGTTACAGGGATAAAATATTGATGATGGTCTTTTAAATCATAGAAGATAGTAGACTTCATTCTCTACGTAACTCTTCTAATGAATTGTTATTTCCGCTGCGAATATTGATCTAAAACTTGTTGTCAATAATGTTTTATCTAAATTGTTGAAGACTAATGATAATTTATTTTCCATTATCTTAGTCATAATATTCTTTACTAGGCTAGTTGAGATCACCATTTTCATCTATTGTCCTCTTCAGGAAATGAGAATGTCGCAGGAACTAGTCGGGGGACAGAGTGATGGTTCGAGTTAGAGCAGTAGTAGTCCTCACTATTTCTAACAAATAGTGTGATAATAATTGTAATGAGGACTTAGTTTGAATGTTAATATTTTTTACATATTTATATTGACACTCACAGTTGTGTGGTCGTATTTTGCACGACCGTGTGATATAAAGATTGTATTTGAATTCTGTACCATGTATTTGGCGACTCAGAATGGGTTGGGTTGACTGGACCTATTCTGGGGGCATCACAGTTGGTATCAAAGCTTAGGGATATGGTCTCTGGCGGAGATCGGGGAATAGAACTAGGAGGGGAGAGACGAGTAAATCCTTCACTAGTATGTCCTACCTAAGCTTATGTGATATTTAATTGGTCAGTCGGAGCATAGGGTTAATATGTGATATATTAATTTGTTTAATTAACCCTTGTTTTATGGCAGTATTTGAGAATGGCAGCTAAGAATGTTAACAATGAAGTGAATGAGACTGTGGAGACACCTTTAATCACCAACCAGGAGAACATGCAACAAGAAGGCAATGTTCATCCTGAAAACAACGCTGGTCAGACGATAAACGATGAGATGTTTAGAAGTTTTTTGCAGTTCATGCAAAACTAGACGAGGGAGACTCGTGTGCAAAATATAGGTGGAGATAATAACAACTCGCGGCTTGTCACTGCCAAGCAATTCAAAGAATTAGGACCACCAGAATTTCAGGGAAAGCCGGATCCGATCAAGGCGGAGACGTGGGTTAAGTAAATTACCAAGATATTTGATGTCTTGGGATACACGAAGGAACAAAAGGTTCCATTTGCCACCTTTATGTTCCGTGGAAAGGCAGATTACTAGTGGGAATCTGTGAAGCGTACCCAGCCTGCCACACTCAAGATGTCTTGGGAAGCGTTTAAGAAACTATTCAATGACAAGTACTTTCCTAAAAGTATTCGTCATATGAAGGAGGTAGAGTTTATCAGACTAGAACAAAACAATATGACTGTGTCCCAGTACGAGGCTCAGTTCGCGGAGTTGTCCAGGTTTGCACCTCATTTGGTGGAGAATGAGGAACGTATGACGCCGATGTTTCTGAGAGGTTTGAAACCCGAAATACGTCAATACCTCATTTCTCACAAATTTTCTCTATATTCGGATGTAGTGAACAGGGCCCATTTGTTAGAACAAGATAGTGATTATATTCAACCAAGGGACAACAACCAAGGTCGTACCGGTGGCAGCAGTCATCGGAGCAATGACAACCAGCGGGGAGGAAAGTATGACAGAAGCGGTAACCACTCCGGTGGTAATCGTGACCATGATAGTAGAAAAAGCGAATCGAGGGGAGATTTCAAGAAGAGAAGGTATAACAATGAGAACGTGAAGACGTCAACATCAGCACCAGCATCAACTGTTTCTAGGGGAGGAGAACGACCACCGGTCGTATGCTATAAATGCGGGAAAGAGGGACACATCAGCCCAAACTACCCACAATAATTCAAAGCATGCTATAACTGTGGAAAAGAAGGACATATAGCTCGAGATTGTCCTATAGTGAAACCAAGTCTAGCAGGGGTGGTGATTCCAAAGGCGGTTTCAGACAAGTCAAAGTCGGTGATTCCTAGAAGAGCGTTGGTCGTGATAGCTCAAAACGCGAGGAACCCACACGAGGTGATTACGGGTAAGCTAATCATAAACTCTTGCGAAGTTTACATATTGTTAGATACCGGTGCTACGCATTCCTTTATTTCACCTGCTTGTGCTCAACGTTTGAACTTGACTTCTGATAAATTAGACTTTGACTTATCTGTTGAAACTCCGTTGGGAGAAACCTTTGTTACATCCACAGTTTACAAATCTTGCTTGATTCAGATTGGTACCCTTATCTTACCTGTTGATCTTATATCTTTGAAAATACTTGCATTTGACGTGATTTTAGGAATTGAATGGTTAACCACTTACCATGCCAAAATTGATTGTTTTCATACGGTTGTTAGTTTTTATATTCCTAATCAACCTGTTGTGCGAATCCAAACCACTAAAATCAGTCAATATCATTTCAAGTCACAAAGTTATTCGTTTATTAAAAAACGGATGTCAAGCTTTCTTGGCACATGTCACTGATCTAAACCAGAATACATTAGGTTTGAATGATATTTCCGTTGTTAATGAGTTTCCTGATGTATTTCCCAAAGAACTTCCCGGTCTACCCCCAGAACGTGAAGTTGAATTCTTTATTGACCTTGAACCCGGTACAAAACCCATTTCTAAAACCCCATATCGAATGGCTCCTATTGAACTTCAGGAGTTAAAGGTCCAATTACAGGAATTGT
The DNA here is from genome assembly GCA_020205555.1 of Panax stipuleanatus. NCBI lineage: Eukaryota > Viridiplantae > Streptophyta > Magnoliopsida > Apiales > Araliaceae > Panax > Panax stipuleanatus. The sequence continues at coordinate 78,535,472 of CM035118.1, forward strand.
TAGACATCAGTTTTATTCAGTCCTAGTACATCTCCTTGGGGTGCTCCTGTTTTATTCGTAAAGAAGAAAGATGGGAGTATGTGACTTTGTATTGACTATCGGGAGTTAAACCATAGTCACCATCAAGAATAGGTATCCGCTACCTTATATTGATGACATGTTCGACCAGTTGCAAGGAGCATAATTCTTTTCAAAGATCGATCTTCGTTCTGGATATCATCAGCTGAATATTAAAACTGAGGATATTCCAAAAACTGCCTTCAGAACTCGGTACGGGCATTATGAGTTCTTCGTCATGTCTTTTGGATTGACTAATGCTCCTGCTGCTTTCATGGATATGATGAACCGTGTATTCAAGGAGTATTTGGATCAGTTCGTTGTTGTCTTTATTGATGACATCCTCATCTATTCTAAAAGTCAGTGAAGATCATGAGCACCACTTGAAGTTGGTACTTCAAAAGCTTCGTGAGAACAAGCTATATGCCAAGTTGAAGAAGTGCGAGTTCTGTCTTGAGGAAGTAGCATTCCTTGGGCACGTGGTATCAAAACGTGGAGTATCTGTTGACCCAGCGAAGATTGAAGCAATACAAAGCTGGGAGCAACCTAAGTCAGTGACCGAAGTTCGAAGATTTTTGGGCTTAGCTGGTTATTATCGGAGGTTCGTAGAGGGATTTTCTCGAATCGCTACCCCATTAACTCAGTTGACTCGAAAGATATAAAATTCGTTTGGAGCGAGGAATGCGAGAAGAGCTTACAAGAGCTCAAGAGAAGACTTATCTCGGCACCTGTTCTGACAATACCATCTGGTTCGGATGGATTTGTTATCTACAGCGATGCTTCAGGCAAAGGGTTGGGATGTGTTCTCATGCAATATGAGAAAGTCATAGCCTATGCCTCGCGATAACTCAAAGAATATGAGAGGAATCATCCTACTCATGATCTAGAGTTGGCAGCTGTCGTTTTTGCGTTGAAGATCTGGAGACATTATCTGTACGGGGAGAAAGTGAAAATTTATACGGATCATAAGAGCCTTAAATATTTCTTCACTCAAAAAGAACTCAACATGCGGCAACGACGTTAGTTTGAGCTGTTGAAAGATTACGATCATACCATTCAATACCATCCTGGAAAAGTGAACGTGGTAGCTGACGCGTTGAGTAGAAGATCATATGTGGGAACGAGTGCGATGATGTCAAGTATACGCGTAGAACCAACTTTGATTGATAAAGTTAAAGCTGCTCAAGCTACGGATCTAGAGCTGATGAAGATGAAGAAGAAGGTGCAAGAAGGTGCCATTCAAGAAATAAGAATCGATGAAGAGGGAATACTTCGAGTCAACTCCAGACTTTGTGTTCCTAACGATTCTGACTTGAAGCATAGAATCATGATGGAGGCACACAACACACCGTTTGCAATCCATCTTGGGAGTACCAAAATGTATCGTGATCTTTGACATACATTTTGGTGGAGCAATATGAAAAGAGAGATCGCGGAGTTTATTTCAAGATGTTTAACTTGTCAACGTGTAAAGGTGGAGCATCAAGTGCCGAAGGGTCCATTGCAACTACTTGAGATTCCAAAATGGAAGTGGGAACATATTATGATGGATTTCGTTACGGGTCTTCCCAAGGTTTCTCAAGGTATAGATGCGATTTGGGTTATTGTTGATAGATTAACCAAGTCTGCTCATTTCTTGCCGATACGAGAGACTTATTCCCTTGAACGTCTCGCTCGTACGTATGTGAATGAGATTGTGAGATTGCATGGCATGCCAGTATCCATAGTTTCGGATCATGACCCAAGATTCACTTCACGATTTTGGATCAGTTTGCAGAAAACTATGGGCACGGATTTACGATTTAGTTCGGCTTATCATCCTCAAACAGACGGGCAATCAGAAAGGACTATTCAAACTCTTAAAGATCTATTAAGACTCTGTGTTCTAGACTTCAAAGAGAGTTGGGATAAGTACTTACCATTGGTGGAATTCTCCTACAACAACAGTTATCAGGCAAGTATAGGTGTGGCTCCATTCGAGGCATTGTATGGGAGAAAGTGTCGCTCTCCAGTATGTTGGGATGAGGTGGGTGAAGCAACATTATTGGGACCGGAGTTGGTACGTATGACTACAGAAAAGATCCAAATGATCCGACAACGTATACAAACGGCACAGAATCGACAAAAGAGTTATGCGGATCTTCATCGAAAGGACGTGGAATTTAATGTTGGGGACCATGTGTTATTACGTGGTGCTCCGTGGAAGGGAGTTACGAGGTATGGCAAGAGAGGAAAGCTCAATCCACGATTCATTGGTCCATTTGAGATCCTTGACCGAGTAGGAAAGGTGGCCTATAGACTCGCTTTACCTCCAAGCATGTCTCGTGTTCATAACGTTTTTCACATATCCGTGCTTCGTAAATATGTGAAAGATCCAAACCGCATTATTGAGTTAGAACCAGACGAGATAGCCAAAGATTTAACGTACGAGGAGGTACCTGTCAAGATCTTGGATAGGAAGGAGCATGTCCTACGCTCGAAGATTATACCTCAAGTTAAATTTTTGTGGAGAAACCATGAAATTGAGGAAATGACCTGGGAGTTGGAATCGGAAATGAAAGCGAGGTATCCTCACCTTTTCGACATACCAGGTACGTATGTCAATTTCGAGGACGAAATTTCATAAGGAGGGGAGGTTGTAAGACCCCAACTTTTATGAATAAAGATTTAATTTTCTTTATATATTATTTCGAAATAGTAAGGTGTTGATTTGATTATGTGAAAAGTTATGGGTGAAATGTGCAAATATTTCAAAATGAGCAAGTGGTTATAAAATATTCATTATTGTCGGAGAATATTCGTTTGGTCGTGGAATATTCTTGTTGTCGGGGAATATTCATACGACTGCGCAGCTATTTGTGGGCCCCACAACGGAATAACTGTCGGATATAGAAAGTGACAGAAATAACATTTTTATAAAATAACAGCGTAGTTGTTACCGTTAGTACTGTTGAAATACCCGGTGATAAAAATACAGTAATACGCGTTGTGCACAGTAGCACATGGTATTGCACAGTATTTCGAATTATTGGTTATTACGTAAGAAGTTACTTACTCAATAATTGTTACAGTAATTACTGTTCAATATTTTATATTATTGATTCAATAATTTCATGATATTTTATTGGTTCAATAATTGCTACGTTGATATTTTATATCAATAATTGTTACGTTGCTATTTTATATGATTGATTCAATAATTGTTGTGACACCCCCAAATTCGGGTACTTCGTTTTCACATGATTTGGTGTTCACTTTCTATCTATAACATACCTTTACCCAATATATCTCAAAATGAATTACAACTTTAATTCAAAATAATAAAATCTCCCTTAAAACAAGGGTTACAACCTTCTTGAACTCAATTCCAGGGTTACTCTAACCTTGACATAAACAATAAAGTGCGGAATAAAAACATGACCTAAAATTATTACAATCATTTCAAAATAATTAAACAAATCTTCACTTGTTCATCTTTCCCTTGCCTTTACTCGTAGACGGGGAATCAGCGTTATCAACTTTAACTGCAATTGTTATTTAATGCAAGAGTGAGCAAACAACATCTCACTGGAGTTTAACAATAATAAATACATGAAAGAATATCTTTACAAAGATTTGAATAACTTAGTTTACTTCAACAATAAAGAATTGAATAATAATTCTCTATCAATATCAAAATTAGAATATAGAATTTATTTGAGGGTCATAAGACCTTTGAACTCTTCTTGTCCTAGGTTATAAATATTTCTATTTAAACCTTTAACAGTCAATAAGACTATGGACCTCAACTCGTACTTAGGGGGATCAGCCCTTTGCACTATATATTGTGCACAAACATCTTAACGCTATGCGTACTAACCTCCCCTAATAATTAGGGTTGTTCAACTAAGCAATTTGAATTCAAGTCCGCACCAAAGAAAGTTTGGTTTGGATAAGCTTATAATGGTAATTTAGAATTCACGTTCATCAACTAAGAATTAGTTGAATCGACTTTCAATAATTCATAAATAAAAGAATTATGAATTAACATATGCTTTAAAAGTAAACTTAACGCATTTAAAATAATAAATTGGATCTTACTTGAACAATAAGTCAAGATCTCTTCGATTAAGTAAATAATTGTCCAGTACAGAAATGAAAAGGACATTCTCAACAATGAAAATATGAACATCAAAGAACTTGCGTAGAAATAGCGAGTTTAGGGTTTAGAAGACTTGCCTTAAGCGCAAGCTACTTACATAATTCATGTACTTTAATACTTCCTACACATATATATTAAGTCACAAAAACCTAAATTAGTTAACACATAACTAATTCACATAAGTGGTTAACCCTCATGGTTAACTCACTCTAATTAAATAAATAATCAACTATCACATAATTAATTACATCACACACATACTCACATAATTAAATTAATTATGTATTTTAGCTAAATTATAATTAAACAATTATAATTTAAACACTTAATTTAATTATAATTACTCAATTATAATTACCTCTTAAATTATCAAATTTTCATAATTAATAGTTAATTAAACTATATCATGCATTATAATTATATAATTTATAATTAATCATGTATTTATCAATTTATAATAATTATGAATTTATTAAATTATAATTACATAAATTGTAATTTAAATTAACATCTAATTGATTAAAATAAATCAACTACTACTCATTATAATTTAACAAAATTATACTTTAAATTAAACACTTACTCTTAATTATAATTAATCAAATTAAGTAACTCATTTTACTATCAAACAATTATAATCTAATTAAGGTTTTCAAAATTCTTTTCTCTAATTATGAAATTGTCCAACTCATACTAGCAACATGTTATAGCCACTGAATTCACGCTCATTATCATAACCAATTATCATAAGCTATCAAATAAAACTGCACAAGTAAGCAAAACTCACTGCCACTGCACTGTGCACGGCGCAGCTGCGCAGGGAAAGGTTCTGGGAAAAGCAAGCGGCGCAGCTGCGCTGCTCCTGGCCTTGCTGCCGGCGCAACTGCGCAGCAACTCGGCCAGACACAGACAGTCACGGCTCTCTGCTTTACTGCTTAACCCATACAAGCCAAAAATACAGTAACATAGACACTGTAAATCATATATACGCTGTAATACATATATCTAACATGCTTCCAAAACATAAACTCATTTAAACAACGAGAATCAAGAGTTTTAAAAATCTAATTTGGCCATTTTCATGAAAATTCATATTTTCATAAAACGATTCTCTGTAATAAAATTTTCTTACCAATTCAACTTATAAAACATGCATTATATTTGAAATTGAAGATATTATCACAACAATTCTAAATAGGCATATTAACACACAATCAAATCATAACTTTTACCCTAAAATGGGCTAATAACATATAAAATCTTAAGAACATCAATTTCTCCATTAAAACATGTTCTGACAAAAATTTGATTTCTGAAAATCCTTGATCATGACATACAATTCATATAATAACCATTATAAACATAATTTATATATGTACATCATATTTGTATAACTTTCATGCTAAATCATATACATAGAGAACTCATATTCATGAATATTATAAAGAAAACACATAGAAATATAAAGAAATTAAAATAATACCCTTTTTGCTTAGATGATTGAAGAAGAAGGTGATAGTGATTTCCTTCAAGCTTCTCAACCTTTATCTTTTCTTTCTCTTCCTCTTCTCTCTATCTTCTTCTCTGTTATTTTCTCTACTCTTTCTTAGTTTCTCTAACTGACTAACTCTAAACTAACGTAACTTAGTGTATATACAATATACATATAACACATATAATTATAGAATATGTAACTCCTAATATAATTACATATACTAATTACTAATTAATACATAGGTTACAAAAATTTTGAATTTAAATATCCACAAGGCTTGTTTGGCCAAAACAGAATTATTTTTAAAAACAGTTTATTAGCTAAGGCCTTGTTTGGAAAATAGATTTAAAATCCTTTTTTTTATTTTAACAAATCATTTTAACAAATACCTTAATGTCATATTTTAATCAATTAAATATTAATCAACTAATTTAATCTATTAAAATCTAACATCAATTAATCACATAAACTTGTCACATAATTATAATTACTCGCTAATTATAATTCATGTAACACTTCATCACATAATTCATCAAATTCAATTATCTCAATTAAATTAGAACTATAATATAAAATTTAATTTAATTAATATATAACACTTAATTAAATCACTCCATAATTTATTTATTTAACTCAATAAATAAATCACATAAAATATTTATTTAACTCAATAAATATTTAAAATTATTATATAAAATTACAATCGTTACAATCTTCCCTCCTTAAAAGGATTCTGTCCCCAGAAATCACACATAAAATTTCGCGTCTATTACAATTGCTACCGTTGATATTTTATATTATTGATTCAATAATTGTCACAGCACAGTATTTCACATTATCAACTCAATAATTCATATTATTTGAATAATATTATTAGATAGCATTATTGACAATGTCTAAGAAAGTTCTGTCTAGGAGGGGTTATTTAATTGCGCGCCAGTAAGGAGAAATCCTTATCGGAAGACCCCCACTTTCCTGGGAACGACCTAGTTGTCAATATTGTAGTTCTGTAATATTATTTGTGAATATTTAATTATTAATTTATATGATAAAGAAATATTTATTTTGTGGATATAAAAGAAGGAATTAGTGCTGAGGTATTTTTATCAGTATTTTGGTGTGGAAAATCATCCGTTTATGGATTTCAGCTATATTCGGTTGGGATTTTGGAAAAACTTTCTTCTACAAACTTGTAGAGAATTAAATTTTCCATGGAAAGGACATATAATTTATATTTTTCTGATAAAAGAGCTATTTATTATGAATTATTGAAGTTTCAAAAATAAATATTTTTATTAAAAATATGGGTGGGCTCTACTTTTGTTTTTTTGTTGAAAAATTCTAATTTTAGAGTTTGAAAGCAGCTAGGAAATTTTTCAAAATATATACTCTGAAGAAATTTTAGCCGCCTGCAGTTTTGTCAGCATTGGCATGCTAAGCATTTCCTATAAATAGGGTGCTTAGGTTAGAATTGAAAATCATACCAGAATCAAAAGTTTTCTCTCTCTATAATATCGAGCGTATTTTTGTGAGTATTTAGATAATTTGAGTGTTGCTATTCAGTGCAAGTTTTTTTCAGCCTTATATCCGATATTCCAGTAAGAAGTACTATTCTTTTGAGGTAAAGGATGTTATTTTCTTTCGTAAATGATGTTATTCTTTCAATATCATTATACCAAAATATTGGCATGTATTTTATTATGAAATTCTTACTTTTTTCGTCGGGGTTACTATTCACGTATACGACACTATTCACGTATACGGCACTATTCACGAAAAAAATTAAATTTTCTTCTATTTGTCCAAGTTGCTTGTTAAGGTTCCTATCTTTGATTGGGTCTAAGTTTTGAGCATTATTCTTGAATTTTGCTCCACAATTGATTATTACGAAGTATTCTTCAATTGGATAAACTAAAATACGAATCCTTAATCTTTGTCCTTTATCTCACTGGATTCGTTCTTTAAAATATTTTTCATCATCCTCAATCCTAAAAGGTGATATAACTGAATATCTTTGGCATGTAGAGCAAAGATGAATGATTACCTAATGAATATCTTTGGCCGTAGTGCAAAGATGGACAGGTGTTGAGATGAACATGACCACTGGTGATACAAATGAATATTTTTGGCCCATAGTGCAAAGATGAATATTTGATTTGAGATATATATTGATTGATGTTACAGGGATAAAATATTGATGGACTTTTAAATCATAGAAGATAGTAGACTTCATTCTCTACGTAACTCTTCTAATGAATTGTTATTTCCGCTGCGAATATTGATCTAAAACTTGTTGTCAATAATATTTTATCTAAATTGTTGAAGACTAACGATAATTTATTTTTCATTATCTTAGTCATAATATTCTTTACTGGGCTAGTTGAGCTCACCCTTTTCATCTATTGTCCTCTTCAGGAAATGAGAATGTCGCGGGAACTAGTCGGGGGACAAAGTGATGGTCCGAGTTAGAGCAGTAGTAGTCCTCACTATTTCTAACAAATAGTGTGATAATAATTGTAATGAGGACTTAGTTTGAATGTTAATATTTTCTACATATTTGTATTGACACTCACAGTTGTGTGGTCATATTTTGCACGACCGTGTGATATAAAGATTGTATTTGAATTTTGTACCATGTATTTGGCGACTCAGAATAGATTGGGTTAACTGGACCTATTCTGGGGGCGTCACATCGTCGATGAAAACTACCACAAACTTGTCCAAGTATGGCTTGAAAACTCTGTTCATCAAGTCCATGAATGCTGCCGAAACATTAGTCAATCCGAATGACATTACCAAAAACTCGTAAAGTCCATAACGGGTTCGAAATGCAGTCTTTGGTATGTCTTCCTCCCGTACTTTCAGTTGGTGATAACCTGTCCGTAGGTCAAATTTTGAGAAACACTTCGCTCCCTTCAGTTGATCAAAAAGGTCATCTATCCTCGATAACGGATATCTGTTCTTGATCGTTACTCTGTTCAATTCTCGATAATCGATACAGATCCTCATCGATCCGTCCTTCTTTTTAACAAACAACACTAGTGCTCCCCAAGGAGACACACTTGGTCGTACGTAACCCTTATCTAATAACTCTTGCAGTTGTATCATTAACTCCTTCATTTCTACTGGCGCCATACGATATGGAGCTTTCAAAATTGGTGCAGTTCCCGGTGCTAAGTCTATTACGAATTCAATTTCTTTGTTTGGCGGAAGACCAGGCAGATCGTCCAAAAATACATCTTGGAATTCATTCACTACGGATATATCCTTAATTTCTACTCCCTTTTTCCGAGTATCTACAATGTAAGCTAAATAACCTATACATCCTTTCCTTAACAATTTCTTGGCATGCATCATCGTAAGGCAACACAATTGCTTAAGTGATGAGCTACCATAAAACACTACCTTAGACTTACTCGGAGTCTAAAGGTTCACACTTTTACTCTGACAGTCAATTATTGCAGCATGGTTATATAACCAATCCATTCCCAATATTACGTTAAATTCTCCCAATCTAATTGGAATCAAGTCTACGCTCAGTTTATGATCTCTAATATTTGCGCGATAATTTCGGTAAACGAATTCTACAGGGATTACTTCCTTATTCACAACTTCTATGTTCAAGGGATTTTCCAATCTTTCTTGAGGTGTATTAAGTCTACTACCAAATTCTTCAGATACAAAAGAACAGGTGGCTCCCGAATCAAACAATACATATGCATTTATATCATTGATTGGGATTATACCTGACACCATGTCCTTCGCAGCTACTGCATCCTGGACGGTCATATTAAAGGTCCTAGCGATTGGGCGGTTGGATTGTGCCGGTCCGCTGATCATCAGTTTGTTTCCCCCTTGTTGGCTGCTACCTCCGCCACTTCCCTTATTCGGGCAATCCTTGATCCGGTACTCCGTCGATCCACAAGAAAAACATCCTTAGATCTTCGGTTTCGGGCAGTTGGGTGAAATGTGCCCTTCCGGGCCGTAATTATAGCAAGTGTCGCGTCCCTTCCAGCACTCGCCTTGGTGATTCTTTCCATATTTTGGACATCCCTCTACCCTCTTCTTAAATCCTCCATGAAAATTCCCTGACTGATTGTTGTTGTTATTGTCCCACTTCCTCTTTCCCAAATTACTTCCTCCACTGCTGCTTCCTACTCCCCGGTTTTTTCCTCCGGTATTCTTTCCTTTTTTTCTCCTTGTTATAAAGACTTAAGGCTTCACTGCCACCTTCCGCAATGATCGCCTTCTCCAGCAATGTCGTAAAGGAATCAATTTAAAGAACTGATACCTTATTAAACAGCCAAAGCTTCAGTCATTGTTCAAAATGTCTCGCCTTCCTCTCTTCGTCTCCCACTTGGTGTTCTGCAAATCACGCTAGTTCATTAAACTTAGCCGTGTACTATGCCACTGTCATATCACCTTGCTTAAGTTCCAAAAACTTAACCTCCATTCTGTTCTTCATGCTTTTTGAGAAGTAGTTCTCGAAAAACAGCGTCTTGAATCTCTCCCCTGCTATTATCCCTTCTCCAGCTCTTTGTTGATTAGCCTCCCACTAGTAGTTCGCTTCTCCTCTCATCATGTACGTAGCAAATACAGTCTTCTGGTCTTCACCCACTCGAGCGATGGTAAAAGCCTTCTCTATATCCTTAACCCATGTATGAGCTATGATTGGATCGGTAGTACCCTCAAACTCTGGGTGTCCTACACTCATAAAATCTTTGGAACTTGTGACCGGTACTACTTGAGGATTTGGGCAAATGGGTTCGTTGTTCCTTCCCCTAAGAGCTTCTCCTAACAAGTCTATTAGCTTCTGGATATGGTCTACATGTTCCCTCTCATTGTTAACTGATTCCTCAGGTGCAGTTAATCTACGTCTGGGCAGCATTTTCTACATCACAAAATTTTTCACTTTATTAATACTCAATTTATATTACTTAAGTATTTCTTTAATACTAAAGGCATAAAATCTTATAACACGTTTCTGAAATAAGCTTCATTTATATTCATATGTCAAATCATTTCATTAAATGATTTTCCCTAGCATACTGCTATAAATGTTATCACATATACCCCTAATATCACAAAAGACGGGGAATGCTAACATACTACCCCTCTAACAAAAGCTTACTCGGGGTTTACATATCTATACCACACTTTACACAAAAAGTTGGGATTACAACATAGTATATACATCACATAAGGTAAATACTACTAATATTGCGACTAGACTGACTAAGGGTCTCATCCCATCAGCCCACGCTCCATAGTGCTCTTGTACTCGATCTGTGCTATGTATGCAATCAGCTCTCAGCTCAAAGTATGTAGGGTCTGTCCCTGCTCCTCCGGGTAGTGGTATACAACATCGATCACCTTCTTAAAAGCTGAATGGAACACATACCCCATCTTGTTCATCTTCCACTTCTTGCATCTGATCTCATCCTCTAGGTCGTCATCTCTCTCGTTAGCCGCTTCCCATTTCTCCTCGAAGTGAATCCTATCCATAACCTCCAACTCTAGCTGAGTACGAAGTGCCTCCTTCTCTGTCCTCTCACTTAGTTCTCTCTGCTCTACCACTTCCAGCTTTCTTGCCAGATCTACATTCCTAGCCACCGACTTATAAAACAAGGTCCCCATCTGGATCCCTGCCTCCCTACAGTATGTAGTCTCTACCTCTAATTCCTGCATCGCTAGCTTCCTCTGATGGTCCTCATCCTTCAGCTTCTGGAACTCGAACTCTCTCTCCTGGGCCTCAGCCTCCAGCTTCTGCACTCTGCAGTCCAACTCTAGAATACGCTCCTCGTACGTTCCCAGCATATGTTCCTCCAGGTTAGGCTCGTAAAAGTCCTCCATGGGTTCGCTCTCCGTAGGCTCGTCCTCCACAGGCTTGTCCTCCATAGGCTCCTCTTCTAGGTCAAACTCTACCTCGATCTCGTCCTCGTCGTCAGACTCAGACGGTGCAATAGCCTGCACAGGCACAGCCTCTAGAGGCACCTCATATACCACATGTCTGTCATCCTACAATCACAAACATAAGACAAACAAACAGCAACTCCATTAGAATGTTAAATAAAACACAAGTTCATTGTATAGAATGAAGTTACATTTCATAACACACTAAGTCTCTCAAGGAAAACTCTACATGAGTTTTATCTTCTTCTAACTTTCTAAGTTCTCCTAAGTTATAATCTAAGGACACTCGCTCCTAAGGTTTATAACTACAGCTTTGATACCAACCTGTGTTGCCCTAAAATTCGGACCGCCACTGATCTCGAATTCGGTTCGTCACGTTCTCACAGTAATAACTAAAATCATACAATCAGAGCGGATAATCTAGGATAATATACAATGATTTATTATATTTATTCCCCCAAGTCTCGCAACCTACAGTACTTAATAGATTACATAATAATATCAAATAAAGACTTATTACATAACCCTACTTAAGTTTAAACATAGTTCTGAATTAGTCTTAATACATCATCTTAGTTGTCATAATACAACACAAGAATTTCTAAAACATAAAGGGGCTAGCTAGTCGGTAGCCTTTCCCTTGCCTTTATCAATGCCCGAAGGTTCACCCTGCTCTTCCTTAACTGAAATGTTTTTAAGGAAAGCAAGAATGAGCAACAAGTTTGCTCAGCAAGTAATATAACAATAAGGGTGAGTAATACAATTTTAGAATTCCAAAAGGGTATATTAAGGTATGATAGTTCAAGGATAGCAAAAAATATCAACATTTCTTAAAAACAGTCGCAAAGGACAGAATAATATCAATAAGATTCAATGCTAAATCAATCTAAGATTTCAAGATATTTGAATACTGAGCAGTCACTAAGGACTATGAACTTCTACTAGAATTAACAGAAATATACTGATAATCCAATAAAAATAAGTACAACAGGTATGATCAACCTAAAGTACCCTATATTATGCATAACATTCAATTGTACTCAAGAACGCACGTAGGTCTCATGACAATTATATTTTCCCTTCAAAGAAGGTTGTTATTCTCAGTTAATATAAGATTCTGCACCAATCAATTAGTTTGGATCACTTTTTAAATTCATAATATAAGTCTAGCCGGATCAAATGGCATAGACCCCTCTTTATAAGTTCAATACTTGATATTAAAATTTGAAGAATATAATCGATTTTATCTTAGCTATGAAGCAACAAGTCATGAATTATAATTCGAATAGCTTACTTGTATAAGGAATAATAGTACAAGCTCAATACATGTTTAATAAGAGTAGAATACTTGCTTACAATATCCGTTGAATAAAGTAAAGCAAGAGTTTAGGATACTTGCACAATAAAAGAGTGTAAGTTAGAGAACTTGCCTTAAGCGTAGTTTACCAAAGTATAGCTTATCAACGCTTTTCGAATCCTATTATAACATATTTACGTATGTAGGATATTCATTAGCATTGTACATTCGATACATAAGCTCAATATGTAATTCAAGTATACTCATATGATTCTAACTTAGTCGTATAATCCTATACGTACGTCATTACGTACTTTACGTACACATAGCACCACATTCGTTAATAAGACACTATGAAATCACATAATCATAGTTCGTAATTGTTATTCAACTTAACATTTGAAAGTTTTATAAACACTTTAGCAATTCAAGAAGGTTTCCTTATAACATGCTCATTGTTACTTAAATACTGTACTGGACATGTACTAGAGATTAGGTTAACAATGTAAGCATACGTCAATCTCAGATTACAAACAGGACAGTCATACTTCTCTACAAGGTGGCGTGACCGCGCCTGATTTAAACTAAGGAGTGGAGCGGCCGCGCTGCTCCCAATTCAGATCAGAGTTGAGCTACACAATGCCTGGCCTAGCTTGCACACCCACATATATATATGATAACACATGCAAAAACATACATGTTGTGATAAGTTTGATTCTTATGTCATGCTTTCCACATAGTCTTAACAATTTCCAATTAACGAGGCTTAACGTGTTCGATTACAATGTTCCTCATGCTTACTCAATAAACACATGCAATGAGGTCTATATATCTCAACTACATATGCTCAGGTTACCCTAGTCATGTATTTCAAGTTATGAAGTTCGTTCAACTTGTCTTAATTCATTCTCAACTAGTTTACAATGCATATGACTAGCTAGGCATTCATTTCTATCATGTCTAGAGGCATTTGAGACCCTATCAAGATAGTCAAAATTTTTAGAATACATGCAAGGTGGTTATCAACCAACTAGCTTCATGAACTCTTAAGGTTTCTTCGAAAAACCTCATGTTTAACTAATCATACAAAGTAGCTTCATATATCATATGGTATGCTCATGTATATACATAATTATACTATCTAAACATGGTCACAAGTTCAGAATTTAAAGGGCACATAGTTTATCAAGTTCGTATTTGAAACTCTACGGTTCCTCTTAGAAGGTTGTCAAAACCATTCAAGTTTGTGAGATAAGTCCATACATCTTATATCATGCTTTCATATACATATAAATAGACCACATAAACATGCTTGAATTTTCAGAACTCAAAGTGTTCTAATTCGACAAGTTTGCTTTTGAAACTTTAAGTCTTCTTTGGAAAAATCAAGTTTTGGTAAGTGGTTCTATGCAAGGTCACTTATGTCAGCATCTCAGGGGCTTAAATAGTAATAATGAAGTTATACTAGCATGATCCCTATATCAGAAAGCATAACAAAATCATCAACTTATTCTGCAAAAGGGCGCGGCCGCGCCCCGTTTGTATTAGGGAGTGGCACGGCCGCACCACTCTGGTTCCAGCCCAGACAGTTTTCTGCTAGAGCAGAGCTTCTAACCCATTTTAGAAATACTTCATGAATTATGCTAAGAATTGACTACATTACATTTATAACATGTATATAAACTCAACTAACATTCTAGCATCCTTTCACATACTCAATTACAACTAATTCATGTTTAATTTCTATGAATCAAAAATGCTACAATTCAAAGTTGAATAAGGATTATACCTCTTAAAGCTTTGAGTTGTACAATAATTGCTTTCAATATCAGATTGCACACTCCCTCTACACTTTCTATATCACTTAGCAACAGTTCTAGTAACATAGGAATGAAGGGGGAGTGCTCAATTTATAGGAAATTTACTAACCAAGTAAAGCCATTGTCCAAAAATTTAAACAAAGAGGTGGAATGAGAGTTCATGGGATATTCAAGAGTTAGTGCAATAGTTCCCAACTACTCTCATCACCCACACCCTTCTTCATCATGGCCATCATTAGCTAGCTAGGAAGTTGAAATGGTGAAGTAGAATAGGCCATTGGCCCTTTCATGTGAATAAGGAATTGAGACATTCAATATGGGATAATTTCTAATCTCAGCAAATCTTAGAAGCAATGAGGCCTATATATTACTTAAGTCTTTACATATATGTATATCCCTACAAAACATAATGTGTATACTTAGGTTTAAATATACATACTCATATATATATATACTTAGGTTTTGAAAATCAATTGGGTACACATAAACACATCAATATATAATTTTGGTAATGCACAATTATGAGTTAATTGAATAGTAACATACTATATTATCACAAACCTCATTATTCCAATTATGTTACTTATAGAAATAATTATTAATATTAATTATTCACATACTTTAATTTAATATTTTATAAATTCCACACTAATGCACTATACATATCACATGGTCACATAATTTATGTAACTCATACAATTTATTACTCTTACAATATAGTTTCCATATTGCATAGTCTCACTAACGTGTCACACTACACTTTATATAATATAGATATAGTTACTATGTACTAAATGATTACATAACTTTACACTAAACAATTAATTGAACAAACATTAACCTTATAATATAAATTAATTATTTATTTTAATATGCTATTTTTCATAACAACCATTAATTAAAAATATATTATTAATTAATCATCCACTTAGTAATTCTTTCTTTAATTAATTAAATCATCGTAATCCTCATCACTGTGCCACACAAGGCATTCTTCGAGCTTACCATAAACTCCACATTCTTCTCAATTATTATAAATTTAATTTCAATTCATTTGAATTAACTAACCACACAACATATAATCATTTACATTCAAATAAATATTTATTTCCATTAATAATATTCAAAATTTCTCGGGTATTACAGCGAGGATCAGAAGACCGCTTACGCAACGTTCATGCTGAAGGCGGACGCTAGTTATTGGTGGCAGGCAAATAAGGTCCGGGGAGGACAAGGTGTGATCACCTGGGAGAGGTTCAAAGAAATATTTTTTGAGATGTACTTCCCGACAAGCTCACAGAACCAAATGGAGGTTCAGTTTTCTGGACCTCAAACAGGGTAGCATGTCAGTTCTATATTATGCGACGAGTTTCAATGAGTTGGCCAGGCTTGCCACATACCAAGAGCACACCGACGAGAAAAAGGCAAGGAGGTTTGAACAAGGACTTAAGCCTTGGTTGTATAGAAAAGTGTCAATGTTCTAGTCGAACACTTTTGCTAGATTATTGGAGAAGGCTATCATCGCTGAAGGTGGGAGCGATGCTATGACAAAATACAACCAAGAGCAGAAGAAGAAAAAAAAGAAGAGCAAAGTAGAAGGTAACCAGGCGAGTCGTAGCAACACTGGTGGAGGCAGTAATCAAAAGAAGATAGAATGACAACACATCAACCACGAATCAGCAGGGAAACCAGAAGAAGAGGGTAGAAGCATATCCAAACTGCGGGAAGAACCACTTGGGGGTCTGTATGAAGGGTAAACGAGTTTGCTACAATTGTGGTCAGGAAGGCCACATAGCACCTAACTACCCTAACCCTAAGAAGGGCGCCTGCTTCACATGTGGGTCTAAGGACCATCTGGCAAGGGATTATCCAAAGAAGGTATTCGGAGGGGCAGGATCAGGTGGGAACAGGGGAAACGGCGGTTGTAATTCTCTGACTATCACGGGACCAACATCAACCAACCTATCTACTGCTAGGACATTCAACATGATAGTGCAGGATGCTGTTCAGTCTCGCGATGTGGTGTCAGGTATTATTCCGATCAA
Organism: Panax stipuleanatus; assembly: GCA_020205555.1. Classification (NCBI taxonomy): domain Eukaryota; kingdom Viridiplantae; phylum Streptophyta; class Magnoliopsida; order Apiales; family Araliaceae; genus Panax; species Panax stipuleanatus. The sequence continues at coordinate 78,552,240 of CM035118.1, forward strand.
TAAAGTTAATGCTTATGTATTATTTGATTCGGGTGCTACTTGCTCATTTATATCCAATGACTTTGCTAAGAACTTAGAATTGCCTAAGGACGAGTTAGAATACCCTATGAACATAGAGATTGTGAATAGGGAAGTGATTCCTGTTAAGTATGTACACAAGAACTGTAGCGTGGATATTAAGGGTAATGTGATAAACGTAGATCTTATCCAGATTAGACTTGGAAAATTCGATGTTATATTGGGAATGGATTGGTTATTCAATTATGGAGCGATAATTAATTTCCAGAGGAAGTGTATTAACCTTATGACCCTGTCAAAGGTTGTGTTTTATGGCAGCAAGTAGCCTAGACAAGCGAGTTGTGTAAGATATTTAGCCTACATAGTCGATAGTCGTAAAGAGAGCTCGAAGATAGAGGAGATACCAGTCGTGAGAGACTTCGTGGACGTATTTTTGGATGATTTACCAGGACTTCCGCCAAATAGGGAAGTAGAGTTCGTGATCGATTTGGGGCCAGAAACGGCTCCAATATCGAAGGCAACGTATCGTATGGATCCGGTAGAGATGAAAGAATTGATGGTACCGCTGCAAGAGCTTTTTGATAAGAAGTACATACAATCGAGCGTATCGTAGTGGGGAGCGCCGGTGTTATTTGTTAAGAAGAAGGATGGGACAATGAGGCTCTACATCGACTATAGAGAGCTGAACAAGGTCACAATTAAGAATAAATATCCATTGTCAAGGATTGACGACTTGTTTGACCAGTTGAAGGGAGCGAGATATTTCTCGAAGATAGATCTAAGAAGTGGTTACCATCAGCTGAAGGTTATGACAGAGAACGTTCCGAAGACAGCGTTCAGGACTCGATATGGTTACTACGAATTTCTGGTGATGTCATTTGGTCTAACGTATGCTCCTGCAGCATTTATGGACCTAATGAACAGAGTGTATAAGTCATTCTTGGATAAATTCGTAGTGGTGTTTATCGAGGATATTCTGGTGTATTCAAATGCCAAGGAGGAACAAGTAGAGCCTCTGAAGGTGACATTGGAGACGTTGAGAAGAGAGAAGTTGTACGCCAAATTTTCAAAATGTGAATTTTGGATTTAGAAGGTGAAATTTCTTGGACATGTGATCGATAAGAACGGAATTTTAGTAGATACCTCAAGGTCAAAGCTGTAATAAACTCGGATCAGCCGAAGATACCGTCGGAAGTTAGAAGTTTTCTTGGATTGGCAGGATATTATAGAAGATTCATTCAGGACTTTTCCAAAATTGCGACTCCACTAACAAATTTGACTAGGAAATCGGTAAAATTCATTTAGATGGAGAAGTGTGAGGAAAGCTTCTAAGAGCTTAAGAAGAGGTTGAGTACGGCACCAGTGTTATCTCTTCCGTATAGCACAAGAAAATTTATGTTATATAGTGATGTGTCGCATAAAGGACTAGGTTGTGTGCTTATACAAAACGGCAAGGTAATTGCGTATGTGTCACGACAATTGAAGGATTACGAGAATGGGTATCCAACCTATGACTTGGAGTTGGCTACGGTAGTATTTGCTTTGAAGATCTGGAGGCACTATCTCTATGGGGAGAAGTGTGAAATATATACAAACTAAAAGAGTCTGAAATATATTTTTACATAGAACGATCTGAATATGTGCCAGAGAAGATGGTTAGAATTGATAAGAGACTATGATTGCGAGATCTTATACCATCCGGGTAAAGCGAATGTGGTTGCCGATGCCTTAAGCAGAAAGGGTCGAAACAAATTGATGATGTTGACTACCCAAGAGGAGCTAATTTCAGCAATGGAGAAACTGAAATTAGAGGTGAAATATTTGAAGGATTTTGACGAGAAACTGTTCCAGCAGGGAGCTGGTACAACTTTGCTGGATAAGGTTAAAGAAGCACAACTTCAGGATAAAGACTGTGAGAAGATAAAGAATAAGATATCCAAAGGGAATGAACTAAAATTCAAGGTGGACAGTGAGGGACTGTTAAGATTTAAGAGCAGAGTTTGGGTACCGCCAGTTCTAAAAATTAAGGAGGAAATTCTGAGCGAGGCTCATAGTTTACGATATTCGATTCACCTTGGAAGTACCAAAATGTACCATGATCTCCGACAGCATTTCTGGTGGTCGAATATGAAATGAGATGTTGTCGATTGTGTGGCCAAGTGCCTGACGTGTCAGAAAGTGAAAGCAGAACATCAGAGGCCAAGTGGCTTGCTATAACCACTAGAGATCCCAGAATGGAAATGGGAACACATTACGATGAATTTTGTAGTTGGTATCCCGACGACTCAGAAAGGCTACGAAGTAGTATGGGTTATCGTTGTTCTACTGACGAAATCAGCACACTTCCTACCTTTTAAGATAAGATTCAACTTAGATCAGTTGGCAAAGCTATATATGAAGGAGATTGTTTCAAGACACGGAGTTCCTGTGTCAATTATTTCCAATAGGGATCCGCGCTTCACATCGAATTCTTGGAAACTACTACAGGAATGCATGGGGACGCAGTTGAAAATGAGTACGGCATATCACCCTCAAACAGACGGGTAGAGCAAAAGAACGATCCAGACATTGGAAGATATGTTGAGAGTATGCATCATGGATTTCAAAGAAAATTGGGATGATCACCTACCACTCGTGGAATTTGGTTATAACAATAGTTACCATGCAAGTATTGGCACGTCGTTTTACAAAGCATTGTATAGAAGAAAGTGCATAACTCCACTATACTGAGATGAAGTTAGCGAACGACAATTGCTAGGACCAAAACTGGTACATCAAACAGTCGAGATCGTCAAAGTGATCCGGACAAGATTGGTAGCTGCTCAGGATAGGCAGAAGAAGTACGCTGATCCACACCGCAAGAATGTAGAATTTGAATCGGGTAGCTTTGTATTCTTAAAAGTCTCTCCTTGAAAGGGAAAGATTAGATTTGGCAAGAAGGGGAGATTGAGCCCGAGGTTCATTGGACTCTTTGAAGTGCTATGAAGAATCGGAGAAGTTGCATATGAGGTAGCCTTACCTCCAGCATTAGAGCACGTCAATGTTTTCCATATTTCAGTCTTACGACCATACAAACCCGATTACAAACATGTGATTGAATATGAACCCCTGCAATTTGAGAAAGACTTATCCTATAAAGAAGTTCTTGTTCAGATTGTTGACAGGAAAGAACAAGTTTTTAGAAATAAAGTAATACATTTTGTTAAGATAATTTAGAGGTATCACAACGCTGAAGAAGCTACGTGGGAACTTGAAGAACATATGATGAAGACTTACCCATACTTATTTCCTTAATCTATGTGTAAGCGATTCTGGGGACAGAATTTTTGTAAGGGGGGAGAATGTAACGGGACGAATTTAATTAAATCGTGATTCTAGGGACAAAATCCTTTTATGGGCGAAAAATGTGACAATCGAGAATTTTATAATTTAATTTTAATATTTATTGAATTAAATAAATTTTTTTGATAAATTATTTATTGAGTTAAATAATTATTTGATAGAATTATGATAGATTAATTTAATTATATGTGTTACATTGATTAAATTAATGTGAAAATTTTTTATAGTTCAAAGTGTGAATTCAATTGAGTTTATTTGATTAAATTAATTATTTAATAAGGATAATGTTATTCTAATTAATTTAATAATTAATTAGAGATTTAATAATTTGACATAATTAATAAATGAGAATTTTAATTATGTGATGATGTGATTTAATATGTAATATTATATTTTATTTAATTGAATTTAAACTTTATAATAACACTTTAATTAAAATAATGAGAAAAGAAGGAAAAGAGAACAAACCAAACAAGCCCTTAAGAGAGTGGGTGTCAGTTAATTTGAATTAACTGCTCCCCACTACCCCTGACAGTTATATATATATATATATATATATATATATATATATATATATATATAATACATATATGTATTATACCTTATATAGTATATATTAGTTAAGTACGTATATTCGTATATCTTATATCAGAGATACACTTCAAAGAGAAAAGAGAGAATTTGAGAGAGAATTGAGAATTTAAGAAGAAGAATTGTAGATTCTAAAGTCATATCATCATCAAACAGAGTTAGCAAGGGTATGATTCTTCAACCCAAGCCTTTAATTACACGTTCTTATGTTTTCACCATGAAAAATCAATTTTTGAGTTCTCTGTGACTAAAGTTATCAATGATTATTGATTATATGTGTGTATACATGTTAATATATGATCATAACATGTTTTCTATCATCTATGTATGTTTTTAAAATAATTAATTTCATGTAATTATGCCTTAATTGAATTTTCATATGTTACAGAGTATGAAAAACATCTATATGGCCCTTATGTACAAATTGTATGATTTAAATTGTTTATTTAACTTAAAATTGATAGTTGAGTATGATTATACATGTTTAAATAAGCAAAACGAAACTCGAACGGACAGATTCAGAGTTATAACAAATCTGTAACATTGAATTTCATGAATTGTCTTGAAACTTTACAAAATACAAAAAACAGTGAATTTAAGTGTTTTAATTAGAGTGATTATGTGATCTGAAGTGTTAAAAGAATGCTAGAATCATTATATGATGTTTTTGTGAAGTTTATACTTCATAGGTAGCATTAAAAACCATCGTGTTAGTTTAATTTGGATTTATTTGGGCTACGAACTGTAAAATTCATGAACTGTTGTTCCTCATTAGGGACCCCCGCCCCGACGGGCTAGCTGGCCTAGGAACACCGGCCTCGGCGGGCCACCGACAGTGCAAACCCCCGCCCCGAACGGGGGTTAAAGAGAAAAATTATTGGTTTTATGTAGTTTTTATCCGTAACATAATAAGTTAACTGAACCTAATGAACTTGATAACATATTGAGCATGTAACACAGTACTATAACATGTTGTCGAAATGTATATGAAGTTTCATATTAACAATTTATGTGTGAACTTGGATATTATTGTCATAGGGTTTGATTTTTGACTGTTTAAGAGTTATACTTGTGTGGTGTGTTGTTGCCTAATTTATTAACAGCAATTAAACACGCAAGTATACGTGTTCGTTTGTAAAATTTAGCAAGCAAGGATATCGTTCCCACGAGAAAATAGATCAATATTATCAAATACCAATTTTAATTCAATTAATCCTAAATTAAACTACGAATAATGATTGTGATTTTGAGAATTCTAATTAACAACCAAAATATAAAGTCACACGAATGAATGTAGATGGAATAGGTTAAGATCACAACTTCACTTAGTATTTCATTTAAACCAATACACTCCTCATTTAATTATTTAATCACTATGAATCGCTAACCAAGAATTCTTTATAATATTCAAGTACTTCTTCCGAAGACACATAAATGAATCCTTATACATCCAGCAGTTACGCAACAGATTTACAAGGAATGCCCTAACTAATTAACCCACTATATTCCTATGTGAATTAAAATAATTAGGGTTTTCAGGCACAGATTCTATCAATGGTTGCAAAAGATATATAGATATATTCCAATCCTATATGCTAAACATATTAACCTTTTTCAGATTATATGAACAGATGTTATCATATCTAGATCTAACTCATACTCCATTTTCCAATTTCGTATAAATTATCCCGATAATTGTTGATTAGACAATTAATCAATGAACACAAGATATAATAAACGATTCCAGAGTAATTAACTTAAATCAAATAAGAAGCATCAAATTTAAATTACATACTAAGTTCCATTGCGATCTTAATAAAAAGTTAGTTCATAATGATAGAGGACAACATCATCCAAATTAAGAATCCAAACATCCAAAAGATTACAAAATTAAAGATAGATGAAAGGGATAGAAGAAACTATTAAGCTGCTCTAAATCTCTAACTTGATCTTCAACCTTTTGTAGATCTCCTTCGTGTTCTTCTTCGATCTATCTCTGCAAATCCTTGTTACATTGTATCTCCCCTTGTGTCTCTTACTTTTAAACCCTAATATCTATTCTGATTGGCCTCCATTGTACTCAGCCGCATAAATTGGCATCTAGAAACGTGTATGAGCGCCTAGGCACTTGTTCTAGGGCAAATCCAAGCGCCTAGGATCTCTTGACCAGGACCAAGTAATTACAAAAATGCCATTAAGCCAATTTTTGACTTCTTTTTAATTCTTTTCTCTTCCAAAATGACATATTTGCCCTTCCAGCTCCACCTACAAGAAATAAACACAAAAACAAATAAATAGATCCTAAAAACACTTAAAGAAAATAATAAGTAAGCTTAAAAAATATCTAATTCCTAGGTATGGCACCTATTCATCATGTGCATGTTGTGAATTCAGGTTCATGTTATGTAATAAGTCAACAAGTTAAGATTTGTGAACCAAGTTGTTAAGTTGAACTTAAGTGAGAAGTTCAACAGTTTAACGTAGTGGTAATGGAATTAATCGATATCGCAAATGTAATGTAATGTGTAGGACATTGAGGAAGTGAATTATAATTATATTTGTAGCTTGTGCACGAGGCAAGTTTTCCTAACTATACTCTTTAAATTGAGCAAGTGTTCTATCCCTGAATTACTATTGTTGAGCAAGTTTTATATTTATATTTCTATATCAATCAAGTTCTTATTCTTGTTTATTCAAGTTAAGATTTCGTATGAGATATTATAATCATTATAGAGTATTACTTCAATATACAATCCTTATTCAGTTCTATACCCTCGAGATTCATTATTTCAATTTGATTATCAAATGTTGTTGAACCTTGTAAGGCTAGCGAACCCTTATTGACTCAACTAGTCCATAGTTGATGAACGTTCTAAATTCTAGAACTGTTATTGAGCTTATCCAAACCAAACTTATTTTTGGTGCGGACTCTGATGTCAAACTGAGAGGAACAACCCTGTTATAGGGGATTATTTACGTGTTAGCGTTGAGATATTATGCACATTATGGTACTAAGGGTTGATCCCCTTAAGTACGAGTAGTAGAGTCCATATAGTCTTATGATTGTTAAAGGTTTAAAGTAGAGATACTTGACAACCTTGGACATAGTTCTTGGTCTTATGACCCTCAGATGTACTTTTGATTCTTGTTATCCATTCTTGACTCAAAAGCCAAGTTTTCTTTATTAAGAATTCTTTGATTCCCTCGCATGTTATTATTATTGTTATATTGTTATACTTGTGGGCAATCGTGCTCACTCTTACATAATAACATTGCAGTTAAGAACAAAAGGTCCGACGAGCCTTCTACTAGCAAAGGCAAGGGCAAGGTTAACAAATGTTGAAGACTTGTTATTTAATTTGAGAATGTTATGTTTAAGACTTTGATGTGTTAAGACTTATGTATTTGTTTATGTTTCAGCATTGAGATTTAAGGTTAGTATGACCTGTGATTGATTTATGTATTATTCAGATATTATAATCCCATAAGGGGAGGATTTCTATCTATTTTCATGGTTTGTATTTATTATGGGTAGACAGATATGTGATATTTGTACGGTGAACACCAAATCCCGTGAAAATTGAAGTACCCGGATTTGGGGGTGTCACAATATCTACCTAGATCTAAGTCGAATCTAGCCTTTTTAGTGGTTATTAAGCATGAAGCTTTAACCTGTATGCTAGATCGATTTAGATCTGATAAGTGGTTTTTATGACCACTTATTCAGATTATAACTAGCTTGTTTTGTTGCTTAAACTCAAGTACTTTTGTGCTTTTCATATATTTTTGCTTTGTTTTGTAGAGTTCATGTTTGGGAACTCTCTTGGTGCACAAGTGGCTTAAAAGGATAAAAGAGTGCTATAAGGGGCAAGAAACAATGAAATGTGATGACGCCACGAGGATCATAAGGGCTAGCTTGTTAAGATGAAAGAAGTCAAGCATAGGAATGGAGCAGTGAAGTGCAGCAGCAACAAGCAGCAACAAAAACCAAAATTACAGCCCCGCGCGGCTGCGCCGGGTTAACAAAGGCAAGCAGTGCGCCCGCGCCAATGTCTAGTCCAGAGAGAAAAAATCTGCAGATGAGCGCGGCCGCGCCTGAACCAAGGCTAAAGGACGCGCCGGCTCAAAAACTTGACTAGAGTTGACTTTCAATTAGGCAGACGGGGCTTGAAGGCTATATTAGAGCTTGTTTGCCCATTTTATCAGATCCTCCCCTTATGGGAGCCTTAACTTAGCTTGCTTCCATTTTTCTTCTCTTTACTTTCCTTGTCTAGATTAGATTAGGTTAAAATAGTTTAGTTTCTAGAGTTTAATTAGATTGGAAGATTGAAACATTTAGATAGCATCAAAGATTCAAGCTTGGAGAAAGAAATCAGATTTGCATTCTCTATCTTTATATTCTCCTTATTGTCTTTTTGTATTCGGATGATGTTTATTCAACATTTGGATGGTATATCTGATTCCAGTATAAGTTAGATTATATTTTGGGATGTCAATTGAACCTATTGAGTAATCTATTTTGATATGCTTCATTGTTAGCCTTATTAATTGTTGTTGGTTCACCTATTATGATTCATGCTTAATTGCTTAGCTATCAATTACTATGATAACCTATATGGAATTGAAAGACGAAATGTGGGTTTAGATCTAATCGTAGTAGCATGTGATTGTATGTTCTACATGGCGATGGAATGTATGATTTATGCTTAGGATAGACATATACCAAAGCGTCCGCGCGTATTCAATAGAGAACCTGTGCTTAAACCCTAATTATTTGTAAAGCACATAGACATATAGTGGTTTAGGTAATTTGGGTGTTCATATGTGTTCTATCATCTGTGGATTATATATGATATGGATTTGGTACATCGAAAGATGGCCTTATCTCATTTTCGTGTTCTCGGCTAGCGATCTTTGACGATTAATTTGACTTAACAATATCCATGGTAGATCTATATATTTATTGCTTTTAATCGGTCCTGGTTACCCCGAATATCACTAAATTTATATGTAGAGGCGAAAGGGGTCTGAAATGGCTTGAAATGGTGATTTCAACCGATGAAATCATCTCATATCAAATCATAGGACATTGTATATATGTATTCCCGCATAAATAATGCGAGCCTAGGAATCCCGGTGTTGAGATCCCCGATTGGATCCCGACTTAATTCCCACGATGGACCGATTTTTGTGATGTAATGTTTAAATAACGCAAATATCATTGTATATATAATATTTGGATCTGGAAGACGAGCTCGACCTGAGAAGTCGGATTCAAGATCCCGTGACAGTGAAAACTTTAATTGTGGGTGCTCGGATTCATCAAGATGGCTTACATGCCCGATGATGATCCGACCCTTTTGACGTTTTTTACATGCATATCATCAAAATAATTAGTCCTAGTGAGAGTAATTTAGGTGGTAGGAATTTAAATAAATTATTCTATAAATTATACGTCTTATGCGCTGAAAAATTAAATTTAAATAGTTAGACATTCATACGGATTTTGATTCCTAAGCTTGGTGAAATCTCTCTTATCTTATTAATCCTTCAAGACTAAAATACCGTTGTCTTCTTGAGCAATCTGTGGTTGTGATTCTGGTTCTAGTGGTATTGAGCAAGGTTTTCAGACCCGAACCATTCATCGAACCGAAAAAGGTACCTAGTGGATGGGTCACTAGTCCAACGAGTAGTCGAACTGTTAATGACCTAGTGACGTCATTAATATATAAAAAATAAAAAATAAAAAATAATTAAATTAATTAATTATTATATATTATATATAATATATAATATTTAATAAATATATAAATTTAATCAATTTATATAAATATATAATGACGAGTATGGAGCTAATTTGGGCTTAAAAACATTCACAATATCTATTTGAATTTAAAATTATTGTAGCCCAACTTTAAGGACCAACACTTTAAGCCAAAGTCATGTCCCCATTTTTAGTTTCCAAACTCCAAAGTTTAGAGATAAATCGTTAGGGTTCCTGACTTTCTGCAATGGTTTCGTCGTTGCGCTATAAAGGTTTACTCTTCTGCCGAGTTCTTAATTTAAGGCATACCATTTTCTCTGTACCGACTACCAAGTAAAATTATCCAAATGTATCCGTTTGCATATTTGCTTATGATTATTCAACTATTTTGTTTTGTTTGTTCTTTAATTAAAGAGAATAAACTATTGTTTGAATTGGATCAATGATGTTATGAAGAATCTGTAATTTCTCACAAGAAATTGAAGATAGTTGTAGACACTCAAAATTTCACTTTCTTTATACTAACCTTACAGAAGGGAAAAAGCGTAACTTACCTTTGGAGACAACCCCGAGGTAGGGCAAAAGCATCTGGTCACCCCGGAGACAACCATGTGGATGATTCAAAGGGCCAATGACGTCCGAACATGACACGAACCGAACGAGGATCGCCAAGCTGTGATAGTGTCCGCCGAAAGCCACCTCAGCAAACCTCGAACTGTGTGCCATCAAAGATAAGCCAGTTAACTGCAGTCTGGAACCAGAAGATACCTCTCAACTACCATCATTATCTTCCCGGCCCCCGATGCAATCAGACTCGATCTTATTTCGTCGCATTTCGCAAAGACTTTTCGAAAGTTCGGTCTGCGAAGGTCGACTTTCTCCCAACTGGGACAGAAGAAACACACTTCGAGACGGCAGGACCCGCGAGGCCCAGCCTAGTCTATATATGCGGCTGGCTCCGGCAGATTAAAAGAGTAATATCAGCTAATTTAGAAAAGAAAAGAGAGTTTTAGAGAGAGAAAATCATTTCTAGAGAGGGAACCCCTCAGGTTGGACCTATATACATCAACTTTGATTTATTTTAGCTTGTTTAGCATCTACTTGGAGTCCCAAGAGTGTTCTAAGTTGATCTCGGGTGATAAAACGCTTGTTCACGCGTCCTCCAAGGTGAAAATGCTCTTTTTAGCTACGTTCTTTGTAAATTTTGTTCAATATACTAGATTGATGTTATATATTGTTTAAATATAGTTAAACTTGTTGTTTTCTAAGTATATTGTGTAATAGTTGGTAGATATTGCGTTTCTACAGGTTATATTGTACATATCTTGTTGTAAATCAAGTCTGGAGGCTAGATCTACCTAGATCTAAGACGAATCTAGCCTTTTGAGTGGTTATTAAGCATGAAGCTTTAACCCGTATGCTAGATCGGTTTAGATCCATGGTAGATCTACGTATTTAATGCTTTTAATCAGTCCCGGTTACCCTGTATATCCCTAGATTTATATCTAGAGGCGAAAGGGGTTCGAAATAGCTTGAAACGGTTATTTCAACCGATGAAATCATCTAGTATCAAAGCCTAGGACATTGTATATATGTATTCCCGCATAAATAATGTGAGCCTAGGAATCCCGGTGTTGAGATCCCCGATTAGATCCTTACTTGATTCCCACGATGGACCGATTTTTGTGATGTAATGTTTAAATAACGCAAAAATCATTGTATATGTAATATTTGGATCTTGAAGACGAGCTCGAGGAGTTAGTCTCGAGAAGTCGGATTCAACATCCTGTGATAGTGAAAACTTTAATTGTGGGTGCTCAGATTCATCGAGATGGCTTACATGCCCGATGATGATCCGACCCTTTTGACGTTTTTTACATGCATATCATCAAAATGATTTTCGATAAAAGCACAAAGAACTTTCAATAATAATAAATCGGGTCGGGAATAGACATTAGATCATAAATGAAATTATCAAAAATCCTTAATTACTATTCGGGCGATGGATTTGAAAATCATGTGTTTTCCCAAAATATCATATAAAATGTATATTTTATCTAAAAATGAACTTTTGCTAAATCAAACCCTTCGTACATAGGTGCAAAAGAGGAACGGCACTACTTCCAAATAACTCACGATGAGGGCTAGAATAAAACTTTTTAAATAAAACACACACACACACACATTTTATGCATAGGAAATCAATAAAAGATGCGGTACCGTATTTTCACGGGAGTCTGGGGGTGCCTAACACCTTTCCCCCGCTTAACCTAGCACCCGAATTTCACGAATCTCGGGTTTCAGACCAATCTTTCGGAGTCACATATTGGACCATATTGCGAAAACTATTAAAACTCGGATGAGTTGATACATCCATTTAAACCATACCAACTGGCGACTCTGTCTCATTCTGTCTAATCATAAAATAAAATAAATTCAATCTTTTCAAAGTCGTCAACACTTATGTCGGTACCGCTTTCCTAAAACCTCACCCTTTAATAAAATCCAAAGACATAGCGAATGAAAAAGGGTAAAAACCAACAAACACAAACTTAGGAAAGACGCATTCACATTTTCAAAAAAAAAGAATTTTTCCGGCGTCGACAATAGTCTTACCTAACTGAGATCCAATGTTTCATCTTTTTATTTTTTTGATTGTTCAATGAAATTTATTCAGATGATTTTTTTTCCTTTTGTTTGGGATGAGCAACGATGATGATTTGATTAATTTTGTTATCCAAGACTTTGAATGTTAATTGTTAACGCCAAGTTTTGCCGGCGCGTCCAATCACCAAATCCGCGCGCTCAAACCTGCACAATAACACGTCACCAACGAAGCTTGACGGCTGGGGCCGCCGGGTGATAGCTCCGGTGTGAGAATAAGTACAGGCTGGTGACAAGGTTAACAATGAAGGCCACAATGTATAGTGCTCAAGTGAATAATAATAATAATGATTACCTGTTACCATTAGGTTAAGCCTTGTATTTATAGTCATTCTCACCACCTCTAGAGCCCATGTCCCAGTCAAGTTAGGACTCCTAAACATGGCAGTTACCATTGTTTGGGTCCAACTCAATCTCTCTTGAAAGTACAAGTTGGTGGTCATCCAACCATTTTCCTTATGAGAATTAGTATGGAGATAGGATTAGGGTTAAGACCCTTAATCCTTTAGACTCCTTATTGCTCCGGGCTCCAACCGAGAAATATCCTTCGGTATGGACCTTACAAAGTGGTCTGAACCCCATCCCGAAGGGCTTGGTAGTCCGATCCCGATCATTGCCTATTCGGTCTAGACTCCGGCCCGAAGGACTCGGTAATCAGATCCCGTTCATCATTGTGTTGGTCCGGGCCCCGGTCTCGTGGACTAAGATGCCCGATCCTGATGATACCAGCTAGGTCTGGGTTCTAGCCCAAATAGCTCAGATACCCGATCCCGAACCCTGCTATCCCAATCTGGGCTTCGTCCCATTGGGCCCGGTAAGCTCCCCTCGGCCCAAGCCTTCTGTACATATAGGGGTCGGGCAATGGCCGTCCACCCTTCCCGGGCAGAAGCATCAACAGGGTATTCACTCCCCTCAACACCGACCATGCAAGAATATTAGAAGATATCAAGGACAAACCCTTCTACGAGCCCTGCAGGACGAGGCCGAAACCGGGGAAGCGCAGCAAAAATAGGTACTGCAATTACCATCAGAACGTGGGCCATACGACAGAGGAATGCCTTGATCTGGGGGATCTCATCGAGAAAAACATTCAGAATGGGACGTTGGTTCAGTATGTGGCCGGCCGGGAAAATGCCAGGACTCAACCAATAGAAGAAGACAGGACTCAGGCCCGAGAAACCCAGCCAAATCAGAACCAGCCCGCTCGGGGGGTGATTGATGTTATATCCGGGGGTTCCGTAGGGCGCGTGACAGGACGAAAAAGAAGTGAACATCTAGACGCTGTCTTATCGGTTGCAGGGTCCTCAGTAAAAAAGGAAAGGGTTTTCCCGGGGACAGTTATTTCCTTCTCAGATGAAGACTACCCTTCGAATACCATAGAGTCGCATGATGGGGCATTGGTGATAACGGCTCAGGTCAGACCAGTGGACATGAGAAGGATGATGGTGAACAACGGATCATCGGTCGATATACTGTATACACATGCTTATCAGAGGATGGACCTAGACGGAAAGAAGATGGAACTGAGAGGGGAAGGGCCATTGTACGGATTCAGTGGCGACCCGGTGCATATGTCGGGCACCATCGAATTGCCGGTTAAGTTTGGCACAACTCCCCAACAACTGGAGATTATGGTCAGATTCTTCGTTGTTCAGGTAGATTCGGCTTACAACGCCATATTGGGAAGACCGACCCTGGCAGCCTTATATGCGGTCACCTCCATACCTCATTTCAAGATCAAGTTCCCCACACCGAACGGAATCAGAGAGGTAAAAGGCGACCTAGATATCGCTCGTAGGTGTTATCGGAATACTTTGATCTCTTCAGGAACCGGGATAAGCAAGCAGAAGTAGACGATGGCTATTGAGATAGAACCCTTTACAGAAGGTAGTACAGAGCCACTTGCATTACCAGCCGAAGAAACAGAGGATATACAACTGATCTTGGGGAACGAGCAAAAGATGATAAAGATCGGTTCAGGATTGACTGAACCCTTTCGGACCGGGTTGATTGATCTGCTTCGGGCGTACGCAGATATCTTTGCATGGGTACCCAGCGATATGCCCGGGGTGGACAAATCAGTAGCACTACACCGACTGGAAGTGGATCCTAATAAGAGGCCGGTCATACAGAAGAGAAGAATCTTCGCCTCGGAGAGGCAGAAAATTATCGACGAAGAGATCGCTAAATTACTGGAGGCAGGGTTTATCTTCGAAATTGATTATCCGGAGTGGCTGGCAAACGTGGTGCTGGTTCAGAAACAGAATGGGAAATGGAGAATCTGTATTGATTACACAGACCTGAACAAGGCGTGCCCGAAAGATTTCTACCCTTTGCCCAACATTGATCAATTGATTGATGCCACTTCAGGGTACGGCATGCTGAGCTTCATGGATGCTTTTTCAGGATATCATCAAATCTCAATGGCTAAGGAAGACATCCCGAAGACAAGCTTCATCACGCATCGGGCCATTTATGCATATCGGAAGATGACTTTTGGACTACTGAACGCAGGGGCCACTTATCAGCGAATGATGAACTATGTGTTTACAAAGAAGCTAGGCCGAAGCATGGAGGTCTACGTAGACGATATGATTGTAAAAAGCGTGTCCGTTCGGGATCATCTGGTGGACCTGGAAAACTGCTTTGAAACGGTTCGGAAATACAAGCTTCGCCTGAACCCAACAAAGTGTACCTTCGGATTAGGGTCAGGGAAGTTCCTGGGTTATCTAGTTAGCAAGAGGGGTATCGAGGCAAACCCGGAGAAGATCCAAGCGGTACTAGATATGAAATCCCCGAAGTCTTACAAAGATGTGCAGAGGCTGACAGGTCGGATCGCGGCTCTTAGAAGGTTCGTATCAAAATCAGCCGAAAGGTGTTTGTCGTTCTTCGACACTCTAAAGGGGCCAAAAAATGAGAAGAGTTTCCAGTGGACCTCCGAGTGCGAAGACGCCTTCCAGGAGATCAAGCAATACTTGTCCTCGGCACCTTTGCTGATGAAACCGATCCCCTCGGAGCCACTATATCTATACCTAGCTGCCAGCTCGATGGCTATGGGGGAAGCACTGGTGCGGGAAAGAACGGGAAAGCAGTTCTCGGTCTACTATGTCAGCCACGTCCTTCGAGATGCAGAAATCAGATACCCTAACCTGGAGAAGTTCGCCTACGCTCTGATCATCGCAAGCCGGAAGCTTTGGCACTATTTCCAGGGTCGGCTAATAATAGTCTACACTGATCAACCTTTGAAAAAAGTACTGCACAGGCCCGAAGTCTCGGGAAGGCTAGCTGCATGGGCAATGGAACTAACTCAATTCGCCTTAGAATACCATCCCCGGACGGCCATTAAGGGACAGGCCTTAGCGGATTTTGTTGTGGAGTGTTCTTTCAGCGAACAAGATGTAACTTCGGTCATCAAAGCTCGATCACTACAAACTGCCTGGTCTACGTGGACGGGTCATCTACCTCGGACGTCAGCGGAGCGGGGGTCATTCTGACTAGTCCCGAAGGGTTCCGAGTCCAACAGGCCATTAGGTTTCGATTCAAGGCTACCAACAACGAGGCCGAGTACGAATCCATTTTGGCCGGACTTAGACTAGCCCAATGCCTGGAGGTGAAAAGGATAATGGTGTACAGTGATTCCCAGCTGGTGGTTAAGCAGATATCGGGAGAGTATGAGACCCGAGGGGCCCGAATGGCAAAATACCTGGCGGAGGTAAAGGACGAACTCTCATACTTCGAGTCGTACAGTTGTCTGGGGATCGATCGGACAGACAATACAGTAGCAGATTCCCTAGCCAAACTAGCCACAACCGAAGCAAGTTCTTTCACCGGATCAGTATACTTAGAAGTATTAGACAAACCTAGTATTCAAAGGACAGACGTACTGACCCTGGATCGGCTCGACTGTTGGCTTACGCCTTACATTACTTACCTGGCCGATGGGATTCTACCTTCGGATCGTTTGTACGCTAGAAAAATCAAACACAGGAGTTCTAACTTCGTTCTTATCGTTGGGGATCTGTACCGTAGGGCATTCACCTCTCCTTTACTGAAGTGTCTGACACCTTCGGAAGCTGAGTATACACTGAGGGAAGTGCATGAAGGAATCTATGGGGATCACATGGGGGCCAAGTCATTGGCTTACAAAATCATGAGGCAGGGATACTATTGGCCGACCATCTTCCAAGACGCAAAGGACTACGTCAGAAAATGTCCAAAGTGTCAGTTACATAGTTCTATCCCACATAGACCTCCCGAAGAGTTGTGTTCAGTTTTATCCCCTATTCCATTTGCTATGTGGGGGATTGATATCTTGGGACCATTACCGAAGGCAAAAGGGCAGGTCACTTTCGTAATCGTCGCAATCGACTACATGACAAAGTGGGTGGAAGCCAAACCATTACATAAGATTACTGAACAAGAGTGCCTCAAGTTCTTTAAGGAGTATGTTGTTTACCGGTTCGGCATTCCGATGGTCTTGGTCTCGGATAATGGCAGACAATTTGTGGGGTCTAAATTTGAAATTTTCCTAAAGGAGTTAGGTATCCAACACAGAAAGACTTCTGTGGCCCACCCCCAATCCAATGGACAGGTAGAAGTCACCAACTAGGATCCTGCTCACAAGAATCAAAAGAAGGTTGGATGAACTAAAGGGAAGATGGCCCGAAGAGTTGCTCAGTGTCCTTTGGGCGTATCGAACTAACCCGAGAACCACTACAGGTGACTCACCGTTCAGACTAGCCTATAGAACCGATGCACTGATACCCGTTGAGATCGGATCACCAACACTTCGAATCAGTCAGTACCAAGAATTATACAATGATGATGGTTTACGATTGAATTTGGATCTGTTGGATGAGGTTCGGGATTCAGCAACGATAAGGCTAGCTATATACCAGAAGAGAACGACCCGACATTACAATCAGAATGTGAAGCAAAGGAGGTTTGAGGTCGGGGACCTGGTTCTTAGGGAAGCAGAGGCATCAACCCCCCAGAACACGGGCAAGTTAATGCCGCACTGGGAGGGACCTTATGAACTAACTGAAGTGCCGAAGCCTGGAACTTATCGGCTTCGGGCGTTAGACGGTACAGAGGTAAAAAATACATGGCATGCTGGAAGACTTAGAAAATATTATCAGTAAAAGTCATGTAATTTACTTTCGCTTATGTAAGCTGCTTTATACATTAATAAAATAAAGTAGATTTCTCTTCGCAAAATTTTTCTGATCTTCATTCAAATTCTACAAGTTTACAAAACCCCTCGGACTAGCGATAAACAAATCCGATCAGAACAGTTACAAAACAACTTGAACTGATCGGAAAAAGTTACACGCAGAACCGATCGGGCAAAGTTACAAAAGAAATAAAGACAAAAATTACATGTGAAATCCTAAACTATGGATCCGGAGCCTCGCCATCAGCATCCTCTCCGGAATCAGACTCTCCTTCGGAAGAATCGAGGACAGCAGCATCCAAACCAGCGGTATCCATCTTACCCCGAGCACTCTTCCGATGAGCGTCATAGCCTTCAGCAAACTGGGCCATGACCATTTCACGGAGTTCAGGAGACTCTCGGTATTGTTGAACAGCTCGCTGTATGGCTTCGGCACGATCTGACTCCAGAGACGAATTCTCCCTCATCAACACCATTTGTTGGGCGTGCATCTCGAAAATTTGACTCTGGAGGATCAGAAGGGCGTTCTGCTGATCCAGGTCCTTCTCTTTCAGAAGGGTCCTCTCCTCGAGGAGCTGTTTATTATAGCCGTCAAGCGCAACAAACACCTTCTGCAGATTCAGATGGAGCCTCTGGTGTTCAGTGGCTTGACGTTCGGCGAATGTCACTTTATTTCGAGTATCGGCATGACTCTCCTTCTCCTTAGCCAAATCAGCCGATAAACCTGAAACATCCGCCTTTAGTAGCTCCACATCGGCCCGAAGCTGAATCTCCTTCCTAGTAGCCTTAACAACCGGGGGGATAGCTCGGGCCAGAATAGCGTTAGCCTACATCGAAAAAAAAAGAAGAAATTGGTCAATAATGGATAGGCAGATATTCAGAGGATACAAATTCTAAAGACTTCGGAATTACCTGACACTGGGCCTTAATGTAAGAGACCAAGAGCCCCTCGGTAGAATGCCCCTTGAACCGAGCATCATCACCGGGAAGTTTGAAATGATCCAGGGCCTCAAAGGGGAATACTTCCGAGGGGCTCTTTGGCCAAAAACTTGCTGGAGGCGAACCCCTGGATGAATCGGACGCCGAGGATGGACCAGCCTTGGGAGATGGATCTACCTCAACAGCAGGCGTAGGAACCAGGATGACCTGGAGATCAGCCTCATCCACCAGCTTCGGTTTCAATCGCTTGGGGCGAGGTTCGACAACTTCATTTTCGGTCTCCTCGGGATCCTCAACGACTTTTGCTTCAGAAGGTGGTGGAGGAGCCGACTCCAACACCTTCGGCTTCTGAGAAGATGGCTTGGGGGGGGGCCTTCGTCAGAACCCTCTTCTTTCCCTTTTTCAGCAAAGCCACCTTCTCAACCTGAGACATCCGCAGTGACATCCCTCGGGGAAGCAGGAGAGGAATCCACGGAGAGCTCAGAGATGGGCATTGACTCCCCTTCGGTGAAACCATCCCCAAGCAGTAGGTGGGTCGGGCCAGACCGAACGGGGAGAGGAGAGATAGACTCAACGAGGCCCTTCAGCTTGAAGATGGTCACTACAGAAGGAAATAACACGTCAGAAATTAGGACAAAACAAAACAAAAGGAAAGGGAAGGACAAGCGAGATTGTGGGGAAAACTTACATCCATGTTTGTACAGCCAGACCTCATCGGCCAGAGTGTCCAGGCTCCACATAGTCTTTTTCACCTTCTGGTAGAAGGTTCGAAATTCATCTCTTCGGGCAGTGGGGAAGGTCGTTACTTTCACAATGGTGTCATCGGGAGACGACCAGTTCGGAAGTAACTGAAGATCGGTCCCCTTGATGAACATCCACTGGTTGTGCCACCCCTTGTTGCTGGAAGGGGTTCTTACGAACGTAGCACGGCCGAAAATCCGGTTCAACTGACGAAAGCCAGGCTCCTTCGACTTGCCGACCGTGAATAGTACGAAGAAAAAATCAAGACTGGGGGGAACCCCTAGCTCTTGATAGATGGCGATAAAGCTTATTAAGTGGATATACGAGTTCGGCACAAGTTGTGCAAACCCGATCCCCACAAAGTAGAGAAATGACACAATAAACTCATGAAGTGGGAAGCGGACCCCATACCTCAGAGCGTACGTCGGGACGGCTACCCACTTGCCTTCGGAGAGCTAGAACATCCTCTCGTCGGGTTTTGGCACCCGAAGCTTGTATTCTTGGGGAACATTGAAAAGTTCCCGAGCGTCTGAAAGTTGGGTGGGGGTGATGGTGGATTTGGTGTTGATATGGGAGAAGTCCGTCTCAGAGCGGTAGACAGACCGGATCCGCGCCTCGGTTCCATCAGTAGAGTCCCCGGTGGTAACTTTCGGTAGGTCAATCGGCACCAAATCGGTGCTGGCGATGGTGACAATGGCGGCCATTTTGGCGGAATCAAGAGTGACCTCAATGGTAGGGGTCAAGTCGGAGGTGGAAGCAGCTTGAAGAATGCCGGAATCAGCCATTAGAACAAAAAATCGATGAAAGTGAGGTGATTTGGGTGGTAAAAGGACTGGTCGGAGAACAAGAAACCTCTCGACGGAAATCGTACTCGCCGGAAAATTTTTTGAAATGAGCTTAGACAAAGAGAGTTCGTAAAAAATGGGTGTCGTAGGGTGGGAAGGTATTTATACTGATGCTGCACGAATCTCAACAGGCGGCTAATAATGACGTTGGGCCATTCATTTCTTGTGTATCGTGTACCGCATTAATTAGGTCGGTTGGATTACCTAGGCATCTCTTTAAATCTCTCATTAAATATCCCATTAAAGGCTTGTTATAATGAGAGACTGGGGGGCAATGATCGGGTATAATCCACCGACCCCTACATGTACAGAAGGCTTGGGCCGAGGGGAGCTTACCGGGCCCAATGGGACGAAGCCCAGATTGGGATAGCAGGGTTCGGGATCGGGTATCTGAGCTATTTGGGCCAGAACCCAGACCTAGTTGGTATCATCAGGATCGGGCATCTTAGTCCACGAGACCGGGGCCCAGACCAACATAATGATGAACGGGATCGGATTACCGAGTCCTTCGGGCCGGAGTCTAGACCGAATAGGCAATGATCAGGATCGGACTACTAAGCCCTTCGGGATGGGGTTCAGACCACTTTGTAAGGTCCATACCGAAGGATATTTCTCGGTTGGAGCCCGGAGCAATAAGGAGTCTAAAGGATTAAGGGTCTTAACCCTAATCCTATCTCCATACTAATTCTCATAAGGCAAATGGTTGGATGACCACCAACTTGTACTTTCAAGAGAGATTGAGTTGGACCCAAACAATGGTAACTGCCATGTTTAGGAGTCCTAACTTGACTGGGACATGGGCTCTAGAGGTGGTGAGAATGACTATAAATACAAGGCTTAACCTAATGGTAACAGGTAATCATTATTATTATTCACTTGAGCACTATACATTGCGGCCTCCATTGTTAACCTTGTGACCAGCCTGTACTTATTCTCACACCGGAGCTATCACCCGGCGGCCCCAGCCGTCAAGCTTCGTTGGTGACGTGTTATTGTGCAGGTTTGAGCGCGCGGATTTGGTGATTGGACGCACCGGCAAAACTTGGCGTTAACATTGGCGCTAGAAGGAGGGGCTTAGTGCTCTAGTCAATCACGTTTGTACTTTTCCGGTAGAAAGGACATGGCCAGTAAGGACGGTGGAGCCTCAAACCAGGAAAAGGCCAAAACCCACCCGACGACCCTAGTTAGGGCATCGGTCAAAGATAGATTGGGACCCAGCAACCAGGAAGGCAATTCGGTGCAGGTCCAGTCGGCACGAAGACAGCTGTTCGTCCCCAGTCAACGTACTCCGATCCCTCAGCACACCCGCGTGGGAGACAACCTGTCTCAGACCTATGAATGACGGGAGGAGGATCGGGTGGAGAACAGCAAGGACCAGCGTCAGTTTATTCTGTTGACCAGAATACAACAGAACAAAGACGCCATGCTGGCCTTGCGTCTCCAGCAAGAAGAATTGGAGTTGCAGATGGCTAAGGTGGCTGGAGAACAGGAGGCTTCTTCGAAGAAGCACAGACATCAAAGCCGATCTAGATCTCCACGACAACGTGAGACGGGAAGGAACAGAAGCCGATACAGAAGCCATTCTCGGGAAAGGAGGAGCCAAAGAAGGAGTCGTTCCCCCGAAAAAAGATCTGAACGCCTGGGCCGATCGGGACAGAGGGCGAAAATCGGATCTCCCGAATATGAGGAGGACAGGCGCAGACCTTCTTCCCGTAAGGAGATACAGACCACCTTGCTCGAAGAGTCGCGGAGTTGGAGAAGCTTCTGGCCGTGAAAAATCAAGTGGGAACACCCTTGAGCAGCCACAGTTCGCCCTTCTCGCTCGAGATTAATCAAGTCACTGCTGACCCAAAGAAGAAAATGCCCCCGATGGAGATATACGACGGAATGGGAGACCCGTATGACCATTCGGATGGATATGATAGGTTGATGACATATTATGGGCATTCAGACGCAGCAAAGTGTCATATGTTTGCAACCACCTTGAAGAAGAGTGCCAGAGAGTGGATGGGAACTTTGGCACAGGGAACAGTTAGTTCTTGGAACGACCTTCGGGAAAAATTCCACGCTAGGTTCGGAAGCAACAAGAGAAGGGGAAAGATCACAGCTTCCCTCATGCAAGTGAAACAACGTTCGGACGAGACTCTTGGCACCTACGTCAAAAGGTTTCGGGAGGCTGTGGGATCGGTGGCAGAATTGAATTCACCACAGGCTTTGGGATTCTTTACAACGGGTTTGGATATAGGGAGGTCAAAGAAGTTGATGAAAGACCTGGTGATCAACCCACCCTCGGACTTGACTGAAGCCTTTCATCGGGCAGAAAGGTTCATTGCCATTGAAGAGGCGATGGGAAATTTCAAGCCACCTTCACACGACAAGTCTAGGGACAGAGACAAGCCGAACAACCAGCGATCGGACAACAGTCAGGGGAGATCAGATAATCAAGGGAAAAGAAACTATAACAGTGGGGGATCGGGCAATGGCCGTCCACCCTTCCCGGGCAGAAGCATCAACAGGGTATTCACTCCCCTCAACACCGACCGTGCAAGAATATTAGAAGATATCAAGGACAAACCCTTCTACGAGCCCTGCAGGACGAGGCCAAAACCGGGGAAGCGCAGTAAAAATAGGTACTGCAATTACCATCAGAACGTGGGCCATACGACAGAGGAATGCCTTGATCTGGGGGATCTCATCGAGAAAAACATTCAGAATGGGACGTTGGTTCAGTATGTGGCCGGCCGGGAAAATGCCAGGACTCAACCAATAGAAGAAGGCAGGACTCAGGCCTGAGAAACCCAGCCAAATCAGAACCAGCCCGCTCGGGGGGTGATTGATGTTATATTCGGGGGTTCCGTAGGGCGCGTGACAGGACGAAAAAGAAGTGAACATCTAGACACTGTCTTATCGGTTGCAGGGTCCTCAGTAAAAAAGGAAAGGGTTTTCCCGGGGACAGTTATTTCCTTCTCAGATGAAGACTACCCTTCGAATACCATAGAGTCGCATGATGGGGCATTGGTGATAACGGCTCAGGTCGGACCAGTGGACATGAGAAGGATGATGGTGGACAACGGATCATCGGTCGATATACTGTATACACATGCTTATCAGAGGATGGACCTAGACGGAAAGAAGATGGAACTGGGAGGGGAAGGGCCATTGTACGGATTCAGTGGCGACCCGGTGCATGTGTCGGGCACCATCGAATTGCCGGTTAAGTTTGGCACAGCTCCCCAACAACTGGAGATTATGGTCAGATTCTTCGTTGTTCAGGTAGATTCGGCTTACAACGCCATATTGGGAAGACCGACCCTGGCAGCCTTACATGCGGTCACCTCCATACCTCATTTCAAGATCAAGTTCCCCACACCGAACGGAATCGGAGAGGTAAAAGGCGACCTAGATATCGCTCGTAGGTGTTATCGGAATACTTTGATCTCTTCAGGAACCAGGGATAAGCAAGCAGAAGCAGACGATGGCTATTGAGATAGAACCCTTTACAGAAGGTAGTACAGCCACTTGCATTACCAGCCGAAGAAACAGTGGATATACAACTGATCTTGGGGAACGAGCAAAAGATGATAAAGATCGGTTCAGGATTGACTGAACCCTTTCGGACCGGGTTGATTGATCTGCTTCGGGCGTACGCAAATATCTTTGCATGGGTACCCAGCGATATGCCCGGGGTGGACAAATCAGTAGCACTACACCGACTGGAAGTGGATCCTAATAAGAGGTCGGTCATACAGAAGAGAAGAATCTTCGCCCCGGAGAGGCAGAAAATTATCGACGAAGAGATCGCTAAATTACTGGAGGCAGGGTTTATCTTCGAAATTGATTATCCGGAGTGGCTGGCAAACGTGGTGCTGGTTCAGAAACAGAATGGGAAATGGAGAATCTGTACTGATTACACAGACCTGAACAAGGCGTGCCCGAAAGATTTCTACCCTTTGCCCAACATTGATCAATTGATTGATGCCACTTCAGGGTACGGCATGCTGAGCTTCACGGATGCTTTTTCAGGATATCATCAAATCTCAATGGCTAAGGAAGACATCCTGAAGACAAGCTTCATCACGCATCGGGCCATTTATGCATATCGGAAGATGACTTTTGGACTGCTGAACGCAGGGGCCACTTATCAGCGAATGATGAACTATGTGTTTACAAAGCAGCTAGGCCGAAGCATGGAGGTCTACGTAGACGATATGATTGTAAAAAGCGTGTCCATTCGGGATCATCTAGTGGACCTGGAAAACTGCTTTGAAACGGTTCAGAAATACAAGCTTCGCCTGAACCAAACAAAGTGTACCTTCGGATTAGGGTCAGGGAAGTTCCTGGGTTATCTAGTTAGCAAGTGGGGTATCGAGGCAAACCCGGAGAAGATCCAAGCGGTACTAGATATGAAATCCCCGAAGTCTTACAAAGATGTGCAGAGGCTGACAGGTCGGATCGCGGCTCTTAGAAGGTTCGTATCAAAATCAGCCGAAAGGTGTTTGCCGTTCTTCGACACTCTAAAGGGGCCAAAAAATGAGAAGAGTTTCCAGTGGACCTCCGAGTGCGAAGACGCCTTCTAGGAGATCAAGCAATACTTGTCCTCGGCACCTTTGCTGATGAAACCGATCCCCTCGGAGCCACTATATCTATACCTAGCTGCCAGCTCGATGGCTGTGGGGGCAGCACTGGTGTTGGAAAGAACGGGAAAGCAGTTCCCGGTCTACTATGTCAGCCACGTCCTTCGAGATGCAGAAATCAGATACCCTAACCTGGAGAAGTTCGCCTACGCTCTGATCATCGCAAGCCGGAAGCTTCTGCACTATTTCTAGGGTCGGCTAATAATAGTCTACACTGATCAACCTTTGAAAAAAGTACTGCACAGGCCCGAAGTCTCTGGAAGGTTAGCTGCATGGGCAATGGAACTAACTCAATTCGCCTTAGAATACCATCCCCGGACGGCCATTAAGGGACAGGCCTTAGCGGATTTTGTTGTGGAGTGTTCTTTCAGCGAACCAGATGTAACTTCGGTCATCAAAGCTCGATCACTACAAACTGCCTGGACCCTCTACGTGGACGGGTCATCTACCTCGGACGTCAGCGGAGCGGGGGTCATTCTGACTAGTCCCGAAGGGTTCCGAGTCCAACAGGCCATTAGTTTTCGATTCAAGGCTACCAACAACGAGGCCGAGTACGAAGCCATTTTGGCCGGACTTAGACTAGCCCAATGCCTGGAGGTGAAAAGGATAATGGTGTACAGTGATTCCCAGCTGGTGGTTAAGCAGATATCGGGAGAGTATGAGACCCGAGGGGCCTGAATGGCAAAATACCTGGCGGAGGTAAAGGACGAACTCTCATACTTCGAGTCGTACAGCTGTCTGGGGATCGATCGGACAGACAATACAGTAGCAGATTCCCTAGCCAAACTAGCCACAACCGAAGCAAGTTCTTTCACCAGATCAGTATACTTAGAAGTATTAGACAA
The DNA here is from genome assembly GCA_020205555.1 of Panax stipuleanatus. Classification (NCBI taxonomy): domain Eukaryota; kingdom Viridiplantae; phylum Streptophyta; class Magnoliopsida; order Apiales; family Araliaceae; genus Panax; species Panax stipuleanatus. The sequence continues at coordinate 78,577,796 of CM035118.1, forward strand.
ACCTAGTATTCAAAGGACAGACGTACTGACCCTGGATCGGCTCGACTGTTGGCTTACGCCTTACATTACTTACCTGGCCGATGGGATTCTGCCTTCGGATCGTTTGTACGCTAGAAAAATCAAACACAGGAGTTCTAACTTCGTTCTTATCGATGGGGATCTGTACCGTAGGGCATTCACCTCTCCTTTACTGAAGTGTCTGACACCTTCGGAAGCTGAGTATACACTGAGGGAAGTGCATGAAGGAATCTGTGGGGATCACATGGGGGCCAAGTCATTGGCTTACAAAATCATGAGGCAGGGATACTATTGGCCGACCATCTTCCAAGACGCAAAGGACTACGTCAGAAAATGTCCAAAGTGTCAGTTACATAGTTCTATCCCACATAGACCTCTCGAAGAGTTGTGTTCAGTTTTATCCCCTATTTCATTTGCTATGTGGGGGATTGATATCTTGGGACCATTACCGAAGGCAAAAGGGCAGGTCACTTTCGTAATCGTCGCAATCGACTACATGACAAAGTGGGTGGAAGCCAAACCATTACATAAGATTACTGAACAAGAGTGCCTCAAGTTCTTTAAGGAGTATGTTGTTTACCGGTTCGGCATTCCGATGGTCTTGGTCTCGGATAATGGCAGACAATTTGTGGGGTCTAAATTCGAAATTTTCCTAAAGGAGTTAGGTATCCAACACAGAAAGACTTCTGTGGCCCACCCCCAATCCAATGGACAGGTAGAAGTCACCAACAGGATCCTGCTCACAGGAATCAAAAGAAGGTTGGATGAACTAAACGGAAGATGGCCCGAAGAGTTGCTCAGTGTCCTTTGGGCGTATCGAACTAACCCGAGGACCACTACAGGTGACTCACCGTTCAGACTAGCCTACGGAACCGATGCACTGATACCCGTTGAGATCGGATCACCAACACTTCGAATCAGTCAGTACCAAGAATTATACAATGATGATGGTTTACGATTGAATTTGGATCTGTTGGATGAGGTTCGGGATTCAGCATCGATAAGGCTAGCTATATACCAGAAGAAAACGACCCGACATTACAATCAGAATGTGAAGCAAAGGAGGTTTGAGGTCGGGGACCTGGTTCTTCGGGAAGCAGAGGCATCAACCCCCCAGAACACGGGCAAGTTAATGCCGCACTGGGAGGGACCTTATGAAGTAACTGAAGTGCCGAAGCCTGGAACTTATCAGCTTCGGGCGTTAGACGGTACAGAGGTAAAAAATACATGGCATGCTGGAAGACTTAGAAAATATTATCAGTAAAAGTCATGTAATTTACTTTCGCTTATGTAAGCTGCTTTATACATTAATAAAATAAAGTAGATTTCTCTTCGCAAAATTTTTCTGATCTTCATTCAAATTCTACAAGTTTACAAAACCCCTCGGACTAGCGATAAACAAATCCGATCAGAACAGTTACAAAACAACTTGAACTGATCGAAAAAAGTTACACGCAGAACCGATCGGGCAAAGTTACAAAAGAAATAAAGACAAAAATTACATGTGAAATCCTAAACTATGGATCCGGAGCCTCGCCATCAGCATCCTCTCCGAAATCAGACTCTCCTTCGGAAGAATCGAGGACAGCAGCATCCAAACCAGCGGTATCCATCTTACCCCGAGCACTCTTCCGATGAGCGTCATAGCCTTCAGCAAACTGGGCCATGACCATTTCACGGAGTTCAGGAGACTCTCGGTATTGTTGAACAGCTCGCTGTATGGCTTCGGCACGATCTGACTCCAGAGACGAATTCTCCCTCATCAACACCATTTGTTGGACGTGCATCTCGGAAATTTGACTCTGGAGGATCAGAAGGGCGTTCTGCTGATCCAGGTCCTTCTCTTTCAGAAGGGTCCTCTCCTCGAGGAGCTGTTTATTATAGCCGTCAAGCACCACAAACTCCTTTTGCAGATTCAGATGGAGCCTCTGGTGTTCAGTGGCTTGACGTTCGGCGAATGTCACTTTATTTCGAGTATCGGCATGACTCTCCTTCTCCTTAGCCAAATCAGCCGATAAACCTCGAACATCCGCCTCGAGTAGCTCCACATCGGCCTGAAGCTGAATCTCCTTCCTAGTAGCCTTAACAACCGGGGGGATAGCTAGGGCCAGAATAGCGTTAGCCTACATCGGAAAAAAAAAAAAGAAATAGGTCAATAATGGATAGGCAGATATTCAGAGGATACAAATTCTAAAGACTTCGGAATTACCTGACACTGGGCCTTAATGTAAGAGACCAAGAGCCCCTCGGTAGAATGCCCCTTGAACCGAGCATCATCACCGGGAAGTTTGAAATGATCCAGGGCCTCAAAGGGGAATACTTCCGAGGGGGTCTTTGGCCAAAAACTTGCTGGAGGCGAACCCCTGGATGAATCGGACGCCGAGCATGGACCAGCCTTGGGAGACGGATCTACCTCAATAGCAGGCGTAGGAACCGGGATGACCTGGAGATCAGCCTCATCCACCAGCTTCGGTTTCAATCGCTTGGGGCGAGGTTCGACAACTTCATTTTCGATCTCCTCGGGATCCTCAATGACTTTCGCTTCAGAAGGTGGTGGAGGAGCCGACTCCAACACCTTCGGCTTCTGAGAAGATGGCTTGGGGGGGGCCTTCGTCAGAACCCTCTTCTTTCCCTTTTTCAGCAAACCCACCTTCTCAGCCTAAGACATCCGCGTGACATCCCTCGAGGGAGTAGGAGAGGAATCCACGGAGAGCTCAGAGATGGGCATTAACTCCCCTTCGGTGACACCATCCCCAAGCAGTAGGTGGGTCGGGCCAGACCGAACGGGGAGAGGAGAGATAGACTCAACGAGGCCCTTCGGCTTGAAGATGGTCACTACAGAAGGAAATAACACGTCAGAAATTAGGACAAAACAAAACAAAAGGAAAGGGAAGGACAAGAGAGATCGTGGGGAAAACTTACATCCATGTTTGTACAGCCAGACCTCATCGGCCAGAGTGTCCAGGCTCCACATAGTCTTTTTCACCTTCTGGTAGAAGGTTCGAAATTCATCTCTTCGGGCAGTGGGGAAGGTCGTTACTTTCACAATGGTGTCATCGGGAGACGACCAGTTCGGAAGTAACTGAAGATCGGTCCCCTTGATGAACATCCACTGGTTGTGCCACCCCTTGTTGCTGGAAGGGGTTCTTACGAACATAGCACAGCCGGAAATCTGGTTCAACTGACGAAAGCCAGGCTCCTTCGACTTGCCGACCGTGAATAGTACGAAGAAAAAATCAAGACTGGGGGGAACCCCTAGCTCTTGACAGATGGCGATGAACCTTATTAAGTGGATATACGAGTTCGGCACAAGTTGTGCGAACCCGATCCCCACAAAGCAGAGAAACGACACAATGAACTCATGAAGCGGGAAGTGGACCCCATACCTCAGAGCGTACGTCAGGACGGCTACCCACTTGCCTTCGGGGCGCCAGAACATCCTCTCGTCGGGTTTTGGCACCCGAAGCTTGTATTCTTGGGGAACATTGAAAAGTTCCCGAGCGTCTGAAAGTTGGGTGGGGGTGATGGTGGATTTGGTGTTGATATGGGAGAAGTCCGTCTCAGAACGGTAGACAGACCGGATCCGCGCCTCGGTTCCATCAGTAGAGTCCCCGGTGGGAGCTTCCGGTAGGTCAATCGGCACCAAATCGGTGCTGGCGATGGTGACAATGGCGGCCATTTCGGCGGAATCAGGAGTGACCTCAATGGTAGGGGTCAAGTCGGAGGTGGAAGCAGCTGGAAGAATGCCGGAATCAGCCATTAGAACAAAAAATCGGTGAAAGTGAGGTGATTTGGGTGGTAAAAGGACTGGTCGGAAAACAAGAAACCTCTCGACGGAAATCGTACTCGCCGGAAAATTTTTTGAAATGAGCTTAGACAAAGAGAGTTCGTAAAAAATGGGTGTCGTAGGGTGGGAAGGTATTTATACTGATGCTGCACGAATCTCAACAGGCGGCTAATAATGACGTTGGGCCATTCATTTCTTGTGCATCGTGTACCGCATTAATTAGGTCGGTTGGATTACCTAGGCATCTCTTTAAATCTCTCATTAAATATCCCATTAAAGGCTTGTTATAATGAGAGACTGGGGGGCAATGATCGGGTATAATCCACCGACCCCTACATGTACAGAAGGCTTGGGCCGAGGGGAGCTTACCGGGCCCAATGGGACGAAGCCCAGATTGGGATAGCAGGGTTCGGGATCGGGTATCTGAGCTATTTGGGCCAGAACCCAGACCTAGCTGGTATCATCAGGATCGGGCATCTTAGTCCACGAGACCGGGGCCCAGACCAACATAATGATGAATGGGATCGGATTACCGAGTCCTTTCGGGCCGGAGTCTAGACCGAATAGGCAATGATCGGGATCGGACTACCAAGCCCTTCGGGATGGGGTTCAGACCACTTTGTAAGGTCCATACCGAAGGATATTTCTCGGTTGGAGCCCGGAACAATAAGGAGTCTAAAGGATTAAAGGTTTTAACCCTAATCCTATCTCCATACTAATTCTTATAAGGCAAATGGTTGGATGACCACCAACTTGTACTTTCAAGAGAGATTGAGTTGGACCCAAACAATGGTAACTGCCATGTTTAGGAGTCCTAACTTGACTGGGACATGGGCTCTAGAGGTGGTGAGAATGACTATAAATACAAGGCTTAACCTAATGGTAACAGGTAATCATTATTATTATTCACTTGAGCACTATACATTGCGGCCTCCATTGTTAACCTTGTGACCAGCCTGTACTTATTCTCACACCGGAGCTATCACCCGGCGGCCCCAGCCGTCAAGCTTCGTTGGTGACGTGTTATTGTGCAGGTTTGAGCACGCGGATTTGGTGATTGGACGCGCCGGCAAAACTTGGCGTTAACATTAATGAAGAAATCTATGGGGAAAGTTATTTTTGAGATGTTAATTCTGATCCTTATTTCATCTTTTTTTCCCTGTAAGTAAGGAACCAGTCAAACCCGCGAACTTGTCACCGGTTCGTTGGGTCTGGCGGTTTAATCTTCGATTCACCAGTTTTGAGTAGTTTTTAAACAAAAATGGGTTATTGGTTCAAGCCGGACCAAAGGACTGTCCGGTTCTGATTTTTTTCGATTCGACTGCCGATCTGATCCGAGTTTGAAAGCCATGGTATTGAGGTCGTCCGTGTCCTTAACCCGTCCAAGGCTTCGCCATTTTTTCTAGAAGCCCTCCTTATCATTTTACCTGCTCCTCTACCTGCCCAAACAGTTCAATACGGACTTCCGGAAAGCAATATACATCACAACAGATATACTTTGAATCACTTGTCATATCCATCAAAGTATTCAAGGTAATTATTATTAACAAAAAATATTATTATTATTATTATTATTATTATTGAAATTCATCATCAAATAGAACTCCAAATAAAAAATAATCTTACTATATTAATTTTCTTTTAACAACTATTATTTTTGTATAATTACATAATTAATTTATTATTATATATGTATACGATATCACAATTTATGACCCTTTTTTTGACATTTTGCATCATCTCAGTCGCAACCGTTACAAATTTAGCCGAACAAGAATTATAATTTTAACAACAAAAGTTGATGGTAAACGAACAAGATCATAACTTTTCATACGCTACAAACAATGTGTTTGCAAAATGCTGCTATTGCTGCAACCACTACTATTGCCATGTAAACGAACAAACCAAATACAATAATGAATATTGTAAATAATTTAAAAAGTATTACTACTTATAAGATTTATTATTTTACAATTGCTAATGAATTATCAATTATATCAATTTTGAGTTTGGAAATATCTAAAATTAATTTTTACAAGTGACTAATAATCTTAAAATCCCTCCATCTGACTTTACTTCTCTTAGCTGACTTTTATGATCACATTGATCAATTTTAATATTAATAATTAAACAAATGTATTGGAAATTTTGAAATCAAATAAACTGACTTTGATAGTATATTCGATGTATTTTTTTATTATAATTATTTTGTACCTATATATAGGGTGTAAACGAATCGAATCGAAGCGAACAGAGAGCTACTCGAATTCGACTCGAAATGATAAATTTGTACTCGAATTCGAATTGTATTTGAAAATTTGTACTCAGATTCGACTCGACTCAAATATTTATTACTCGAATTCGATCCGACTTGACTCGAATATTTATTCAAACTACTCGCGAGCTTCAAATTCAAGCTCGAATTCGAGTCTCCACATAATAACTAGTTTTATAATAAAATATAATTATAAATTGAATTTTTATTTTATTTAGAAATGATAAAATATATTTAATATTACACTTTACAAATATAAAATCACAATTAAAATTAAAAACAAAACAAAACAATAATTAATTATCCTAATTTGATTTATATTTGTATATACTATAAGAGAATGCATCGAATATCTAATCGAATCTGTATCAACCGAGTATGTATCGAATCACAATCAAGAATTCGAGTAGTTTGAATCTTAAACGAGTCGAGTATAACCTTGCTCAGATTCTACTCATATTTTTATTCGAACTATTTTTAATGCTTTAATTTAGATCATATTATTAACGAATTCGAGTCTCGCTCGTTTTTTTTAGTCGAGCCTGAATCGAGCCCGAACTGTGTTGGCTTCTTTATAGCCTTACCTATATGTAATAAACTTAAGAACAAAATTTTGATTCTAAATATAGTCAATATGATTATAAAAAGTTAATTACAATAAATAAAATTGAACGGAGGGAATTAATATTTCTGTAAATCACATTACAAAATTATACATTTATCATTAAAGTTTTATCTTTATTCAAAATTATACTTCTTCCGTGCCACAAAAGAGTCTTTAATTTTTCTTTCTAGTCCATTTGCAAAATATTTAACTTTGAATTGGTTGTGAATTTATTTGAACTTTCTTAATGCAATAGCTACCATTGTAAACTATTAAGTACAAAACTGTTTTTTCAAAATTAAAAGAAATATAGATACAATCTAAATTTTATAATTTCACAAATTAATTAAGGGCAAAATTATAATAAAATTAATTTTTTAGAATAGACGGATTAGTAAATATATTATTTCTAAAATCCTTTTTTCCTCCTAATTTGGAGGGGATCATATCACAACGAGGTTTTTCAAAGAGTTTATTGCTTGTTATTGTTATTGGATTTTTATATGGCCTCTTTTCCATAAAAAGAGTACTATTTAATTTTTTTATTTAAGTTTAAAATTCTAAAATAAATATTGATGTATTTCTTATTATGATTAATGCAATAATTTAAATTATAAATTATTTCAAAAATATTATTAAGTATGATATTGTTATTTTAAAAATTAAAATAAATTTACATCAGAACAAAAAATTTAAAATTTTGCAAATCAATTAAGATCAAATTTATATAGAACTTTTTTTCCTTTAAAGTTTAGGAAAAAAATTAATAAAGCATTACATTGTCGATACACAAATTATTTACTAGACACACTCATACTGTTTTGAAGAAAACAGAACTAAAAATGGTACAAAATATCTCCAAATGTTCCATGTAATTAATTTAATTTTTCCTTTTCAATTCGGAGATTAATTGCATATCACATTGGACATAATTAATTTTTTTTTTCAATCAAACAGTACTAAAAATTAAAATATACTCCATTAGAATTGTAAATACGACAATAGCATTCGATGTCAAACAACAACGTAACTATTGGTATCAGAGTTTTAAGTTTTGAGCTTGCAACGTCTTAGATTCAAATATTTTCGCAGCACGTTGTCCCTCTGTTAGGTAACTCCTCGATATGAAATCATTAAAATATTTTTAATATGAGTATTATTTTGAAAGTAATTTTATTTATAGTAGATAAATTATTATTTGAAAGTGTCTTAATTAGATTAAAAATGAAAAGTTGTAGGTAATCTATAGATAGAGTCTTGTATTTAGAGAGTATAACACAATCAAAATGTAGTTAAGAGGGTGTACTTAGGTATTGCGTTGTTATGTGGGGAGGGTTTTCTCAGTTTTTATTCAGTGTAAAATATTGTATTGTGGAGATTAATATATTGAAATTGATTTTGTAGATTAAATATTTGAGGACCAAATTACATTAAATATTATGTTTTTTTTTTCTCAAGTATTATTATTTATTTTGTGTGATTTGATTCCCAACACTTTCTAGTATACATGTAGGGGATGTGCGAACTTGAAATATATTGTTGAGTCACTCTCTAACAGCAGTTTAAACTTTTAAATGAATTTGTTAAGAGAAATGTTAAGTTGGGATACGATTATGGTAAAGTTGTTACACATTTGATCACTATGAACTTTATAACATTTTGTTGTATTTTGTTATAGCAACGATTACATTTTAACTCTAGCAATATGTTTGTGAGTTAGTACAAATATACTATGGTTGATTGGCACTTCTATCCCTCCAAGCTGCCAGCCACTTTCAAAGTCGTCTTTAAAGTACCATTTTCGTCAGTTAGGTCCTTAAAATGGCATTTTATTGGCGTTTCTGTTCCTTCAACCCATTTTAACCTAAATCCGACCCATTTTGACTAAGTTTAACCCAACCCGACCCAGTTTCACCCAACCCAAATTTTTAATATTTTAAAATATAATAGTATTTTTTAAATAAGTTTAAAATAATAATTATATTTAACATTTTAAAAAAATAATATTTAATTATTTAAAATAAATTATTATTATTAAAATAATAATTATTTTAATATAAAATAATTATTTTAAAAATAGTTATTTTTAATATTTAAAAATAAAATATTAGTTTTTTTATAAAAAAATTAATAATTATATTTAATATTCTAAAATAAATAATTTTTATTTTTAATATTTTAAAAGTAAAAAATATTTTTGTAAATATTATTTTTAAAAATAATATTTACTTTTAAATATTAAAAATAATATTTATTTTAGAATATTAAAAATAATATTTATTTTAGAATATTAAATATAATATTTATTTTAGAATATTAAAAATAATAATTATTTTAGTTTTTTTATAAATTCTTTTTTTAAATAATTATTATATTTATATTTATATTTATTTTAATTTTTTAATATTTACTTTTAATATTCTAAAATAAATATTATTTTTAATATTTTAAAATAAATAATTTTAATAATTATTGTTTTATAAGGAAAAATAATATTTAATATTCTTAAATAATTATTAAAAAAAATTAAAAAATTATGATTTAATAATTATTAAAAAAATTAAAATAATCTTAATAATTATTATTTTAAAAATTAAAATAAGCTTAATAATTATTATTTTAAAATTTTAAATAATCTTAATAATTATTATTATTAAATAATTATTATTTTAATTTTTTTAATAAGTACTTTCAGAATATTAAATATTATTTTTCCTTCAAAAACAATAATTATTAAAAATATTGATTTTAAAATATTAAAAATAATAATTATTTTATAATATTAAAAGTAAATATTAAAAAATTAAAATAAATATAAATATAATATTTATTCAAAAAAATTAAAATAATTATTATTTTTAATATTCTAAAATCAATATTATTTTTAATATTTTAAAATTAAATATTATTTTTAAAAATAATATTTACAAAAATCTTTTTTACTTTTAAAATATTAAAAATAAAAAATATTTATTTTTGAATATTAAATATAATTTTTATTTTTATTTTTTTAAAAAACTAATATTTTATTTTTAAATATTAAAAATGACTATTTTTTAAATAATTATTTTATTTTAAAATATTAAAATAATTTTTATTTTAATAATAATAATATATTTTCAATAATTAAATATTATTTTTTAAAATGTTAAATATAATTATTATTTGAAACTTATTTTAAAAATATTGTTATATTTTAAAATATTAAAAATTTGAATTGGGTCAAACTGGGTCGGGTTGAGTTAAATTTGGTCAAAATGGGTCGGGTTTAAGTTAAAATGGGTTGAAGGAACAGAAACGCCAATAAAATGCCACTTTAAGGACCTAACTGACGAAAATGATACTTTAGAGACGACTTTGAAAGTGGGTGGTAACTTAGAGGGACAGAAGTGCCAATCAACCATATACTATTTGTATAATTAAAGCAATAAAATAATATAAAACATTATGGTGGTCAGGTAATGTATGTAACAACTTAACTTTAATTGGATAAGTTGATAAACAATATTATTAGATCTCTCTCTAACAATGTTGAAGTTTTTATATGAGTTGGTTTGGGGAGGAGCAGGATGTTAATTAAGTTAATATATGTTGTTAGGTTCTTTCCATTAAGTTAATATATATTGTTAGGTTCTTTCCATTATATATATATATATATGTATATATATTAATATACCTTTAGCATCTCAAATATTATATTTATCGTTTAAAAAATTTATCATAAATAATTAACAATAAAATAAAATTCATCATAAATAATTATATTATTAATATTGTCACTAAAAATAATATTTATATCACTAAATATGTATAGAAAAAAAATTGAAAGATAATTATAATAAAGGGATCTAATCCAAATAATTGTAGTTGAGGAATGATTAAATCAAAGTTAATGCTCTTCTAGGTGAACATGAAAATTAGATATAAGTGAATTTAAATTTTACCTATTTATATTTTTATTCATCATTAAGATCAAAACATAAATAAATAAAATTTAAATACACTCATATCTAATTTTCATATTTACGTTCGAAAGTTAATTGCAGTGGTATCGCACAAGTAAGCAAACATCAAAACCTGATGGATGGAAGAAAGACTGTCAAGATAAATTAGGAAGACCAACACACTGTCATTTGACCTAGGTAGCTCATAGCATAGTGGACACCACGAACGAACAAAGAGAGATCAATATCTGATAGCAGTAGTGTGTTGTAATTAGGACAGTGACTTTAGATGATCAGCTAGATTTAGATCAGTTCAATGCACTGCAAACACTGCCGAAACAACAGGAGCACGAAGAGAGAGGAAATTCCTGTTAGTACTGTTTGCTTTAGCAACCGACCAAAAGAAAGTTTGTTTTCTATCCACACTACAATCAATAATGTTACTATCACATAAAATAATCACATATCGCTCACATATTACTGATATGACAGTATATAATTTATTATTAACATGACTCATTTAACTCAACAACAAATCACATACTGTCACGTCAGCAGTATGTGATCATTATATTAGTATCTTTATGTGATAGTAGCATTATTTCACTACAGTAGGCATTTATTGTTCTTCATTTCTCCATCAATTTGGCTCTACTTTTGACATAGGGGGGCCCACAAACAGAAGAAATTCTACAATGTTCTGGGTATCTAGTACCTTGAGTTTGACATTTGATAGCATTTGGCCCCTTATTTTATTTTTTTGTGTAGAGTTGTATACTAATCGAGTTAGTGGAGCCGAGTCGATTTTTAACTTGTTCGACTATAGCTTGCTAAAATTAAATAAAAAAATAAGTTACATTTTAGAAAAGTTTAAAATTTGGTTTATTTAGTATATGTGGGTCTAAGTACAAATTAGGGTTTACATGAACTAATTGAATTCAATGTACAAATTAAGGTTCACATTATGATTAAATGAAAAGACGGAAGAACCGAAAATAAATAAGCAAGACCTGAAGAAAAGACTTCACGTGTCCCGAAATAGAAGACACATGGATGCGACTCATTTTTAGAAATTAGTTGAGAGAATGGATTGGTGGCTAAAAGGACATGACGATTTGAGCATTACTCTGGTGACTAAGGATATTTCTAGAATTTTTTCGAGATTATGTGCCTGACATGTGACCACTTTCCATGAAACTCTATAAGTACCCCTTCCATTCCATTGAGAAGGGGACTTTTTGCAAGACTAGGGGATTTGGATATTCTCTCTCAACCACAGAAACTCAAGAAGGCTCTCTAGATCCTTGCTATCCTATTAGGATAGGGTTCTCAGATCCTAAGAGTTCTGCGACGGGTCATTGGAGTAAATCGCTCACTTATTCTTCTCCTCTCTTAAATCAATCAATCAATTCCATACTCTTCGTGGATTTATCTTCTCCTCAGCCAACACGAAACTCTAACCCTAACAAGATACGATTTTCTTGCCCACATTTCTTTGGTGACTCTGCTGGGGAGGTGTAGAATTTGTGAATGGTATGCCCACAGCTCGAAGTGGGAGAACTACAAGGAGAGTTTCACTGACAACTAGCATTACGTCGCCGGATCCAGTTCTAAGACAAGCAAATCAAGTTGTAATCTAAACCTGTTAAATCTGTAGTTAATCTTGTGAACTTTGATCTTAGTAAATAGTTTTGTTAATTTTAATTTCCAAATCACAACCAATATTTCGTAGTTTAAATTAGGAGTAATTGAGTTGGAATTAGTAATTGATAAATATTAATATTTTTCCTCGTGGGAACAATATATTTGCTTACTGAATATTACAAAAGAATGCGTATACTTGCGTTTTAAGTCCTATTAAGAAACTAGACAACACCAGCTCTACAAGGCTTTGAGGATAGGCCAAGACCTCAACAAAATGAATTAGAAGCAGTTGATTTGGCAACAGATGGAGGAACACCAAGACCAACTTATATCAATAAAGAACTAAATGCTAATCAGAAGGAGGAGCTCGTGAAATTACTACAAGAGAATAGAGATGTCTTTGCCTGAGCTATGACGAAATGGTTGGGATTGATAAGGAGCTAGTAGAGTATAATCTAAACATAAGCCTGGGAATTAAGCTAGTAAAGCAAACACCTCACAATTATGCACCAAAAGTTAAAACACAAATAAAGGAGGAGATCAATAAATTGCTGGAAGTAGGGTTAATCAAGCCAATTCAACATCCAATATGGCTATCCAGCATTGTACCAGTAAAGAAATCCAATGGACAATGACGGATATGTGTGGATTTCAGAGGCTTGAACAAGGCATGCCCAAAGGACATGTACCCGCTACCCAACATAGACACTTCGGTAAATGCAATTGCGAATCATGAAATGATGTCGTTCATGGATGGGTTTGTGGGATAAAATCAAATAAAGATGTCCGTAGAAGATGCAGAGTTGACGGCCTTTCTTACCCCGTTTGGGAATTTCTATTATGTAGTAATGCTATTCGGGTTAAAGAATGCGGGAGCAACTTTCCAAAGGGTAATGCACGCTATATTTCATGATATGATTCATGATATAATGGAGGACTACGTGGACGACATAGTGGTAAAATTTAAAAAGACGATTACCCATGTGGAGGACCTGAAAAAAGTGTTTGAGCGGTGTCGAAGGTACAAGTTGAATATGAATCCAAAGAAGTGTGCCTTTGGAATGACAGTTGGAAAATTTTTGGGTTTCCTGGTGCATAATAGAGGTCTAGAGGAAGACCCAAGTAAGATAAAAGCTATTACAGAGATGCCCCTACCAAAAATGCAAAAACAGTTGAAGAGCTTTCTAGGGAAGATTTCTTACATGAGGAGATTCATGCCAGCATTAGCAGAAGTCACAGAACCTTTCAGGAAATTTCTAAAAGGAAAGGTAGAATGGGACTGGGGGCAAGACCAACAACAGGCTTTCGAGAAGGTAAAACAATTTTGGCTTCAACACAAATGATGGTAGTGCCACAAAGAGGAATACCTTTGCAGTTGTACGTCACATCTACCGTAAAGTCTATAAGAGGATTAATCACGCAAGAGGTAGATGGAGAAGAAAAGCCTATGTATTACATCAACCGAATAATTAGAGGGCAAGAAACTTGATATTCATAGGTGGAGAGGCATTGCCTAGCATTGGTGTTTATTGCACATAAAATGCGACATTACTTCTTGGCACATGAAATAAAGCTTGCAACAAGAACTGACCCGATCAGATATTTGTTGACTAGGCCAGTATTGACCTGCCAAATGGATGATGATCCTTTCAGAGTATGACATCAAGTGTGTGACATTAAAGGCGATCAGATGTCAAGCCTTGGCAGACCTGCTACCTCAATTTCCAAATAGAGAGTATGCAACTCCCTCTGAGGATCTTCCAAGACGAGAAGTGGAAGCAATTGATTTAATGTATGAAGACCCAGCATGGTGGAGTTTGGCTTTCGATGGACCATCTGCAGAAGGCAAAGGAGGAGCAGGAGTGGTGTTGAACACTAGAGAAGCGAAGGAAGTGGCCTTGTTATACAAATTGGATTTCCCTTGTATGAAGAATGAAGCAGAATATAAGACATTTATATTGAGATTGTTGGCAGCTCAAGATTTGGGAGCCAAACATCTTAAAGTAAGGTGAGATTCAAATATGATAGTACAACAAATAAGAGGCCAATTTGCAGTGAAGGAACCTATCTTAGCACCATATCGAACTGTAGCACAAAAAGTGATGGAGACTTTCATGAAGGTGGTGATTGAGTATGTGCCAAGAGGAAAATAATAAACAATCTGATGCATTAGCAAAAGTAGCATCTAGAGTGTATATCCAAGGAGAAGACTTGGATGTAAAAGTTATGAAGAGAACTCTCCCAACCACGGTGCTAGACTTGTTGTGACGCCTCTAAATCTGGGTACCTTCAAACCTTGAATACGGTGTTACACGGTGCTACTGACTACTCATACATTCCATTGAATACTTCAATAACATGCATAATTTTATTAAATATTACATTATAATAATCCTTTCCCAAGTTCTTTATAACCTTTACATTCGTTCGGTATCATAATATCATTCATTACAATAATAATACTATGCTATTACAAGGATAGCTAGTTATACATCTTGGACTTGCCCTTGTCCTTATTGGATCCTTCAGTCCGTTGGCTTTTAGCTAAAATCATATAATTTTAAGTAAGAATGAGCATAACTAGCTCAGCAAGTTTAACACTTTACTTTGCAACCACAAAATCAAGAATCATATGACTTCATCTTCAATAACTGTACAATAGTTATGAAGTAGTAAGAATAATCAAAATACCATTTTAAATTCCTTTAAAATCATTCTCAAGGACATATAGTCACTTAAGAATCTGAGCTGGTTAAAGACCATAACATTCTTTTCCATTTCCATTCATAAAAGGACAACCCGGTACTAAGACCATAAGCCCGATATATCTTACGAGCACGTCCAGGTGATTAACCTGTAGTACTCTATGTTGAACAACACTCCATCCTTAAACGTTTTCACGTTTAAGCTTTTTGGCAACTCCCAGTGCCCGTCGATTTAACGACGTTAAAACCTTTGTGTATTCATACTCAGGTTTACTTTTGAATCCGTACCAAAGCAATTGGCATAGGATAGCATCATCAATAATACTTTAAAAGATTTGTAAAAAATTAATCAAAATACTTTACATATACATCTAGCCGAATCAAATGTCATCAACTATTCAATAACAGTTTATGCATAGGAGTCTATGCATCTTGGCAACTTTTCCAACACAAGGTATAGACAAGAGTTTAGAAAACTTGCATAGTGTAACGTTAATACAAGAGTTAGAAAACATGCCTTCGCTTCTTCATCCTTTTAAGTTTACTCTACTTTGAATCTTTACTACTTCTACAAGATATAAACACATAGTATATCAATTAGATTATCACAACAGATATACATTGTGTAACTATCTTCTTCTTCTTGTATAACTTATCAAAATCGTTAAATTTATAACATCCGTTTAAGTTATTTAATATTTGTTATGGCTTATTAACATCTATATATCATAAACCGACTCTCGTCGATCATCGTTCGGCACAATGACAGACAAAACCCTAATCGATTTGTTAAGTCGAACACATTCCCATCGGATGCCCGTCATCTGGGTTTGTATAGAATTTACGTAAGTTTAACTTCATTTGATATCATTCATGTACTACGAACCTCTATTACATCTCATGTAACCTTAAGGAGCACACTAAACTCGTCCACGATTCACGGTTTACGTTTTTGGTTTTTGAGTTTTTAATTTAATTTCATTTTGTCAATGTTTAATCCTTAAAACCATTCTTAAACACGTTGTTTAAGTGATTTCTCTTCATGAATATTAACCATATGCTTGCCCCATAATTACCATGTTGCAAGCTATGTTAATAAACATTCATGTCGAAAAAATTTTACTTAAGGGCGCTGCAACGCTAGCCATATGCTTAAAGGCAGCGCTGCGACGCTGTCTCGTAGTGAAATTCCCCTACCTCGGCGCTGGGAACCAAGGTCTAGGCAGCGCTATGGCGCCGGCCCCCAGCCTCAGAAAATTATTACAAAAATTGAATTTCACGAGCTTGTAACACGATCTTTACAACTCGGAATTGGCTCGTTCCAAAGCCATTAGTTCATATATTCCATATTCTACGATTCCATCCAGTCGAAATTCATTTCTGAATCCTTTGGAGAGAAATTCGCCGATTAGTCCATTTTTACGCATTCGCTAAACGTTTATGAACGTTCGACGCTCAATTCTTTGTTTTAAGTCTGAATTCGTTCGTTCTTACTCCCACAAGTCTTATTTACCTAATTATATGTTACGCCATCAAAAACCAAGGTTTCTGAATCAAACGTACGACTTTTGACTTCTATTCCGGTAAAATTTACTATTTCGACGCTTAACGTCTAATCGCGTAACTTTCGCCATATCTTTGTTATTTAATATTTTTACTTCGAACCAAATAGAATCAATCCATTGGTTATTCATTAGTGATTCTAACCAATACAAACTTTTATGTTTTAATGGTTTCACATACTTATTATTCAAACTCTCATGATTTTGATAGTTTCTTCATTACTTTCTTAATCAATTAATATGATTTTACTTATTCATGGCTTGTTAGTGTTTTAAGTTCACTACAAGGCCATCCTTATAACTTCTTACTAATCATTCTCCACCAATTCATTTCTCTATCAATTATATATTGAAAGACAAACGATTATCATCAATTTTCTTATCATTATACCTTTGGTTGTTCTTGGATGCTTTGATAAAGACTAATGAATTTCTTGCTCCTTGGTTTTCTTGGTTCTCTTACTAGCTTCTCTCTCTCTCAATATGTCTGCTCAAACTTTGCAAACCAACAAATGAGCCACAAGCTCTCCTTTTATAGGCTTTGCAAGACCAAGGGTCTTTTAGTCTTTAGGGCAAACCTCCTCTTGCCCATGTGATGCCCATGTGCTTGCATGTGCTAGCACATGCCCCCCACATGTCACCTATGTCTCCCCATGTGCTCATGGTTTGCCCCATAGGTTTAACCCACCCGTTAACCCATCGGTTAGATCCAAGGGTTTGGTTTTTAAATTTTATTCAAATTGAATCTATTTACTTTGTATAAAATTCGTATTATACGTCGTATTAATTCTCTTATCCTCTTCGTATTATACTCGTATAATATCTAGTATTATACTCATATTCGTTTCATATAATAATCGATTGTTATTATTCTTAACCAATTTATTATTAGGTTTTACTTTCCCTAATCCTTAGGGTTTTAAGTCCTCATGCAAAAACTTCGTGAGCCATAACTGAAATATTATTAGATATTCCATCCCGTCTTTGAATCCTATCATTATGAGTTTCTCGAAAATTCAAAAATAATTTTTGAGCAGAAACGAATGAATAGTAATTTTACGAAAATTCCTCTGGAAACTTTCATTTTCGTCTTGGAAATTCATATATTTTAATCCTAGCACGTAGTCGGAATCCTAACCACAATCACATCTTCTAGGTCATAGAACGACCTTGAAATAGCTTACTCACTTTAATAAACATATATTATAATTTTATTCAATAAAATCAAATAAAATTCATTTACATAAACGTCCGATTTTCTCGGGTGTTACATTCTCCCCCCCCCCCCTTATAAGAATACTGTCCCCATAATTACAATACAAGTTAGTCAAATAGATGGGGATATGTCTTCTTCATCTTGTCTTCGAGTTCCTAAGTTGCTTCTTCGGCATTGTGGTTCCTTCATATCACCTTCACCGAAGGTATTACTTTAGTTTTCAAGACTTGTTCGTTCCTATCAATAATTTGAATAGAAACTTCTTCATACGTTAAGTCTTTCTCAACCTGAATAGGTTCATACTCGATTACGTGCTTGTAATCTGGCTTATAGGGATGCAATACCGATACGTGAAACACGTTATGGATATGTCCCAACTCTGGAGGTAATACTATTGCGTATGCTACCTCTCCTACCCTTCTCAAAATCTGAAAAGGTCCTATAAACCTAGGACTTAACTTTCCCTTCTTCCCGAAGCGTATCTTCCCTTTCCAAGGCAATACCTTCAGGAATGCGTACGAACCGACTTTCAAACTCTCTGTTCTTTCGATGCGGATCTACATACTTTTTTTGTCTGTCTTGAGCTGCTACTAGCCGAGTTCATATAAACTTAACCACCTCCGTCGTCTGTTGTACCATTTCGGGTCCCAACATTCGACGTTCTCCTACTTCATCCCATCACAGTGGAGTTCTGCACTTCTGTCCATATAACGCTTCGTAAGGAGGCATGCATATACTTGCGTGATAACTGTTGTTGTAGGCAAACTCTACCAGCGGTAGATGATCGTCACAACTTCCTTTGAAATCCATAACGCAAGACCTTAGCATATCTTCTAGCATTTGAATTGTCCTCTCACTTTGTCCATTCCTTCTGTGGATGATACGCCGTGCTCAACCTCAGCTGCGTTCCCATATTCTCCTGCAAACGTTTCCAGAAATTCAATGTGAATCGTGGGTTACAATCTAACACAATCGAAACTGGTACTCCATGTCTTGAAATAATCTCCTTGACATAAAGCTTAGCTAACTGGTCCAAGTTATACTTGACTCTTATTGGCAAGAAATCAGTCGACTTCGTTAAATGATCCACTATTACCCAACTAGCAGTCGTATCCTTTCTGCGTCATCGAAAGTCCTACCACAAAGTCCATCGTTATATGCTCCCGCTTCCATTTCGGAATCTCCAATGATTGTAGCAACTTACTGGGTTGTTGATGTTCGGCTTTAACTTTTTGACAAGTTAAGCACCTACTTACATACTTCACTATCTCCCTTTACATGTTTGCCCACAAAAAATTCTGTTGAAGGTCTTAATACATCTTAGTACTCCCAGGATGAATCGAGTACCTCGAATGATGAGCTTCATCCATTATCTCTTCCCTCAAGTCCGTATCACACGAAACCCAAATTTGTCCTTAGAATCTTAATAACCCTTCGTTATCAAGACTACACTTATCTTCCGTATTGTCTGCAATCTTCTTCTTTATCTGTTCGCATTCCTCATTTATAAGTTGTACTTCCTTCACCTTTCCTATGATGGTAGGTTGAATCTCCATTGCAAACAGCTTCTCCACTTCCTCATTTGGACAGCTTACTTCTATTTCTATCCTCGTCATCTCTGTTATCAACTTATCCTGAGTTGTTAACATCGACAGCTTCTCCCGACCCTTTCTACTTAAAGCGTCGACCACCACGTTCGCCTTTCCTAGCTGATACAAGATTTCACAGTCGTAATCCTTTATGAACTCCAACCATCTTCACTGCCTCATATTCAAATCCTTCTGTGTGAAGATATATTTCAGACTTTTATGATCTGTGTATATCTCACAATTCTCCCCGTATAGGTAATGCCTCCAAATTTTTAAGGCAAAAACCACCGCTGCACGTTCAAGGTCATGAGTAGGATAACTTTTCTCATACTCCTTTAATTGCCTAGATGCATACGCAATGACCTTGCCATGCTGCATGAGCACGCATGTGACACCCCTAAATACGTGTACTTCAATTCCACATGATTTGGTGCTCATTGTCCAATAATAACAAATCTATCTACCCATAATAAATGAAACTCATAAATAAATAGAAATCTTCCCCTTAAGGGGTTACAACATCTGAACGAATAAATCCCAAGTTAACTGACCTTAATACATCAAGTGCGAAAACATAAATAAACAGTTAAGTTTTAACATAACATCATAAGTCTTAAAACAAAACATTCTCAATAAGTAACAAGTCTTCATCACTTGTTCATCTTTCCCTTGCCTTTACTAGTGGAAGGCTCTTCAGTTCTTTCAACCTTAGCTGCAATGTTATTATGAAAGAGTGAGCAATGATTGCCCACAAGTATAATAATATAATAACAATAATAACATGCGAGGAATCAATGAGTTCTGAATAATAGAAAGCTCGGCTTTTAAATCAAGATTAGAAGCAAGAATCAAAAGTATATCTGAGGGTCATAAGACCAAGAACTATGTCCCAGGTTATCAAGTATTTTTACTTTAAACCTTTAACAGTCGTAAGCCTATTGGACTCTACTTCTCGTACTTAGGGGGATCAGCCCTTAGTACCATGTATGTGCACATCGTCTCAACGCTAACGCGTAAATAATCCACTATAATGGATTGTTTATCTCAGTTTGACATCAGAGTCCGTACCAAAGGAAGTTTGGTTTGGATATGCTTAATAACAGTCCTAAAATTTAGAATGCTCATCAACTATGGACTAGTCGAATCAATAAGGGTTCGCTAGTCTTACAAGGTTCAACAATAAAATTGATACTTAAATCAAATAAAGAATCTCAAAGGTATACAACTGAATAAGCATTGTATAATCAAAGTATTACTTCAAAAGAATTAAGACATCTCGTACGGAATCTTGAACTTGAATAAACAAGATTAAGAACTTGCTCAATAAAAGGATAGGATTTATAACTTGCGTAAATGTAATCAAGATGGGGATAAGAAAACTTGCATAATGTAAAAGTAAGGTTAGAAACTTGCCTCGTGCGTAAGCTATAATTATAAATCACGTTCCTCAGTTAATCCTACATGCCATTACATTCACAATACAATTTAATTCTAAGTCTGATTATACTCATCGAATCACAAACATCAGTTCTTGAACACGTTATTAGACTTCACGAATAACGAGTTTAAACCACGAATTTAACTTATGAATTAATCACGTAAAACATCACTGACAAGTTAATAATTTGTTTTAACATCTCAATATATCATTAACACGTTATCATGTTCATTACATGAGGTTTTAAAATACGTTTTCGAACTTTGAACACTTAAATAAAATTCTCTGGGTCATTCTGCTATTCGGCGCTGCAGCACCCAGTTTGAACTAGGGACCGACGTTGCGGCGCCGAGCTATGTCAGCAAGCCCTTGGCCTAGCGCTGCAGCGCTGGGTTCCTTCACAGAACCAGCGCTACGGCGCCGTGACACGTCAGCCAGCACTGTTCTGGTTCTGCAGCGCCAGATTTCTTCACAGAACCGGCGCTGCGGCGCCGCGACGCAGTAAGGTCTTACAGTGTTCGCGAAGAACACAGAAAAAGCCAATTAATGCCAAAATTAAGCTCAAACAACAATGTTAATGTTACCCATAAGTTAAAACTTAATAGAAACATTTAATAACCTTTTTAGCATGCTTTTAACAACTTAAATCACATAAACAACCAATTTAGAACACCCAATTTTCATGTTCTTGATATTTTTCATAGTTTCGTCAATTTTCATGAAATCATGCATTACATAATCAATTATAAATTTTCAATTTAATATATAATTAAAGCATGAATTTTTGTACATATAAGCCATATTCATATGTTAATACTTTGTAACTTATAAAACTCCAATTAAACACAATTAAACGGATTTAATTACTCTAAAACAGTTTATAACTATCATATAATGATTCATGTATACTACTTAATACATACAAATCACTATTTCATGCATTAGTCACAAAAGGTTGTTTAAAGAGAACTCAAGTTGGCTTTCATAGAGAAAATATAATAACGTAAAATTAACAACTGGGATTAAGAAGTTACCCCTTCCTAAATCTGTTTAAATTATTAGAATCCTCTTTTAGTTCTCCAAATCTCTTCTTCAATTCACAAACTCTCTCAAACTCTCTCTTTTCTCTCCGAAACTTTCTCTGATATGAATATAATATGAATGAATAGTAATATAAGTATACATATAAAATAATAAAAGTTGGAATCATGGGTAGTAGTTAAGCGCATCAGGCCTTAACTACTCCCATGTTCCTAAGGCCATGTTTGGTTGTTGCAAAAAGGCTCCCTTCCCATTATTTTAATTAAATGTTTAGTATATAGTTTATTTGTCACCCTTTATTTACTCAAATAATATCATTTAATTTCAATTAAATAAAAGATAATATTACACATTAAATCACATCATCACATAATTAAAATTCTCATTTATTAATTATGACAAATCATTAAATCTCTAATTAATTATTAAATTAATTAGAATACCATTATAATTATTAAACAACCCATTTAATTTAATTAATCTCAATTAAATTCACACTTTGAAATATAAAATTACTCCACATTAATTTAATCAATGTAACACATTTAATTAAATTAATCTAACATAATTACATCAAATATTTATTTAACTCAATAAATAAATCAATAAAAATATTTATTTAGTTCAATAAATATTTAAAATAAATTATAAAATCACGTTTGTCACAATGCAACCCAGTCCTTTATGTGAAGCATCGCTATAAACCCCAAAATTCCACGTATTATCTGGTAATGAAAATACAGATGCTTGACTTAATCTCTTCTTCGTCTCTTGAAAGCTATCTTCACACTTCTCTGTCCACACATACTTTACGGTATTCCTTGTCAAGTTTGTCAACAGAGTAGCTATCTTAGAGAAGTCCTAAATGGACCTCCGATAGTAGCCCGCTAATCCTAGAAAACTTCGTACCTCAGTCGGTGTTTTTAGTAGTTCCCAGTTAATAACTGCTTTCACCTTTGCTGGATCCACTGAAATCCCGTTCTTGTCAATGACGTGCCCCAAAAATTGCACTCTCTCTAACCAAAATTCACATTTAGTGAATTTTGTATACAACATCTCCTTTCGTAGTGCTTCCAACACTAATCTTAAATGTTCAGCATGATCTTCATCTGTCTTAGAATAGACTAGAATATCTTCAATGAACACTACGACGAACTTGTCCAAATATTGTTTGAACACTCTGTTCATCATATCCATAAATGCGGCTGGCGCATTCGTTAACCCAAACGACATCACCAAGAACTCATAATGGCCGTAACGAGTCCTGAATGTTGTCTTAGGTACATCCTCCTCTCTAACCTTTAACTGGTGATACCCCATCCCAAGTCTATCTTCGAAAAGCATTTCGCCCCTTTCAACTGATCAAAGAGATCATCGATCCTGGGCAATGGGTATTTATTCTTTATCGTTAACTTATTCAACTCTCTGTAGTCGATACAAAGTCTTAACGATCCATTCTTCTTCTTTACAAAAAATATCGGCGCTCCCCATGGAGAGACACTAGGTTGAATGTACTTCTTATCTAACAGTTCTTGCAACTGAATCATCAACTCCTTCAATTCTACCGGCGCCATACGATACGGTGGCTTCAAAACTAGTGCCGTTCCTGGCACAACATCTATAACGAATTCGATCTCCCTATCGGGTGGAAGACCTGGTAAATCACTCGAAAATACATCCGCATATTCACTGACTATAGGTATCTTTTCCAATGTTTCTCCCACTCGTTGGGTATCAACAACATGTCACAGGTAACCTACACATCCTTTCCTCAAAAACTTTCTGGCTTGTGTCATGGTTAGACAACAAGAGCGTCCTAGTGATTTACTACCGTAGAACACTACCTTGTGTTTCTTAGCAATTCGAAGGTTCACACTTTTCTTTTGGTTACTGATAATCACCTCATGGTTAACCAACCAATCCATGCCGAGAATTACATCGAATTCTCGCAACTTGATCGGTATAAGATCTACCGACAACTTGTTTCCTCTTATTTCTACACAACAATTCATATGAATAAAATCAATAGGAATTAATTCTTCGTTTGCTACCTTAACATTCGAAGGTATTACAAGTTTTTTCAGGGAGTAACCGTAACCGTTTAGAAAATTCACATGCTATAAACGAACAAGTAGCACCCGAATCAAACAACACATATGCATTTTTATCGTTGATCGGGATAATACCTGCTACGACATCGCTCGATTCCACCGCATCCTGGACCGTTATATTAAATGTACAGGCCATCGTGTCTACCCTGCTGTACAGGACCACCAATTGCTAGCTTACCACCACTAGCCCCCTTCCTACTGTCTGACCCCTTCTTTGGACAGTTCCTTGCAATGTAGTCTATGGACCCACATGCAAAGCATGCCATACTCTTATAGGGTTGGGACAGCTAGGCGCAATGTGCCCTTCTTGTCCATAACAGTAGCATACCGCTTTACCCCTGAGATAAACTCCAGAATGAGCCTTCCCACACGTCTTACACGCCTCGATACTTCTTTTAGGATCACCCTGCTTCACCCCGGTATTTGTGACACCCCCAAAGCCGGGTACTTCATTTCCACAGGATTTGGTGTTCACTATCCAAATAAAACATAACTAACTGCCCATAAATAAGGATTGCAACATAAATTATAACCTTAATAATAAAAATCTTCCTTATAAAAGGATTACAACCTTGTCAAAACATTCCCAAGTTTCTAACCTTAACCAAACATCAAATGCGGAATATAAAACATCGTATAATAGCTAAAGTCTTATTACAAAACCATATCATAAATATGAACAAGTCTTTGCTACTTGTTCATCTTGCCCTTGCCTTTGCTGGTTGACGACTCGTCAACTTTTCCAACTTTGGCTGCAATGGTTATATATACAAGAGTGAGTAAACAAAAGCTCACTTGAATAATAATCAATAAAGGTAACGTAACACTGTTACTGAATAAATTCAATTGAATAGAATAACATTTTCTATCATAAATAATGAAGAATTAAAAATAAGATTTATAATTAATCTAAGGGTTACAAGACCTTGAACTATGTCCCAGGTTGTAAGTATTTCTACTTAGGCCTTTAATAGTCGTTAGACTAAATTGACTCTAACTCTTACTTAGGGGGATCAGCCCTTCGTACCACGTATTGTGCACAAACATCTTAACGTTTTCGTATGGTAATCCCCTATTACTAGGGTTTTTCATCTCAGCTTTAATTAATGAGTCTGCACCAAAGAAAGTTTGGTTTGGATTAGCTCAAAGGGTAATTTAGAGTTCAACTATCATCAACTAAGGAGTAGTTGAATCAAACTTATAACAATATAAGAGTTTGATAACAAGAATTATGAAATATTTATGAGTCATAACAATATATATAATATTTAACAGTCATGCTTTAGAAATAGACTTAAAGCATTTGAAAGATATAATAGAACCTTGCTTGAACAATTAAGTCAAGGTTACATTATTTTCAACAATGAACTTCAATAAGATGATTGTCCAATACAGAATTAAAGAACTTGCTCAATTATAAACTAGAAATGATAGAATAACCTGCTCAATTTAAAGAGTATAATTAGAAAACTTGCTCAATTGAAAGTAGAGTTAAGAAACTTGCCTCGTGCGTAAGCTAGCAATTATTAACTCATTCCACAATTTATCCTACGTACACGTTATTAACAATAGTAACACAAATTAGTTACCATATAGCTACATCACATCATTAGTTAAACAATCTAAGTTAACTCATCATTCTTTAGTTATTAGGTTCAAATCATTAGTTATCACATAGCATGATCAAACCACACATTCACATCAAACTTAATAATCAATCAAATTATAATTTAAAATAATATATTTCATATTAAAAATATGATTTCATACTGTCCAATTAGCATATAGTTTTATTAATATACTTTTATATATATTACATTAACATTCTCAAAGAATTATACATTTAAATTTAATTTTCTGGCTATAATGCATAGGTGGCGCTACAGTGCCACATACTGAACTACAACCGGCGCTGTAGCGCTGGTGAAATAGCATGGAACCAGCGCTGCCGCACCATGCCACGTCATCAGCTCTACAGAACCGGACCTGGCACTGCAGCACTCCAGTTAACACTCTAAACTAGCGCTGCCGCATCGTGCCACATCACCAGGTGTTGTTGTGGCGCTGCAGCGCCCTGTTTACTCACATGACTGGCGCTGCGGTGCCACATCACCGTCAGGCGCAGACAGCCTTGCGAACAGTGCAAGAAAAAGCCAATTTGGCTTATTTCTTCCGATCAAACTCAATTTTTAACCCATATAATACATATAAAACTTTTCAGAATCATAACTTTATGCTTCTAACATGTTTTAACACATAGAAACATCATAACACAATTAAAAACCTTTGATTTCATGATTTAAAAAAAACACAAATGTTAAGTGTTCTTGACAAAAATAAACACTATGACTTTGTTTTTAATCCAAATCACATAATTCAAACCATGTTATTTTCGTTTCTTAACATAGTATTACAATCTATAATTAATTTTTATAACATAACATTAATTAAACATCAATTTTAATATTAAAGAAGCCATTTTTTTAAAAATACTTCACTGTAAATTGCTATGAACATGATTTCTTCATGTTCATCATATTTATATGAATTAAACAGTTTAAATAATCACACAAATCATATATAATAGTTTATATATACAACTTAACATATATAACTCATATATACACAAAACACTATGAAAATCAAATTACAGAGAAGTTTTAAAACATGTTTTCATGAAAACAATGGAAGAACATAATTAGAAATTTCTAGAGTTAGATTATTACCTTGTTAGCTTTTGAAGAAGATGATGATGGTTCTTGTTTTGATTTAACAGAGAATTCCCTTCTTCCTTCTTTCTTCTTCTCTCTTTTCTCTCTAGTTTTCTTTCTCTGCTCTTTCTCTTCTAACTCTAACTTAACGTATTCTAAAAACTAATGTACATATAACTGATATAATTATATAATATAATAGCTGACATATACATAATATCCTTGCTTCAGCTCTAGGAACATAACTTCCATCTTACTTTACGTGCTCGTGAGGAAATAGTTCTCGAAGAAAGTCTTCTTAAACTATTCCCATGTAGCATTTTCTAACTCGACCCTACCCTGGTTCGCCTCCCACTAGAAGTTGGCCTCTCCTTTCATCATGTATGTAGCAAAAGGAATCTCGGACATTTGTTAACACAAATGCCTTCTCTATTTCTTTCACCCAAGCTTGGGCAGCGATAGGTTCCGTAGTTCCTTTGAGCTCCGGTGGACCTATGCTCTTAAAATCTTAAAAAGGAGTACCGACTACTACCCCAGGATTTATTCTCGCACCTCTTCCAGCCTCTTTAAAGGCTGCAGTCATTAAATTAACAAATTCCTGCATCAGGGTATTTTGAACCCCTTCTTCCTCCACATTATGTGGCTCTGTTTGCCGAGTTCTCTGTTGTCTTTTCGACGGCATTTCATGTTAACGTAAATAAAGTTTCATTATTATTTACTTCTTCCTATTGGTTATTATTCACAATTAATAACAACACAAAAACATTGCCAAGCATTTCAATAAACTTCTTATATTAAAATGCTTCCTCTTGTAGTTTAATACTACAAACGTTCTTCATTACATAGCCGTAGCCATTTACAATACTATCCCGCAATTGCTTTCTAAAAATTAGGATTTATAAAAAACTACCCTTTGATTATACAAAAGAGGGTTTTACGTCACTACTAGCTACACAATATTTACATAGCTAATCTAACTGGACTACATCTGCCTAACGACATTGTCGTAATCCGCATCGGCCATACTGGCCACAATATCCTTGCTAATAGTATGTCGAGTCTGTCCCTCCTCCACATGATACTCAACAATCTAGTGCTGATAATCTTCCTGCGAACTCCTATGTATATAAGACATTCGACTTATCTTCTACTTCTTGTTCAGAAGCTCTGCCCTCAGTTCCTAGACCTCTAGTTTTATATCCTAAACCTTATCTTTAGCCAGCACTATCTCATCGTGCTCGACTTCCCAGAAGACCACCAAGTCCTCCTTATCCTCCTGGACGTCGTGAACCTCCTTACTTAATTGGACATTCCTGTCTAATACTTCCATGAACAAAGCCTTTATAGACTCTGCCGGTGACATCTCCTCCTCCTCCGTAGGTAGTACCGGGTCAAAAGATACCGCATCCACTTTCTCTTCCGACATACAATCAAATAATGTGGCATAGTCGAAATTACCAGCATCCTCAGACGGATCATCCTCTTCTGGATCAGTCTCTTCTATATTTACTATAGATACCTCTGCTACTGGCATCGGTACATTCTCTATGATGTTGAAAGATGCTTCACTTATTTCCCGGACTTCACTACTCAGGTTTATATCTCCTGTATCTATAATAAGTCACAATAACTTGATTAGTACACAATCAAATATTATAAACACATATCACATTTAATATGTTTAAGATTACTTTCTTCTTCGAAACTCTACCCTAGTTTATTTACTTCTAACTTCTACTTCTCTTCTCCAGGTTATAGCCTAAGGTTTCCCCCCCTTAAGTTTTATAACCTAAAGCTTTGATACCAACTTGTGACGTCCCCAAATCCGAGTACCTTCAAACCCTAGATATGGTGCTACACAGTGCTACTGACTACTCATACATTCCATTGAATACTTCAATAACATGCATACGTTTACTAAATATTACATTATAATAATCCCTTCCCAAGTTCTTTATAACCTTTACATTCGTTTAGTGTTATAATATTATTCATTACAACAATAATACTATGCTATTACAAGGATAGCTAGTTATACATCTTGAAGTTTCCTTAGTCCTTACCAGATCCTTCGGTCCGTTGGCTCTTAGCTAAAATTATATAATTTTAAGCAAGAATAAGCATAACTAGCTCAGCAAGTTTAACATTTTACTTTGCAACCACAAAATCAAGAATCATATGACTTCATCTTCAATAACTGTACAATAGTTATGAAGTAGTAAGATTAATCAAAATAACATTTTGAATTCGTTTAAAATCATTCTCAAGGACATATAGTCACTTAAAAATTTGAGCTGATCAAAGACCATAACATTCTTTTTCATTTCCATTCATAAAAGGACAGCCCGGTACTAAGACCGTAAGCCCGATATATCTTACAAGCACGTCCAGGTGATCAGCCTGTAGTACTCTATGTTGATCAACACTCCATTTTTAAACATTTTCATGTTTAAGCTTTTTGGCAACTCCCAGTGCCCGTCGATTTAACGACGTTAAAACCTTTGTGTATTTATACTCAGGTTTACCTTTGAATCCGTACCAAAGCAATTGGCATAGGATAGCATCATCAATAATACTTTGAAAGATTTATGAAAATTAGTCAAAATAATTTACATATACGTCTAGCCGAATCAAATGGCATCGACTATTCAATAACAGTTTATGCATAGGAGACTATGCATCTTGACAACTTGTCCAACACAAGGTATAAACAAGAGTTTAGAAAACTGTCATAACATAACGTTAATAAAAAGAGTTAGAAAACTTATCTTCGCTTCTTCAACCTTTAAGTTTACTTTACTTTGAATCTATACCACTTCTACAAGATATAAACACATAGTATATCAATTAGATTATCACAACCGATATACATTGTATAACTATCTTCTCCTTATTGTATAACTTATCCGAATCGTTAAACTAATAACATCAGTTTAAGTTATTTAACATTTTTTACGGCTTATTAAAATATATATGTCATAAACCGACTCTCGTTGATCATCGTTTGGCACAATGATCGAAAAAACCCTAATCGGTTCGTTAAGTCAAACACATTCCCATCGGATGCCAGTTATCAGGCTCCGTATAAAATTTACGTAGGTTTTAACTGCATTTATATCATTCATGTACTACGTACCTCTATTACATCTCATGTAACCTTAAGGCGCACACTAAACTCGTCCACGATTCACGGTTTATGTTTTCGGTTTTCGAGTTTTTAATTTAAATATATTTGGTCAATGTTTAATCTTTAAAACCATTCTTAAACATGTTGTTTAAGTGATTTCTCTTCATGAATATTAACCATATGCTTGCCCCATAATTACCATGTAGTAAGCTAGGTTAATAAACATTCACGTCAAAATATTTTTACTTAAGGGCGCTACAGCGTCAGCCATAGGCTTAAAGACAGCGCTGCAGTGAAATTCCCCTGCCTCGGCGCTGCGGAGCTGGGAACCAAGGTCTGGGCGGCGCTACACTGCCGGCCCCCAGCGTCAAAAAATTATTTCAAAAATTAAATTTCACGAGCTCGTAACACGATCGTTACAACTCGGAATTGGCTCGTTCCAAAGCCATTAGTTCATATATTCCATGTTCTATGATTCCATCCAGTCGGAATTCATTTCTAAATCTGTTGGCGAGAAATTCGCCGAGTATTCTATTTTTATGCGTTCGTTAAACGTTTGTGAACGTTCGATGCTCAATTCTTTGTTTTAAGTTCGAATTCGTTCATTTTTGCTCCCGCAAGTCTTATTTACCTAATTATACGTTACGCCATTGAAAACCAAGGTTTCTGAATTAAACGACGACTTTTGACTTCTATTCCGGGAAAATTCACGATTTTGACGCTTAACGTCTAATTGCGTAACTTTCGCTATATCTTCGTTATTCAATATTTTTACTTTGAACCAAATGGAATCAATCCATTGGTTATTCGTTAGTGATTCTAACCAATACAAACTTTTATGTTTTAATGGTTTCACATACTTATTATTCGAACTCTCATGATTTTGATAGTTTCTTCATTACTTTCTTAATTAATTAATATGATTTTACTTATTCATGGCTTGTTATTATTATAAGTTCACAACAAGGCCATCCTTAATAACTTCTTACTAATCATGCTCCACCAATTCACTTCTCTATCAATTCTATATTGAAAGACAAATGATTATCATCAATTTTCCTATCATTATACCTTTGGTTGTTCTTGGATGCTTTGATAAATACAAATGAACTTCTTGCTCCTTGGTTTGCTTGGTTATCTTACTAGCTTCTCTTTGTCTCTCTCAATATGTTTGCTCAAACTTTGCAAACCAACAAATGAGTCACAAGCTCTCCTTTTCTAGGCTTTGCAAGAACAAGGGTCTTTTAGTCTTTAGGGCAAACCTCCTCTTGACCATGTGCTAGCACATGCCCCCACATGTCACCTATGTCTCCCCATGTGCTCATGGGTTGCCCCATGGGTTTAACCCACCAGTTAATCCATCGGTTTGATCCACGAGTTAGGTTATTAAATTTTATTCAAACTGAATCTATTTACTTCGTATAAAATTCGTATTAAATGTTGGATTAATTCTCGTATCCTTTTCGTATTATACTCGTATAATATCTAGTATTATACTTGTATTCATTCCGTATAATAATCATTTATTATTATACTTAACGAATTTATTATTAGGTTTTACTTTCCCTAACCCTTAGGGTTTTAAGTCCTCATGCGAAAACTTCGTGAGCCATAACTGAAATATTATTAGATATTCCATCCCGTCTTTGAATCCTATCATTATGTGCTTCTCGAAAAATAAAAAATAATTACCGAGCATAAACGGATGAATAGTGATTTTACGAAAATTCTTCAAAGATTTTTATTTTCGTCTTGAAAATTCATATGATTTAATCCTAGCACGTAGCCAGAATCCTAATCAGATTCACATCTTCTAGGTCATAGAACGACCTTGAAATTGCTTACTAACTTTAATAAACATATATTATAATTTTATTCAATAAAATCAAATAAAATTCATTTACATAAACGCCCGATTTTCTCGGGCGTTACACTTGTTCCCCAAAGATATGACAGATGATTAGAGATATGACATTTTCCATCAATTGCAAACAAAGGAGGGAACAATATCACCAATGGAACTTTAGAAATACCACATTATCAAGGGAGTCTTGTATCACAAAGAAGCAGATGATGTATTGACACGATGCTTGGGGAGGCAAGAAGTGAGTAGAGTATTGTATCAGGTGCATAAAGAGAACTACGGAATGGCAGATATCATGGGTTGTATAGCATGTTACAGCGCTAAGAGTATTATTTACCCGAAATGAAGATGGAAGCAGATGCATTTCAGCAACAATGTGTTTCGTGCTAAGAATGCCCTGGAAAGGAGGAATGCACCTTTATTAATGACATAGCGGATTGGCAAATCCCTTATGTGGAGTTTTTACAAAGCGACAACCTTCTTGCCGAAAAGAAGGACACAATTATAGTAAAGAGAAAATCACAAAGTTTTTTTTACAAAATAGAGAATTATTCAGAAGAGGGTTCAATGACAATCCTTTACCGTGTTTGGAACTAGGCAAAGCCAAAGATTTGGTTTATAAAATGCACAAAGATGAATACTAAGGCAGAGCCAAGTTGTACAAACAGCTTATTGATCACGATTACTGTAGACACTCAAAAATTTTCATTCCTATTACTAATCATGCAGGAGGGCAAAACCATCTTTTAGCCCCGGCCATAACACCGGGAGATCAAACTCAATCCCGACCACAACACCGGGATGTCAAGTGAAGCCCCGGCAACACCGGGATGTCAAGTCAAGCCCCGATGACGACCCCGAGAAGTACAGTAGCCCCAGCGACAACACCAGGAGATCAAACTTAACCCCAACCACAACACCAGGATGTCAAGCGAAGCCCCGGTAACACCAGGATGCCAAGTCAAGCCCCGATGATAACCCCGGGCGATACAGCAGCCCCGACGACGACCCCGGGAGACCAGACCAACCTTCGGAGACAGCCCTAGAGTATTTTCCCCAGAGACAACCCTAGGAGGCCAAGGCAACCTCAGAGACAACCCTGAGGAAGAATAGAGTCGGCTGGGATCAAACCTCAAAGACAACCCCTAAAAAACTGTCAAAAACCTTGCAAATACAGGAGACAACCCCTGGAAGGGCAAAATGGTCATTTTATTGACTTGAACCCAAGTCAAGTCAAAATCAAGACAAATTGATTCAATGAGGGTCAGAAAGAGCCATTACATCAATCTCGAGTGAAAATAACACAATAAAGCTCAACGGGCGGACTGTGAAAAAATAAAGAACTGGTCATAAACCCATCTTCCTGAATTCGGAAGTAGTCAAATCCTATGTCATTGCGTAGCTCTCAGAAAGGGCTTTCCAGAAAGGTATAACACTCCTCAAACGGACGCCCGGATCAAAAGTTATGAAGATTCGAAGCATACCTAGCGTTGGTCGAAGTGCACGTACTTTGAGACAACAGGACTCACAAGAGTGGGCCCCACTCAGGGAGCTGCAGGTAGACTAGCGGCTACGGCGAGTGGACCCACTACCATCTGGTCTATAAATAAGATCCCCCACCCTTGCAAAAAATAAAGAAAAAAATTAAATAACACAGTGAAACTTTGCCCATTTCGACCTTTAGCTCTACTTCTAGTACTCCAAACTTTGATTTTATTCTTCCAATACGTTTGCATAAGTATATTCTACAACATATCAAAAATTAATCGGTGGAAACAGAGATTTGAAACCCACCGAGTGGCAAAAAGCCCATGGAGCAGTCCATTGTAAGTTTTTTTACGATCAGAAACTATTTCCTACTTTATTACGTAGGTGTGAACGTGCATATAAAGTTTCATCTTTTGATTTTATCCTGATATGAAATCTGTGGCCTTTCTAACTTATTTTTTAGTATATATAAGTATATATCTATGCTTTTCTTTGTTTGCATAGCCTGGATTGTTAATCCGTGGCTTTTACTAGTTTATATATATATATATATATATATATATATATATATATACACTAACTTGTTTGGCCTGGATTGCTAATTCGTGGCCTTTTCAGCTTTATTATATATATAACTGACTATATATATATATATATATATATATATATTAACTTTCAATTTTGTCAAGCCTGGATTGCAAATTCGTGGCATTTACTGCTTATATATATATATAACTATATATATATATATATATAATTATAATGACTTCGTTTGGCCTGGACTGTAAATTCATGGCATTCTACAGCTTATATATATATATATACACACTTTTCTATCGAGCCTGGATTAGAAATTTGTGGCTCTTTATAGCTTATATATATATATATATATTTATATTTCTTCGTCGGGCCTGGATTGGAAATCCGTGGCCCTTTACCGCTTTTATACACACACACACACACACACACACACACACACACATATATATATATATATATATTTACATTTCTTCGTCGGACTTGGATTGGAAATCCGTGGCCCTTTACTTCTTTTATAAATATATATATTTACATTTCTTCGTCGGGCCTAGATTGGAAATCCGTGACCCTTTAAAACTTTTATTATATATATAAATATATATATAAATATATAAATATGTATATATATATATATATACATATATATATATATATATATATATATTCTTTATTCAATGTGATTAAATCTTTGGTTTAATTATTCATTTTATAAGAATTTGTGTTAATGTAATTTTTTTGGATTAGATTTATCTAAATCTAGCATTTTCTAACTTTCCAACGGTTCAAAATCGATCAAACCGGAACCGAAAAGCTATAATGGCTAAGATTTATTTAAATTTAGCTTTCTTTCTAGCTTTGTAAATATTAAAGCGACCATGCGACCCTAGATCCATATCTAGTGGGAACGAGAAGCTTTGGCTACGTGCATGCAAGGATTTGACTGATAAATCCTTTGTTTTACGACGTCTAGAGTACAATTTACATTTTCTGTAAATATCTGTGTTGTGTAAGTTTTTTCTTGATCATTTTCTGTGAGTCTAGGAATCGTGGGATTAATGATCAAATACAATGATCTAATCTGATTCCCACGATGGACAATCCACATTGTAAACATATCCTGCCAGTTTTTCTGTAAAATGTACATCTAAGGGACCTTAAAACAGTTATCCGAATTTAAGGTTTCAAACCTAGTGAAATATGGTTTGTAGTGCTAGAGTCACTTGGATGGCTTTCATGCCCATAAGAAGACCAACACTTGTATATACATTCTATGGTCGAGGATGCTTCGCATCCATACCATAAACATCCAAATCAATCCAAAGGCTGAATAGAATAAAATGGAAGTATCAACATGCTTCAATTCCTTTGCGAGCGAGGGGATTTGAAAACCACCTTTCAAAACGTAATTCTCATATCTTGTCTAAAAAAAGACTTTTTCAAGGAAACCAAACCCTTCGTATATAGGTCCAACGAAGCATGACACTACTTTCAAGTCAAACAAATGTAGGCTCAATTACTTTAGGCATACACACACACATTGTAAATAAAAAGGGAAATATTTAAAAGATGCGGTAATCGTGTTTCACGGAAGTCGGGGGGTGCCTAACACCTTCCCCCCGTTTAACTAAGCCACCAAACTTTAAGAATCTCGGTTTCCAAGGCCAAGTTTTGATAGCGTCCAGTAATTGGGCCTACTTGCAAAAATCAAACAAAACTCGGTTGAGTTGGTACAACCATTTCAAAATATACCAACTGGCGACTTTGTAAACCTTTCAAAATCATAGACATGATACATGTTGGCCTTTTCTCAAAAATTTCACCCTTCATAAAACAGATAAGACAAACAAGGGTAGAAAATAACAAATTTAGGGAGAGGAAGATCTGTCCAAAGAGAAGATTTTTTTTCCAACGTCGATAGGTGGCGACTATGCTGGGGACAGTAGAGGGCTAAAGCCGCACTCAAATCTTTTCAAAATTTCACTTTTCTATCTGCGTGTGTGTGGATGCTGTGTTTTACATTGAATGGATGTAAATGAATGCTTTATTGCTTTATGTTAGTACTTCGCACAAATGTCATCATTTCATACGGTGAGACACAATGTATGTGAATGTATGGTGTGTGATTTCTCCACAAGGAGGCGAACCCGTCGGTGTTTGATTATTGGACTCAAAGGAGATTAAACCTGCGAGGCTCAGGAAAGGTACCACTCAGATCTGCTCCAATTGAAAGATAAGATTAATTTCCCCTCAAGTAGATTCTGATAATCTGGGGACCTTTATGCCGAAAAACCATGAGAGTAGCCTAAGATATGTCAGCCTCTGATTAACCAAATCCGAAGGGAAGCCTCTTCATGCCTTCCTCTTTCAATTCAATGTAAATTTCAAGGTAAATAAATGTAAATATACATTTCATTCTGAATCCTGTAATACTATCCTGTCATCAAAACAACTGACCTTTGTTTTATAGGACAAGGTTAAAAAACCCTCAAAAAAAATAAATACATTGCATAACATGCATCCTGGTGATGTTTACATCAAAAATTAACACACCCACTTTTATTGTAGGAAAAAAATTTGTCCCGTCACCAGATCCAAATCTAAAAAGGCACTAAGCCCATCTCCAAACATGGCTTCAAGTGCTCAACCTGAATCCACCCCTGTCTCTAGGGAGGAATTTGAAGGATTAAAGAACCAGATAGCGGAATTAGCTATTTTCCTCAAAGAACAAAGCAAAAGTCTATAGGGTAAATAAACCCTTGGTCAAACAAAATCGTCTACTCCCGGTGGCAGTCAGGACACCGGCAAGAAAGATACTCAGACCCACGAGTCCCAGAAACAGGACCTTACCAACAAAACTCCGGAAATCATCAACCTCAACAAAGAGTAGGAAGCTGGTGATATTTTGAAAAAGGTCCAACAAATGGAAGAAACAATTCGGTCCATCAAAGGGACTAGGGCATTTGGAAGCGTAAATTACTCAGATTTATGTATATTCCCAGGGGGCTCGTTATCCAAACAAGTTTGAAGTCCCTAATTTTGAAAAATATGATATATTAGGAGATCCCTACACCCATTTAAAGGAATTCATCGGAGAGCTCAGATCCTTTGCATAGAACGAGATGCTCGAAATGCAATTATTCCAGAAAAGTCTGACTGGAGAGGCTAGAGACTGGTATGCCCGACTGGACAATTCCAAAATTCACAGTTGGGAAGAGTTAGCACATACCTTCCTTAATCAATACAGCTTCCAGTCTCAGATGGCTCCAGATAGATATCAAATCACCAAAGTTAAGAAGTAAAACACTGAGTCATTCAGAGAGTATGCCCAACGGTGGAGACGGATGGCGGCACAAGTCACTCTGCTTATGACAGAGACTGAGATAGTCCTGATCTACATCGATATTCAAGAAGTTTTGTATTATGAGAGGGTCCTAGCAGGTATAGGAAAACCATTCTCAGAGATGATCAAACATGGAGAAATGGCTGAAATCGGTCTAAAGTCTGGAAATATAAAAGATCTTATCGCCTTAGAAGCCGTGATCGAACATATTTAATCTGGAAGCTATGGGAGTAATCCCTAGAGAGTACACAAGAAGAAATAAGAGGTGTCCTTAATACTTCAGGGACAAAATCAAAGAGGCAATTTGCCCATTCAAAAAAGAAACTATCCCCGTTTTGAAGCTCCTGCATAATCTTCTAACCCTCCTTTGCAAATAACGGGAGAGGTCAGACATCGAAGAACGTTCACACCCTTGAGGGATTCACTAAAAAATGTGCTGAAACTGTTGACAGCATAAAAAGAATATTGTTTAGCTCCTTTCGCCAGCCAGTTCAAGTGGACAAAATTTTGACCCGAGTAAAAAGTCTGCATACCATTCTGGAGCATCAAGCCACGATACACAAAACTGTTGGTCTCTCAAGAACAGAATCCAAGACTTAATAGATAATGGAGAGATTGTGGTTACAAAGCAAGAACAACCACATGTGCAAGATAATCCTCTCCCTCAATATAATGAGGAGATTGTCAATATGATTAGCATAAGGAATGGAGAAGGATCCAAATACCTCCAGTATGTTGGAGAGTTAACTCAATCAAGTACCAATAGCCCAGGCAATTAGGAGTTTTTAGAAAGGCAGTTCCTGATAGAACAAAAAATTAAGTCCATCAAGGAACAGGTTGGACAGTTGGCAGAGTTGGTCGTGTATCAACATCAGATAACCCGACAGCTGATAAATCAGACCAACCAGCATGAAGCAAGTCCTCCTACACCTAAAATTAGCACCATTCCTATGAGGGGTCATTATCGGTTTCAGGAGCGTGAACCCTGGGCCGATAAGGTGGCTAAGGAAGAGGAGTTCCAAGCCAACTGAGAATTCACGTTTAAGAGAAACTTATTAATCTTAACCAGCCAATGAAAGAAACCCTTTAAATGCTGATCAATGAAGGGGTGGGTTGCGAATTTGTTACCCCCAGTGAACCCTCGATCCAGAAAGTTCAAGCCTGAACAGACCTGTCAGTATCATTCCAACACACCCGGTCATGACACCGAGGATTGTTGGGGACTTCGTCATCTGATTCAGAATCTGATTAAAAGTGGTGAGCTGATAAAGGCAAATCAAGATTATGGTTATCCCGACGAGGAAACACTATTTATTCCCATAGCATGGAATCAGGAAGTAGTAGCTGTAATTTCCTGTGGAAAGGATACAGCCATAACACCAATGATACTGCAAGGGAAAGGGGTCTAAGAAGTACAGAATCCTATAAAGGTGGCTGCGCCCGAGCCTCTAATATTGTCATTCAGACTATAATATCCTGTCATCAGCCTGAAGAGAGTCCCATGGAATTATGGGAAGGAGGAAGGCTCAACCTCAAATAATATTGCCAATATATCAAAGGAAAACCCGTTGTACCTGCCTCAACGGGTGATCAATTCAGTCATTAAAACTAAGGGGTGAGTGGTTGAAGAGAAAATTGAAGAATTCCTCATCAAAATGGGGCATAATGAGATTAAGGTGGTGCAAAGCCTGAAAGAGGCACCCAAATAGATATACATCCTGGATCTGGTCTTATCCTCGAAGGATCATCACAAAATTCTGGTGAACGTACTGGAGGAAGCACATTTACAAAAGACGGTAGATATTGAGAAATTCTGTCATGTGATAGACCACATCTTCAACAACATAATATCTTTCACTGACGATGATATACCCGTAGAAGGGACGGGTCATTGTAAGTCACTGCACATAGTAGTGATGTCATCAGGGTATGTGATCGGAGGTGTGCTAATAGATGGAGGATCGTCCCTGAACAACTGTCCCTACGACACCTTGAAAAGAATGAAGATCAACCCAAACCGAATCCAGACTAGTCATGTAGTCTTTCGGGCTTTTGATGGATCTCGCTGGGAAGCCGTAGGGGAGATTGAGCTTCCATTGGAGATTGGTCCCCATACTTTTTATATATCCTTTCAAGTACTTAACATTACCATTGGATATAATTTATTGTTAGGGAGACCGTGGATTCACATGGCAGGAGCAGTGCCATCCACCCTTCATCAGCAACTCAAGTACATCATTAATGGCAGTTTGATCACCGTAAATCAAACTGGTCTGCACATAGAGCGATAAGCTGGTAATCAGTCTCGATGAGGGGGTTGAGCCTGTCAGTTTTCAAGCTTTGGAGGTAAGTAATACTCAATACTTACCTGTTGGGGCACCAGCCTTAAAACCAAAAGTTTCCCCCAAAGTAATGACAGTTAGTCAGGAAATGGTATCCTTTAGATACTGCCCTGGAGAAGGGTTAGGGAAAAATTAACAAGGAATTAAGAGTTCAGTTCAAATCCCTACCCAGTCAGGGAAAGCTGGATTGGGATATTCATCCGGAGCGAACCATCGGAACCCACACAAACAGTCCAACGGTTCCTGCTTCCACTATCTTGCTGCCAAACCTCTCTGATGTCGGATTTATGAAACCAATGAGGAAGATTCTTGTTGCTGTGTCAGGCATGCTGTTTCCTCTAGTCAAACTGTTTAGTGAAAGAAAAGCCCCAAAGCTTGAGGGGGAGAGAAAAAAGGGTAAAGAAAAGTTCCTGCATGAAGGACGAGACCCATTTGTAAACATGTATTTTATGATGAACTACGAGGGTATGAACGATGATATCCAAGACAATGATAAAGAAGATCAGATCTAAATCCCTCGCATCAAGAGGGATAGAGGTAGCAGTTGAAAGAAGAACCCCGGCTCTGATCTGAAGGATGTCTCAGTCGTTATCAAAGAGGAGGCATACGAGCACAACTCCTTTGTCCTCCCTATTTATGAGGAATTGACGTTGGACAATTGGAGCAGCACCCCATGCATCATTCAAAAGGGGTAAAAGGGCCGAAAGTTCATCTGCCCTGAAGCGTGGTTTTATTTACTGCTTATTTTGTTGCACAGCTATAGCAGCTACTTTTGTCGTGCTTTTGCTAAATTCTTTGTATGTTTAAACAGTCTCATATATTAAAGTGAAAGCATTTTGTTTTCAGGACTCCAGAATTGGATTTGTTTGTCCATGCTGATGAGATGCCAAATTTTCACAGTGACTACAATTTTGATGTAGAACTGGACTTTGACTTGATGGAGATTGATCAATAGGAGATAAATAACTATGAGGTGCCCGAGGAGATCAAAGAGTGGGTCAAAGATAAACCCAAACCAAACCTCAATCAAACCACCAATGTCAATATCGGAACCTCTGAAAACCTTAAAGAAACCCAGATAGGTATAGACCTCACCCAAAACCAAAAAGCCGACCTGATTGAACTCTTAACTCAGTTATAGGATGTGTTTACATGGTCACATGAAGACATGATTGGCTTGTCTACTGACATTGTTATCCATCGACTGCCCATTAAAGATGGATTCAAGCCAGTCAAGCAAAAGCTCAGGTGATTAAAACCTGAATGGAGTCTGAAAGTCAAAGAAGAGGTTATCAAACAATTCAAAGCTGGTATCATCATGGTATCAACATACCCTAAGTGGTTGTCAAATATAGTTCCCGTGTCTAATCATGGAGGGAAGGTACGAGTATGCGTGGATTACCGGTATTTGAACAAAGCTTGTCTCAAATACAACTTCCCAGTACCTTTTATCCACATCCTGATAGACAATACGGCACAGTATGGCATGTATTCTTTTGTGGATTACTTTTTTGGATACCATCAAATCATAGTCGTTGAAGAGGACAGGGAGAAAATAGCCGTCATCACTCCTTATGGAATCTTCTATTATAGACGTCTGTCTTTCGGCCTTATCAATGCCGGTGCCACATATCAGCGAGCCATGATGGCCCTTTTTCACGGCATGATGAACAAGGAGATAGAGGTTTATGTGGATGACATCATCATCAAATCCCGGAAGGAGGATGACCACGTCAGCCATCTCAAAAAGCTTTTCAACAGGTTGCACAAGTACAACCTGAAGCTGAATCCAGCCAAATGTGTTTTTG
Source organism: Panax stipuleanatus (assembly GCA_020205555.1). Lineage (NCBI taxonomy): Eukaryota > Viridiplantae > Streptophyta > Magnoliopsida > Apiales > Araliaceae > Panax > Panax stipuleanatus. Next base: position 78,618,950 of record CM035118.1, read on the forward strand.
GTGTTAAATCAGGAAAGTTTTTGGGATTCCTATTGAGCAATAGAGGCATTGAACTGGATCCTGCCAAAATTAAAGCCATCACCGAGATGCCCGTGCCCCGAACAGAAAAGGAAATACAGGGATTCCTGGGGAGAATCAATTTCATAAGCAGGTTCATTTCCCAACTTACGGCAATATATGAACCCATCTTCTAACTGCGAAGGAAGAATTCCCCCATGAAATGGAATGAAGATTGTCAAAAAGCCTTCATTTCCATCAAGAAGCAGTTGATCGAAGCACCTGTCTTGGTACCCCCAAGGGATGAGGTTCCCCCGTTTATGTACATGTCCGTCAATGCCAACGCAATGGGTTATATGCTAGGATAGAAAGATGATAGAAGCAAGGAGAGAGCTATCTATTACCTAAGCAAATGATTCATCAGCGGCGAGTAGAAGTACACCCTGATTGAAAGGACCTGTTGTGCATTAGCATGGGCCGCCATAAGATTACAACTTTTTCTACATGGGCACACGACCTACCTCATATCCCTCATGGATCCGCTGAAGTACGTATTCAGCAAACCAATATTAAATTGTCAATTGTCCAAATGGAAGTTGATCCTCCAACAGTTCGACATTGTCTACGTGACTCAGAAATACATCAAAGGTCAGGGGATTGCAGATTAATTGGCCGAAGCACAGTCAGGGGATTTTGAACCCTTGGAAACTTATTTCTCGGATGACGGGAACATGACAATTCAACAGATCCCTCAAGAAATCATAATCCAGTATCGGAGAGTGTATTTTGGTGGAGCAGTGAACATGGAAGGTGCCGGAGCTGGGGCAGTCCTTGTCTCTGTTACATTAGAGCAGTACTCTATGGCTACCAAATTACAGTTTATCAACACCAAAAATATGGCTAAGTATGAAGGCTGCCTAATGGGGTTGAAACTAGCTCAATCCATGGGTATTAAGCGTTTACTAGTCTTTGGGGATTCTGAGTTGGTCATCAGACAAACCACCGGGACGAATCACACCAAAGAATTGCATTTGTTGTCGTATCATCGACAAGTTATCAAAATATCCATGGAGTTTGAAGAGATAACCTTAATCTATATCCCTTGAGGCAGGAATGACTTAGCTGATGCGTTGGCAACATTGGCTTCCCTGATCCACGTATCTGATAAGAGGGGAATTCTCGACATCAAATTCACCAACCAAAAGGCCCCATCGTATGGGAATTACGTTGGAGAAGTATTTGATGAAATACCTCCTATCAAATAGCCTTAGTATCAAGATATAAAAGGATATATTCGAGATGGATCTTCACCCGATAGGGCGAGCCAAGCCGAAAGATAGCGGATTCATAAAATGGCTATGAAGTTCTATCTGAGCAGGGATACACTCTATAAAAGGGACGCTGGAATAGGCCTTTTGAGATGCCTTGATAAGGATCAAGCCTAGAGACTGATGGATAAAGTACACGGTGGAGTCTGTGGTCCACATATGAGCGGTCATTTGCTGGCTAGGAAGATATTAAGAACTGGACATTACAGGTTCTCTCTTAAAGGTGATTGTGACGATCTCGTTAGGAGATGCTTCCAATGCCAAGTCTATGGAAATGCCATACAAGCTCCTCCAAATGAACTTCATAATATAAGTTCACCATGGCCTTTTTCTATTTGGGGAATGGATGTGATTGGGCCAATAGAACCCAAAGCGAGCAATGGTCATCGATTTATCTTCACTATGATCGATTACTTCACCAAATGGGTTGAAGCTGCCTCTTTTCCCAATGCCACCAAAGAGGTAATTATTAGTTTCATCAAAAATAATGTCGTCTGTAGATATGGACAACCAAAGGTGATCATATCAGACAACGCCAAAAATCTAAACAACCAGATGATGAGAGAGTTATGCAGCAAGTTCCATATCAAGCATCTTAATTCCGTCATCTATCGACTTAAGATGAATGGTGCTGTCGAAGCGATCAACAAAAATATCAAGAAGATCATGCAGAAAATGTCCGTCAATCACAAAGGATGGTCAGACCTATTTCCTTTAACTCTGTTAGAATATAGAACCTCAATGCGTACTTCTACTGGGGCTACCCCTTACTCATTGGTCTATGGCATGAAAGCAGTACTTCCCATAGAAGTAGAAATAGAGTCCCTGAGTGTGTTAATAGACGCTAAGATGGAAGAAGATCAGTGTCTACTGTAGGGGTTTTGGGCACATAAACGCAGCGGAAATTAAAAATTTTTGAAACCCTAAAACAGGATCCATGCGAAAACATATTAATTCAGAGGTTAAGATATGTTTTACCGATTATTCAAGCCTGAAAGGAGACGATGGAGATTCTGGAACTGCTTCGAATCCTCAACGCAATCCAACGGAACTGCACCTCTACGGTATCCACACGAACGTCCCGCGAATCGTCACACGATCTGCAGCAAGGAAAGCTGCGGTACTAGCCGCCAAGGATCTGGACTTTTTGAAATTTTTCTCTCTAGTCTCTCTCTAAGAGCGGCTAGGGTTTTGATATCGAATAATACCTTAGACGACTGATATATCATATATATAGCAGTTAAAGGAATTAACCAAAACCTAATCCAATTAGAAATATAAAATCCGAATTTATATATATATATATATATATATATTATATCTTAATTAAGTCTTACTTAATTAATATACATATATATATATATATACAAATTATCCTATTAATTTAAATACTATCAATCATATTGATATATTTAAATCCATACAATTTAAATTAATTCCCTTTTAATTACGTTCTAAGTGTGTGATCCTATAGGTTATTATTATGTTGGCAATAATTTTAAAATCATATTATAAAATTATAAACAGTGAGCGGCATCTAGTAATGCATCACTGCTACCAAAATAATAATAAGATCGGTGATTCGATACAACCTTTTCGTGACCAATGTTTCAATGTAATTTAATCCTTTTAACCTTGACATCCTAGATTAAACTCGAGGCATGGAATGTGTCATCCTCTTCATAATTGAATCTGAGTTTTCTTGATCGATGAGTAGACTATATGAAACAAATCACTATTTGAGCATGGCCATGCATTTCATAGTCCTACTCAATCAAGAGGCCTATGGATATCACCCCTAATATATTGGAGGGTTGAATTTCATCTAGATCACTCATATTCCTCACACGATTTATGATGTACCCAATAATCACCTTTATCGTCCATCTATTAAAGGTGGCCTTTGATGATATCAAAGTACATAAATTCTCGTGTAGTAATATAGTGATTTCAGGTCAGAGGATCATTACATCATTGTCACTATGAGAATTGCTTATGACACTTTGCATAATGCTCCACGTAGAATTCTCATGGTGGGTCTGCCCAGTACATTGTTCTCTAACATGTACCTATGCATTAACTCAATATCTCATATATTTATGACCAATGAGATTTGGCCATCAGTCAATCCACATACTAGTCTCAATGTATCATTGTTGTCCCATTAACAATGACACTCGACTAGGGACATTTAAGAGTAATGATACTAATTGTAACTATATGATCTCATGTTCAAGTCACATACTTGAAGCCATATAATTTGTATCACTATTCTAAGGACTTTTATTATGTTAACATTTATATAACGCAGTAAATAAAACCATAATAAAATAATTCATTTATTCAATCAAATATAATATCAAAAATGTTTAAGCAATTACATCAAAGAATTAGCCTCTAGGGCATAAACTCTAACAAATGCGTACTTCTACTGGGGCTACCCCTTACTCATTGGTCTATGGCATGAAAGCAGTACTTCCCATAGAAGTAGAAATAGAGTCCCTGAGTGTGTTAATAGACGCTAAGATGGAAGAAGATCAGTGGTTGCAAGAGCGGTACCACCAGTTGTCCCTGATAGATGAAAAGAGGGCTACAGTATCTTCCACAGGCGGTTATATCAGTAAAGGATTGCTCGGTCATTTAAAAAGAAAGTTCGACTCTGACAATTCAAAAAGAATGACTTGGTATTGAAGAAAGTTCTGGCCAATAAAGATGAAGCCAAAGGAAAGTTTGCCCCAAATTGGGAAGGCCCTTTCATTGTCAATGAAGTGTTGACGGGAGGAGCCATCAGATTGCAAGAAATGGATGGGAAATAATTTCCCCAACTTATCAATTCAGACACTGTGAAAAGGTACTATGTCTGAAACACTTGCAAGCCATCATCCTGGTCTTGCGAATCAATCAAATCATCTTGGGTTTTCACTAGAAGCTCGAACTACGAATGAATTGATCTCCCTCAACCCGGGAGTATGTAGGCAGCCATTCATGGTGCGGTTAAACCAAACAAAAAAATTCAAAAAACCCATTAAACCCAAGTTCAAACCCAAAAGTAAACACTTTTCAAACCTTTCAGGCTAAGCTCGAACTACGAATGACCTGATCTCCCTCAACTCAGGAGTACGTAGGCAGCCATTCATGGTACGGTCTGACCTTCAAGAAAAAACAAAAACCAGTCCCAAGACATCGAAACCTATATAAAACTAAATACTATTAAGCCTCCCTGGTCAGCAGGCCCTGCTGAGGTACTCTACAACATCTCAATGTCAATCCATCAAGGAGAAGCCTATAACACATTAAGACAGCAAGTCATGAAAAAAGTGGTAATCACTCAGCAATTACAATACATATCCAACAGGTCAGTGAATTAAAATATATTTCTCTACTATATAATACTGTTTGATATATATAATGTATCCTGTACATGACAAAAATGGCTGATCTAGTATGTGCACGAAAATTAAAGCTAGTCTATGCACCCGTAGATAAACGGGATAGCAGTGCCAACATGGTATCCCTCTCAGAAGAAGGAGAAGAATCTATAAGCTCATGTCCCACGGTCTCCATATGGGCTAGGATATCCACAGCCATCTATATAGTACTACTGTGCCCATCTATGAAGGCACTCATATCTGCAACGAGGCTGTGTGTATATGATCTGAGTGCAGTACTGTCAGCAATACAAATATCCCGGGTAGCTATGGCCTCATCCCTCTCAATAAAAGTAGCATCCCTGGAAACTAAAGCCTCCTCAATCTCAACAAATACTGCATCCCGGGTAGCTCGAGCATCGTCCCTATTAGCAAAAGCGGCATCCCTGCCAGAAAGGGCTGTCAATATCAGCGCTCTAGCATGATCCCTCTCAAAGGTCATCTGAGTTAACGAATCAATAAGAGCTAGATCTGTCCCAGTCGGAATTCTCGGGGGGGGGGGGGGGGGTCATTGACTAAAGATGCTTTCAAACCAGCAAACAAATCATCCTCCATAGGAGAATCAGGATCCTCTACAGGCTCTTCCTCATCTAAATTGATGCTCGACTCTGAGTGAATAACTGCAGCCAATGCAATATCGGCCTCCAACCATGCCGAATACTCTGAAGAACGATTCGGATGGCTAGTAGAGAAATCAGTCGTCTCTCTATGAGTCCAACACTCATAATTCCTAGTGAGGTCAGTTGGCGACATAGATGAAGCTGATATTCGCTGATCCATAGCCCCCTCAAAGTGGTGGATACTCTGAAACTGATCAAACTAGCCCATTACTGCCAGTGAATGATATGTGGTCACCCCTCTTAAACCCTCCAGGGGTATATAATCCATGCCAACTGCATGAGTGATGAACCTGTAAGGGGAACTAAGCCCTGAGCAGGGCAAGATCGAAAAGGGATGCTCGATCTCTGATAAAACGGCCAACCAAGATGTCACGTCTGTACACTCTACCGGCCGAAAAGAGTAAGACATGGCTATCTCATGAGGAAAGCAGTACCCATGATGTCTGAAAGTGCCGATAGGACTCAAATGAGTCATGAACGACACATACAGCAGAAAGGTGCTGCCCCTGAAAATCCCCTCTGGATGGGTACTGCAGAATGTAGTCGACCTCAAGGTCTCCGCTAATATCATCGGCAAGATAGTATAACCCTGTCTGAGAGCACGAACCACTACCATCAAGCCAGTGTCCGGGTGGTCTATATATAGTGCCATGTACAAATAAGTCGTGATGCACATCAATATAACTTCAACACGTGCAAACTTCAACTTATCTGCAGGGATGATGAAATCTCCTGAATATCGCTCGTAGCTGTCCAACCTGCCAAAGCGATCGATCAAAAAATCCATGGGCACCACGTGCCTCGCCGTGATCTCCTCAGTGATGACTCTGCGTCTCAGACCAGTCATGGTTATGAATGGACGTCTCATGTCACTAATGGCTGTCCTGGAATAGGGCAAATCTAATGCCAAACCCGTGAGGCACTCATACTCCTCCAGCGTAGGAGTCAACTCATGAAGGCCAAACTTGAAAACTTGGCGCTCGGGTATCAAGCAGGACAACATGCTGTCCACGAAGCCCTATGGAACCTTAAAAGATAAAATAGCCAAAGAATGCCCCAGCATCTGATCAACTACCCCCCTGTCTGCGAGAGGCAAACTATCATACCAAGATCGCAACGAAGATGCTATCAAAGAATGTGGCATATGCTCGATACGGCTGACGATAGATGAAGACATCTGTAGAACCGTATCATGAGACCATCTGGGGGTCAAATCTAAACTCACCTGTCTAAGTGCATATCTATAACATAATACATGCATAATGACAATGATAAATGAAAATAGGATGCAATAGATAGGAAATATCATGCATTTCTAAAATACACTATCTACTAAAAACATCATCTATATCTGCTCGTAAAATGCAAAATAAAAAGTACAGGGAAAAGGGGCATAACCTCCCAATAACTAACAGCAGCCTATCAAAAGATATAACGAGAAATGGGGCACAGCCGCCCAATATCTAACAAAGGCCTATCAAAAGATATAGCGAGAAAAGCTATCAGAAGAAATCTATAATATCTGTATCAAGGCGATCGACCTACTGTAGCTTTACCCGAGTCACAAAATCTTGGCCAGTGGGAATGTCCGGTTGATACAGAGGAGGATCGGCACTTGCAAAGCTGCTAGAATATGGATTTGTTGAGGGTCCATCTCCGGAGCTGGAAAGATCAAACAAATCTGCCTCTGATGGATCCCTGCCAAGGTGCCTGATGAAAAAATTAGCCTGCTCCAACCGCTGGGTCAATCCTAAAATCTGGTCCAAATGAGTAGGATCACTGAGGCAAGCTATCCAGTCTGTCATCATCACAGACCACGGAACCATATCTTCCATAAATTGGGTAGCACAAGTCTGAGCTCTAATGGTGTGAGGACTCCACCAGCTATGAAATGACTTCTGAGTATGAGGACCCTCTGACAGGGTGAAGCCATCTATGCCTATCAGGAGAATATCTGTGATAGTCTGAGCCAAGGACCAATGATGCTAAGCAGGAGGAACAAAGGGAATGCGGATGTCTCCCATAACGCTCTGAATAGTGCACTCTCCCAAGTAGAACTTCCAACCTCCCTCAGTCAAAAAGGGAACCAGACGAGTGGACAATGTAAACTCCATCCCAGTCGAAAAGCCATGCTCGAACCCAACTGTCAGATAGTCCAGGGTGTAAGGGACCCACGTGATAGAATCGACAGTCAACAGCTCTAGCTGCAAGTGGGAGTGGGTAAATCCCTCTGCTACAGGGACCTCTGTCAAAGTGGAGTGATGCCAACGCCGTTCCCTCAGATAGGTCTCCAAACCCAAAGTAGTGGTTGGGCGTATGAAAGGGAGCCTCTCATATACTCAAAACTGATAATGCAAAGATCAAATATCCTCAGTGGTAAAGATTGATAAACACAAATGAGGAAAATTAAAAGGTGAAAGAGAAATTACTCACCAGCAGGAAAGGATAAAAACCTAGCCAAGCCTCCATCACGCCTTTAGAGCGTAGGCGCATCCCACGAAGAAAATAGGCAAAGGTGTAGGTACCCTAATCAAAATCCCTGAGGCGCTCCACGTATCGAGTAGCGCTAACCAGAGCGAAAGAGACTGTTGAGGAGTTATCTGCAATGAAATAACCCCTGATGATCACCAAGAACAGTCGTCGAAGAATGCGATCTCTAACCCTCTGATCATTAGGCAGAGGTTCAGTCAAAGCCCCTCTTTGGGAATCTACACTCAAGGGACCAGATCGGATAGTCCGACACTTGATGGCCATCGCAGGGACTCCCAAAAGGGATCTAACGACAGCAGGTGAAATGTCGGCCACCAATGGCACTGGCTCCCCTACAAACTCTATTCTAGTGATGAACCGCCAGTCCATCGGTGTCATCATCACCTCACAGTCCAACAGATAGAGAGACTGGGTCTGGTGGAACTTGCACTTGGATAATGCCCTTAGAAAACCAAGGGGCAACGGCGGGGAGGAATAGAAAAGTAGGCCTTGAACCCCCAAGTCTCGACGATGACCTGATACTCCGGATGCAGTGGACGCTGAACTAGTTCCCCCTGGGCTGTGTGAAGTCAGGAACCTACATCAAATAGCAAGTCCAAATTAAACCTGTGCCTAGAAATGGCAAAAGAAAGAAAAATCCAGAATGAAAACTTCAGTCACCTCATTGGCATGAAGATATATTGAGGGATGGCGTCTCAAATTGCCCAGCAGCTCCAAAATCGGCACTATGATGGCTCAAATCCCCTACGTGGAGCATGAGCTAGAATAGGATCAATAAATAGGACATCCTCGTTGTCCACATCATCTAGCATCTCATCCAGGATTGGACGAATCACAGACTCAGCCAAACGGCGAGGCGGCCAGGCTGGACGAGGCTGGGGAACATTAGAAGCTCTCCTCCGCCTCACACCTGAAGTGACCCTGCTAGCACTACCTGGTCTATCTGGCTCCATAACCTGGACAAAGTCTTCAAATCAACTCAGAAAGGGTAGGTAAGCCTTAAACTTACGGCTTAATTAATTAAATCATTGCTTCATGCATCTTTTATGTCCTAAAGTATTTATTAGTTAACAAAAATCCTAGTAGAGTTAAAATTGCATGTTCATTAAATGGTCAGGCTTTTGAAAAATTTCACCAGAGTCTCCTTTGTAAAATAGATTGTCCGCATGCACATAGGCATGACTAGGTGGCCATTCAATAGCACACCTACCCAAAAACATGAACAGTTCATATATATATGAAAAAAATCAATATCAAACTCCCCATGGAAGCTAAATCACCATATGTATTTTTAGTTGAAAATTCAGGCTCATTTGCTCTCAAATAGGACGAGTAAACTTGCCAAAAAGGGTGCCAAATGACTGTCTCAGATATTAAATTTTTTTACATCAAAACGTTCAGCGTAGTAAAACATGCATATTTACCAAGTCTAAATTTTTTTATCAAGTCATATAAGAATGCCTATTCGCTATATTGTGTCTAGAAGTATATTGTATGAAATCTAACTTTTTAACGGTCAAAACTTGAAAAGAAAGGATGTGAACGTTACCAGAGATGTGCAGAACGTTTGTACGGTGATGGAATTTGAAAAAAGCAGCCCAAACTCAGTAGATTTGAAGAAGAAATCTCAGATTTTCTTTATAGTTCAAACTTGAAAATGAATTATTTAAGCCACGGGAGTCTAAGTTATACTCGTAAGGAGTAGCAACTCCACCTGCGATAGCCGCAAGTGGACCTGTGGTAGCCGCAAGTGGACCTGTGGTAGCCGTAAGTGGACCTGCAGCTCCCTAAGGTGGGTCCCATCCCTTCCAATTTGCTCCGATTAAAGATAACGCGGAGTTTAAAGAAGCTAAAAAATCAAATCAGGGAAAAAACTTCTACGCGGTTGAGAGAAATGGCCTAAAACCCTGATTCTAAACATCAAGCTCTTGACGAAGGAAGGAACTTCATAAAAGCCATTGGTAGAAGCCCCGATGAGGTATTCGGAATGTCGATGAGAAAAATTGATGAAAACTGCCTCTGTTAGAGCATCGGGAAGGTCCGACGTTATGAACAACGGGTTTTAAATGGGTCAAAGTAACCAGATTTGTCCAAGGGTGGGATTTATCATAAATGTCACTCCCACATCGAGATCGATTAGGTTTAATATTGCAAAATCATTGGCGACAACTCCAGCGTGGCATTGGGAATGAGTCGATGATGAAAACCATTGAAAACTACTTTAACGAGGGTCAGATGGTCTGATATTGTAGACCGTTGGCAACAACTCCAATGTAGTCTTCAGAAAAATACGCCCACGTCGAGATCGATTAGGTCTGATATTGCAAAATAGTTGGCGACAACTCCAGCAAAGCATCGGGAATAAGCCGGTGATGAAAGCCGTTGGAAACTACTTCAGCGAGGGTCAGAATATTTGATATTGTAAGCCGTTGGCAACGACTCCAGCGAGGCATCGGGAACGAGCCGGTGATGAAAGCCGTTGAAAACTACTTCAGCAAAGGTTAGAGCATTTGACATGACAAACCGTTGGTGACAACTCTAGCGTAGCATCAGGAACGAGCCAATGATGATGAAAATTATGGAGAAATTTTCCCCACAAATGATAGATGATGGAATTTGTTATAAAAATCCCTAGCGGGAGCACCGAGAAGGATCGGTGGTTCAACCGACCGTGTAAACTACCGTTCGAGTAGGCACCGAGAAGGTTCGATGATGGTCAAACTCTACAAACTACCATGCGAATAGGAATCAAATCAGTTCAATCGACCATTGTAAACTACCAATCGGGTAGGCATCAAGGAGGTTCGATAATGGTCAAATTATTGTCAACTATTGTTTGAGTAGATCGTGAGACTTCAATCCAATAAAAAACATCAGCATCAACAGAACAGTAATCCAGATCGTTGGCGACAACTCCAACGTAGCATCGAGAAAGATTCGATGATGTAAACTGGTGTAAGCTATCATCAGGATAGACATCAAGAATCCCCAATGAGGTTACTCATTAAAAGAGGAACATCCTCAGCAGAGAAAAAGTCAACAAGCTTATTTGGAGACAGAAGATGTTAGTGACAACCCCAACGTCGGGTTCAGAAATGTCTAAAAAGCATTAGCCAAGGAAGAATCATCCCCACAGAGATCTTGAAAAATAGCTACAACATGTCATAGGATTAGTCTTGATAGCACCGACGGACATGATAAATCATTGGCTTCAACCCAATACGACATCGGGAAAGATCCGGTAATGATAAAATTGTGCAAACTACCGTTCGAGTAGGCACCAAAAGAGGTCAGTGAAAACCATCATGAACAACTCCACCCCCAACAGGAAGTGCAGGAACAACCAGTGATAGCATACCCGTGGCAACTAACACCACAAAGGTGTTGGGTTTGTACAAAATCGTGACGCAATCAAATTGCAAAAATTAGCAGAAGCATGGTATATCAGAGTTTAAAAAAATTTCTACAAAACCATTACCCGGATCATCCTTTATGCAAATTATTAATTTAAAACGATAAATAAGAAGTTATGGAATCATACCCTTGTAAAACGAATCTTCCACAGGTACTAGTTCAACTCCTTGTTCTTCGTGATCTCCTTGAATTTCCGGGTTAGATTCCTTCCTTTGATCAACATTAGCCACCCAAATGTTTGGCCTCTAGAGGTGATCAACCAAGGAAGAGGAATTATCAAGAAGGAGGGTGTTTGGCTAAACTTTAGTTTTCTATCCTCTATAGAAAAGGAGTACTCTCCAACAATTGGAATTTCATCAAATCAATATCTATTATAAGACTCCTCTTATATAAATATTGGTCAACCCTTCTAATCCTATTAGACATGGGATTTCTTTTAATTAATTAAACTCCTTTAATTAATTTAGGCTTCCCACCACACGAGAATAATTAATTAAATTCATTTAATTAATTTGTCTCCTAATCTTATTAGGAATAAATGAGAGTACTAATATTAAATTAATTACTAAACTCCTTTAGAAATTAAAATAATAATAATTGTAATAATATTAATAAGACTCCTCTTATTAATTTATATTTAATATTTCTAAAATATTAAATAATAAACATTAAGCTATTTAATTTATTCTATCACTATAGATTAAATTAATTATACTTAATACATTATTACGATTATGTCATTACCTTCTTAAATAATTATTCTTCCTTTTATGGTGTGACCCTATAGGTTCTCTATATTAAACCGGTTGTGAATAAATCAATTAGAATAATTCTAATCTTATTTAAATAAATAAATTAAACTAATAATCTATTTAAATAAATAATATTTATTCTGCAATAGGGATAAGCCTCCCTAGCGATCAACGACTTTCCAGATAATATAGATTTCAACATTAAGCATAAAAGAACCTATGAGTAAATAGTTACCATACAATTCAATCCTTCCACCATACAATGTTTCAATTAAATATAAGACATGAATTTACTGTCAAGTCTTATTTTATTTAATTATATGTATTTCGATTAGAAAATGCACAACTCCGATTAATGCAAATTAGAAACCTCTTTCTAATTTCATTCCACCTTGGCCAAGGATTCCTGGGTTGTCATTTAACGAATCACATATGACATATCTCCTCTTTTACTAGAGGTGGTAGATTCTTTATTGATCATTCATTATCTCCATATGTAACTCATTATACCCAAGCATACCCTATATATGCCTTAAAAGGTCTTAAGGAATAAGTCAAAGTATAATTTGTACATACAAGATACTATGATGATCTCAAGTCCAAGGATCACTTGTACTACTTTCACATTAGGAATTCCTATTGACAGGCGAGTAAAACTCCATTAGGTATTCCATAGTGAGTCACGTTCAGTGAACTTATTCTCCAATAAGCACCTACATACTTGCTTTAGTGTCTTCACACAAATGATCATGAGATCAATCATCCTCATCCAATGAGCAAGCAACATATGTACCAATCTATCCGGATTTACTAATCCCCTTTTTAGTAATCCCACGATTGGGAACTATTTTAGTTTTAAAGCTTTCTAAGAATTTAGATCTCATTAGCATGATCAACATCATGATTCTAAAAGCATTGCTTAAAACTATGGGTTATTTACATATTATAAAAACAGCACCATATAGATAATTAAATGGCTTTAATAAATGAATATTTTATTAATAAATAAATAAGATTATTTACAAAGTATGTAATTTATCATCATACATGATTGGCTTGTATGCACACTACTATCAATCTCCCACTTGCACTAAAGCCAATCGCCATGGTATCTCATACCCATCTTCTCTAAGTGACGATCAAACTGCTGTTGTGTTAAAGCTTTAGTAAATGGATCTGCAATGTTGTCTTGAGAGTCTACACGCTCCAAGGTGACGTCTCCTCTTTCAATGATCTCCCTGATCAAGTGAAATCGCAGCAACACGTGTTTTGATTTCTGATGAGACCTCGGTTCCTTAGCCTGTGCAACTGCTCCTATGTTGTCACAGTAAACGGGAACTGCTTCTCCAATGCTAGGAACCACACCAAGTTCAGTTATGAACTTCTTCATCCAAACAGCTTCCTTTTGCAGCTTCACTTGCAGCTATATACTCTGCCTCTGTCACTGAATCAGCAACTATTTGCTCCTTGGAACTCTTCCAACTCACTGCGCCTCCGTTCAAGGTAAAAATATATCCCGAAACAGATTTACTGTCATCTTGGTCCGTTTGAAAACTTGAGTCTGTGAAGCCCTCGAGTTTTAATTCAGACCCACCGCAGACAAGAAAAATATCCTTAGTCCTTCTTAAGTATTTAAGGATATTCTTCACTGCCTTCCAGTGCTCTTCTCCTGGATTCGACTGGTATCTGCTCGTTACACTAAGTGCATGAGCAACATCCGGTCTAGTACATATCATACCATACATGATAGATCCTATTATAGAAGCATAAGGAATCTTACTCACACGGTCTCTCTCCTCAGGTGTCTTTGGGGCCTGTTTCTTGGAGAGATGTATTCCATGGCTCATCGGCATGAGCCCTCTTTTGGAATCTTCCATGCTAAATCTCTTTAGCATTGCATCAATGTACGTTCCTTGGGATAAACCAAGTATCCTTTTAGATCTATCTCTATAGATCTTTATCTCCAAAATATAGGATGCTTCTCCCAAGTCCTTCATGGAGAAGTGTTTAGATAACCAGATTTTAATCTATTGTAGCATAGGAATGTCATTCCCTATCAGTAATATATCATCAACATATAGTACAAGGAATAAAATTGCGCTCCCACTAACCTTCTTGTACACACATGGTTCATCGTCGTTTTTGATAAAATCAAACTCTTTGATTGTCTCATCAAAATGAATGTTCCATTTACGAGAAGCTTGCTTCAATCCATAAATGGATCGTTGCAGCTTACAGACTTGATTTGTTCCAACCTTTGAAACAAATCCCTCTGGCTGTGTCATATACACATCCTCCTCAAGTTTCCCATTGAGGAAGGCCGTTTTCACGTCCATCTGCCAGATCTCATAGTCGTTATAAGCTGTAATCGCAAGCAAAATCCGAATGGACTTGAGCATAGCTACTGGTGAAATGGTTTCATCATAGTCAACTCCTTGTCTTTGTTTGAAACCTTTTGCAACTAGTCGGGCCTTATAGGTCTCTACCTTACCGTCCGCTCTAGTCTTTCTTTTAAAGACCCATTTATACCCAATAGGCTTAATGCCTTCAGGTGGTGAAACCAAAGTCCATACTTTGTTTTCATACATGGAGTCCATTTTGGATTTCATGGCTTCAAGCCATTTCCCTGAGTCTTTATTACTCATAGCCTGTTCGTAATTCAATGGATCATCATCATTCATGATGTGTACCTCATCGTCATCCTCTATAACAAATCCATACCTCTCAGGTATCTTCGGTACTCTTCCAGATTTACGAACAGGGTGTAGTATAGTAGGTTCTTCTACTTGGTCAGGTACCTGACTTTGATCCGTGATAATTTGTGGTTCTTGAACTTCTTCAAGATATATCTTACTCCCACTGACCCCTTCATAGATAAACTCCTTTTCCAAGAAGGCAGCATGTTTCGCAACAAACACCTTTTGATCAGTTGGATGATAGAAATAATACCCTAAAGTTTCTTTAGGGTATCCCACAAATCTACACTTATCGGATTTAGTCTGTAGCTTATCATTTTCAAACTTTTTGACATAAGCTGGGCAACCCCAAGTCTTAACATGCTTGAGATTTGGTTTCCTCCCCTTCCACATCTCATATGGAGTCTTTGGGGTGGATTTGGTAGGTACCTTGTTAAGTAGGTATGCAGCCGTTTCTAGGGCATATCCCCAGAAAGAAATTGGAAGGTCGGTAAAACTTATTATGGATCGAACCATGTCCAACAGTGTTCAATTTCTCCTTTCAGATACTCCATTTAACTGTGGTGTACCTGGAGGAGTCCATTGTGAGATTATACTATTTTCTTTGAGACAATTGAGAAACTCACCGCTTAAGTATTCTCCACCTCGATCTGATCGAAGTATCTTTATACTCTTGCCCGTTTGTTTCTCTGCTTCATTTCTGAACTCTTTGAACTTTTCAAATGATTCTGACTTGTATTTCATTAAATACACATATCCAAATCTTGAGTGATCATCAGTGAAAGTAATAAAATAAGAATACCCACCCCGTGCATTTGTTGTCATAGGTCCACAAACGTCTGTGTGAATCAATGCCAACAACTCTGTAACTCTTTCTCCTTTTCCACTAAAAGGAGATTTAGTCATTTTACCCATGAAACAAGATTCACAAGTTGGATATGATTCATAATCAGATAACTCAAGGAGCCCATCTTTATGCAACTTAGATAATCTTGTTTTATTGATATGACAGAGTCTACAGTGCCACATGTAAGTATAATTAATATCATCTCTTTTCCTTTTCTTAGTTTGTTCAATTTGAAAAATATTTTCTTGTAAGTTAAATGTATAAAGTCCATTTCGCAAATTTCCAATACCATATAAAACATCGTCTTTATAAATAGAACAACTATTGTTCTTTATAACAACGTTAAATCCTTCCATATCCAATACAAAAATTGAAATAATGTTTTTAATAATATTCGGAACATAATAACAATTATTAAGATAAATGGACTTGCCCGAAGGCATTACTAAACAATAAGTCCCTACAGCTAATGCAACAACCTTTGCTTCATTCCCCACTCGTAGAATGACCTCATCATTGCTCAACTTTCTATTTCTGACCAGTCCCTTCACATTATTACATATGTGAGAACCACAGCCGGTATCCAATACCCAAGTAAAATTTTGACTTTCTGAAAAATTAATTTCAATCATGAACAAACCTTGATTGGAAGTCGAAGCTTCTCCAAGCTTCTTCTTTGCCAGAAACTTCTTCCAGTTCCTCTTCCAATGACCCGGCTCGTTGCAATGGAAGCACATTCCTTTGCTAGCTGGATCAGATTTCTTTTGTTCCTTTATGTTCACTTTGCCCTTGGTCATCCGAGATCGGAAGAACTCCTTAGATATCTCATATCTAGCAGTCCTACTTTGTTCACCATACAACTCCTTGAGGTGAATCAACATAGTAGGAACATCCATGTTTTCGTGCTGACGCTGAAGCTCGTTATTCATGGATGCGAGCATGATGCATTGAGCCACAGATGCATCATCTTGCCACTTTATAATGGTGGCAATCTCTTCCTCAGAGGCTGTTTCTGGAACAGTTCCAGGGACAGGTGAGTTTAGGACATAAGAAATCTTTTCAGCAGTGAGTACTATTCTCAGATTTCTTAGCTAGTCCGTATAATTCGGCCCGGTAAGCTTATTAGCATCAAGTATGCTTCGCAGTGAAATTAGTGATTTTGACATTTTTAAAGTTCTACATGTGAAAAACAACATTTTAGCAAACATTCATTTTATTAATTTTGCATACCAAAATAAATTTAGGTCTTTATTTTAAATTGGTATCTCCAACTATTTTTATCAAACTATATTACCCTCACTTATATAGTTCGGAAACATCTAATTAAAGATTTGCTAGTGAGAATAAGGATCCCATTTCAAATGTATATAACCTTGTGGATAGCACAACAAGCGATATACAAATAAATAGGAAGACAACTCTTGTCATTTACATCACTATATAACTCCTTTTCTTTTGCCTCTTAAATCATAATGGTCAAGTGTGTGCACATCCGAACTAAAATGAAAAAATGTTCGTCCTTGTGGATAGCACAACAAAACTAGATCGTTCAATTTTCTTGATAAGCATCAAATGTGATTAATTAACATCTTAAATATGCAATACTCGCCTTGTAGATAGCACAACAAGCTCATATTAAATATTTAATACTTTATTAATTTATCATGCTAGAAGGCGACGTTCGATATTCCAAATATCATTTGAACGCTTCGGACTTAATATTATTTCTTTGAGGGGTTTGTTATTATTTATCTCATCTTGTTTAGCACACATGCGCGCGCACACACACACACACACACACACACACACACACACACACACACACACACACACACACACACATATATATATATATATATATATATATATATATATATATATAAAATACGTGTCATTTTATTAAACATGCGAAGCATGTTTGCATAAAATATAATATATATAATATTTAACATGCAATATAGAATACTATATTCTACCCGGATTGATTATGGACTTTTATTCTAGTTTGGTTCACTAGAGCCACCAAGTGAACCAAAAGGTCAAACCTAGGAGTGCAAGAATTTAAATTTAAATATAACTATTACATTTAAACCCGGGCTCCATACAAACGGGTCTTCACGCGCTCCTTGCTCCTTGGTCTCCAATTTCTTCAAGATAATTCTAGCTATTTCTATTACATTAAACTATTTAATTTAAATAGAATCCTTGATCAGCAGTCAAGGGGAAGTACATAGGAGAGAGATAGAATTTTACATCAAGAATTTTTTTTTAGAGAAGACGAGGTACATATCACCATATATATCAATAAATCCAATCACATTGGTCAAATAGTCCATAATCAATCCTCATTTATTATCATACATATCACCATATATATCAATAAATAAATATTCATCTCATGAATTAAAACATTCCATATATATATGAGTATCATTTAATGGGCAATTTTAAATTGCATGAGATCCAATTTCAAGATTAAAATAAACTCTTTATTTTAATTATAAAATTATTTAGAATATAATATATAAATATATCATATATATATATATATCATATATATATATATATATATATATATATTTGATATTACCGTATATATTATATATATTTATATAACGAATCAGGTTATATATATATATATATATATATATATATATATATATATATATATATATAATATAAATTCACATTTATTTTTTAAAAAGAAGTCACCTTCTTTTATTAAAAGAGTCCTGCAGGTTTATTAAAAGAGTCCTTTCCTGATGGGTCACCTTCTTTTTGGAGTAAGAAAGAGACGACACCTTTTCTTTGCAGAATTCAAGATTAGCACCCAAAAAAAAAAATTGTGATTCGTCCAAAAAAAAACGTTATTTTTTTTTCTTAAAAAAAATAATTTTATACAATAAATTTATGCCCAATAAATTATTTTAAATACATACCCATATGTATATGAAATCAAAAATAAATTAATAATTGCATAAAGGTTTGGCTTTGATGCCATTGTTTGGTTTGTACGAAATCGTGACGCAATCAAATTACAAAAATTAGCGGAAGCATGGTATATCAGAGTTTAAAAAAATTTCTACAAAACCATTACCCGGATCATCCTTTATGCAAATTATTAATTTAAAACGATAAATAAGAAGTTATGGAATCATACCCTTGTAAAACGAAGCTTCCACAGGTACTAGTTCAACTCCTTGTTCTTCGTGATCTCCTTGAATTTTCGGGTTAGATTCCTTTCTTTGATCAACGTTAGCCACCCAAGTGTTTGGCCTCTAGAGGTGATCAACCAAGGAAGAGGAATTATCAAGAAGGAGGGTGTTTGGCTAAACTTTAGTTTTCTATCCTCTATAGAAAAGGAGTACTCTCCAACAATTGGAATTTCATCAAATCAATATCTATTATAAGACTCCTCTTATATAAATATTGGTCAACCCTTCTAATCCTATTAGACATGGGATTTCTTTTAATTAATTAAACTCCTTTAATTAATTTAGGCTTCCCACCACATGAGAATAATTAATTAAATTCATTTAATTAATTTGTCTCCTAATCTTATTAGGAATAAATGAGAGTACTAATATTAAATTAATTACTAAACTCCTTTAGAAATTAAAATAATATTAATAAGACTCCTCTTATTAATTTATATTTAATATTTCCAAAATACTAAATAATAAACATTAAGCTATTTAATTTACTCTATCACTATAGATTAAATTAATTATACTTAATGCATTATTACGATTATGTCATTACCTTCTTAAATAATTATTCTTCCTTTTATGGTGTGACCCTTTAGGTTCTCTATATTAAACCGGTTGTGAATAAATCAATTAGAACAATTCTAATCTTATTTAAATAAATAAATTAAACTAATAATCTATTTAAATAAATAATATTTATTCTACAATAGAGATAAGCCTCCCTAGTGATCAACGACTTTCCAGATAATATAGATTTCAACATTAATCATAAAAGAACATGTGAGTAAATAGTTACCATACAATTCAATCCTTCCACTATACAATGTTTCAATTAAATATAAGACATGAATTTACTGTCAAGTCTTATTTTATTTAATTATATGTATTTCGATTAGAAAATGCACAACTCCGATTAATGCAAATTAGAAACCTCTTTCTAATTTCATTCCACCTTGGCCAAGGATTCCTGGGTTGTCATTTAACGAATCACATATGACATATCTCCTCTTTTACTAGAGGTGGTAGATTCTTTATTGATTATTCATTATCTCCATATGTAACTCATTATACCCAAGCATACCCTATATATGCCTTAAAAGGTCTTAAGGAATAAGTCAAAGTATAATTTGTTACATACAAGATACTATGATGATCTCAAGTCTAAGGATCACTTGTACTACTTTCACATTAGGAATTTCTATTGACAGGAGAGTAAAACTCTATTAGGTATTCCATAGCGAGTCACGTTCAGTGAACTTATTCTCTAATAAGCACCTACATACTTGCTTTAGTGTCTCAACACAAATGATCATGAGATCAATCATTCTCATCCAATGAGCAAGCAACATATGTACCAATCTATCCGGATTTACTAATCCCCTTTTTAGTAATCCCACGATTGGGAACTATTTTAGTTTTAAAATTTTATAAGAATTTAGATCTCATTAGCATGATCAACATCATGATTCTAAAAGCATTGCTTAAAACTATGGGTTATTTACATATTATAAAAACAGCTCCATGTAGATAATTAAATGCCTTTAATAAATGAATATTTTATTAATAAATAAATAAGATTGTTTACAAAGTATGTGCTTTATCATCATACATGATTGGCTTGTATGCACACTACTATCAAAAGGCATATATCATTATTAAAATAATATATCATGCATTGTATTACATTTACATGTGTCATATTTTTCCAGTGTCTAGCAGTCTTTATCTTGTTCATTCCATTGCATTGCATAAATATGATAAAGAGGGGCATCTGTAGACACTTAAAATTTTGCATTCTTGTTACTAACCATGCAGGAGGGCATAAAATGTCTTTTAGCACAGGCGACAACACCGGGAGATCAAACTCAACCCCAACCACAACACCGGGATGTCAATTGAAGCCTCGACAATACTGGGATGTCAAGTCAAGTCCCGATGACTACCCTAGATAGTACAGTAGCCCAGACAACAACATCGGGATATTAAACTCAACCCCGACCACAACACCGAAATGTCAAGTGAAGCCCCGACAACACCGGGATGTCAAGTAAAGCCCCAACGACAACTCGCGAGATATAGTAGCCCCAACAACAACCACGAGAGACCATATCAACCTTAAGAGACAGCCCCGAAGCATCAAACCATTCCCAATGACAACCCTGGGAGGTTAAGGCAACCTCGGAGACAATCCTGAGGAAGAACAGAATCGGCTAGGATCAAACCTCGGAGACAACCCCGAGAAAACAGTTAAAAACCTTGCCAATACAGAGGCAACCCCTAGAAGGGCAAATTGATGCAATGAGGGTCAGAAAGAGCCTTAACATCAATCCCGAGTGAAAACAACACAATACAGCTCAACGGATGAACTGTAAAAAATGAAGATCTGGTCATAAACCCATATTCCTGAATTCAAAAATAGTCAAATCCCATGTTATTGTGTAGTTCTCGGAAAGGGCTTTCCGGAAAGGTATAACACGCCTCAAACGGATGGCCGGATCAAAAGTTATAAAGATTTAAAGCATACCCAGCGTTGGTCAGAGTGCACGTACTTCGAGATAACAGGAACCACGGGAGTGGGCCCTACTCAGGGAGCCATAGGTAGACTTGCGGCTGCCTTGAGTGGACCCGCTACCATCTAGTCTATAAATAAGACCCCCCACCCTTGCAAAAAAAAGAAGAAAAAAATAGAAAACACAGAGAAACTCCGCCCATTTCGACCTTTAGCCTTACTTCTAGTACTCTAAACTTCGATCTTATTCTTTCAATACGTTTGCATACATATATTCTACAAAATATCAAAACTTAACTGGTGGAAACAGAGATTTGAAGCCCACCGAGTGGCAAAAAGCCCGTGGAGCAGTCCATTGTAAGTTTTTTTATGATCATAAACTATTTCCTACATTATTACGTATATGTGAACGTGCATATAAAGTTTCATCTTTTGATTTTGCCCGGATCTCAAATCTGTGGTCTTTCTAGCTTATTTTTTTAGTATATATAAGTATATATATACATTTTTCTTTGTTTGCACAGCCTGGATTGTTAATTCGTAGCTTTTACTAGCTTATATATATATATATATATATATATATACACTAACTTGTTTGGCCTGGATTGCTAATTCGTAGCCTTTTCAGCTTTATTGTATATTTAACTGACTATATATATACTAACTTTCAATTCCATCAAGCCTGGATTGTAAATCCGTGACATTTACTACTTTTATATATATAACTATATATATGTATATATATATATATATATATATAATTATTCTGACTTCGTTTGGCCTGAACTGTAAATTCGTGGCCTTTTACATCTTATATATATATATACTTTTCTGTTGAGCCTGGATTATAAATTTGTGGCTCTTTACAGCTTATATATATATTTCTTCGTCGGGTCTGGATTGGAAACCCGTGGCCCTTTATCGCTTTTATACATATATATATATATATATATATTTATATATATATATATATTTATATATATATATATATATATATATATATTTATATTTATATTTCTTCGTCGGGACTGGATTGGAAATCTGTGGCCCTTTAAAACTTTTATTTATATATAAATATATATATATATATATATATATATATATATATATATATTCTTTATTCAATGTGATTAAATCATTGCTTTAATTATTCATTTTATATGAATTTGTGTTAATGTAAATTTTTTATATTAGATTTATCTAAATCTAGCCCTTTCTAACTTTTCAACGGTTCAAAATCGGTAAAACCAAAATCGGGATGCTAGAATGGCTAAGATTTATTTAAATCTAGCTTTATAAATATTAAAGCGACCACGCGACCCTAGATCCATATCTAGTGGGAACGGGAAGCTTTGGCTACGCGCATGCAAGGATTTTACTGATAAATCTTTTGTTTTGCAACGTCTAGAGTACAGTTTGCATTTTGTGTAAATATCTGTGTTGTGCAGGTTTTTTCTTGATCATTTTCTGTGAGCCTAGGAATCGTGGGATTAATGAACAAATACAATGATCTAATCTAATTCCCACGATGGACAACTCCACATTGTAAACATATCCTGTCAGTTTTTCTATAAAATGTACATCTGAGGGACCTTAAAACGGTTATCCGGATTTAAGGTCTCAAACCTAGTGAAATATGATTTGTAGTGCTAGAGTCACTTAGATGGCTTTCATGCCCATAAGAAGACCAACACTTGTATATACATTCTGTGGTCGAGGATGCTTCGCATCCCGACAATAAACATCAAAATCAAGCCAAAGGCTGAATAGAATAAAATGGAAGTATCAACATGCTTCAATTCCTATACGAGCGAGATGGTTTGAAAACCACCTTTCAAAACGTTATTTTCATATCTTGTCTAAAAAAAGACTTTTTCAAACAAACCAAACCCTTCGTATATAGGTCCAACGAAGCATGACACTAGTTCAAGTCAAACAAATGTAGGCTCAATTACTTCAAGCATACACACACACATTGCAAATAAAAAGAGAATATTAAAAAGATTCAGTAACCGTGTTTCACGAAAGTCGGGGGGTGCCTAACACCTTCGCCCCGCTTAACCAAGCCCCCGAACATTAAGAATATCGATTTCGAAGGCCAAGTTTTGACAGCGTCCAGTAATTGGGCCTACTTGCAAAAATTAAACAAAACTCGGTTGAGTTGGTACAACCATTTCAAAATATACCAACTGGCGACTGTGTAAACCTTTCAAAATCGTCGACATGATACTTGTTGGCCTTTTTCTAAAAATTTCACCTTTCATAAAACTGATAAGACAAACAAGGGTAGAAAATAACAAAATTTAGAGAGAGGAAGATATGTCCAAAGAGAAGATTTTTTTTCCAACGTCGACAGTTACTACTGGCCAAAGATGGAAGGATATTGCTTAAAATTTGTTAAAAATTACCACATTTGTCAAATTAATGGGAACTTGATTCATGCTCCTGTTGTGGACTTGCGAACTATAGCAACACCATGGCCTTTCCATACATAGGGAATGGATCTTACAGGTCCCATTAATCCAAATTCCAAAGGCAACATAATGGATCTTGACAGCCAATGAGATGTATATAAAGTGGGTAGAGGCAATCCCTTTAAAAAGGGCTACGGGGCCGACAATGGCAAATTTCATTAAGGAACATATCATTTGTCGTTTTGGGATCCAAAGATCATTTTGTCAGATAATGGAACTCCCTTCATCAATAGGGACATCAAAAATCTAATGGAAAGATACAAGGTGAAACATTAGAAATCATCACCCTACTACCCGAAAGGCAATGGACAAGTAGAAGCCCAAAACAAACCTTGATCAAATTTTTATCACAAACCCTAGATGATAATCTGAAAACATGGGCTGAGCAATTACCAATAGCATTATGGGCATATTGAACTTTAAAAAAGAAAGCCTACGGTGAAACCCCATACACTTTGGTGTATGGTGAATAAGCTATCTTGCCCACCGAAATAAAAAGCCCTTCGGCTAGGATAAGACTTCGAAGCTTAGTTGAGGAAGAGAACCGACCAGCTGCCTTGGAGGCCTTAGCTGAATTCCGAGACAAAACTAAAGAAAAATTGGAACGGTATCATGAAAGACTGCGATGAAAATACAATACCGCAGTGGTACCGCAACAAATTCTGGTAGGGGACTTCGTGCTCAAGACATCAAATTAAGTAATGAGGGGAACACCAACCACCAAATTTTACCCCAAATGGGAAGGCCCGTATACGGTACGAGATGTAAGATCCTGACTTTTATGAAATAAAAATTTAATTTAATTTATGATTGTTATTCTAAAACTGTAAAATGTTAATTTGATAAATGGTCAAACGGATAATTAATCGGATAATTGAGCAAATAAAATATGAGAGAATATTTTTTTTTAAAATAGCATCCCCTGTGGGGGCGGCTAATGGTTGATAGTTTGAGAAAAAAAGAATGGCATGTGATGCGGGAAATAAGTGGGGGACAAAGGAGGGGACAAGGAAAAGAAAAGAATAAGAGAAAAAAAAGAGAAAGAAAGAAAAGGAAAACAAAAGGAGACTTCCTCCATTCTCCCATCCATTTTTTTCTCACTTAGTAGAACCAGAGAAAAGGAGAGAGAGAGAGAGAGAGAGAGAGAGAGAGAGAGAGAGAGAGAGAGAGAGAGAGAGAGAGAGAGAGAGAGAGAGAGAGAGAATTGGAAAAGAAGAAGAGAAGAAGAAAGAAGAAATAAAAAATAAATGAGGAATAAATCATGATGGTAATTCCTAAATTTTGATTTACACTTTGATTTTTTTTATTAGATTTAAGTTTTTATGGATTTTATGTAAAGAGTACATATTTACATATGTATGTGATAGATTAAACTTGCATAAACATGACTCAAATGAGAGAAATCAAGAAATCAAATGAAAAACAAAATCTAAAAATTTCATAAAATAATTAGTTTGCTACCATGTTTTTGTAAAATCTATAACTTTTTGTATATAATGAGTTAGGATATGAGCCTTATATCAAAAGAAAGCCCTGAAAGTAAGTTAAACATAGAAATTAGAATCACCCAAAAATTTCTTGTGGAATATTCATGGTGACTGTTTGAGTGAAATTGGTCCGAAGGACTTATAGTCCGTTAGAATCTGAAAAATCAATTTTCTTAAGCTCTATTGCGTGAGTTATAATTCTTAATCTGACCGTTGGATCGTTGTAATTTTTGGATATGTTATACATAAATAGGTTGAGTATATGTCCATAAATGTGGAATCGTTAAAGATTAACGTATGATTTGTTATGAATTTTAAGAGGGGACTAATTCAGAATTTTCAGCAACATGCTTTAATGATTAAAAATATAAAACTTAATGATTTTAAATCTGATTTGGGTGATTCTTGAGGCTCAATTGGATTATTTGAAGTCTAGTTGCTGTTAAAATTATTTATTTTGATAAATAAGTTAATGGTGGTAATACCATAATAGTGGACTGACATTTTAAAAATAAATTGTCATATATAGGGTTTCTTAAGTTTTGTTATTCACTTATAAGTTTTGGAATATAAACAGTAATTTAAGGTGAGACACCTTGAATGAATTATGAATTATTAGTTGGTTTATATGTTACTCGAGGTAAATATATTTTGGTGTTGATCCCGACTTTTAATAGAATTTAAATTGGTTATAGTAAGGTGTTGATTTAATAAATGATTATATATTTATATTGTTATATTTTATCATCACTTGAGGTGGTGGCTTAATGGTGGGAAGCCGGACATAAGTCCCCATTAACGTGGGTTCGAGTCTTGGTAAACTCCTCTATGCTCAAGTGGTCTCACATCCTGGATTTATTCGGGGGTAAGTTAAGCCCTGGATTTATTCAGGGGAAAGTTGAGTTGTGCCGATGAAGACACCACTGAGGCCTCCAAAATTTTTGGTGATCATGCATTTATTTTATCCCTATCATACATGTAATTATTTATTACATATGTTAATAAATAACAGTTATGATATTATAAGACCAGTTGAAAGTATTGTGAGTCTATAATAATGATTGTGAATAATTGTTGAAAGATTAAAAATGCGTAAATAATTTATGAATAAATGTGTTGATTAAAGATAAGTATGATATGTAGATATTTGTTTAATATTTTCTTTTTACAAAAGTAAGTTTGGCAGGACTTGCCGTCACTCTATGTTTTCTAAAGTAGTACGGACCACAACTCTATTATTAAAACAAATTTTGTTAAAACGTGTACAAGTTGGTTTAATTTTTTCTGCGGGACCACAAATTCCACTACCAGTATTTTTATATAGCTCATTTGATTATTTTATCAAAGCGTGTGTGCTAGTTGTCTCCTAAATTTTTAGTATAAATAGATTGTTCAGTTGAGCAACAAAACACACCATGACTACAACAAAAATATAAAATTCTTCTACTACAATATTGTGAGTATTTCTTTTGAGTGTAAGGTTACTCTAAGTGTTGATAAGGAGTGCAAAATATTGTTCAAGTTGATCAATTTTTATAGAAAGCAGAATCCAGTCACGTGCTAATTAAGGTAAGGGGTATCATTTTTTTCATAATATTGTAACGGGATATCATTTTCTTTCATACTCCATATTATTGTAAGAGATTATTATTCGTTCTTCAGCTTATCATTAAATAGTGAAAAGTCCTGAAATGATTAGAATATCCTTAATAGTTTGTGTTTCATCTAATATCTTGACCTAAATCTTTCTATTCAGTTTTATGTTATTATATTCGATCCCGTAACTTTACATTTACTTGAACTTTATATTCTATCAAGAATTCTAATCTATTTTTTGGATATCGTGTTGGGAATGTGGACTCTGGATAATTAAGTTGAAATCACTAAAATCTATTTTATCTTATTATTCTGATTATTTCTGTCGATTCGTCATATATATCATTTTTATAATCTTTGCGGTGAAATTTCTCTTTGGCTCGTAGTGCAAAGATGAAATGTTGATTGGTATAACCATGACCATTGGTTTAGAATAGTAAGTCTTTGGCCCGTAGTGCAAAGATGGACTGTTGATTGGCATGACCATTAGTTTTACAGCTATATGTCTTTGGCCCGTAGTGCAAAGATGGACTGTTGATTGGCATGACCATTGATTTTACAGTTGTATGTCTTTGACCCGTAGTGCAAAGATGGATTGTTGATTGGCATAACCATTGGTGTTAAAGTTTAATATATTTGGCCCGGAGTGTAAAGATGAATCTATTATCATAATTATGAACAGGAACTGTGAATTGGTATAATCATGATCTTTGGTGTTTCAGGTAAAGATAGGTGATGTAAGTTCTCTTTATCTCGGGTACAACGAAGAACTGTTGATTGGTGTTACATGAATAAAATATTGATGATGGACTTTTAATTTGGAGAAGATAGTAGACATTATATTCTACTTGACTCTTCTAATGGATTGTTGATTCCGCTGCAATTATGGTTGAAAACTTTTATCATCTACCATATGTTCTAAATATATAATTTATTACTGATGAAAGCTATTGATAATTTAATTATCTTAAGTCATGATATTCTTTACTGGGCTATTTGTGCTCACCCTTTTGCTTCACAATTCTTTTCAGGTAGTAAGAGTGTAGTTGGGTCGAGCGGGGATAACAGGTAAATAGTGTGATGGTCTGAGGCTATTGAAGTTTCTCAATACATTATAAAACAGTGTGGCAATAATTGTACTGAGGACTTATAATGTGTGTGTCGTGTTTTATATGTCATTTAATAGTTGATTTTGGTGAACCAAATAGGGTGAAGTGAACCTGAATTTGGAACCGTCAAAAATGCACCCATTAGAATAAGGAGGACAGAAATCCTCCCGTGATGACTTGAAATATTTGTTGCTGTATTTTATATGGCATTGTAATAATTTGAGTGTGAATACTGTCGTACTATATATGGTACAGTATTGTATTGAACACTCATAGTATGTGTGTTGTCATATTTTGCACGACAGTTTAATAGTTGTAAATAAGAAGATTTGTATTTGTAGTGTGTATTTCTGGCGACTCAGAATAGGTTGTGTGGACCTATTTTGGGGGCGTCACACGAGAGATCTACTAAAGAGACTATTGCAAGATATTTCGTGTGGGATCAGATGTTATTTTAGGCCCATTAAACTTGAAAAGGGTAAAGAAATACTACACATGAGATAGTCATCGCGAAAAGTTATACTTTCAACTTTAAAATTAATCGAGGCACCTGACTATAAGTTCTTGGACATGACAAGTTACACTTTCAACTTTAAAAGTGATTGAGGCACCTAAGTATAAGCCCTTAACCCCGAGAAAGTTACACTTTAGCTCTAAAAGTGGCGAACGTTATTCTTTCTTCTACAAAAGCAAAGATTTATTATGAAAATCTAAAACGTTATGCTTTTTGTTAAAAACAATCTGATTATCAATAAAATGTCAAACTTTCACTTATACTTAAATAATTTTTTTGATTTTTTAAAAAAGTATAGATTCAAGTGTTGGTTTGTATGAAATTGAAAAAAAAAACATGTTTATTCTTTAAGAAATTCATGTTTGATCTTTTATAATGCATATTGTTGTCTTGGAGTATTAATTTGAACAATTTAAGATTCAATGTTAAATATTGAGTTTTAAGGAACCATTCAAATTAAAGGCAATCAATAAGGTTAAAGAAACTCTATTTTGATAAATGAAATATATGTAAATGAGTTTTTTGAAACATGAAATCGAAAAAACTACAAAAAGTTTTGATCTAAAGGCCATGGCATATCAAACTGAAGAGGGGGATTAGCTAAAGCCTCCAAGTCAGCAATGACAGTATCACGAATATTAAGATTTGCACTTTTCAGTTTCCTAACATCTTGGGTAGTTGACTCTAAGTTCTGACGCTGCCACTCTACGTCCCGAAGCTTGGACTCTAGATCTCGAGACTGGGCCTCCTATTTTCTTATGGCTTCGTCAAGATCCGAACGTTGTACTGAAAAGGAGTCATTTTTATATTTACATATATGACTTCCGAACATAGTGCAACAGTACAAAAATTTGAGTTGATAAGATCCAGCCTAGCACAAAAAGGAGACATATCAAAACCCACGGCTGCAAGGTCATCAACATCATTGTTAAATCTTTCCAAGTCCTTTACCTGCAAAGAGTATAAAGAAAGATTGTGTAACCCGAGAAGAAGGTTGGCGAGTCGATCTAAAAAGAAGGTTTGGGTGGGGGCCGCCTTAATAATCAGCCGGTCAAGTATTTGCGGGAATCAAGATAGGAGACACTCTAGACTTTCCTGACTAGAAGAGAATAATTGAAAGCTTCTCTAAGAAATAAGATCTTCATTTGGATTGAAGGAAGCTCTGGCGGGAGCTACTTTAGAAGCCACCCTATAATTTGTCGAGGCAAAGGATGAAAGAGTAGGGGGCTGCTGAGCTACTGACAAATCCGCGAAGCTTTGGCCATCCGAAAGATAACCAAGGTTAGTATACGGCAAGGTGGCAACATCCGGATGGACAGAGCATCAAATAAAGTAAGCACATCAACAGGAAAAGGCAGATCTTTCATCTTCTCGCTCTGAAAATAAAATGACAAAACATAATATATTTAAGAGAAAGAAAGAAAATTCGAGAAGAAAATTATATGCTAACTAAAGAAAGATACTCACAATATAGCCAATGGAAAAATATTCGGGAGATGCCATAAAAAGCGGAATGTCATTCAACCCACCCAAAGTGCTATCAACAATACCTTCTCGAGTAAACACAAACTCGGTAGAATCCTTCTAGGGAGGATGAAAATCAATAATAGTTTCAGAAGGCTTCCTTCTCGAAGAAGCAAAAGGCTCATCAGTACCCTCAAGCCTATCATGAGGAGAAGTTATAGGAAGGTAGGAGGAAAATGCTGTATCACCCATAGCTAGACCCGAGCTCACATCAGATAAAGAATCCTTAACATCAAGACTGACACGATCATTCTGTGAGAAAAAGATTCGACACCGACAAGGATAGGTTGGGGAGGTTCACAACAAGAATTAAGAAGCCGTCGTGGCCTCCCCATTTGTAGTACTAGAAATATATCCAAGGGGAACATCATCATCCTCTTCATCGACCTCAGCAATCTGAAAATCAAGAAACCAATGACATAGGGAAACACGAAACCAGCTATAGGACAGTTCAAAGATAAAAAATGAAAATGTCACAAAAGTTTACCAAACTTCTATGACACTTCTTGTCCAGATCCTCGACTGCCGGCATACTAGAACCAGCATCATCAAGAGGGCACTTTGCCAATGCCTTTAAGATAAGTGTCAGCCCATTTGGCATTCGCCTAAAGAAGGAACGACCAACCGGGACTATGGTAGAATAAGTAGGGGGAATCACCTCAAAATCTACAGTAGTAGATGCTCTCGTTTTAGAAAGAGTGACTCTTATTTCCTCGGCACCAGAGGATCCCTTGGGAGGAGCTGGAGGAGGTATCCGAGATATAGTGTGACGCCCCCAAATTCAGATATATGTACCTCGAATCTGGTGCTACACGATCTAACTCTAATAACACACTAATATCTCAAACAATGGAATAATAAAATAATTTACATTGTTATAATATAAATATTCTTGTCCCAAGTCTCGCAACCATGACTAATGTAATACATAACTTAAACCATAACATAACTTAATACATAATACTAATCAAGTCTTATTACAACATAATAATAAACTTATAGAATAGAGGACTAAAGCTAATCCATAACCTTGTCCTATCCTTTAGCCTTTCCTGAGGTACTGCTATGCTCTGCCTTAACTGAAATGTTTAAGGAAAGCAAGAATGAACAACAAATTTGCCCAGCAAGTAATATAATAAGAAGGGTGAACAAGTATAATATACAGTTCATAATCTCAAGGGTATAATGGTAAATACTAGCTTAGGAATTAAAAGAATATTGTTGGAAGCAAAGAAATATCAATTGTCCAAATCTTGTCCTTTGAATTGATATAAGAGTCGCTATGGACTAAAAGATTATTAACAGAATTCAAAGATTTCAACACTTTAAAGTTTAAAGAAATTAAACACTGAGTATTCACTATAGACCAAGAACTTGTTGGGTAAAATCTAGTTACGCACAACACGCAAGTATACGTGGTCAACAAGTAATAGAGTGAAAGTAAAGTGTCGATCCCACGAGGAATTATTTAATAAGAATCACCAAGTACTAACCCGTAACCAACTCAATCTTATTCAAACGAATGAATTTCAAATTATATAATTAAACTACTATTAAATCACCACTAGTTAAATTAAGATTACGGAGATTTAAGATCACAACTTCACTTATTGCTTCATTTAAGTTAACACACTCCTCATCAATTATTCTCACTATTCTGAATTGTTAATCAAGAACACGAAAATAAATATAACCACCTCTCGATGCATCATACCATACTCACTCAAATTCACAGATGATAAAATTAAGCAAAACACCCTAATTAACTAATCCACTATATTGCTATGTGAATTATAATTAAAAAGGATTTAATCACAAGTTCTCTATAAGATTACATATGGCGTAAAGGAATATCTCTATCCTAAACACGAATCATAATTTTTATCTATGCAAAAATCACAAACACATGCTATTATGATCAGATCTAAATCTATACTCCTCTCTTGATTCATATAGATTATCACGATAATTGATAATGAGTCAATTAAACAATTATTCCAAATCATAATAGACAATTCACAAAAATAGATCACAATAATTAAGGGAGAAGCATATTAAAATAAATTACACAATAAGATCCATTGCAATCTCAAACAAAGAATTAGTTCATTGTCATTGAATTAAAACTAAGAATCCACACTTGAATACACATTAAAAGATAAGAAAAAGATTAAGAAAAAGAATTGAATCTGTTGCTGGCAAATTCGTCCTCCGTCTCGCTCTTGATCTGGATCTCCAATGGCCTCCAAGTGCTTCAATCTCTAAATCCCCTTTTAACTAGGGTTTATTATTATTTTTTAGTAAACTAATACTAATTATCATAATAAAACTAAGCTATACTATATAATATATTATATATGCTAATACTCGTAAGCTGCTCCCCCAAATCTCCCCTATATAAGCTAATGGGATATATATACTAACCTAGTGGACTATCTCCCAAGTTGCTCTCGTCCCCCCACCTTGTAGCATCCCAATCCAAGTCAGCATAGGAAAAAAAATAGCAGCTGGCGCCTATTTTATATTCATGAATCGTAGCCCATTAACTCACTTCTTGCTGCCAGTCCAATATATAATATACTAATTTAATATCTTATGCATGCCCACTTGTTGCATCCATTCCAACTCCTTTAATATTATATATCCGCAGCCCATGTAAATTGCAATTAATTGCCCACAATCCGTAACGGAAAAGAAGATTACATGCTAGCTGCTTTTTCTCCAAGACCCGATCCATGATATTACAAGACCCGCTCCATGTGCTGCTTTTAACTTGAAGAAGAGTCCAGCATGTTGGCCCACTTTATCTCCTTATTCCACTAGCAGCCAATCTGTGTCCTACCTAGCATCCCAATCCTAGTCCACTCGGCAAAATAAATGGATCCAGTTGCTTTAATAACATATACTCCTAGCACTTCTAATGTGCTACCTCACATCCCATATCTGCAGCCCACTATCTGCCTGCTTTGCACGAATTCGAATGGGCAAAGGAAATCAGTTGACCCAATAGCGCCTCTCCGCCCTAGCGGGGTGTCCTTACGAAATGTCCCGCCCCAGCGGGCAAACTTACTGTCCAGCCTCTTCATTATGCCCTGGGTCCACTTTATAAGCTTCTTCAATTCCCTTTTTATATCATAATTTGCAGCCATCTTTTTAAATCCTAGCAGCTTCCATATCATGCTCAATTGCTAATTCTAAAATCAAACCATGGCCCACTACTTGATTTGTATTCCAGAAATAAGAAATTCGTAGCCCACATCTTTAGCTTCACTTGGTATGATATTCAAAGACCCATATGCTGCCCATTTCGTGGTTGATAATTATCATGACAACCGAACCGTGGCCTTCATAATTTGATTACTTACTTAGCCTGATCCCTTGGTCCATCAATTGCCGAATTGGGTTCAGCCCAATTGGTCCCAAATTTAGCATCCACGTCTTCTTTTATGCCACTTTCGCATCCATTCCGTTACCTACACACAAGAGTATAAATCATGTCAAAATGATAGGAAACTTACTTAAAAACAACAAGAATCAAGCTATAGCGAATACCGATGAGTAGATATAAAATCCACTCATCAAATACCCCCAAACTTGAGACTTTGCTTGTCCTCAAGCAAAAACACAAATTAGAAAAATTCATCCTCTAGCAATGATCCACTCAGGCAATTAGTCAATATGAATTTGAACAACGGCCTCAAAGGTTACAACAAATGATAACCCATAGAAAATTTTAAAACAATGCTATGTCTAAAATTTCAACAACATTCATTACCTCCACATCTACTCATGATCCTTTAAGTGCGCGTGTGTGCATCTAAACGTTCAACTAGTCATAATTTAGATAAGATCACCCAATACTCATAAAAGATTTTCAAAAACGACTTTCAAAACTTCTTATCACATCAATCACCGCTAATATAGACAAAGCACAAAATTTTCTTTTCTTGAGGATCAAACGGATATTTAAACATTTAAGCACATATGAACCCTTCCCAAGTACTTCAAAGTTCCACTTTTTTTTCTCTCTCTTTCTTTTTAGTGAGTGCGTTTTACGCTCCATCTCGTACCTGTGTTTATGGGGAGTGCGTTTTACGCTCCATCTCGACCCACCACAAGATTCAATTATTCAACTCGGGAAGGTTCAAATTTTTTTTCAAAAATACCCACGATTTCCCCCAAACTTATGTGAGTGCCTGATTTTCACTTTGAATGATGCTCAAATAAGGTTCCTCAAGTTGCAATGATATCTTTCATAAGCATTTAGTCAAAAAATTTCAATCCCAACTACCTAAACAAATGGATATGTGTAAAATTTTTCAAAAAATTCGCAAGTAGTGTGAAACCAATTACGGAGTCGAAGTATAGACTAAGCATCCTCCTCAATTCTCCAAGAGTTAAAAACATTGACCACCTACTTATCATTGGCCACAATCAAATTCCATCAAAACATTGCCCAAGTGAATACTATACATGATAAATACTCCCAAACTTAAAACAGACATTGTCCTCAATGGCTAAGATAGGAGAAATTAAAAGAGAGGACTTCCCTGAAAATATAGCAATTTTCTCCTTGTCTGCTAAGTCTGAAGAATAGGCTAGGCACATTGGAATGAATCGGGCACCACACTTGAGTTGGACTTGACTAACCTGTGAACATGATAGAAGCAAGTTTATTAATCCTAAGAAAAAAATGAAAATTTATTAACTAATATGAAACCTAAAAACTGAAAATAAAAATTAAACTTGGGTTGCCTCCCAATAAGCGCTTGATTTATAGTCCTTCAGTCGGACTTTGTCTGGTCAACGCTATCTAATTCCTCTTCGAAAGTTAAGGAACCCTCCATCCATTAGTAGCAAATAATCCTTTGGGAGGTTCCCATAGGCGATGTCCAGTGCATTAAAGTCACCTAGCATACTCTTATTCGGTATGATCTTCATGAATAAGGTCCAACAGCTAGGTGTTGTCTCCATTGTGTATGTGATCACTTTGGGGCTTGGAAGCTTGTCACGCACAATGGGCTCTTCGTCTATTTTCTCTTTCTCGTCCCACCATGACTTCAAAATTATACTCGCACTTATGTTATAAAGAGCTTAGCCGACGACATGACTACCAATCGGGCAGGGTTTTGCAAATCTGAGTGACTCTTTGATCTGTGGTGGAGACCCCTTTTGATCTTCATCGACCTCTATTTCATTATCCCCATTTGTCTCCACACTTTCGATATCTTGTGGCTCATCCAGTCGTAGATTTGGTTTGGATTCTCCGTCAGTTTCGTCATCCATGTCATAAATCCAAGTACTTGGAGGACAGTTGTTTGAGGCGTTAGTGAGTTGTTCCATCCGATTATTAAGATTTTGAGTTGATAACTCTTGATCTCGAATTGAACTCTCCTGACTAAACTTCCCCTCCTCTTGATCTGCTATGACGTTTGACATGAGTTCCTCCAGATTTGACTTTTCTTCTTGTGGCTCAACCAATAGCAGATTTGATTCTCGCTCTCCATCAGTTTCGAAATCCATGTAATTAGGACCAGTGTTTGGAGCAATGTTGTTCACGGCTTTGGTCATTTGCTCCAGCTGAATTGTTAGATTCTTCATTTTCGTCCGTAGAGATTTCCTCGCCGTGTCATTTTCTGTTTGGATTCTAGCCAAATCCTCTTCCCAACCTAGCTTTTCTTCTTGTGGAAATGGAGGTGGACATGAAAATTCCGGTCTGTATGATGAATTTGGAGCATAGTATTGGTCTTCATATTGTAGCTCCATGAAGAATCCGGGTGACACCCCAAATCTTGGTGATAGTTAGGATCCGCATAGTTGTTGAGGTAATCACCACTATATTGTACCGGTTCAAAACTGACGGTGCATTGATGACTTTGATGGTTGCCAGCACAATAATTACACGCAACTGCCATCCTTCGACTCCATTGGGCCAATGTCTTTCAAAGCTTTTCAATCTGTGCTAATATAAGTTCATCAATCCCTGTTTTCCTTGGTTAAGTCATGTTCGTATATGGCCATTGATAATTGAATTCAGCCCTGGTACCTGAAAAAAGAGTAAAATAGGAAGAGAATTAAATAAATAAATAAATGTTTAAATTAAGACTAATTTGATTGAAATTAATATTGGTAATTAATTATTAAATTAATTCCCCGGCAACGGCGCCAAAAACTTGTTGGGTAAAATCTAGTTACGCACAACACGCAAGTATACGTGGTCAACAAGTAATAGAGTGAAAGTAAAGTGTCGATCCCACGAGGAATTCTTTAATAAGAATCACCAAGTACTAACCCGTAACCAACTCAATCTTATTCAAACGAATGAATTTCAAATTATATAATTAAACTTCTATTAAATCACCACTAGTTAAATCAAGATTACGGAGATTTAAGATCACAACTTCACTTATTGCTTCATTTAAGTTAACACACTCCTCATCAATTATTCTCACTATTCTGAATTGTTAATCAAGAACACGAAAATAAATATAACCACCTCTCGATGCATCATACCATACTCACTCAATTCCACAGATGATAGAATTAAGCAAGACACCCTAATTAACTAATCCACTATATTGCTATGTGAATTACAATTAAAAAGGATTTAATCACAAGTTCTCTATAAGATTACATATGGCGTAAAGGAATATCTCTATCCTAAACACGAATCATAATTTTCATCTATGCAGAAATCACAAACACATGCTACTATGATCAGATCTAAATCTATACTCCTCTCTTGATTCATATAGATTATCACGATAATTGATAATGAGGCAATTAAACAATTATTCCAAATCATAATAGACAATTCACAATAATACATCACAATAATTAAGGGAGAAGCATATTAAAATAAATTACACAATAAGATCCATTGCAATCTCAAACAAAGAATTAGTTCATTGTCATTGAATTAAAACTAAGAATCCACACCTGAATACACATTAAAAGATAAGAAAAAGATTAAGGAAAAGAATTGAATCTGTTGCTGGCAAATTCGTCCTCCGTCTCGCTCTTGATCAGGATCTCCAACGGCCTCCAAGTGCTTCAATCTCCAAATCCCCTTTTAACTAGGGTTTATTATTATTTTTTACTAAACTAATACTAATTATCATAATAAAACTAAGCTATACTATATAATATATTATATAAGCTAATACTCGTAAGCTGCTCCGCCAAATCTGCCCTATATAAGCTAATGGGATATATATATACTAACCCAGTGGACTATCTCCCAAGTTGCTCTCGTTCCCCCACCTTGTAGCATCCCAATCCAAGTCAGCATAGGATGAAAAAATAGCAGCTGGCGCCTATTTTATATTCATGAATCATAGCCCACTAACTCTCTTCTTGCTACCAGTCCAATATATAATATACTAATTTAATATCTTATACATGCCCACTTGTTGCATCCATTCCAACTCCTTTAATATTATATATCCGCAGCCCATGTACATTGCAATTAATGGCCCACAATCCGTAACGGAAAAGAAGATTACATGCTAGCTACTTTTTCTCCAAGACCCGATCCATGATATTACAAGACCCGCTCCATGTGCTGCTTTTAACTTGAAGAAGAGTCCAGCATATTGGCCCACTTTATCTCCTTATTCCACTAGCAGCCAATCTGTGTCCTACCTAGCATCCCAATCCTAGTCCACTCGACAAAATAAAAGGATCTAGCTGCTTTAATAACATATACTCCTAGCACTTTTAATGTGCTACCTCACGTCCCATATCTGCAGCCCACTATCTGCCTGCTTTGCACGAATTCGAATGGGCAAAGGAAATCAGTTGACCCAATAGCGCCTCTCCGCCCCAGCGGGGTGTCCTTACTAAATGTCCCGCCCCAGCGGGCAAACTTACTGTCCAGCCTCTTCATTATGCCCTGGGTCCACTTTATAAGCTTCTTCAATTCCCTTTTTATATCATAATTTGCAACCATCTTTTTAAATCCTAGCAGCTTCCATATCATGCTCAATTTCTAATTCTAAAATCAAACCATGGCCCACTACTTGATTTGTATTCCAAAAATAAGAAATTCGTAGCCCACATCTTTAGCTTCACTTGGTATGATATTCAAAGACCCATATGCTGCGCATTTCGTGGTTGATAATTATCATGACAACCGAATCGTGGCCTTTATAATTTGATTACTTACTTAGCATGATCCCTTGGTCCATCAATTGCCGAATTGGGTTCAGCCCAATTGGTCCCAAATTTAGCATCCACATCTTCTTTTATGCCACTTTCGCATCCATTTCGTTACCTACACACAAGAGTATAAATCAAGTCAAAATGATAGGAAACTTACTTAAAAATAACAAGAATCAAGCTATAGCGAATACCGTTATGTAGGTATAAAATCCACTCATCAAATACCCCCAAACTTGAGACTTTGCTTGTCCTCAAGTAAAAACACAAATTAGAAAAATTCATCCTCTAGCAATGATCCACTCAGGCAATTAGTCAATATGAATTTGAACAACGGCCTCAAAGGTTACAACAAATGATAACCCATAGAAAATTTTAAAACAATGCTATGTCTAAAATTTCAACAACATTCATTACCTCCACATCTACTCATGATCCTTTAAGTGTGCGTGTGTGCATCCAAACGTTCAACTAGTCATAATTTAGATAAGATCACCCAATACTCATAAAAGATTTTCAAAAATGACTTTCAAAACTTCTTATCACATCAATCACCGCTAATATAGACAAAGCACAAAATTTTCTTTTCTTGAGGATCAAACGGATATTTAAACATTTAAGCACATATGAACCCTTCCCAAGTACTTCAAAGTTCCACTTTTTTTTTCTCTTTCTTTCTTTTTAGTGAGTGCATTTTACGCTCCATCTCACTTTCCACTTTTCATTGAACTGAGTGCGTTTTACGCTCCATCTCGTACCTGTGTTTATGGGGAGTGCGTTTTACGCTCCATCTCGACCCACCACAAGATTCAATTATTCAACTCGGGAAGGTTCAAATTTTTTTTCAAAAATACCCACGATTTCCCCCAAACTTATGTGAGTGCCTGATTTTCACTTTGAATGATGCTCAAATAAGGTTCCTCAAGTTGCAATGATATCTTTCATAAGCATTTAGTCAAAAAATTTCAATCCCAACTAGCTAAACAAATGGATATGTGTAAAAATTTTCAAAATATTCGCAAGTAGTGTGAAACCAATTACGGAGTCGAAGTATAGACTAAGCATCCTCCTCAATTCTCCAAGAGTTAAAAACATTGACCACCTACTTATCATTGGCCACAATCAAATTCCATCAAAACATTGCCCAAGTGAATACTATACGTGATAAATACTCCCAAACTTAAAACAGACATTGTCCTCAATGGCTAAGATAGGAGAAATTAAAAGAGAGGACTTCCCTGAAAATATAGCAATTTTCTCCTTATCTGCTAAGTCTGAAGAATAGGCTAGGCACATTGGAATGAATCGGGCACCACACTTGAGTTGGACTTCACTAACCTGTGAACATGATAGAAGCAAGTTTATTAAATCCTAAGAAAAAAATGAAAATTTATTAACTAATATGAAACCTAAAAACTAAAAATAAAAATTAAACTTGGGTTGCCTCCCAATAAGGGCTTGATTTATAGTCCTTCAGCCGGACTTTGTTTGGTCAACGCTATCCAATTTCTCTTCGAAAGTTGAGGAACCCTCCATCCATTAGTAGCAAATAATCCTTTGGGAGGTTCCCATAGGCGATGTCCAGTGCATTAAAGTCACCTAGCATACTCTTATTCGGTATGATCTTCATGAATAAGGTCCAACAGCTAGGTGTTGTCTCCATTGTGTATGTGATCACTTTGGGGCTTGGAAGCTTGTCACGCACAATGGGCTCTTCGTCTATTTTCTCTTTCTCATCCCACCATGACTTCAAAATTGTACTCGCTCTTATGTTATAAAGAGCTTCGCCGACGACATGACTACCAATCGGGCATGGTTTTGCAAATCTGACTGACTCTTTGATCTGTGGTGGAGACCCCTTTAGATCTTCGTCGACCTCTATTTCATTATCCCCATTTGTCTCCACACTTTCGATATCTTGTGGCTCATCCAGTCGTAGATTTGGTTCGGATTCTCCGTCAGTTTTGTCATCCATATCATAAATCCAAGTACTTGGAGGACAGTTGTTTGAGGCGTTGGTGAGTTGTTCGATCCGATTATTAAGATTTTGAGTTGATAACTCTTGATCTCGAATTGAACTCTCCTGACTAAACTTCCCCTCCTCTTGATCTGCTATGACGTTTGACATGAGTTCCTCCAGATTTGACTTTTCTTCTTGTGGCTCAACCAATAACAGATTTGATTCTCGCTCTCCATCAGTTTTGAAATCCATGTAATTAGGACCAGTGTTTGGAGGAATGTTGTTCACGGCTTTGGTCATTTGCTCCAGCTGAATTGCTAGATTCTTCATTTTCGTCCGTAGAAATTTCCTCGCCGCGTCATTTTCTGTTTGGATTTTAGCCAAATCCTCTTCCCAACCTAGCTTTTCTTCTTGTGGCAATGGAGGTGGACACGAAAATTCTGGTCTGTATGATGGATTTGGAGCATAGTATTGGTCTTCATATTGTAGCTCCATGAAGAATCCGGGTGACACCCCAAATCTTGGTGATAGTTAGGATCCGCATAGTTGTTGAGGTAATCACCACTATATTGTACCGGTTCAAAACTGACGGTGCATTGATGACTTTGATGGTTGCCAGCACAATAATTACACGTAACTGCCATCCTTCGACTCCGTTGCGCTGCGATAACCTCCAACGTCTTTGAAAGCTTTTCAATCTGTGCTAATATAAGTTCATCAATCCCTGTTTTCTTTGGTTGAGTCATGCTCGTATATGGCCATTGATAATCGAATTCAGCCCTGGTACCTGAAAAAAGAGTAAAATAGGAAGAGAATTAAATAAATAAAAAACTGTTTAAATTAAGACTAATTTGATTGAAATTAATATTGGTAATTAATTATTAAATTAATTCCCCGGCAACGGCGCCAAAAACTTGTTGGGTAAAATCTAGTTACGCACAACATGCAAGTATACGTGGTCAACAAGTAATAGAGTGAAAGTAAAGTGTCGATCCCACGAGGAATTATTTAATAAGAATCACCAAGTACTAACCCGTAACCAACTCAATCTTATTCAAATGAATGAATTTCAAATTATGTAATTAAACTACTATTAAATCACCACTAGCTAAATTAAGATTACGGAGATTTAAGATCACAACTTCACTTATTGCTTCATTTAAGTTAACACACTCCTCATCAATTATTCTCACTATTCTGAATTGTTAATCAAGAACACGAAAATAAATATAACCACCTCTCGATGCATCATACCATACTCACTCAAATCCACAGATGATAGAATTAAGCAAGACACCCTAATTAACTAATCCACTATATTGCTATGTGAATTACAATTAAAAAGGATTTAATCACAAGTTCTCTATAAGATTACATATGGCGTAAAGGAATATATCTATCCTAAACACGAATCATAATTTCCATCTATGCAAAAGTCACAAACACATGCTATTATGATCAGATCTAAATCTATACTCCTCTCTTGATTCATATAGATTATCACAGTAATTGATAATGAGTCAATTAAACAATTATTCCAAATCATAATAGACAATTCACAATAATAGATCACAATAATTAATAGAGAAGCATATTATAATAAATTACACAATAAGATCCATTGCAATCTCAAACAAAGAATTAGTTCATTGTCATTGAATTAAAACTAAGAATCCACACTTGAATACACATTAAAAGATAAGAAAAAGATTAAGGAAAAGAATTGAATCTATTGCCGGCAAATTCGTCCTCCGTCTCGCTCTTGATCTGGATCTCCAATGGCCTCCAAGTGCTTCAATCTCCAAATCCCCTTTTAACTAGGGTTTATTATTATTTTTTACTAAACTAATACTAATTATCATAATAAAACTAAGCTATACTATATAATATATTATATAAGCTAATACTCGTAAGCTGCTCCCCCAAATCTCCCCTATATAAGCTAATGGGATATATATACTATCCCAGTGGACTATCTCCCAAGTTGCTCTGGTCCCCCCATCTTGTAGCATCCCAATCCAAGTCAGCATAGGAAGAAAAAATAGCAGCTGGCGCCTATTTTATATTCATGAATCGTAGCCCACTAGCTCTCTTCTTGCTGCCAGTCCAATATATATTATACTAATTTAATATCTTATGCATGCCCACTTGTTGCATCCATTCCAACTCCTTTAATATTATATATCCGCAGTCCATGTACATTGCAATTAATAGCCCACAATCCGTGACGAAAAAGAAGATTACATGCTAGATGCTTTTTCTCCAAGACCCGATCCATGATATTACAAGACCCGCTCCATGTGCTGCTTTTAACTTGAAGGAGAGTCCAGCATGTTGGCCCACTTTATCTCCTCATTCCACTAGCAGCCAATCTGTGTCCAACCTAGCATCCCAATCCTAGTCCACTCGGCAAAATAAAAGGATCCAGCTGCTTTAATAACATATACTCCTACCACCTTTAATATGCTACCTCACGTCACATATCTGCAGACCACTATCTGCCTGCTTTGCACTAATCCGAATGGGCAAAGGAAATCAGTTGACCCAATAGCGCCTCTCCGCCCCAGCGGGGTGTCCGCCCCAGCGGGGTGTCCTTACAAAATGTCCCGCCCCAGCGGGCAAACTTACTGTCCTGCCTCTTCATTATGCCATGGGTCCACTTTATAAGCTTCTTCAATTCCCTTTTTATATCATAATTTGCAGCCATCTTTTTAAATCCTAGCAGCTTCCATATCATGCTCAATTGCTAATTCTAAAATCAAACCATGGCCCACTACTTGATTTGTATTCCAGAAATAAGAAATTCGTAGCCCACATCTTTAGCTTCACTTGGTATGATATTCAAAGACCCATATGCTACCCATTTCGTGGTTGATAATTATCATGACAACCGAACCGTGGCCTTCATAATTTGATTACTTACTTAGCATGATCCCTTGGTCCATCAATTGCCGAATTGGGTTCAACCCAATTGGTCCCAAATTTAGCATCCACATCTTCTTTTATGCCACTTTCGCATCCATTCCGTTACCTACACACAAGAGTATAAATCAAGTCAAAATGATAGGAAACTTACTTAAAAACAACAAGAATCAAGCTATAGCGAATACCGATGAGTAGGTATAAAATTCACTCATCAGAACTCTTGCTAGAATTAACAGTATTACATTGATAATTTAATATAAACAAGTACAATAGGTGATCAGCCTGAAGTACCCTACGTTATGCATAACATTTAAACATGTTGTCCACGCGTGTGTTGGTCTCCAAACATAATATATATCCTCTTATATGAGGGTTGTTCATCTCAATAGATTTATAAGATTCAGCACCAAGGCAATTGGTTTGGATCGATTTCTAACACTTGATATTAGTCTAGCCGAATCAAATGGCTTAGATAGCTTTCACAATGCATTTGAGAGCAATTTATAAGTTCAATGCTTACATCATGATTCAATAATATAAATTAAATAAAATTTTAGAATATGAATAATGATTTGTACAAGTATAGATATTTTCTCAAAAGAGATAAGGTTTAGATACTTACACAATATCCAAAGTTGTGTAAGTTAAGGAACTTGCCTTTCGAGTAGATTACAGTTCTAAAGCTTAACGTCACTTCAATGTCCTATTGTATCATAGTTATGTACATATACACATTCATTAGTTACACAAGTTTGCTATATAAACTAACCATCTTACACATATATATAGCACATGCTCAAGTACGTATAACAAGTACGAACTCTATATTTTGTTATACAATCAGGCCATATATTAGCACGCTATCAAACCACGTAGTTTTGAAATCAACATTATGTTTAGTTTTTGAAAACTTTATTTAAAAACCTTTTACAACTTTTGAAATCTTCATGTCATACAACCACTACGCAATTGAACACTTAAAATATCACTCAAACTCTGTTTTAGAACTTAGGATATTAATGTAAACATGCTTCCAGGTTTAGATCACAGTTAAAATAGTCGGGCAACACTTCCCTGCGGTGCAGCTGCACTGCAGTTTGGCATGGGAGTGGCGCAGCTGCGCTGCTCCTTGACCAGGCTAGAGTTATTTTTTAGTTTCCTGATTCCCTTCTCATTTTTAGCATGTATGGATATTAACACATAACATATACACACATTAAGAGGTCTTGGACTAGGTTTGGCCTCTCCTAAGGTCATTCAAGTTACTTTCCCACATTATGGTTTTATTTGAAATTTCTAGTCAATCAAGGCTAAGCGAGTCCATG
Organism: Panax stipuleanatus; assembly: GCA_020205555.1. NCBI lineage: Eukaryota > Viridiplantae > Streptophyta > Magnoliopsida > Apiales > Araliaceae > Panax > Panax stipuleanatus. Next base: position 78,663,314 of record CM035118.1, read on the forward strand.
CAACAAGAGACTAACTATATAATCATTAAACCACATAACGATGTTAAACAACCTTTAATACGCATACTTATATGTATTCAACTTATTTATACGTAGTTAGTATCATTCATCACTTGAAAACTCATTTAAAATCATGCTTGAATAACTTATATTGTATCTAACTAGGTGAGTGCACATATAAGTCATGTTTAGTCACATAAGGAGTACTAGCATGTTATATCATAAGTTCAAAAAATAACTATGACGCCCCCAAAATAGGTCCACACAACCAATTTTGAGTCGCCAGAAATACACACAATAAATTCCAAATACAAATATTTCTATTTACAACTATTACAATGTCGTATATAATACGATAGTATTCACACCCAAATTATTATAATGTCATATCAAATAAAGCAACAAATATTTCAAGTCTTCAAAGGAACCCGAGAAGATTTCTGCTCTCATCATTCTAATGGGGTGTATTTTGACTCGTTCAAATTCGGGTTCACATCACCCTATTTGATTTACCAAAATCAACTGTTAAATGATGTATAAAATACGACACACACATTTTAAGGTCTCAGTACAGTTATTATGTCACACTGTTCTATAACTTGATGAGGACCACGACTAATTCGAAACACCACTTTATACCCATGTTCTCTCTGCTAGTTCCAGCTACACTTTTATTTTCTGAAAGGAATTGTGAAGCAAAAGGGGTGAGCACAAATAGCCCAATAAAGATTATCATGACAAAGATAATTAAATTATCTATAACATTCATCAGTAATAAATCAGATACTTAGAACATATGGTAGATGATAAAAGTTTTCAACCATAATTGCAGCAGAATCAACAATCCATTAGAAGAGTTAAGTAGAACATAATGTTCACTATCTTCTCCAAATTAAAAGTCCATCATCAATATTTTAATCATGTAAAAACAATCAACAGTTCTTCGTTGTACCCAAGACAAAGAGAACTTTCATCACCTGTCTTTACCTGAAACACCAAAGATCATGGATATACCAATTCACAGTTCTTGTTCATAATTATGCTAATAAATTCATCTTTTTTACTCCAGGCCAAATATATTAAACTGTAACACCAATGGTCATGCCAATCAACAATCTATCTTTGCACTACGGGCCAAAGACATACAACTATAAAACCAATGGTCATGCCAATCAACAGTCCATCTTTGCACTATGGGCCAAAGACATACAACTGTAAAACCAATGGTCATGCCAATTAACAGTCCATCTTTGCACTACGGGCCAAAGACATACAACTGTAAAACCAATGGTCATGATCATACCAATCAATATTTCATCTTTGCACTACGTGCCAAAGAGAAATTTTACCATAATGATTTTAGCAATGATATATAATCAGAATAATAAGATAAAAATTAATCTTAGTGATTTTCAACTTAATTATCTAGAGTCCAAATTACCAACACGACATCTAGAAAATCGATTAGAATTCTTGATAGAATATAAAGTTCAACTAAATGTAAATTTGTCGGATCAAATATAATAACTTAAAACTAAATAGAAAGATTCAGGTCAAGATATTAGATGAATCACATACCATTAAGAATATTCTAATCATTTCAGAACTTTTCACCATTTAATAATAAGCTGAAGAACGAATAATAATCTCTTAAAATAATATGGAGTATAAAAGAAAATGATATCCCTTTACCATATTATGAAAAAGTGATACTCCTTACCTTAATTAGCACGTGACTGGATTTTGCTTTCTATAAAAGTGATCAACCTGAACAATGCTTGCACTCTTTATCAACACTTGGAGTAACCTTACACTCAAAAGAAATACTCATAATATTGTAATAAAAGAATTTTATACTTTTGGTGTAGTCATGGTGTGTGTTTAGTTACTCAACCAAGCAACCTATTTATACTGAAAAATGAGGAGATAACTACATGCTTTGACAAAATAACCAAATGAACTATATAAAAATACTTGTAGGGAAATTTATGGTCCCACGGAGGAAATTAAATCAACTTGTACTCATTTTAACAAAATTTGTTCAATAATAGAGTTGTGGTCCATACAACTTTAGGAAAAGTAGAGTGTCGGCAAGTCCTGCCAAACTTACTTTCGTAAAAAGAAAATAATTGAACAAGCATATGTATATCATACTTATCTTTAATCAACACCTTTTAATCATAAATTATTTACACATTTTCAATCTTTCAATAATTATTCATATAGATTCACAATACTGACAACTAGTCTAATTATATCATATCAAATAATATGAGTTACTGTGTCATGACAATTATTAATTTAATAATGTGACATACTGTGCAGTTGTTGTAACGATCCCAAAAAAATTCATACAATATAATCCTCATCCTCGATCGTTAACAATATATCTTTAATCTATCTTTACATCATTATTCGATATTAAAATCACTAAAAATGCGGAATATTTAAAACTTTTATACATTTCCTTCTGTATTGCCTTAAATCGCAACCTTTACATTACATCTCTTCGATTCAAATTTATATCATGAATCGTTACAACAAAATGAATATACAAAGTCTTACATCATAAATCAATATCCACCGGATAGCTCAACTTACAATTCAACAACATGTTACATTCAAAATATTAAATACATTTCTCATAAAACATAAGTAATCTTTGTGAATATGGATCTCTATAATTCACTTAGCACATATCCTTACCTTGAAATCTTGACCTGCAAAAATTATTATTTGCAAGAGTGAGCTCGACAGCTCAGCAAGTTCTAACAGTTTTCATGCATCACATAGCACATATTAATATGCTCAACATACATATCATAATAACTAAAGTAACATGGCATACATTCTTTAATTCACATAGCAAATATAAAGATTGAGTTCCTTACTCAATCATCATTATTTAACCAAAACAATGTAGTCATAAATTGACTTTAACATTTTATGATTACAACATGTATAACATATCATACTCGCTTACAACACATATAACATATCATGTAATTTAAAAAAGTTCATCAAGTCCACGTAGAAAATAGGAACCGAAAGACTTGCCTTGTTCGTTATTTACCAATAACAGATTAACAGCTTATAGTTATCTGCACTTCACGTGCCCTACACAATTATATAATCATGCACATCAACTATTAGTCACATAGCAACACATAGTAGTTGTAATGTAAACTCTACTCTACATCTCATAACTCTTCGTACTATCAATACACAATGTTCAATTTGATTGTGTTAACTTTCGACTTATATCTCACTATATTTCCTTTTTAGTAATATTCGAAATTCATTCAAGTGTTTAAGTCTTTCTAAGACTACCTATGGGTTTTATATTAATCCCATTTCATATCTTATAATGTTCATTTCATTTGACTTAAAACACTTTATACGTTCGTTAACACTTGTTGCGGCGTTTCGACGTTCATTCGTCACACGCCCAATTCGTCTCTCTTGTGTATGCTTAGTGTGCTTATATAACTTATCTAATATATCATTTATTAATGTTAATCATCATCATATTTACTAACATTCATGTTTTATAACTTAGAACAACATCTATGATCGTCGACAGCACTATACTTGCGTATGTGCATGTCCGACGCCCTTCGATTGCCTCTGAATACGCATCAACCAAAAAGATGACCATTTTGACCCCTTCTAACGACCTCAAATCAAAAGAGTTAAAAAACAAAAGTTATAGGTCTACTTGTGCTCGTTCCGGATCATCTTGAATCTTCTCAATCGGAGTTCGTAGGAAAAAGTTATGGCCATTTTACTAACAGAGGTCAAAATAGTTTTGCATCACAATAATTAAACCACTTCGGACAGCAAGATTACCCGCTGGGGCGGTTCTCCCTAGGCCAAAAGCCCCGCTGGGTCAGGTCCCACTGCTGGTGCACATCCCAGTACGCGAACTAGCGTAGAAATAAGCTAATTTGGCTTATTCCTTCACACCGAATTCAATTTTTCTCAACATGATCAACATGAAACTTTTAACAACAATATTTTAAACTCTTTAACATGATTATAATATATAAAATCCATACAACACATAAGCAATAACAATACGTAACTCACATAAGGCAATCAATCTTACTATATAGCCTATATATAATATATAGCTATATTAATGCGTCACATTGCATTATATTATATAGTTTATATATAATTGTATGGTCACACTTATGTGTTGCACTACACTTTATATAACACATGTGTCATTACTATATGTTATAATTATCACATCCTTTGCACATATCAACTAGTTGAGCAAATATAATCTTCTCGTGTATATATTATTATTCTCAACGGTAATTAATTAATTAATAAAATATTAATTAATTCATTCCTCATCAATCAATGTAATTATTAATCTCCATAATAATTAATTAACATTTATATGATTAATTATCACAATAAATAAATATAAATCTTATTATATTTATAACCAATATACTTATTATCATGCTATCACTCGCAATAATAATAATTCAACATACCATTATAAAAATTAACAATTAATATAGATTAATTGTTTAGTTAATAATTCCCCATCCTTAAATAATTTAATTAATTCATCATCGAATCTACTATCGTGCCATACAAGGAATTTCTCACAAGCTTATATTAAGCTTATACTTACTCTCAATATTTATTCATTTCCACCACACTACTTGTCCACCACATGTTTAATTTACTTAGACCTATTAAGTCACAAGGTTCACATATATAAATATATCGTGAATGGAAATATTCTAATATTCTATATAACCTTTACGGTAATATAATAACTCAAGCTATTAAAATGCTAAACTACTTCAATTAATTGTACTTATAATAAGTATAATCTTTACGCTTTATAATAATTAATATATACTCTATAAATTATTTAAATGATAACATCCACGATAAAATAATAACTTAAGTTATTTAATACATTAAAATAACTTAGTTTTCATTCACTAATTAACTCTCTTGAAAATACATTAGAAATTATGTATTTTTCCATAAAATATGATGTTTTCTCTAAAAAAGACATTTATTATTAGAAAATAATTTACTTATTGTCTTAAGATATTATTCTTAATATAATATCTATTAAAATAATTACATGTATGGCACATGTACATATATTATATATAGAAAATAGATAATAAGTTTATTTTCTATTATAATATATTATTTTCATCAATTTATTTATATATAACAATACATTTAATATATTTACTATATTAATTAATCATATCTATCATCTAAAATATATAAGGTAATATTATTATTCAAAAATAACATTTCCTTCATTTATTAAAATAATTCAATATTAGAAATTATTTTAATATCCTTTATTAGAAATATATACTAATTATTTCCCTTCCCTTTCAATAAATTATCTCCAAAACAATTTCTTTAAATCTATACATTTAACCATATCCCAAATATTAATTAATTTTCTAATTAATATTTATTAATGTTATTCGCACATTAGACTCTCTCACATATTAACATCTAAGTAATATATAGAAAGAACTAACTATAATTATATTTTCAACACCTATATTAATTCACCCCTTTACTCAAGTGAATTAATCCCCCTTTACAAAATCACCATAGTTGATTTAGATTTTAATATTATATTATTCCATAATATAATTTTCTTAAATTAACCAATATTTATTCTTATTAGTTAATTCCCTTAACTAATTCATGATTCACTATCCAAATCCATCCATGAATAGCTTAAGTACTAACAATAATCTATATTACATCATATTATTCACTAGTACATATATTATTCAAGAAAAATGCGATTATTCATTAAAAATATTTAATATCACCAACTTACTATGATAAAATAATTCTATAAATTATTTAATATCGATAGAAAATCTTATCCACCTCCTTTACCTCAACTCAATTGTCTCTACGATAAATAACAAATATATATTAATAATATATTTATTAATCACAAAAATCACCTATTACATAGTTCATATTACCCTGTTTAACACATTCCTACAGACCTCGTATCACATAAATATTTTTATTCGAACCCTTTTCACACTTAAGAATTTTATTCATTAAATCCTTATTTAATAATTTCTGAAAATTCGGGTTCTTACATCCTCTCCCGCTTATAAGGATTCCGTCCTCGGAATCACCGAAACCTCCATTACTCGGTGCCATTCCGATTATTACATATTCTCTTGAATAATTTTATTCATTCTCTTTTCAGAAGTTTTATTATTATAACCTTCTCAATCGCATTCTGCCACTTTTCCTTTTTAAGGAACATTCTACTTACTACATTCCTCCTTCAGAAGAATAAGAATCTTCCATGATTTTTTAATAATCGAGAAGTAGTATGAATAACTCAGATTCCAAATTATGCTGAGGGGTCACAAGACCGTGAAATCTTCTTTATTTACAAATGTCTCAACATGAGTCTCCACACTGTAAACTAGAGTGTTTATCAATCACAAGGACTGAAAACACTCTCCACTCGTACTCTAGGTGGCTAGCCTATTGTACTACTACGTTGGGCCAGAACGTAGCGTGTTGTAACGACTATATGCGTTATGTTTGTGACCACTGTCTCCGAAAATATGTTCCCGTTATAGGGTTGTTTAACTTGTAACGACCCCAAAATTCATACAATATAATTCTCATCCTCGATCGTTAGCAATACATCTTTAATCTATCTTTACATCATTATTCGATATTAAAATCACTAAATATGCGGAATATTTAAAATTTTTTATAAATTTTCTTTCTATATTGCCCTGAATCGCAACCTTAACATTACAAATATTTGATTCAATTCTATTACATGAATCACTACAACGAAAGGACTATTTAAAGTCTTACATCACTAAGCAATATCCATTATACGTCGGATAGCTCAACTTACAACTTAACAATTAAGTTACAATGAAAACATCAACTACAATTTGAAATTTAACAAAATTAATATTCTTGAACATTGATCTCTATAAATCACTTAACACGTATCTTTACATTGCATCCTTGACCTGCAAAAATGGTTATTTGCAAGAGTGAGCTCGACAGCTCAGCAAGATCTAACAGTTTTCATACATCACATAGCACATAATTAACATGCTCAACATTAAAGTAACATGACATACATTCGTTAATCACATAACAAATATAAAGATTGAGTTCCTTACTCAATCAACATTATTAAATCAATCAATGTAGTCATAAATTGTCTTTAAAATTTCATGCTTGCAACATATACAACATAGCATACTCTTTGCAATACAATTTAAAACAGTTCATAATATCATCAAGTTCACATAGAAAATAGGAACCGAAAGACTTGTCTTGATCGTTATTTACCAATAACAGTTTAACAGCTTACAAATATCTGCACTTCACGTGCCCTACACAATTATATAATCATTCACATAAACTATTAGTCACATAGCAAAGCATATTAGTTGTAATGTAAACTTTACTCTACATCTCATAACCCTTCCTATTATCAATACACAATGTTCAACTTGATTGTGTTAATTATCGACTTATGTTTCACTATATTTCTTTTTCACAATATTCGAAATTTATTCAAGTGTTTAAGTCTTGTTAGGACTACTTATTGGTTTTATACTAACCCCATTTTATATCTTATAATATTCATTTCATTAGAATCGAAATACTATTTAAGTGTATTACCACATTACACGGCGTTTCGACGTTTATACGTCACACGTCTAACTCGCCTCATTTGTATGTGCTTTGCATGCTCCTAGATTGGGTTACATTACTATATAATGTTTCATTCTTATTAAAACATAATATTAAACAAGGTCATACACACTCGTTGCGGCGTTGAAACGCTTGCACGTCCGTATGCCAAACTTGCCTATTCGAACGCCCAAACGACACGCATTTGCGCACGCTTAGCACGCCCAATCGAATTGTCTAATACTCAAGGGTTAATGCTAAGTATCATTATAATACCTAATAGTCATGTTATGGAAGTTAGAACATTATTTTCCATGGTCGGGAGCATTACATGTGCATACGTGCATGCCCTACGCCCCCCGATTGCCTCCAAAAACACATCAGACTCACAAATGACCATTTTGACCCAAGCTAACGACCTCCAATTGAAACACTTAAAGAACGAAAGTTGTAGGTCCACTCGTGCTCGTTCCGGATCATCTTGAATCGCCTCAATCGGAGTTCGTATGAAAACATTATGGCTGTTTTACCAGAGGAGGTCAAAATAGTCCCGGACTAACTTTTCCTCTCAGCGCAGCTGCGCCCCAACCAGCCTTGGGGGCAGCGCAGCTGCGCCCCTGGCAGCGTGTCACACGACTTTTTCCTCCAGTATGTTATTCTGGTGAATTTTCTAACCCTTTCCTCCTTCCAAACATCATAAATCAAGCTATACACATCCGATTGAGTCCATTTTCGACTCTATGAATTCATAATTCATAGAACTACACATCTACATGATAATTATAACTCTTCAAAAACATTAACAATTCCTTTTAAGGGTTCCAATTCAGTGTTCATGGTAATTCTTCATGTTTTACATTTATTTAGCGAATTCAATCACTACGAATTCGTTTTACATACGTTTTGACTCGTTCAACTTGGATTATTTTTATTTTTTCGAGTACTATCATGATACATCATCAATTTTCATTCTAAAATTTAACCAAAACACATAAACCCATAAGAACACAAATTCTCCACTAAAAACTTATTTTTACAATACTTTGATTTCTGAAAAATCGTTTATAGTATATATGTAAGGGATTACATCTATCAATTCATTCATAATAACTCATGAACACGTTATGTATATATAATCATGTATATACCAATTTTCATAGAAGTTCAATTAACATAGAACTAACAATGAAAAAATATAAAACAAACTCTTTAAAATACAAGGGTTCAAATCATACCCTTGATGCTTAGTGAGGAAGAAGATGGTGAGATTTAACAATGACTCTCTCAAGGCTTTCCTCCTTTCCTCTTCTTCTTTTCTCTTCTTCTTCCTTCTTTTCTCTCTAACTCTAGGTTCTCTATATTTCTTTCTAACACAGACTAACCCTTTTTTGTCTTTCTAACTAACGTAGTTTTAACATATAACTAAAATGATATATATTATATGTATAATTATATAATATATAACTCCTAATATTTAATCTTCCCATTTAATATCATAATTGCAATTAATATAAAGAAGTTACAAATTTGAATTTTAAAAGTCCTAAGGCTTGTTTGGCAAAACAAGTTATTTTAAAAATAGATTTTTAGTAGTTAAGGCCATGTTTGAGTAAAACAGTTTTAAAACAAAAGTAAGGGCCTTGTTTGGGAAAAATCATTTAAAAACTCTTTTCTTTATTTTAATAAATCCTTTTAACACATACTTTAATGTTACCCTTTAATTAATTAAAGCTTAACATTCTAATTTAATTAATTAAAAGTCTAACATCAATTAAGCACATAAAATTATCACATAATTATAATTAATTGCTAATTATAATTGCATGTAACACTCATCACATTACTCATCTAATTTAATTATCTCAATTAAATTAGAACTATAACATAAAATCATTATATCAATTAAATTAAATACTAAATATTCATTTAATTAATATACTACACTTAATTACATTATTCCATAATAATCACATAATTATTTATTTAACTTAATAAATAATTCAATTAAAATATTTATTTACTCCAATAAATATTAAAATTAATATTTAAATTATCTTCACATAAATTCACATATTTCACCATATATGACACGTATTCACATACTCAAACTCAAAACATCCGATAATAAGAATTTTATTTATTAAATTCTCATTTATAAATTCTAAAAATCTGGGATGTCACATCCTTCCCTCCTTATAAGGATTCCGTCCTCGGAATCAACGAAACCTTCCTTACTCAGGTTTTCATCAAATTTCTTTAAAAATATTTATCGTTGAATAACTTTAACACATTACATTAATATAGGTTTTATATTTCCTACTACATTCATTTCTTCAACAAATTCTAGGTTTTATTTCGTAACCCTAAATTAAACACAATTATGTTTCAAATATTATATATTCTCTAACTCGTTCATTTCCTTTCTAAGGATCATTACTACATACTTTACTCGTCGAATTAATATATTTCGTACTTCACCATCTATAATTATTCGGGTTATCACATTCACCCATTCTTCTAAGAATTTCGTCCTCGAAATTTTTATTAATCTTCATTCATTCAATCAATCAAAGTAGATTTTACGTTAATCTTATTCACTAACTTGTTACGTTTAACAATTATTTCTTTCTAAGGAATATCCTTCCCGCTACATTCTCCTTCAGAATAATAAGAATCTTCCTCAATTGCTCAATAATTGGGAAGCGATATAAATAACCCAGGAATTTTTAAAAGATTCCAAATCATGCTGAGTGGTCGCAAGACCTTGAACTTATATTTAGGTTTAATAGTGCTTCACCCCCGGTACTTCACACTATAAATCACATCGTTGAACTTATATTTAGGTTTAATAGTGCTTCACCCCCGGTACTTCACACTATAAATCATATCGGTACTCTAGGTGGCTAGCCTATTGTACTTTTACGTCGGGCCCAAACGTAGTATATCGTAACAACTATATGCGTTACACTCGGAACTATAGTCTCCGATAACATGTCCTCTTTTATAGGGTTGTTCACCTCAGCTTCTTAACGTCTGAATCCGCACCAAAATAATTTGGTTTGGCATAGTTTGACCAAGAACGCTCGAATTTCATAAACATCTTTCAATATTTGTCTAGCTGAATTAAGTAGCATAGACTTCTAGCAACAATTCGGACATCAATCGAAATATATATATATATATATATATATATCCTTAACCAACTCAAAATTATTTTTTTTTCGTTTAAAGAAACTAAAAGTAAATAAATCTCTCTTTTTTTATATATATATAGTTTAAGGAAACTAAACTAATAATAAATCTTTTCACAATATCCTGATACCGTATCGTATTACTGATACGTTAAGGATTTCATCATTACATGACGTCGACATACTACATCATACCATAGTGGGCTGACGATCATACGATCACATCCAACACTAGGTTTAACTGCATTGATAACTTCCTCGATTTTTGTCTCTACACCATATCAAATGATGCATAGAACACATAAAATACATTTTGAAAATTTGAAATTATTTTTGTCTAGCTGAAGCAATTAGCATAAACATGTGAATAATAGCACTATTTTAAAAAATTCATTGGTTCCATCATTTGATCCAATGCTTTTCAAGAAAACAGGAGTGCAACATCAGCACGAAGTTAATAAATTTTGAAAATCTAGCAAAGCTAGGAGATTTAGAATATAAAACTTTCTCTATCAATTAAATCTTTACACCATTATTACTTAATCATTCTATCAACCTTAAACAATATCAATGCTTCCTATACCATAACTTTTCTATACCCAGTATAGTTCATCAAACTTACCACACTTTGGAAGTTCAGGAACTTGCCACAATAATATGAGTTTAAGAACTTGTCCTAGCAATACGTAGTCAAAGAACTGATCAGAGACTGTCCATATGCTTAGGGGTTCAAAACATACATACGATTATGAGTCACGATCTTACCATAAGTATGAGTTTTAAGAACTCACCTAACCTTAAGATCATCTAATGTAATCTTAATATCATCTAATCTAATCTCTATTGACTCTAACTATCAAATGTAATATGAGAAAAGAATCACCTTCTCGTCATATATATATCGATAGCGCGACACCAACCTTCCAACGATTATCAGTATGATAAACCAAGTGTAAACACAAAACCCTGCCCATACAGAAGTTTGTACAACTCAGCCACCACATGAGTCCTCAATTGAAATCCCACTTAACTCTATCTTCTTCTTAACTTCTCGCTCTATACTCGATACAGACTTTCTGTATCTCATCGCTTATAACTCCTCGTGAGTTAATCTCGTACTATATCATATTACATTCTCGTTATAGCATCAAACTATAACTATTCAATCATTACAGACCATCTGTCTTTCAACTTTAGAAAAATATCACGTCGTGATTTTATTCTATAATCCTCTCCCTTATGATTCTTTCTTATCTCATTATCGTTTTGTTTTAAAACTTCTTATCTTTACCTTTCATTATGTTATATCATGACTTCATTATGCTTTCAATCTTATAGACTTCGTCTATTCATCGTTATTCGTCATCTTTATTACCGGAGTTAGACAACTCCTGGTTCTTATCTTCATATCTCTTCAAGATTCTTCTTTGGATCTTCTTGTTTATTTATTAACTCTTCTTTTAAAAATTTCTAATTCCATTCATATAGCTCAATATTTAATTCTAGTTTTATTCCTCGTTATTGATGAGTGGGATTTATACCCGCGAATCGGATACTTTATGGCTTAAATAGTTGCCCGATCTTCGCTATGTTTATATAGTTTTATATTATTTTAGTATTAGTATGCTTAACCGTTGTGTTGCAGGCTCTACAGGACTTTTCTAGGCAAAATGGGCAATTTACACACACTGGCGCCGCAGCGTCAATGCTATGCCTCCATCTCGCGCCGCAGCGCCGCATACCTATTCAGCCTGACGTCACCATGGCGCTGCAGCGCCCCTGAGCCTTTATAAACTCAGGCTGCAGCGTGGAAGCCGGTCTTTTGAGTTTAACGTGGCGCCGCAGCGCCACTTATAAGTCTATTGCCCGCGCCGCAGCGCGACCTCCGGTGCCCAGACAGAGAAGGCTTGCTTTTGACCTAGAAAAAGAGAAGAACAGATATATATAAAGGGAGAGCAAGAGAAAAGAAAGCAAGAGGGGGGAGACTGGGATAGAGAATCGGTTAGCTTAGTACTTTCTCTCTCTAGTTATTAGGTAATGTTTGTAAATATAGATTAGGTAGATTAGGGTGAAGTCTGGGATTTCCTTGGAGCAACAAGAGCATTGAGCTACACGGATTGGAGAGCTTGAAAGGAGCGTAATGCTTGGAGACTGAGGAGGCTTGACAGAGTTTATTCTTATCCATTTATTTCCTCTACTTTTGTAATCCATAAATGTTGTCTTTATTGCTACTTATATTTTGTTCAATAGCTATGAACTAAGTATTGGCTCTAAGGTTATAATGGAACCCTTTGTTAGTTAAATTGACTGTCTTATCTCTTTGGTTGGCACCATATGGTTTGGTTTAATATATTCATGCTTAACGATTCTCACTAAGACATTAGTGATGATTTTGGTAATCTATATGATATCGAAAGAAGAATTGTAGATTTACACCTAAATATATTGGCATGTGATTATGGGTTTCGACTGCATAAGTTGTGCGTAGAATAGACATATATCTGTGTGCCACGTGTGACCTAATTGAGAACTTATGCTTAAATCCTTGTTAGGTTAATTCGCATAGACATGTGTAGGATTATCACCTAGTTTGGATGTTCTTTTCTGTTCTATTCCCTTTCGGGTGGATCTGGAGAGGATATGTTTGTGCATACCTCGACAGAGGTGTATGAACACCTGTGCGTTCTCGGTCGACAAACTGTCGTGACCATTAAGACCAAAGAGAGAAGGGTAGGAAGTTTGATGAAGCATAGCACACTAGGTGTTCGACGGAATGCCTGTGTGGGGTGAAGTTGTAACCTTAGCTTGTAATTCCTTCGTTTACCATTCGTTATCCGTTTACTTGCTTTTATAATTAGTTATAACTAGTTTAACCACACCCCTATTAGTTTACTGTTCGAATAAGACTTAAGCGATACAAAGTTGGTACTTGGTAAATATTAGTGATAGTTCCTCGTGGGTACGACACTTTTCTTATCACTGTATTACTTGTTAGACCGCGTATACTTGCGCGTGTTTAGTGATCGGTTTTCCGATACAACAAGTTTTTGGCGCCGTTGCCGGGGAACTATTATTCTAATATTGTCCAATATTGATTTAAATCAATTTAGTCTTAATTTGAACGTGTATATATTTCTTTTATTTGTTTGATCTTCCGTTGTGTTTTTAAGTTTACAGGTTATGGACGATCAATATTATCAATGGCCTTATGAGAGGACTACACAACCAAGCTCGGAAGAAGGACTCGAGAAATTGCGAGCTCAAATTGCAAATGTCTTGAGGTTTTCTGATAATCTTGAGTGTGAGTCCACTCAGACTGCCTACTGTCAGGAGCGAGCTGACATTGAACCAAGTTCCTATCATCCAAACTGTCAGGGTTAACAAACTCTTGGGACTATAGTCAAGAGCAATATCATGATCTGAATTACTCCTATCCGAATCAATTTGAATGTCCATCACCTCTGCAATATAAGGTGACATTCCAACCCAATGAGAGCTTTTCGGCAGACTTAATAGAAGAGAAAAGGCTTGAAGAGCTCCTCACCAACTTTATAGAAAGAAATGAGGTTCGAATGGCAAGCCAAGATGCCGCATTGCAAAGCCTCGAAAATCAATTAGGACAACTCGTCAATGCCATCATAAATCTACCACAGGGCAATCTACCGGTCATAACCAATCTCAACAGTGAAGCAGTAGAGCATTGCACGGTGGATACGCAAGGAGAAGGCGGGGAGTCTCACGAAGTTGTTGAGGGAGATGTCATAGCGCAAATTGTCCAACAGGTGGAGACTGAAGTTGGAGAGAAGAGGATAAAGAGTGGCTATATTGTCAAGACTAATCAACAACCGGATGCCACGCTCACGATTGTGGAAACCCTGGAGGACCCGCTAGTGCACAAAGAACGCTTTCAACTTGATGAAAAAGGCGAATTATTGGATAATTCCAGTGGTGAAAGATTCTTTGTGCCAATGGGTGAAGAAAACGAGGATGATCAATCATCCATGTCCGCCACAAATTTAAAGGAATTGACAAATAGGCGGCATGAAATGGTCGTTTTTGCTTATGAGCCGGATTGAGCGGCATCGGTATAGTCAGGCCGACGACTTTAAAACAAGCGCTTGGTGGGGAGGCAACCCCATCTCAGTATCAATTTTCTCTGTTTTTCTTTACTTATGTCTAGTTTAAATTGTGTCCTTTCTTTTTACCATTTAAACGTCGTTGCCAATGCGTATGTTTTTGTGATCATAGGATGCAGGGAGCATGTCATTTAGTATGTTGCTAGTGTATATCTTAGTTAGATATAGTATATAGCATGTTATTTACTTAGCATGATATCTGTGTAATATATGTTGTCTAATACATGGTTTTTGTGCAGAAAATCTCAGATACAAGGTTCGCGCCGCAGCGCCAGAATTTACCCTGAACTTCGCGCCGCAGCGCCAAGCCTTTTATTCAAATTCTCTGCTTCGCGCCGCAGCGCCCAGGAACAAAGAGGGTCTCGCGCCGCAGCGCCAAAAGCAGGCAAAGCTACTGCCAAGTCGCGCCGCGGCGCCAAGCAAAGAAGGAATACTCGCGCCGCAGCGCCGGTAGCGAATTTGTGTTTTTAAAAGCACAGCTGAAGCCGGCAGTTGTGCCCATTCCTTCCCAATTCTCTCGACAGTTTCGGCAGCACAAAGAACCTAAAGAGACCCAAAACAAAAACGTGCCTTTCTCCACCCCCGAACCTTTGATCAATCTACCACAAGAGAGCAATCCATTCATTCTTTCACAAAACCCCAAGCCAGTGCACGCAGCAAGAGGAGATCAGAATCAATCTAGGGTTCCCACTCAAGGTATTTGGGGGATTTTAGTCATTCATTTACTGTTTGATTTCGATATTTGGGTTGGTTTTACTCTGTTGATTGGGGTGATTTCCACTGACGGAAATCGGGACAGAGCACTGTCAAGCTAGGGCTGTCCAAATTGGGTTTTGAAAGCGCGCACAAGGTGTTTGATAAATTGACTGAGAGATAATTTGACTGTTTGGGATTGTTTGACATTGAAGTTGCATTGGGAATTATTCTAGCCTAAGTTTGGCGAAGTGTGGAATCGAGTCCTGCTTGTGTTCAAGCCAATTGCTACAAATTCTGACATGGCTTCAAAAAGGCAACGCCTGAGCGTCGGCGGTTCCTCGTCCGCAGCACCAACGGCATGGGACAACACCAAATTTGTTAACGAAGAGGCATGGAAACGATACAAAAGCTCCTTTGCCGCACGAAATTTGATTCCTGAACGGGGTTTGAGGCCTGACAAAACAAAGGATGGCGAGTTGTTAGCCATGATTGCGGGTCGCCAGTGGGTGCACTTCACAAAACCACCCGAATCGGCCATTGTTTCTGTGGTTCGTGAGTTCTACGCTAATGCTAGTGCCGAGGGTCCTGCTGTTGTCCAAGTCAGGGGGCGGTCAGTGGCGTTTGGAAGCCAAGCCATCAATGCACTGTTCGCGACGCCCGGTTTCGAGGGTAAGGATTATATGGGGCCGGGACTCCGCAGCTATGACCTCGAGGAGATTGTTCGGAGGCTCTGCAAGCCCGGGACTACATGGAAGACAAATGACTTCACGGGTGAGAGGACCAGTTTCCCACATGCTGCACTCAGTCGCTATGGGAAGGCATGGTTCAGTTTTATTTGTGCCAACATGATCCCGACTCGTCACCTGAGCAACGTGACTAAGGATAGAGCGATCCTATTATTTGCCATTGTCACGGGGCTGAACGTGGACATCGGAGTTCTCATCCATGAGTCCATCATAAAGGCAATCAAGAGCAATGTATCTACGGGACTTCCACATCCATCCTTGATCACCCGGCTGTGCAAGAGGGCAGGTATACATTGGGGGCCAGAAGAGATAGCTTTGCCGCCCATGTCAGTCATTGACCATCAGACCATTTCACGCTTCGATGTGTGGGATGGGGCTATTTCTCATGCTAGAGGCGAAGGATTCGGGCCACCTACTGAGCCACCTCCTACAGCAGAGCCTTCGCAGCCATCAGACGCAGGCACAGCTTCACAGGGACTACTGGCAGAAATCATGGCATCCCTCACTCTGCTACATCAGAACCAGGAAGCTAATGCTCAGAGGCAGCAGAGGCACATAGCAGCGGTGGCCTTGAGGCAGGACATAGCGATGCAGTATCAGGCTGAGCTGGTCAACACGATGCAGAGCATCTACACTGTGTATAGTGGCGAGGATTCAGAGTTCACGCCATTCCAGTTCCCGGAGCCTCCTGTCTTCCCGCCATACCCTCCACCATCACCACCCGCCGAAGCTGACGAGGACGCAGCTGCTGCCGAGTGACCAGACTTCAGGGAAGCTCTCTTGTTTAGAGTGATATATGTTTAGCAATGAGGGCATTGCTCACCTTAAGTTTGGGGGTGTTATGGTTTATTATCTGTTTTATTTCTGTCTATTGCCATGATAGGTTGTTATTTTAGTACTTTATTTAGGTTTTTATCAGGAGTGTAGTGCAGTCGTTTTGTACTGCGGTATTATGTTTTGGGTTTATTATGATGGATGCCATGAACAGTTTTTGGTTATTTATTAGCACTTTGTTTGTTTTTAGCATGTTTGTGGTTTATAGCCATCTTTTTGGGGCTTTTACAGATTTATATGCTTGTGCCATGTTAATGGCTTTATTACCCTATTTTGAGCTGCTTTTATGCGAGGGTGGTATATTTTTCGCTGATTTTTGATTGTGGCTAATGACAAGCGTCAAGTAATTATGCTTATCTCTTAGAATCGTGTCAAGCATGTATGAGCTAGGGGTTGTTCAATCGATAAGTTGAGACTGTTATTGATCCGTCCTTCTTAGCAAGCACCGACCAACTGTGCTAACTAGTTATTTTTTGAATTTAGTTCGCCTGTTTATTGCTTTGGGAGTATGTTCACTTTTATAAACTTTCATTTTTACAAGGTAATAAAAGACTTCGACGCATATACAGTTTTGGATCTTGGATTCTGGCATGTTGTATAATAAAAAATAAAAAATAAAAAAATTTTTTTGAAAAGGAGATTGAATATCGAAAGTCTTGCGGTGGGTCGAGATGGAGCGTAAAACGCACTCATCCATAAACGCAGGACCGATGTTGAGATGGAGCATAAAATGCACTCGTCATATAATCTTCAGATTTCTTAAAGTCTAATTTGGCTTATGTTGATTACGTGGCCTTTGCTGCTCGAGTGATTAGATTCATAGGGGTGTTTTACGCCTAGTGCCCTAAAGCCGTCTGGCTTGGGAGTCACTGATCAAAAGCTCATTTATGGGTAGCTCTGTCTAGCCTAAGGTAATTAAGGACTGTCCGAGTCAGATTTTTGTTGTCTTCATGCTAGAGCCTTTTGATCTTTTCCTATGATTGCATCCTAGTCTTAATGCTTGTTGATTGTTTAAGTTGCGTAGTGTGCATATTGTTTTTAGCAATTGACTGTGCGATCTTATTTGAGCAATGATTAGTTAGGATGGTTGGTCCCCACACACACACATAGAACGGATCGAATACAGTCTTATGCTTGAAGCTGAATGAACTCTTGCTAATATCTATGTTTGCCCTGTTCTCTGGGAATAGCTATGTTCGAGCTTAGAAGCCGTGATGCTAGTGCAGTTTTATTGTTCTTTTGCGCGTGTTTTACTGTGTGAGTTTGTGTTAGATAGTTTGCTCGAGGACAAGCAAAGACTTAAGTTTGGGGGTATTTGATGAGTGGGATTTATACCCGCGAATCGGATACTTTATGGCTTAAATAGTTGCCCGATCTTCGCTATGTTTATATAGTTTTATATTATTTTAGTATTAGTATGCTTAACCGTTGTGTTGCAGGCTCTACAGGACTTTTCTAGGCAAAATGGGCAATTTACACACACTGGCGCCGCAGCGTCAATGCTATGCCTCCATCTCGCGCCGCAGCGCCGCATACCTATTCAGCCTGACGTCACCATGGCGCTGCAGCGCCCCTGAGCCTTTATAAACTCAGGCTGCAGCGTGGAAGCCGGTCTTTTGAGTTTAACGTGGCGCCGCAGCGCCACTTATAAGTCTATTGCCCGCGCCGCAGCGCGACCTCCGGTGCCCAGACAGAGAAGGCTTGCTTTTGACCTAGAAAAAGAGAAGAACAGATATATATAAAGGGAGAGCAAGAGAAAAGAAAGCAAGAGGGGGGAGACTGGGATAGAGAATCGGTTAGCTTAGTACTTTCTCTCTCTAGTTATTAGGTAATGTTTGTAAATATAGATTAGGTAGATTAGGGTGAAGTCTGGGATTTCCTTGGAGCAACAAGAGCATTGAGCTACACGGATTGGAGAGCTTGAAAGGAGCGTAATGCTTGGAGACTGAGGAGGCTTGACAGAGTTTATTCTTATCCATTTATTTCCTCTACTTTTGTAATCCATAAATGTTGTCTTTATTGCTACTTATATTTTGTTCAATAGCTATGAACTAAGTATTGGCTCTAAGGTTATAATGGAACCCTTTGTTAGTTAAATTGACTGTCTTATCTCTTTGGTTGGCACCATATGGTTTGGTTTAATATATTCATGCTTAACGATTCTCACTAAGACATTAGTGATGATTTTGGTAATCTATATGATATCGAAAGAAGAATTGTAGATTTACACCTAAATATATTGGCATGTGATTATGGGTTTCGACTGCATAAGTTGTGCGTAGAATAGACATATATCTGTGTGCCACGTGTGACCTAATTGAGAACTTATGCTTAAATCCTTGTTAGGTTAATTCGCATAGACATGTGTAGGATTATCACCTAGTTTGGATGTTCTTTTCTGTTCTATTCCCTTTCGAGTGGATCTGGAGAGGATATGTTTGTGCATACCTCGACAGAGGTGTATGAACACCTGTGCGTTCTCGGTCGACAAACTGTCGTGACCATTAAGACCAAAGAGAGAAGGGTAGGAAGTTTGATGAAGCATAGCACACTAGGTGTTCGACGGAATGCCTGTGTGGGGTGAAGTTGTAACCTTAGCTTGTAATTCCTTCGTTTACCATTCGTTATCCGTTTACTTGCTTTTATAATTAGTTATAACTAGTTTAACCACACCCCTATTAGTTTACTGTTCGAATAAGACTTAAGCGATACAAAGTTGGTACTTGGTAAATATTAGTGATAGTTCCTCGTGGGTACGACACTTTTCTTATCACTGTATTACTTGTTAGACCGCGTATACTTGCGCGTGTTTAGTGATCGGTTTTCCGATACAACAGTTATCCTCACTTTCTTCTTATAACATTACTAGGACTTCACACATCCTACACTTCTACGTATGTTAAAGGAATCACCTTTTCGTTATACGTAACTTAACTTCTCATTCTCTAAGGTCATAGCCTAAGGAACTCTTACCTAAGGTGTATAACCTATTAGCTCTGATACCAACTGTAACGACCCAAAATTCATACAATATAATTCTCATCCTCGATCGTTAGCAATATATCTTTAATATATCTTTACATCATTATTCGTTATTAAAATCACTAAATAAGCGGAATATTTAATTTTTTTTATAAATTTCCTTTCTATATTGGCTTGAATCGCAACCTTAACATTACAAATATTTGATTCAATTCTATTACATGAATCGCTACAACGAAAGAACTATACAAAGTCTTACATCACTAAGCAATATCCATTATACGTCGGATAGCTCAACTTACAACTTAACAATTAAGTTACAATGAAAACATCAACTACAATTTGAAATTTAACAAAATTAATATTCTTTAACATTGATCTCTATAAATCACTTAACACGTATCTTTACCTTGCATCCTTGACCTGCAAAAATGGTTATCTGCAAGAGTGAGCTCAATAGCTCAGCAAGATCTAACAGTTTTCATGCATCACATAGCATATAATTAACATGCTCAACATTAAAGTAACATGGCATACATGCTTTAATCACATAACAAATATAAAGATTGAGTTCCTTACTCAATCAACATTATTAAATCAATCAATGTAGTCATAAATTGACTTTAACATTTCATGCTTGCAACATTTACAACATAGCATACTCATTGCAATATAATTTAAAATAGTTCATAATATCATCAAGTTCACACAGAAAATAGGAACCGAAAGACTTGCCTTGATCGTTATTTACCAATAACAGTTTAACAGCTTACAAATATCTGCACTTCACGTGCCCTACACAATTATATAATCATTCACATAAACTATTAGTCACATAGCAAAGCATATTAGTTGTAATGTAAACTTTACTCTACATCTCATAATCCTTCCTATTATCAATACACAATGTTCAACTTGATTGTGTTAACTATTGACTTATGTTTCACTATATTTCTTTTTCGTAATATTCAAAATTTATTCAAGTTTTTAAGTCTTGTTAGGACTACTTATTGGTTTTATACTAACCCCATTTTATATTTTATAATGTTCATTTCATTAGAATCAAAACACTATTTAAGTGTATTACCACATTACACGGCGTTTCGACGTTTATACGTCACATGCCTAACTCGTCTCTTTTGCATATGCTTTGCATGCTCCTAGATTGGGTTACATTACTCTATAATATTTCATTCCTATTAAAACATAATACTAAACAAGGTCATACACACTCGTTGCAGCGTTGAAACGCTTGCACGTCCGTATGCCAAACTTGCCTATTCGAACGCCCAAACGACACGCATTTGTGCACGCTTAGCACGCCCAACCGAATTATCTAATACTCAAGGGTTAATGCTAAGTATCATTATAATACCTAATAGTCATGTTATGAAAGTTAGAACATCATTTTCCAGGATCGGGAGCATTACATGTGCATACGTGCATGCCCGACGCCCCCCGATTGCCTCCAAAAATACATCAGTCTCAAATATGATCATTTTGACCCTAGCTAAAGACTTCAAATTGAAAAACGTAAAGAACAAAAGTTGTAGGTCTACTCGTGCTTGTTCCGGATCATCTTGAATCGCCTCAATCGGAGTTCGTATGAAAACGTTATGGCTGTTTTACCAGAGGAGGTCAAAACAGTCCCGGACTAACTTTTCCTCCCGGCGCAGCTGCGCCCCAACCAGCCTTGGGGGCAGCGCAGCTGCGCCCCTGGCAGCGTGTTACGCGACTTTTCCTCCAGTATGTTGTTCTGGCGAATTTTCTAACCCTTTCCTCCTTCCAATCATCATAAATCAAGCTATACACATCCGATTGAGTCCGTTTTCGACTCCATGGATTCGTAATTCATAGAACTACACATCTACATGATAATTATAACACTTCAAAAATATTAACAATTCCTTTTAAGGGTTTCAATTCAGTGTTCATGCTAATTCTTCATGTTTTACATATATTTAGCGAATTCAATCACTACGAATTCGTTTTACATCCGTTTTGACTCGTTCAACTTGGGTTATTTTCGTTTTTTCGAGTACTATCATGATACATCATCAATTTTCATTCTAAAATTCAACCAAAACACATAAACCCATAAGAACACAAATTCTCCATTAGAAACTTATTTTTACAATACTTTGATTTCTGAAAAATCATTTATAGTATATATGTAAGGGATTACATCTATCAATTCATTCATAAAAACTCATGAACACGTTATGTATATATAATCATGTATATACCAATTTTCATAGAAGTTCAATTAACATAGAACTAACAATGAAAAATATAAAACAAACTCTTTAAAATACAAGGGTTCAAATCATACCCTTGATGCTTAGTGAGGAAGAAGATGGTGAGATTTAACAATAACTCTCTCAAGGCTTTCCTCCTTTCCTCTTCTTCTTCTCTCTTCTTCTTCCTTCTTTTCTCTCTAACTCTAGGTTCTCTATATTTCTTTCTAACACAGACTAACCCTTTTTTGTCTTTCTAACTAACGTAGTTTTAACATATAACTAAAATGATATATATTATATGTATAATTATATAATATATAACTCCTAATATTTAATCTCCCCATTTAATATCATAATTGCAATTAATATAAAGAAGTTACAAATTTGAATTTTAAAAGCCCTAAGACTTGTTTGGCAAAACAAGTTATTTTAAAATCAGATTTTTAGTAGTTAAGGCCATGTTTGGGTAAAACAGTTTTAAAACAAAAGTAAGGGCCTTGTTTGGGAAAAATTATTTAAAACTCTTTTCTGTATTTTAATAAATCCTTTTAACACATACTTTAATGTTACCCTTTAATTAATTAAATCTTAACATTCTAATTTAATTAATTAAAAGTCTAACATCAATTAAGCACATAAAATTGTCACATAATTATAATTAATTGCTAATTATAATTGCATGTAACACTCATCACATTACTCATCTAATTTAATTATCTCAATTAAATTAGAACTATAACATAAAATCATTATATCAATTAAATTAAATACTAAATATTCATTTAATTAATATACTACACTTAATTATATTATTCCATAATAATCACATAATTATTTATTTAACTCAATAAATAATTCAATTAAAATATTTATTTACTCCAATAAATATTAAAATTAATATTTAAATTATCTTCACATAAATTCACATATTTTCCCATATATGACATGTATTCACATACTCAAACTCAAAACATCAGATAATAAGAATTTTATTTATTAAATTCTCATTTATAAATTCTAAAAATCTGGGATGTCATATAACTCAGCTTATTAACTTTTAAATCCGCACCAGAGCAATCTGGTTTAGCATAAATACACAAGAATGCTTGAATTCTATAATCTATTTTCAACAGTCGCCTAGCCGAATCAAATAGCTTAAACTCTCATCAACAATTCGGACATCAATCGAAATAATTTAGTCAACTTTTCATAATTCGAAAGAAAACCAAAAACCGTTTTATGACGTCATGATGCCGCACCAACTTAGCAGTACGTTTAGGATTTCGTCATTTTGTGACTTTGCCATAATACATCATACCATAATGGGCTGACGATCTTACGATCACTTCCGACACTAGGTTCGATTGCATTAATGACTCCATCGTTTTACCATCATACACTATATCAAATGATGCACATGGTCAAAATACATTTTGAAAGATTTTCAAATTTATTTTTGTCTTAGCCGAAACAAATAGCTTAGACATTCGAATAACGGTGTCGTTTTTTTTTAAAACTCATTAGTTCAGTCACCTGACCTAATGTTTTTCTCAAGAAAATAGAAGTGCAAACACTAGCATGAAGTCAATAAATTCTGAAAATCTAGCGTAGCTAGAGGATTTAGGAAAATCCAATTTCTCCATCACGCCAATCTCTCACTACCATCAATGCTCACTATTCCAAAACACTTATATAATATATCTATTCTCAGTACAGTTCACCAACTTACCACACCATGGAAGCTCAGGAACTTACCACAATCATAGGGGTTGAGGAACTTATCCTAGTCAGACCAAAATCGTCCATTCGCTAAGGGGTCCCACCATACGATTATGAGTCACGAACTTGTCATAGGCATGAGTCTTAAGAACTCGCACCTAATCTTAATATTATCTAATTATATCTTAGAAATCTCTATCTATCAAAATAAATATGAGAAAAGAATCACCTTTCCATCATATGTAGAATGATACCGCGACACTAACATTCCAACGATTATCAATGTGATGCACTTAGTGCAAGCACAAAACCTCTGCCCATACAAAAGTTTGTACAACTAAGCCATCACATGAGTCCTCAATGGAAGTTCAACACTTAACTCTATCTTACTCTATTACTTGCTCGTTACAAGCTTTCTACGTTTCATCACATACAACTCCTCATAAATTCATCTCGTACTATTTTATAGTACCTTCACTTATAGCATCAAGCTATACACACTTAGTCGTTACAGACTATCTATCATTTCACAGTTCAATCATATCATGTCGTGATCATCACTATACCTCAGGGTTCTTTCCCAACTATCAACTAAACTCCATTCGAGTTCATTCTCATTATCTTTGTCATATACATCTTATAGACATCATCTTAACATTTTTATTACCAGAGTTAGGAAACTCCTGATTCTCATTCTCTAGATATTTCAAGATTCGTCTTTGAATCTTCACGTATATATTTTAATCTTTACCTTTCCCTCTCTCAGGTTATAGTCTAAGGTACACTTACCCAAGGTTTATAACCTACAGCTTTGATACCAACCTGTGACGGCCCCAAATCCGGGTTCCTCTCTTTCCTCGGATCTGGTGCAGTCACGATACTACTATCGTCGAACTATTACATCTTTTATTCATAACTTAAAGAATAAAAATTTGCTTTATTACAATTTAGAATTTAAATTCTTTTCACTATCAGGATCTCGTATAATGACTCCAAACTTTTACAAGTTACAATCTTGGTCATTTACCAATTCCTGTCTAATATCATGTTCGATATTATAAAAATGCGAAATAACTTAAACTTTTTCAATCTTCTTTGAATATAATCTTTTATTGCTTTCATAACTCGAATCTATTACATAACATTGAATCATACTATATTATGATTCGCTTTACACAAATTCTGTATAAACGATTATAACTCAACTTGATATCCTCTATGTATTAGCTAGTACATCTTTTACAATACAACAAGTATTAAACATCATAAGCATATATCAAGTACACTCATATAACCTAAACAGGATTCAAACGATAATCTAAATAATATTCTCCATTGTGATACTATCTATCTTTATCAATCAAGAAGCACAAAATCTTTATCGTAAGTCCTTAACCTGCAAAAATGGTTATTTTCAAGAGTGAGCTCGACAGCTCAGCAATTCTAACAGTTTTCATGCATCACATAGCATATACCATCATACTCAGTTCATGCATGTATAATCAATTTATATTCACTAAGCATGTTACTTTTCACATAACAAACATATCATCAAAGATCAACTTTCAATCTCATACATATCTCATATACAGTTCTTATATAAGTTCACATCATCATAATATAATAAAATTCAACTAGCAGTTATTGAATTCATATATCAAATAGGAACTGAAAGACTTGTCTGATTCGTAGTTTAACAATTACGACTTAACTCCTTAAGATATTTGCGGTTCATGTAATCCTACACAGTTATATAATCATGGATTCATATCCATTAGTCATACATTCATACATTCTCAATATAATAATAAGTATTATATTATTTTCTATCTTGGTTCTTAGAACCTTGTTTCAATTTCTTATTATACACTTAGTATAGCTAGGTACGTATAGATATATCTCAACCATACATACTTAATATCATCCTTCATATACATGTATCACACACTTAACTAAAGCTGTTTGACATATATTTAAAACTTATATGATCCTTATTATTCATACATTTCTCAAACCTTAATGGAATTATAGTTTCTGAGTTTTATATAACCATTGTACAAATCAACACTTAATGCATCATTAAGATTCTTTTTTATAACTCAGAAATAATAACGTAAACATGCTACTATGTTCATCACGTATACATGTTTATAAGGGCATTAACTTAAGTTTTAAAACCTAGCATGCTCATTCTATTCCAAGTTAAAATCATATGGTATTCATGCCGGACTTTCATATACCTCAAGTAAATCAAGTTTATGCCTCAAGGGTCAACCACTAATGTCATATTACCACATAAAGAGGCTAAACAATACTAAGTAGGCATGCTCGTGTTTATACTACACATGTATACTAAATCACATAGTCTAAGTTTTAGAAATTCATTTTCTTGAATATTCGTGCGTAGGTGAAATCCACGTTTCATCACAGGAAGCTTATGTCAACATGTCTATAGGCATAATGAATCCTAATATACATGCTACATGATCATAATGTAACTCACACAGTGTTTGATGCTATTACCTTTTACGTTCTAAGTTTTCATAAAAATCGCACTAAGCCAACAAAGGTAACTTAGTATATGTATAGTACCTCGTAGTCATGACTCTCATGTATTAGAACACATATATAAGCCACTTATACATGCTCAAGTGATCAGAATGTGGACATCCTATATATATATGTCCAAAAACACTAAGTTTATCTTTTAAAATCAATGTAGTCTTCAATCATCTATGCTAGTGTACGATTAACACTAAAACTATGCATTTCATGTCAATATAAACCATACGAGTCATGCTTCCAAAATCAGAATGTACATATGTTATACATATATCAAAGTTCACATTTAAAACTAAAATTTCCATTTTAAACTATAAGTTTTTCCTTAAAACATACGCTTTCCATTTCATGATATACATTCTAACATGGTTAAAATCATGCGTGTTGTATCAAAGTATGCATGTTGTTTATGTCCACATGGTTGCTCTAAGTGGTAACAACCAAGCTAGAAGAAACAGACTGCAACAGAAAACAAGATTCTAGAATCTGGAACCGGCACAGCTGCGCCACTGGCCAGTATAAAACAGGCGCAGCTGCGCAGGGCTCCGGCCAGGGGCAGAGACAGCCTGCTTCGACAGAACTGCAAACCCAACTCACAAATTTCACAGCAAATTTTGATTCTAAACTACTATAATACATTTCTAACATGCTTGTAAGCTTACATAACAACCAATAACCATTCTCCAATCATATAATTCATGCTATGTAATTATAATTAAGGAGTTAGAAATTCAAGATAGGAGGAACATGAAATGGGAAATCTACCTCTGTTAATTCGAATTGAGTTCGCTGCTAATCACTCCTTCTTCAACTGATATCTCACCACTTATATATACATACTCTCAATTCTCACACTAGCTCTTACTTAATAGAATTTCAGCAATTCAAAATGAGAAGGAGAAGGGTGCATTATATAGATAATTCATTATCTAGTCCATGAATTTACTCACCAATTCAAACTAATGGAAGAAACAAGAATCTAATGGTTAACAAATAGTTGGTGAGGAGTTGGTGGATTCATCATTATCTCCACTCCCCCATGATCAATTGCTAGAAATTACTGAGTTTGATGCATAGGAATAGACTAGCTTTCATGAGTTATGCACGTGAGAGAAATTGGGCCATTTATTTAGGGACAAGAAAAGAACTCAGCAAAAGTAAATGTATATAATGTATGCCCAACACTTAGTTTATACACCTCTACATATAATCGATGTACATTTTTCTTAATACCAACTATAATTTAATTGTGTATTATCATTACTTATTATCATAACTTTTATTATAAAAATTATGATAATTTATTGAAAACATTATCAATTCACAATTATTTAATGATATTAATATAAGGTAATAGGATATACATTAAGGTCTACCCACACACATCATGTTACATAAGCAATAATAATATATAATTCACATAAGGCAATCAATCTTACTATATAGCCTATATATAATATATAGCTATATTAATGCGTCACATTGCATTATATAATATAATTTATATATAATTTTATAGTCACACTTATGTGTTTCACTACACTTTATATAACACATGTGTCATTACTATATGTTATAATTATCACATCCTTTGCACATATCAACTAGTTGAGCAAATATAATCTTCTCGTGTATATATTATTATTCTCAATGGTAATTAATTAATTAATAAAATATTAATTAATTCATCCCTCATCAATCAATGTAATTATCAATCTCCATAATATTTAATTAACATTTATATGATTAATTATCACAATAAATAAATATAAATCTTATTATAATTATAACTAATATACTTATTATCATGCTATCACTCGCAATAATAATAATTCAACATACCATTATAAAAATTAACAATTAATATAGATTAATTGTTTAGTTAATAATTCCCCATCCTTAAATAATTTAATTAATTCATCATCGAATCTACTATCGTGCCACACAAGGCATTTCTCACAAGCTTACATTAAGCTTATACTTACTCTCAATATTTATTCATTTCCACCACACTACTTGTCCACCACATGTTTAATTTACTTAGAACTATTAAGTCACAAGGTTCACATATATAAATATATCGTGAATGGAAATATTCCAATATTCTATATAACCTTTATGGTAATATAATAATTCAAGCTATTAAAATGATAAACTACTTCAATTAATTATACTTATAATAAGTATAACCTTTACGCTTTATAATAATTAATATATACTCTATAAATTATTTAAATGATAACATCCACGATAAAATAATAACTTAAGTTATTTAATACATTAAAATAACTTAGTTTTCTTTCATTAATTAACTCTCTTTAAAATACATTAGAAATTATGTATGTTACCATAAAATATTATGTTTTCTCCAAATAAAGACATTCATTATTAGAAAATAATTTACTTATTGTCTTAAGATATTATTCTTAATATAATATCTATTAAAATAATTACATGTACGGCACATGTACATATATTATATATAGAAAATAGATAATAAATTTTTTTCTATTATAATAAATTGTTTCCATCAATTTATTTACATATAGCAATACATTTAATATATTTACTATATTAATTAATCATACATATCATCTCAAATATATAAGGTAATATTATTATTTAAAAATAGCATTTCCTTCATTTATTAAAATAATTCAATATTAGAAATTATTTTAATATCCTTTATTAGAAATATATACTAATTATTCCCCTTCCCTTTCAATAAATTGTCTCCAAAATAATTTCTTTAAATCTATACATTTAACCATATCCCAAATATTAATTAATTTTTCAATTAATATTTATTAATGTTATTCGTACATTAGACTCTCTCACATATTACCATCTAAGTAATATATAGAAAGTACTAACTATAATTATATTTTCAATACCTATATTAATTCACCCCTTTACTCAAGTGAATTAATCCCCCTTTACTAAATCACCATAGTTGATTTAGGTTTTAATATTATATTATTCCATAATATAATTTTCAACTTAAATTAACTAATATTTATTCTTATTAGTTAATTCCCTTAACTAATTCATGCTTCACTATCCAAATCCATCCATGGATAGCTTAAGTACTAACAATAATCTCTATTATATCATACTATTCACTAGTACATATATTATTCAAGAAAAAGGCGATTATTCATTAAAAATATTTAATATCACCAACTTACTATGATAAAATAATTCTATAAATTATTTAATATCGATAGAAAATCTTATCCACCTCCTTTACCTCAACTCAATTGTCTCTACGATAAATAACAAATATATATTAATAATATATTTATTCATCACAAAAATCACCTATTACATAGTTCTTATTACCTTGTTTAACACATTCCTACATACCTCATATCACATAAATGTTTTTATTCGAACCCTTTTTACACCTAAAGAATTTTATTCATTTAATCCTTATTTAATAATTTCTAAAAATTCGGGTTCTTACATAGAGTCCTTTATCTTTTGTCTTACTAGATTCTCCGATATATCCTAGTCCTTCTTTATTAAAACCACATCTTTGTTGACTGAGCATAACATCAGGATTATTTTTTTTGTAAATTTAATGATTGTTGAGTTTAAGTCATCACGTTCTAGATGATTTATTAAGGTGGATTTTTTTATTTTGCTTTTCTAATTTTTGAGATCTCTTTACTTATTTCTTGATTTAGTATTTGAGAATATTCTATAATCACAATAAGAGTTGAATTTTCAATTTCAAGATTTTCAATAGAAATAATAAGTGTTGAATTTTTTATTTCAAAATTTTATTTATTTTTCTTAATTTTTCTAGTTCTTCTTTTAATGCAAAATTTCCTGAAGAATCATTTTCTAGTTTATCATTTTCGGAGGGTGTCGAACATGCACATATGCAAGTATAGTGCTCTCGACGATAAAAGATGTTGCTCTAAGTTATAAAATATGAATATTATATGATTTGAAGTTCATGTTAATAAACTAAGTCAATGACATGTATAAGTAATGTGAAGGTTCAAGTTAACAACCTAAGTGCGAACTGAATATTGTGATTGTAAAACTTGATTATGATTGTTTGAAGGATTATACTTATATGGTACACATATTGTGAATTGATACTCATGTTATGTGGTTAGTTAATAAGTTAACACTAGGAACCAAGTTATAAGTTGACTTAAATGAGAAGTTCAACAGTTGAACATAGAAATTATGAAACTAATCGACATCGTATGCATAATGTAATGTGTAGGACGTTGAAGAATTGAATTGTAACTAGATTTGTAGCTTACGCACGAGGCAAGTATTCTATCCCTAACTTATTATTATTGAGCAAGTTATAGACTTAAATTCTATATAAAGCAAAGTTCTTATTCTTGATTACTCAAGTTCAGAATTTCATATGAGATGTTATGATGCTTTTAAAAGTATCAATTTAGTATACAACACTTATTCGATTGTATACCCTTGAGAAGTTATTATTCAAATTGAATATTATATATT
Source organism: Panax stipuleanatus (assembly GCA_020205555.1). Lineage (NCBI taxonomy): Eukaryota > Viridiplantae > Streptophyta > Magnoliopsida > Apiales > Araliaceae > Panax > Panax stipuleanatus. Next base: position 78,694,630 of record CM035118.1, read on the forward strand.
GATGAATCCTTTAAGACTAGCGAACCCTTATTGATTCGACTATTTCATAGTTGATGAGCGTTCTAAATTCTAGAACTACTATTGAGTTATCCAAACCAAACTTTATTTGGTGCGGACTCTGATGTCAAACTGAGATGAACAACCCTATTAAAGGGGAATTGATGATGCTTTATGCGTTGAGGTATTGTGCACAGTATCGGTACGAAGGGCTGATCTCCCTAAGTACGAGAAGTAAAGTCTATAGTCTTATGACTGTTAAAGGTTTAAAAGTTAATATACTTGACAACCTAAGACTTGGTTCAAAGTCTTATGACCCTCAGAAGTAATTTAATTCTCGATTAATTATTCTTGATTCAAAAGTTGAGTTTTCTGTTATTCAGATTTCTTTGATTTCACTTGCATGTTATTATTGTCATATTTTTATAATTGCGGGCATTCGTGCTCACTCTTGCATAATAAAAATGCAGCTAAGAACGAACAATGTGAAGAGCCTTCTAGTAGCAAAGGCAAAGGAAAAGCTAACAAGTGATGAGGACTTGTGATGATTATGATATGTTAAAGTTCAAGACTAATGTGTGATGTATAAGACTTATTTATTTAAGTTTCCGCAATAGAGATTTAAGGTTAAGTATAACCTGAGATTTATTATGTATTATTATTTCAGATGATGTAAGATGATGGATTATTTATCTAATAAATGAATTTCTATTATTATGGGTAGATAGTCATAATATTTGAACAGTGTACACCAAATTCTGTGGAAATTAAGATACCGGATTTGGGGGTGTCACAGTAACCCAACATAGGAGCATGCTAAGCACATGCAAAAGAGGCGAATTAGGTGTGTGACGTATAAACGTCGAAACGCCGTGTAATGTGTTAATACACTTAAATGGTGTTTTGATTCTAATGGAATGAATATTATAAGATATGAAATGGGGTTAATATAAAACCAATAAGTAGTCCTAAAAAGACTTAAACACTTGAATGAATTTTGAATATTACTAAAAAGAAAATATAGTGAGAAATAAGTCGAAAGTTAATACAATCAAATTGAACATTGTGTATTAATAGTAGGAAGAGTTATGAGATGTAGAGTTGAGTTTACATTACAACTTCTATGCATTGCTATGTGACTAATAGTTGATGTGCATGATTATATAATTGTGTAGGGTACGTGAAGTGCAGATAGCTGTAAGCAATTAAACTGTTATTGGTAAACAATGATCAAGGCAAGTCTTTTGGTTCCTATTTATCTACATGAAGTTGATGAACTATTTTAAATTGCATGATATGTTATACATGTTGTAATCGTGAAATGTTAAAGTCAATTTATGACTACATTGTTTTGGTTAAATAATGTTGATTGAGTAAGAAACTCAATCTTTATATTTGTTATGTGAATTAAAGCAAGTATGCCATGTTACTTTAATTATTATGATATGTATGTTGAGCATATTATTATGTTCTATGTGATGCATGAAAACTGTTAGAACTTGCTGAGCTGTCGAGCTCACTCTTGCAAATAAAATTTTTTGCAGGTCAAGATTTTAAGGTAAGGATACGTGCTAAGTGAATTATAGAGATCCATATTCACGAAGAATACTTATATTTTATGAGAAATGTATTTAATGTTTTGAATGTAACATGTTGTTGAATTATAAGTGGAGTTACCCAATGTATATGGATATTGCTTTATGATGTAAGACTTTGTATAGTCATTTTGTTGTAACGAGTCATGATATAGATTTGAATCGAAGAGATGTAATGTAAAGGTTGCGATTTAGGGCAATAAAGAAAGATTGTATAAAAGTTTTAAATATTCCGTACTTTTAGATTTAAGTCCTAGCGATGTTATAAGAAGAAGATTAGAATGACGAGGAATAAAACTCGAATAAAATATTGAGTAACGTGAATGACATTAAATTCTTAAAAGAAGAGTTTTTAAATTAAGAAGAAGATTTAAAAAAGAATCTTGAAGAGATATGTAGAGTTGCCTAACTCCAATAATCAAGATGACGAATAAAGATGAATAGACGAAGTCTATAAGATTAAAAGCATAATGAAATCATGGTATGACATGATGAAAGGTAGAGATAAGAAGTTTTAAAACAAAACGATAATGAGAATCATTAGGGAGATGATTATAAAATAAGATCACGACGTGATCTTTTAAAGTTGTAAAAGACAGATGGTCTGTAATGATTGAATAGTTATAGTTTGAGACTATAACGAGAATGTACTATGATATAATACAAGATTAACTCACGAGGAGTTATAAATGATGAGATACAGAAGTCTGTATCGAGTATAGAGCGAGAAGTTATGTGTAAGATAGAGTTAAATGAGATTTTAACTGAGGACTCATGTGGTGGCTGAGTTGTCCAAATCTTGTATGGGCAGGGTTTTGTGCTTACACTTAGCTTATCATATTGATAATCGGTGGAAGGTTGGTGTTGCGCAATCGATATATATATAACGAGAAGGTGATTCATTTCTCATATTTATATTTGATACTTAGAAACAATAGAGACTAGATTAGATGATATTAAGATTACATTAGATGATCTTAAGGTTAGGCGAGTTATTAAAACTCATGCTTATGGTAAGTTCGTGACTCATAATCTTATGTATGTTTTTGAACCCCTAAGCATATGGACAGTCTCTGATCAGTTCTTTGACTACGTATTGCTGGGACAAGTTCTTAAACTCATATTATTGTGGCAAGTTCCTGAACTTCCAAAGTATGGTAAGTTCGATGAACTATACTGGGTATAAAAAGGTTTTGGTATAGAAAGCATTGATGTGGTTTAAGATTGATAGAATGTTTAAGTAATGATGGAGTAAATATTTAATTGATGGATAAGGTTTTTATATTCTAAATCTCCTAGCTTTGCTAGATTTTTGAAATTTATTGACTTTGTGCTAATGTTGCACTTCTATTTTTTCAAAAATATTGGATCAAATGATGGAACCAATGAATTTTTAAAACAGTGCTATTATTTACATGTCTATGCTAATTGCTTCAGCTAGACAAAAATAATTTGGAATTTTCAAAATATATTTTACAAATTTTATGCATCATTTGATATGATGTAGAAATAATAATCGAGGAAGTCATCAATGCAATTGAACATAGTGTTGGATGTGATCGTAGGATCGTCAACCCACTATGGTATGTTGTAGCATGACGACGTCATATAATGACGAAATCCTCAACGTACCATTTCTACGGTACGGTATCAGGATATTATAAAAAGATTGATTTATTTATTTTTGGTTTCCTTAAGCGAATTTTTTTTTTGAGTTGGTTATATATATATATATATATATACATATATTTCGATATGCCCGAATTATTGCTAGAAGTCTATGTTACTTGATTTAGCTAGACAAATATTTTAAGATGTTTATAAAATTTGAGCGTTCTTGGTCAAAGTATGCCAAACAAAATTGTTTTGGTGCTGATTCAGATGTTAAGAAGCTGAGGTGAACAACCCTATATAAGGGGATATGTTATCGGAGACAATAGTTCCGAGTGTAACACATATAGTCGTTACGATGTACTACGTTTGGGCCCGACGTATGGGTACGATAGGCTGGCCACCTAGAGTACCGATGCGGTTTATAGTGTGAAGTACCGGGGGTGAAGCACTATTAAACCTAGAAATAAGTTCAAGGTCTTGCGACCACTCAGCATTATTGGAATCTTTTAAATTCCTAAGTTATTAATATCGCTTCCCAATTATTGAGCAATTGTGGAAGATTCTTATTATTCTGAAGGAGAATGTAGCAAGAAGAATAGCCCTTAGAAAGAAGTAGTGGTAGAACGCAATAATTCATAAAATCTATTTTTATAGATTGACATATAAAGATTGATAGACTAAAATTTCGAGGACGAAATTCTTAGAAGGAGTGAATGTAATAACCCGAACAATTATAGATGGTGAGTTATGAAGTATATGAATAAAGTTGTTGAAGAAATGAATAAAGTATATATATATATATATATATATATATATATAACTTTTTGCTAAGTTAACGTGTTGAAGTTATTCAACAATAAAATTGTGAAAAAGATTTTTTGGTGAAAACTGAGTAAGGGAGGTTTCGTTGATTCCGAGGACGGAATCCTTATAAGGAGGGAAGGATGTGACATCCCGGATTTTTAAGAATTTATAAATGAAAATTTAATAAATAAAATTCTTATTTTAAGATGTTCGAGTACGAGTATGTGTATATGTGATATATATTGTGAAATATGTGATTTAGTGTGAAGAGAATTTAAATGTTAATTTTAATATTTATTGAAGTAAATAAATATTTTAATTAAATTATTTATTAAGTTAAATAAATAATTATGTGATTAATATGGAGTAATGTAATTAAGTGTATTATATTAATTAAATAATTATTTAATATTTAATTTAATTAATATGTAATGATTTTATGTTATAGTTCTAATTTAATTGAGATAATTAAATTAAATGTAGTGATGTGGTAATTGTTACATGAAGTTATAATTAGCGAGTAATTATAATGTGGTAATTTTATGTGATTAATTGATGTTAAACTTTTAATTAATTAAATTAATATTAAGATTTAATTAATTAAAGGATAACATTAGGAATATGTGTTAAAAAATTTATTAAAAGAGTTAAAAGAGTTTTTAAAATCATTTTTTCAAACAAGGTCCTTACTTTTGTTTTAAATCCGTTTTGCCAAACCGGGCCTTAACTATTAAAACCTATTTTTTAAATAATAAGTTTTGCCAAATAAGCCTTAGGGCTTTTTAAATTCCAAAGGTTGTAACTTATATATATTAAATTCAATAATGGTGTTAATTGGTTATTTAACACCTAGCGTTTATATATATATTATATAACTATACATATAATATATATCCTATCAGTTCTATTTTATAATACTACGTTACTTAGTCTATTAGAAAGAATAGAGAAGGAAGAACAAGGGTTAGACAAAGAGATAGACTAAGAAGAGAAGTTACAAAGAAGAAAACACATAAAAACCTAGAATAACAGAGAAGAATTAGAGAAGAAGAAAAGGGAAGAAAAGAAAGAAGAAGAAGAATTGTTAGGACAACCATCATCTTCTTCCACACTCAGAGCAAAGGGTATCTTCTTTACCCTTATAATTGTAGAACTTAATTTATATATTTTGTGTTTATTCTTTGTCAAATTAGGTTTTCATGAAATTGAGCCATCAAGAATTGTATATGTATATATGGTATTCATATGTTAATTGTAGTAATTGTATGCCATGAAAGAATTTTAAGAAATCAAAGTGTTGCTAAAACATGTTTTAATGGAAATTAGTGTTCTTATGAGTTTTTATTATATTGGTTGTTTTTAGAACGAAAATTGATGATGTAGTATGTATTAATATGCAAAATTGAAAGATGTTCATGATAATAGTTTCAATATTGAAAATAATACATGTATTGTGAATTTAATTGGTTGAGAATCGGATTTATGGTGAATTGTTTTGATAAAAGTATGAATTTTATGAAACTAGTAAAATTAGTTTTTAAAACCTTTAATTTTGATTTCGTAAATGAATTCTGTGAGTTGATTATGAAGATTAAGTTTAAATTACGATAATATATTAAGAAACGAATAAAACATGCTTTGAATCATGTGATTTGGGTTAAAGACGAACTCAAAGTGTCAATTTTCGTCAAAAACGCTTAATAATGGTGTTTTCTTCGAATTCATTAAAATTAGGTGCGTTGATTATGTGTTGTGGTGTTATTGTATGTTAAAATCATGTTAGAAGTGTAGGATTTTGTTTGTATAAAGTTTCATGTACATTGTGTTAGTTAAAAACGGACTTTGGTGCTAAAAAATAAGCCAAATAGGCTTATTTCTCTGCAAGTTCGCGAGTTGGGGAGCCTAACAGCAGGGTGCCCCACCCCAGCGGGGCTTTTGGCCTTGGGGGACCCGCCCCAGTGGGTAACCATGCTGTCCGAAGTGGTTTAAGTGTTGTAATGCAAAACTACTTTGACCTCCTGTACTAAAACGGCCATAACTATTTAATACAAACTCCAATTTTGGAGATTGAAGATGATCCGGAACGAGCACGAGTAGACCTACAACTTTCATTCTATAACTTTTTTGATTCGAGGTCTTTATCAGGGGTCAAAATGATCATCTTTATGACTGATGTGTTTTTGGAGGTAATCGGGGGGCGTCGGGCATGCACGTATGCACATGTAATGCTCCTGACCATGTAAAATGATGTTCTAACTTCCATAACATGACTATTATGTATTATAATGATACTTGACATTAACCATTGAGATTAGACAATTCGTATGGGCGTGTTAAGCGTGCGCAAATGCGTGTCGTTTGGACGTTTGAATAGGCAAGTTTGGCATACGGACGTGCAAGCGTCGCAACGCCGTAACAAATGTGTATAACCTTGTTTAATATTATGTTCCTAATAAGAATGAAATATTATAGAGTAATGTAACCCAACCTAATAGCATGCTAGGCGCATGCAAAAGAGGCGAATTAGGTTTGTGATGTATAAACGTCGAAATGCCGTGTAATGTGTTAATACACTTGTGTTTTGATTCTAATGGAATGAACATTATAAGATATGAAATGGGGTTAATATAAAACCAATAAGTAGTCCTAACAAAACTTAAACAATTGAATGAATTTCGAATATTACTAAAAAGGAAATATAGTGAGATATAAGTCGAAAGTTAACACAATCAAATTGAACATTGTGAATTGATAGTAGGAAGAGTTATGAGATGTAGAGTAGAGTTTACATTACAACTACTATACGTTGCTATGTGACTAATAGTTGATGTGCATGATTATATAATTGTATAGGGCACGTGAAGTGCAGATAGCTGTAAGCTGTTAAACTGTTATTGGTAAACAACGGTAAAGACAAGTCTTTCGGTTCCTATTTGTCTACGTGAAGTTGATGAACTATTTTAAATTGCATGATATGTTATACATGTTGTAATCGTGAAATGTTAAAGTCAATTTATGACTACATTGTTTTGGTTAAATAATGTTGATTGAGTAAGGAATCCAATCTTTATATTTGTTATGTGAATTAAAGCATGTATGCCATGTTTCTTTAATTATTATGATATGTATGTTGAGCATATTATAATGTACTATGTGATGCATGAAAACTATTAGAACTTGCTGAGCTGTCGAGCTCACTCTTGCAAATAATAATTTTTGTAGGTCAAGATTTCAAGGTAAGGATACGTGCTAAGTGAATTATAGAGATCCATATTCAGGAAGAATACTTATGTTTTATGAGAAATGTATTTAATGTTTTGAATGTAACATGTTGTTGAATTATAAGTGGAGTTACCAAATATATATGGATATTGCTTTATGATGTAAGACTTTGTATAGTCATTTTGTTGTAACGAGTCATGATATAGATTTGAATCAAAGAAATGTAATGTAAAGGTTGCGATTCAGGGCAATAAAGAAAGATTGTATAAAAGTTTTAAATATTCTGTATTTTTAGTGATTATAATATCGAATAATGATGTAAAGATAGATTAAAGATGTATTGCTAACGATCGAGGATGAGAATTATATTGTATGAATTTTGGGGTCGTTACAGTTTGTATTAGAGCTGTGGGTTATACACCTTAGGTAAGAGTACCTTAAGCTATGACCTTAGAGAATAAGAAGTTAAGTTTAAGTTATGTACAACGAAAAGGTGATTCTTTTCAAATACGTAGAAGTATAGGATGCGTTAAGTCCTAGCGATGTTATAAGAAGAAGATTAGAATAACGAGGAATAAAACTCGAATAAAATATTGAGTAACGTGAATGATATTAAATTCTTAAAAGAAGAGTTGTTAAATAAACAAGAAGATTCAAAGAAGAATCTTGAAGAGATATGTAGAGTTGCCTAACTCCAATAATCAAGATGACGAATAACGATGAATAGACGAAGTCTATAAGATTAAAAGCATAATAAAATCATGGTATAACATGATGAAAGGTAGAGATAAGAAGTTTTAAAACAAAATGATAATGAGAATCATAAGGGAGATGATTATAGAATAAGATCACGACGTGATCTTTTAAAGTTGTAAAAGACAGATGGTCTGTAATGATTGAATAGTTATAGTTTGAGACTATAACGAGAATGTACTATAATATAGTATGAGATTAACTCACGAGGAGTTATAAATGATGAGAAACAGAAGTCTGTATCGATTATGGAGCGAGAAGTTATGTGTAAGATAGAGTTAAGTGAGATTTTAACTTAGGACTCATGTGGTGGCTGAATTGTACAAATCTTGTATGGGCAGGGTTTTGTGCTTACACTTAGCTTATCATATTGATAATCGGTGGAAGGTTGGTGTAGCGCTATCGATATATATATGACGAGAAGGTGATTATTTTCCCATATTTATATTTGATAGTTAGAAACAATAGAGACTAGATTAGACGATATTAAGATTACATTAGATGATCTTAAGGTTAGGCAAGTTCTTAAAACTCATGCTTATGGTAAGTTCGTGACTCATAATCGTATGTATGTTTTTGAACCCCTAAGCATATGGACAGTCTCTGATCAGTTCTTTGACTACGTATTGCTAGGATAAGTTCTTAAACTCATATTATTGTGGCAAGTTCTTGAACTTTCAAAGTGTGGTAAGTTCGATGAACTATACTGGGTATAGAAAGGTTATGGTATAGAAAGCATTGATGTGGTTTAAGATTGATTGAATGTTTAAGTAATGATGGAGTAAAGATTTAATTGATGGAAAAATTTTTATATTCTAAATCTCCTAGCTTTGCTAGATTTTTAAAATTTATTGACTTTGTGCTGATGTTGCACTTCTATTTTTTGAAAAATATTGGATCAAATGATGGAACCAATGGATTTTTAAAACAGTGTTATTATTCACATGTCTATGCTAATTGCTTCAGCTAGAAAAAAATGATTTGAAATTTTAAAAATGTATTTTATATATTCTATGCATCATTTGATATGATGTAGAAACAATAATCGAGGAAGTCATCAATGCAGTTGAACATAGTGTTGGATGTGATCGTAGGATCGTCAGCCCACTATAGTATGTTGTAGCATGACGACATCATATAATGACAAAATCGTTAACGTACCATTTCTACGATACGGTATCAGGATATTATAAAAAAAATTATTTATTTATTTTTGGTTTCCTTAAACGAAAAAAAAATTTGAGTTGGTTAAAGATATATATATATATATATAGTTCGATTGATGTCCGAATTATTCCTAGAAGTCTATGCTATTTGATTCAAATAGACAAATATTGAAAGATGTTTATGAAATTAGAGCGTTCTTGGTCAAACTATGCCAAACAAAATTGTTTTGGTGCGGATTCAGATGTTAAGAAGCTGAGGTGAACAACTCTATAAAAGGGGACATGTTATCGGAGACAATAGTTTCGAGGGTAACGCATATAGTCGTTACGATGTTCTACGTTTAGGCCCGACGTAGGGGTACGATAGGCTGGCCACCTAGAGTATCGATGCGATTTATAGTGTGAAGTACTAGTGGTGAAGCACTATTAAACCTAGAAAGAAGTTCAAGGTCTTGCGACCACTCAGCATTATTGGAATATTTTAAATTCCTGAGTTATTTATATCGCTTCCCAATTATTGAGTAATTGTTGAAGATTCTTATTATTTTGAAGGAGAATGTAGCAAGAAGAATAGCCCTTAGAAAGAAGTAGTGGTAGAACGCAATAATTCATAAAATCTATTTTTATAGATTGATATATAAAGATTGATAGACTAAAATTTCGAGGACGAAATTCTTAGAAGAAGGGGTGAATGTGATAACCCGAACAATTATAGATGGTGAGTTATGAAGTATATGAATTCTACGAGTAGAGTATATGGTAATGATCCTTAGAAAGGAAACGAACGAGTTAAAGAATGTATAATATTCGATATATGATTGTGTTTAATTGAAGGTTATGTAATAAAACCTAAAAGTTGCTGAAGAAATGAATGAAGTATATATATATATATAAAACTTTTTGCTAAGTTAACGTGTTGAAGTTATTCAACAATAAAATTGTGAAAGAGATATTTTTGTGAAAACCGAGTAAGGGAGGTTTCGTTGATTCCGACGACGGAATCCTTACAAGGAGGGAAGAAAGTGACATCCCGAATTTTTAAGAATTTATAAATGAGAATTTAATAAATAAAATTCTTATTTTAAGATGTTCGAGTACGAGTATGTGTATATGTGATATATATTGTGAAATATGTGATTTAGTGTGAAGAGAATTTAAATGTTAATTTTAATATTTATTAAAGTAAATAAATATTTTGATTAAATTATTTATTGAGTTAAATAAATAATTAAGTGATTAATATGGAGTAATGTAATTAAGTGTATTATATTAATTAAATAATTATTTAATATTTAATTTGATTAATATATAATGATTTTATGTTATAGTTCTAATTTAATTGAGATAATTAAATTAGATGTAGTGATGTGATAATTGTTACAGGAAGTTATAATTAGCGAGTAATTATAATGTGGTAATTTTATGTGATTAATTGATGTTAAACTTTTAATTAATTAAATTAATGTTAAGATTTAATTAATTAAAGGATAACATTAAGAATATGTGTTAAAGAATTTATTAAAAGAGTTAAAAGAGTTTTTAAAATCGTTTTTCCAAACAAGGTGTTTACTTTTGTTTTAAATCCGTTTTGCCAAACGGAGCCTTAACTATTAAAACCTGTTTTTTAAATAATAAGTTTTGCCAAACAAGCCTTAGGGCTTTTTAAATTCTAAAGGTTGTAACTTATATATATTAAATTCAATTATGGTGTTAATTGGTTATTTAATACCTAGCATTTATATATATATATATATATATATATATATATATATTATATAACTATACATATAATATATATCCTATCAATTCTATTTTATAATACAACGTTACTTAGTCTATTAGAAAGAATAGAGAAGGAAGAACAAGAGTTAGACAAAGAGATAGACTAAGGAGAGAAGTTACAAAGAAGAAAACACAAAAAAACCTAGAATAATAGAGAAGAATTAGAGAAGAAGAGAAGGGAAGAAAAGAAAGAAGAAGAAGAAGTGTTAGGACCACCATCATCTTCTTCCACACTCATAGCAAAGGGTATCATCTTTACCCTTATAATTGTAGAACTTAATTTATATGTTTTGTGTTTATTCTTTGTCAAATTAGGTTTTCATGAAATTGTGTAATCATGAATTGTATATGTATATATGGTATTCATATGTTAATTGTAGTAATTGTATGCCATGAAAGGATTTTAAGAAATCAAAGTGTTGCTAAAACATGTTTTAATGGAAAATAAGTGTTCTTATGAGATTTTATTATATTAGTTGCTTTTAGAACGAAAATTGATGATGTAGTATGTATTAATATGCAAAATTAAAAGATGTTCATGATACTAGTTACAATATTGAAAATAATACATGTATTGTGAATTTAATTTGTTGAGAATTGGATTTATGTTGAATTATTTTGATAAAAATATGAATTTTATGAAACTAGTAAAATTGGTTTTTAAAACCTTTAATTTTGATTTTGTAAATGAATTTTGAGAGTTGATTATGAAGATAACTTTAAATTACGATAATATATCAAGAAATGAACAAAACATGCTTTGAATCATGTGATTTGGGTTAAGAACGAACTAAAGTGTCAATTTTCGTCAAGAACGCTTAATAATGGTGTTTTCTTCAAAATCATGAAAATTAGGTGCGTTGATTATGTTTTGTGGTGTTATTGTATGTTAAAATCATGTTAGAAGTGTAGGATTTTATTTATATAAAGTTTCATGTACATTGTGTTAGTTAAAATCGGACTTTGGTGCGAAGAAATAAACCAAATTGGCTTATTTCTCTGCAAGTTCGCGAGCCGGGGATCCCAACAGCAGGGTGCCCCACCCCAACATTTCTTTTAGCCTTGGGGGACCCGCCCCAGTGGGTAACCATGCTGTCCGGAATAGTTTAAGTGTTGTAATGCAAAACTACTTTGACCTCCTGTAGTAAAATGGTCATAACATTTTCATACGAACTCCGATTATGGAGATTCAAGATGATCCAGAACGTGCACGAGTAGACCTACAACTTTTGTTCTTTAACTTTTTCAATTTGAAGTCGTTATCAGGTGTCAAAATTTTCATCTTTATAACTGATGTGTTTTTGGAGGTAATTGGGGGGCGTCGGGCATGCACGTATGCACATGTAATGCTCCCGACCATGTAAAATGATGTTCTAACTTCCCTAACATGACTATTATGTATTATAATGATACTTGACATTAACCATTGAGTATTAGACAATTCGTATGGGCGTGTTAAGCGTGCGCAAATGCGTGTCGTTTGGACGTTTGAATAGGCAAGTTTGCCGTACGGACGTGCAAGCGTCGCAACGCCGTAACAAGTGTGTATAACCTTGTTTAATATTATGTTTCTAATAAGAATAAAATATTATAGAGTCATGTAACCTAACAGAGGAGCATGCTAAGCGCATGTAAAAGAGGCGAATTAGGTGTGTAACGTATAAACGTCGAAACGCCGTGTAATGTGTTAATACACTTAAATAGTGTTTTGATTCTAATGGAATAAACATTATAAGATATGAAATGGGGTTAATATAAAACCATTAAGTAGTCCTAAAATGACTTAAACACTTGAATGAATTTTAAATATTACTAAAAAGGAAATATAGTGAGATATAAGTCGAAAGTTAACACAATCAAATTGAACATTGTGTATTGATAGTAGGAAGAGTTATGAGATGTAAAGTAGTGTTTACATTACAACTACTATGCGTTGCTATATGACTAATAGTTGATGTGCATGATTATATAATTGTGTAGGGCACGTGAAGTGCAGATAGCTGTAAGCTGTTAAACTGTTATTGGTAAATAACGATCAAGGCAAGTCTTTCGGTTCCTATTTGTCTACGTGAACTTGATGAACTATTTTAAATTGCATGATATGTTATACATGTTGTAATCTTGAAATGTTAAAGTCAATTTATGACTACATTGTTTTGGTTAAATAATGTTAATTGAGTAAGGAGATGAATCTTTATATTTGTTATGTGAATTAAAGCATGTATGTCATGTTACTTTAATTATTATGATGTATGTTGAGCATATTATTATAGGCTATGTGATGCATGAAAACTGTTAGAACTTGCTGAGCTGTCGAGCTCACTCTTGCAAATAATAATTTTTGCAGGTCAAGATTTCAAGGTAAGGATACGTGCTAAGTGAATTATAGAGATCCATATTCACGAATAATACTTATGTTTTATGATAAATGTATTTAATATTTTGAATGTAATATGTTGTTGAATTATATGTGGAGTTACCAAATGTATATGGATATAACTTTATGATGTAAGACTTTGTATAGTCATTTTGTTGTAACGAGTCATGATACAGATTTGAATCGAAGAGTTGTAATGTAAAGGTTGCGATTCAGGGCAATAAAAAAAGATTGTATAAAAGTTTTAAATATTCTGCATTTTTAGTGATTATAATATCGAATAATGATGTAAAGATAGATTAAAGATGTATTGCTAATGATCGAGGATGAGAATTATATTGTATGAATTTTGGGATCGTTACAGTTGGTATCATAGCTGTAGGTTATACACCTTAGGTAAGAGTACCTTAGGCTATGACATTAGAGAATAATAAGTTAAGTTTAAGTTATGTATAACAAAAAGGTGATTCTTTTCACATATGTAGAAGTATAGGATGCGTTAAGTTCTATCGATGTTATAAGAAGAAGATTAGAATGACGAGGAATAAAACTCGAATAAAATATTGAGTAACGTGAATGATATTAAATTCTTAAAAGAAGAGTTGTTAAATAAACAAGAAGATTCAAAAAAGAATCTTGAAGAGGTATGTAGAGTTGCTTAACTCCAATAATCAAGATGACGAATAATGATGAATAGACGAAGTCTATAAGATTAAAAGCGTAATGAAATCATGGTATGACATGATGAAAGGTAGAGATAAGAAGTTTTAAAACAAAACGATAATGAGAATCATAAGGGAGATGATTATAGAATAAGATCACGATGTGATCTTTTAAAGTTGTAAAAGACAGATGGTCTGTAATGATTGAATAGTTATAGTTTGAGACTATAACGAGAATGTACTATGATATAGTACGAGATTAACTCACGAGGAGTTATAAATGATGAGATACAAAGTTTGTATCGAGTATAGAGCGAGAAGTTATGTGTAAGATAGATTTAAGTGAGATTTTAACTGAGGACTCATGTAGTGGCTGAGTTGTACAAATCTTGTATGGGCAGGGTTTTGTGCTTACACTTAGCTTATCATATTGATAATCGGTGGAAGGTTGGTGTAGCGCTATCGATATATATATATGACGAGAAGATGATTCTTTTCCCATATTTATATTTGATACTTAGAAACAATAGAGACTAGATTAGACGATATTAAGATTACATTAGATGATCTTAAGGTTAGGCGAGTTCTTAAAACTCATGCTTATGGTAAGTTCGTGACTCTTAATCATATGTATGTTTTTGAACCCCTAAGCATATGGACAGTCTCTGATAAGTTCTTTGACTACGTATTGCTAGGACAAGTTCTTAAACTCATATTATTGTGGTAAGTTCCTAAACTTTCAAAGTGTGGTAAGTTCGATGAGCTATACTGGGTATAGAAAGGTTGTGGTATAGAAAGAATTGATGTGGTTTAAGATTAATTGAATGTTTAAGTAATGATGGAGTAAAGATTTAATTGATGGAGAAAGTTTTTATTTTCTAAATCTCCTAGCTTTGCTAGATTTTCAAAATTTATTGACTTCGTGCTGATGTTGCACTTCTATTTTCTTGAAAAACATAGGATCAAATGATGAAACTGATGGATTTTTAAAACAGTGCTATTATTCACATGTCTATGCTAATTGCTTCAGCTAGACAAAAATGTTTTGAAATTTTCAAAATGTATTTTATATATTCTATGCATCATTTGATATGATGTAGAAATAATCGAGGAAGTCATCAATGCAATTGAACATAGTGTTGGATGTGATCGTAGGATCGTCAGCCCACTATGGTATATTGTAGCATGACGACGTCATATAATGATGAAATCCTCAACGTACCATTTCTACGGTACGGTATCAGGATATTATAAAAAGATTGATTTATTTATTTTTGGTTTCCTTAAACGAATTTTTTTTTGAGTTGGTTAAAGATATATATATATATATATATATATATATATATTTCGATTAATGTCCGAATTGTTGCTAGAAGTCTATGCTACTTAATTCAGTTAGACAAATATTGAAAGATGTTTATGAAATTCGAGCGTTCTTGGTCAAACTATTCCAAACAAAATTGTTTTGGTGCTGATTCAGATGTTATGAAGCTGAGGTGAACAACCCTATAAAAGGAGGCATGTTATCGGAGACAATAGTTCTGAGTGTAACGCATATAGTCGTTACGATGTACTACGTTTGGGCCCGACGTAGGGGTACGATATACTGGCCACTTAGAGTACCGGTGCGGTTTATAGTGTGAAGTACCGGGGGTGAAGCACTATTAAACTTAGAAAGAAGTTTAAGGTCTTGCGACCACTCAACATTATTGGAATCTTTTAAATTCCTGAGTTATTTATATCGCTTCCCAATTATTGAGCAATTGTGGAAGATTCTTATTATTCTGAAGGAGAATGTAGCAAGAAGAATAGCCCTTAGAAAGTAGTGGTAGAACGCAATAATTCATAAAATCTATTTTTATAGATTGATATATAAAGATTGATCGATTAAAATTTCGAGGACGAAATTCTTAGAAGAAGTGGTGAATGTGATAACCCGAACAATTACAGATGGTGAGTTATGAAGTATATGAATTCTACGAGTAGAGTATATGGTAATGATCCTTAGAAAGGAAACGAATGAGTTAAAGAATATATAAAATTCGATATATGATTGAGTTTAATTGAAGGTTATGTAATAAAATCTAAAAGTTGTTGAAGAAATGAATGAAGTATATATATATATGTAAAACTTTTTGCTAAGTTAACGTGTTAAAGTTATTCAACAATAAAATTGTGAAAGAGATATTTTTGTGAAAACCGAGTAAGGGAGGTTTCGTTGATTCCGAGGACGGAATCCTTATAAGGAGGGAAGGATGTGACATCCTGATTTTTAAGAATTTATAAATGAGAATTTAATAAATAAAATTCTTATTTAAGATGTTCGAGTACGAGTGTGTGTATATGTGATATATATTGTGAAATTTGTGATTTGGTGTGAAGAGAATTTAAATGTTAATTTTAATATTTATTAAAGTTAATAAATATTTTATTTGAATTATTTATTAAGTTAAATAAATTATTATGTGATTAATATGGAGTAATGTAATTAAGTGTATTATATTAATGAAATGATTATTTAATATTTAATTTAATTAATATGTAATAATTTTATGTTATAGTTCTAATTTAATTGAGATAATTAAATTAGATGTAGTGATGTGGTAATTGTTACATGAAGTAATAATTAGCGGGTAATTATAATATGGCAATTTTATGTGATTAATTGATGTTAAACTTTTAATTAATTAAACTAATATTAAGATTTAATTAATTAAATGATAACATTAAGAATATGTGTTAAAGGATTTATTAAAAGAGTTAAAAGAGTTTTTAAAATCGTTTTCCCAAACAAGGTCCTTACTTTTATTTTAAACTCGTTTTGCTAAACAGGGCCTTAACTATTAAAACCTATTTTTTAAATAATAAGTTTTGCCAAACAAGCCTTAGGGCTTTTTAAATTCCAAAGGTTGTAACTTATATATATTAAATTCAATTATGGTGTTAATTGGTTATTTAATACCTAGCATTTATATATATATATATATATTATATAACTATACATATAATATATATCCTATTAGTTCTATTTTATAATACTACGTTACTTAGTCTATTAGAAAGAATAGAGAAGGAAGAACAAGAGTTAGACAAAGAGATAGACTAAGAAGAGAAGTTACAAAGAAGAAAACACAGAAAAACCAAGAATAATAGAGAAGAATTTGAGAAGAAGAGAAGGGAAGAAAAGAAAGAAGAAGAAGAAGTGTTAGGACCACCATCATTTTCTTCCACACTTATAGCAAATGTTATCATCTTTACCCTTATAATTGTAGAACTTAATTTATATGTTTTGTGTTTATTCTTTGTCAAATTAGATTTTCATGAAATTGTGTAATCATGAATTGTATATGTATATATGGTATTCATATGTTAATTGTAGTAATTGTATGCCATGAAAGGATTTTAAGAAATCAAAGTGTTGCTAAAACATGTTTTAATGGAAAATTAGTTTTCTTATGAGTTTTTATTATATTGGTTGATTTTAAAATGAAAATTGATGATGTAGTGTGTATTAATATGCAAAATTAATATTGATGATGTAGTGTGTATTAATACTAGTTTCAATATTGAAAATAATACATGTATTGTGAATTTAATTTGTTGAGAATTGGATTTATGGTGAATTATTTTGATAAAAGTTTGAATTTTATGAAACTAGTAAAATTGGTTTTTAAAACCTTTAATTTTGATTTCGTAAATGAATTCTGTGAGTTGATTATGAAGATTAAGTTTAAATTACGATAATATATTAAGAAACGAATAAAACATGGTCTGAATCATGTGATTTGGGTTAAAGACGAACTCAAAGTGTTAATTTTCGTCAAAAACGCTTAATAATGGTGTTTTCTTCAAAATCATAAAAATTAGGTGCGTTTGATAATGTGTTGTGGTGTTATTGTATGTTAAAATCATGTTAGAAGTTTAGGATTTTGTTTGTATAAAGTTTCATATACATTGTGTTAGTTAAAATCGGACTTTGGTGCGAAGAAATAGGTCAAATTGGCTTATTTCTCTGCAAGTTCCCAAGCCGGGGAGCCCAACTGCAGGGTGCCCAGCCCTAGCGGGCCTTTTAGCCTTGGGTGACCCTCCCCAGCCAGTAACCATGCTGTCCGAAGTGGTTTAAGTGTTGTAATGCAAAATGACTTTGACCTCCTATAGTAAAACGGCCATAACTTTTTCAACCAAACTCCGATTGAGGAGATTCAAGATGATCTAGAACGACCACGAGTATACCTACAAATTTTGTTCTTTAACTTTTTCAATTTGAGATCGTTATCAGGGGTCAAAATGGTCATCTTTATGACTAATGTGTTTTTGGAGATAATCGGGAGGCGTCGGGCATGCACGTATGCAAATGTACTACTCCCGACCATGTAAAATGATGTTCTAACTTCCATAACATGACTATTATATATTATAATGATACTTAACATTAACCATTGAGTATTAGACAATTCGTATGGGCATGTTAAGCGTGCGCAAATGCGTGTCGTTTGGACGTTCGAATAGGCAAGTTTGGCGTACGGACGTGCAAGCGTCGCAACGCCGTAACAAGTGTGTATAACCTTGTTTAATATTATGTCCCTAATAAGAATGAAATATTATAGATTAATGTAATCCAACCTAGGAGCTTGCTAAGCGCATGCAAAAGAGGCGAATTAGGTGTGTGACGTATAAACGTCGAAACGTCGAACCGCCGTGTAATGTGTTAATACACTTAAATAGTGTTTTGATTCTAATGGAATGAACATTATAAAATATGAAATGGGGTTAATATAAAACCAATAAGTAGTCCTAAAAAGGCTTAGACACTTGAATGAATTTCGAATATTACTAAAAAGAAAATATAGTGAGATATAAGTCGAAAGTTAACACAATCAAATTGAACATTGTGTATTAATAGTAGGAGGAGTTATGAGATGTAGAGTTGAGTTTACATTATATGTGACTAATAGTTGATGTGTATGATCATATAATTGTGTAGGGCACGTGAAGTGCAGATAGCTGTAAGCTGTTAAACTGTTATTGGTAAACAACGATCAAGGCAAGTCTTTCGGTTCCTATTTATCTACGTGAACTTGATGAACTATTTTAATTTGCATGATATGTTATACATGTTATAATCGTGAAATGTTATAGTCAATTTATGACTACATTGTTTTGGTTAAATAATATTGATTGAGTAAGGAACTCAATCTTTATATTTGTTATGTGAATTAAAGTATGTATATCATGTTACTTTAATTATTATGATATGTATGTTGAGCATATTATTATGTGCTATGTGATGCATGAAAACTGTTAGAACTTACTGAGCTGTCGAGCTCACTCTTGCAAATAATAATTTTTGCAGGTCAGGATTTCAAGGTAAGGATACGTGCTAAGTGAATTATAGAGATCCATATTCACAAAGAATACGTATGTTTTATGAGAAATGTATTTAATATTTTGAAGGTAACATGTTGTTGAATTATAAGTGGAGTTACCCAATGTATATGGATAATACTTTATGATGTAAGACTTTGTATAGTTATTTTGTTGTAACGAGTCATGATATAGATTTGAATCGAAGAGATGTAATGTAAAGGTTGCGATTCAGGGTAATAAAGAAAGATTGTATAAAAGTTTTAAATATTATATATTTTTAGTGATTATAATATCGAATAATGATGTAAAGATAGATTAAAGATGTATTGTTAACGATCGAGGATGAGAATTATATTGTATAAATTTTGGGGTCGTTACAGTTGGTATCAGAGCTGTAGGTTATACACCTTAGGTAAGAGTACCTTAGGCTATGACCTTAGAGAATAAGAAGTTAAGTTTAAGTTACGTATAACGAAAAGGTGATTCATTTCACATACATAGAAGTATAGGATGCGTTAAGTTCTAGCGATGTTATAAGAAGAAGATTAGAATGAAGAGGTATAAAACTCGAATAAAATATTGAGTAACGTGAATGATATTAAATTTTTAAAAGAAGAGTTGTTAAATAAACAAGAAGATTCAAAGAAGAATCTTGAAGAGATATGTAGAGTTGCCTAACTCCAATAATCAAGATGACGAATAACGATGAATAGAAGAAGTCTATAAGATTAAAAGCATAATTAAATCATGGTATGACATGATGAAAGGTAGATATAAGAAGTTTTAAAACAAAACGATAACGAGAATCATAAGGGAGATGATTATAGAATAAGATCACGACGTGATCTTTTAAAGTTGTAAAAGACAGATGGTCTGTAATAATTGAATAGTTATAGTTTGAGACAATAACGAGAATGTACTATGATATAGTATGAGATTAACTCACGAGGAGTTATAAATGATGAGATACAGAAGTCTGTATCGAGTATAGAGCGAGAAGTTATGTGTAAGATTGAGTTAAGTGAGATTTCAACTAAAGACTCATGTGGTGGCTGAGTTGTACAAATCTTGAATGGGCAGGGTTTTGTGCTTACACTTAGCTTATCATATTGATAATCGGTGGAAGGTTGGTGTAGCGCTATCGATATATATATGACGAGAAGGTGATTCTTTTCCCATATTTATATTTGATACTTAGAAACAATAAAGACTAGATTAGACGATATTAAGATTACATTAGATGATCTTAAGGTTAGGCGAGTTCTTAAAGCTCATGCTTATGGAAAGTTTGTGACTCATAATCGTATGTATGTTTTTGAACCCCTAAGCATATGGACAGTCTCTGATCAGTTCTTTGACTACGTATTGCTAGGATAATTTCTTAAACTCATGTTATTGTGGCAAGTTCTTGAACTTTCAAAGTGTGGTAAGTTCGATGAACTATACTGGGTATAGAAAGGTTATGGTATAGAAAGCATTGATGTGGTTTAAGATTGATAGAATGTTTAAGTAATGATGGATTAAAGATTTAATTGATGGAGAAAGTTTTTATATTCTAAATCTTCTAGCTTTGCTGGATTTTTGAAATTTATTAATTTAAAATTTTCAAAATGTATTTTATATATTCTATGCATCATTTGATATGATGTAGAAACAATAATCGAGGAAGTCATCAATGCAGTTGAACATAGTGTTGGACGTGATCGTAGGATCGTCAGCCCATTATGGTATGTTGTAGCATGACGACGTCATATAATGACGAAATTCTCAACGTACCATTTCTACGGTACGGTATCAGGATATTATAAAAAGATTGATTTATTTTTTTTGGTTTCCTTAAAAGAATTTTTTTTTTAGTTGTTAAGGATATATATATATATATATATATATATATATATTTCGATTAATGCCCAAATTATTGCTAGAAATCTATGTTACTTGATTCAGCTAGACAAATATTGAAAGATGTTTATGAAATTCGAGCGTTCTTGGTCAAACTATGCCAAACAAAAATGTTTTGGTGCGGATTCAGATGTTAAGAAGCTGAGGTGAACAACCCTATAAAAGGGGACATGTTATCGGAGAAAATAGTTCCAAGTGTAACGCATATAGTCGTTACGATGTACTACTTTTGGGCCCGACGTAGGGGTACGATAGGCTGGCCACCTAAAGTACTGATGCGGTTTATAGTGTGAAGTACCGGGAGTGAAGTACTATTAACCTAGAAAGAAGTTCAAGGTCTTACGACCACGCAGCATTATTGGTATCTTTTAAATTCCTAAGTTATTAATATTGCTTCCCAATTATTGAGCAATTGTGGAAGATTCTTATTCTTCTGAAGGAGAATGTAGCAAGAAGAATAGCCCTTAGAAAGAAGTAGTGGTAGAACGCAATAATTCATAAAATCTATTTTTATAGATTGATATATAAAGATTGATAGACTAAAATTTCGAGAACGAAATTCTTAGAAGAAGGGATGAACGTGATAACCCGAACAATTATAGATGGGGAGTTATGAAGTATATGAATTCTACGAGTAGAGTATATGGTAATGATCCTTAGAAAGGAAACGAACGAGTTAAAGAATATATAATATTCGATATATGATTGTGTTTAATTGAAGGTTATGTAATAAAACCTAAAACTTGTTGAAGAAATGAATAAAGTATATATATATGTAAAACTTTTTTCTAAGTTAACGTGTTGAGTTATTCAACAATAAAATTATGAAAGAGAATTTTTTGTGAAAATCGAGTACGGGAGGTTTCGTTGATTCCGAGGACGGAATTCTTATAAGGAGGGAAGGATGTGACATCCCGAATTTTTAAGAATTTATAAATGAGAATTTAATAAATAAAATTCTTATTTTAAGATGTTCGAGTACGAGTATGTGTATATGTGATATATATTGTGAAATATGTGATTAGTGTGAAGAGAATTTAAATGTTAATTTTAATATTTATTAAAGTAAATAAATATTTTAATTGAATTAATTATTGAGTTAAATAAATAATTATGTGATTCATATGGAGTAATGTAATTAAGTGTATTATATTAATTAAATGATTATTTAATATTTAATTTAATTAATATATAATGATTTTATGTTATAGTTCTAATTTAATTGAGATAATTAAATTAGATGTAGTGATGTGGTAATTGTTACATGAAGTTATAATTAGCGAGTAATTATAATGTCATAATTTTATGTGATTAATTGATGTTAAACTTTTAATTAATTAAATTAATGTTAAGATTTAATTAATTAAAGGATAACATTAGGAATATGTGTTAAAAAAAATTATTTAAAGAGTTAAAAGAGTTTTTAAAATCGTTTTCCCAAACAAGGTCCTTACTTTTGTTTTAAATTCGTTTTGTCAAACCGGGCCTTAACAATTAAAACCTATTTTTTAAATAATAAGTTTTGCCAAACAAGCCTTAGGGCTTTTTAAATTTCAAAGGTTGTAACTTATATATATTAAATTCAATTATGGTGTTAATTGGTTATTTAATACCTAGCATTTATATATATATATATATATATATATGTATATATTATATAACTATACATATAATATATATCCTATCAGTTCTATTTTTTAATACTACGTTACTTAGTCTATTAGAAAGAATAGAGAAGGAAGTACAAGGGTTAGACATAGAGATAGACTAAGAAGAGAAGTTACAAAGAAGAAAACAGAGAAAAACCTAGAATAACAGAGAAGAATTAGAGAAGAAGAGAAGGGAAGAAAAGAAAGAAGAAGAAGAAGTGTTAGGACCACCATCATCTTCTATCACACTCATAGCAAAGGGTATCATCTTTACTCTTATAATTGTAGAACTTAATTTATATGTTTTATGTTTATTCTCTGTCAAATTAGGTTTTCATGAAATTGAGTAATCATGAATTGTATATGTATATATGGTATTCATGTGTTAATTGTAGTAATTGTATGCCATGAAAGGATTTTAAGAAATCAATGTGTTGCTAAAACATGTTTTAATGGAAAATTAGTATTCTTATGAGTTTTTATTATATTGGTTGATTTTAGAACGAAAATTGATGATGTAGTATGTATTAATATGCAAAATTAAAAGATGTTCATGATAATAGTTTCAATATTGAAAATAATACATGTATTGTGAATTTAATTGGTTGATAATTGGATTTATGGTGAATTATTTTGATAAAAGTATAAATTTTATGAAACTAGTAAAATTAGTTTTTAAAACCATTAATTTTGATTTCGTAAATGAATTCTATGAGTTGATTACGAAGATTAAGTTTAAATTACGATAATATATCAAGAAACGAACAAAACATGCTTTGAATCATGTGATTTGGGTTAAAAACGAACTCAAAGTGATACTTTTCGTCAAGAACGCTTAATAATGGTGTTTTCTTCGAAATCATAAAAATTAGGTGCGTTGATTATGTTTTGTGGTGTTATTGTATGTTAAAATTATGTTAGAAGTGTAGGATTTTGTTTGTATACAGTTTTATGTACATTGTGTTTGTTAAAATCGGACTTTGGTGCGAAGAAATAAGCCAAATTGGCTTATTTCTCTGTAAGTTCGCGAGCCGGGGAGCCCAATCGCAGGGTGCCCCGCCCCAGTGAGGCTTTTAGCATTGGGGGACCAGCCCCAGCGGGTAACAATGCTGTCCGGAGTGATTTAAGTGTTGTAATGCAAAACGGCTTTGACCTCCTATAGTAAAATGACCATAACTTTTTCATACGAACTCCGATTGTGGAGATTCAAGATGATCCGGAACGAGCACGAGTAGAACTAAAACTTTCATTCAATAACTTGTTTTATTTGAGGTCGTTATCTGGGTAAAATGGTCATCGTTATGACTGATGTGTTTTTAGAGGTAATCGGGGGGCGTCGGGCATGCACGTATGCACATGTAATGCTCCTGACCATGTAAAATGGTGTTCTAACTTTCATAATATGACTATTATGTATTATAATGATACTTGACATTAACCATTGAGTATTAGACAATTCGTATGGGCGTGTTAAGCGTGTGCAAATGCATGTCGTTTGGACGTTCGAATAGGCAAGTTTGGCGCACGGACGTGCAAGCGTCGCAACGCTGTAACAAGTGTTTATAACCTTGTTTAATATTATGTTCCTAATAAGAATGAAATATTATAGAGTAATGTAACCCAACCTAGGAGCATGCTAAGCGCATGCAAAAGAGACGAATTAGGTGTGTGACGTATAAACGTCGAACGCCGTGTAATGTGTTAATACACATAAATAGTGTTTTGATTCTAATGGAATGAACATTATAAGATATGAAATGGAGTTAATATAAAACCAATAAGTAGTCCTAAAAAGACTTAAACACTTGAATGAATTTCGAATATTACTAAAAGGTAAATATATTGAGATATAAGTCAAAAGTTAACACAATCAAATTGAACATTGTGTGTTGATAGTAGGAAGAGTTATGAGATATAGAGTAGAGTTTACATTACAACTACTATACGTTGCTATGTGACTAATAGTTGATGTGCATGATTATATAATTGTGTAGGGCACGTGAAGTGCAGATAGCTGTAAGATGTTAAACTGTTATTGGTGTACAACGATCAAGGCAAGTCTTTCGGTTCCTATTTGTCTACGTGAACTTGATGACCTATTTTAATTTGCATGATATGTTGTACATGTAGTAATCGTGAAATGTTAAAGTCAATTTATAACTACATTGTTTTGGTTAAATAATGTTGATTGAGTAAGGAACTCAATCTTTATATTTGTTATGTGAATTAAAGCATGTATGCCATGTTACTTTAATTATTATGATATGTATGTTGAGCATATTATTATGTGCTATATGATGCATGAAAATTATTAGAACTTGCTGAGCTGTCGAGCTCACTCTTTCAAATAATAATTTTTGCAGGTCAAGATTTCAAGGTAACGATACGTGCTAAGTGAATTATATAGATCCATATTCACGAAGAATACTTATGTTTTATGAGAAATGTATTTAATGTTTTGAATGTAACATGTTATTGAATTATAAGTGGAGTTACCAAATGTATATAGATATTGCTTTATGATGTAAGACTTTGTATAGTCATTTTGTTGTAACGAGTCATGATATAGATTTGAATCGAAGAGATGCAATGTAAAGGTTGCGATTCAGGGCAATAAAGAAAGATTGTATAAAGTTTAAATATTCTGCATTTTAGTGATTATAATATCGAATAATGATGTAAAGATAGATTAAAAATGTATTGTTAACGATCGAGGATGAGAATTATATTGTATGAATTTTGGGGCCGTTACAGTAGGTATCAGAGCTGTAGGTTATACACCTTAGATAAGAGTACCTTAGGCTATGACCTTAGAGAATAAGAAGTTAAGTTTTAGTTATGTATAACGAAAAGGTGATTCTTTTCACATACGTAGAAGTATAGGATGCGTTAAGTCCTAGCGATGTTATAAGAAGAAGATTAGAATGACGAGAAATAAAACTCGAATAAAATATTGAGTAACGTGAATGATATTAAATTCTTAAAAGAAGAGTTGTTAAATAAACAAGAAGATTCAAAAAAGAATCTTGAAGAGATATGTAGAGTTGCCTAATTCTAATAATCAAGATGACGAATAAAGATGAATAGAAGAAGTCTATAAGATTAAAAGCATAATAAAATCATGGTATGATATGATGAAAGGCAGAGATAAGAAGTTTTAAAATAAAACGATAATGATAATCATAATGGAGATGATTATAGAATAAGATTACGACGTGATCTTTTAAAGTTGTAAAAGACAGATGGTCTGTAATGATTGAATAGTTATAGTTTGAGACTATAACGAGGATGTACTGTGATATAGTACAAGATTAACTCACGAGGAGTTATAAATGATGAGATACAGAAGTCTGTATCGAGTATAGAGCGAGAAGTTATGTGTAAGATATAGTTAAGTGTAAGATATAGTTAAGTGAGATTTTAACTTAGGACTCATGTGGTGGCTGAATTGTACAATCTTGTATGGACAGGGTTTTGTGCTTACACTTAGCTTATCATATTGATAATCGGTGGAAGGTTGGTGTCGCGCTATCGATTTATATATGACGAGAAGGTGATTCTTTTCTCATATTTATATTTGATACTTAGAAATAATAGAGACTAGATTAGATGATATTAAGATTACATTAGATGATCTTAAGCTTAGACGAGTTCTTAAAACTCATGCTTATGGTAAGTTCGTGACTCATAATCGTATGTATGTTTTTGAACCCCTAAGCATATGGACAGTCTCTGATCAGTTCTTTGACTACGTATTGCTAGGACAAGTTTTAAACTCATATTATTATGGAAAGTTCCTGAACTTCCAAAGTGTGGTAAGTTCGATGAACTATACCTGGTATGTGGTTTAAGATTGATAAAATCTTTAAGTAATGATAGAGTAAAGATTTAATTGATGGAGAAAGTTTTTATATTCTAAATCTCCTAGCTTTGCTAGATTTTTGAAATTTATTGACTTTGTGCTGATGTTGCACTTTTGTTTTTTGAAAAACATTGGATCAAATGATGGAACCAATGAATTTTTAAAATAGTGCTATTATTCACATGTCTATGCTAACTGCTTCAGCTAGACAAAAATAATTAAAATTTTCAAAATGTATTTTATATATTCTATGCATCATTTGATATGATGTAGAAACAATAATCGAGGAAGTCATCAATGCAGTTGAACATAGTGTTGGATGTGATCATAGGATCGTCAGCCCACTATAGTATGTTGTAGCATGACGATGTCGTATAATGACGAAATCCTCAACGTACCATTTCTACAGTACGGTATCAGGATATTATAAAAAGATTGATTTATTTATTTTTGGTTTCCTTAAACGAATTTTTTTTTGAGTTGGTTAAAGATATATATATATATATATATATATATATATATATTTCGATTGATGTCCAAATTATTGCTAGAAGTCTATGTTACTTGATTCAGCTACACAAATATTGAAAGATGTTTATGAAATTCGAGCGTTTTTGGTTAAACTATGCCAAACAAAATTATTTTAGTGCGGATTCAGATGTTAAGAAGCTGAGGTGAACAATACTATAAAAGGGGACATGTTATCGGAGACAATAGTTCTGAGTGTCACGCATATAGTAGTTACGATGTACTTCGTTTGGGCCCGACGTGGGGGTACGATAGGCTGGCCACCTAGAGTACTGATGCGGTTTATAGTGTGAAGTACCGGGGGTGAAGCACTATTAAACCTAGAAAGAAGTTCAAGGTCTTGCGACCACTCAGCATTATTGGAATCTTTTAAATTCCTGAGTTATTTATATCGCTTCCCAATTATTGAGCAATTGTGAAAGATTTTTATTATTTTGAAGGAGAATATAGCAAGAAGAATAGCTCTTAGAAAGAAGTAGTGGTAGAACGTAATAATTCATAAATCTATTTGTATAGATTGATATATAAAGATTGATAGACTAAAATTTAGAGGACGAAATTCTTAGAAGAAGCAGTGAATGTAATAACCCGAACAATTATAGATGGGAGTTATAAAGTATATGAATTCTACGAGTAGAGTATATGATAATGATTCTTAGAAAGGAAATGAACGAGTTAAAGAATATATAATATTCAATATATGATTGTGTTTAATTGAAGGTTATGTAATAAAACCTAAAAGTTGTTGAAGAAATGAATGAAGTATATATATATGTAAAACTTTTTGCTAAGCTAACGTGTTGAAGTTATTCAACAATACAATTGTGAAAGAGATATTTTTGTGAAAACCGAGAGTAAGGGAGGTTTCGTTGATTCCGAGGGCGGAATCCTTATAAGGAGGGAAGGATGTGACATCCCGAATTTTTAAGAATTTATAAATAAGAATTTAATAATAAAATTTTTATTTTAAGATGTTCGAGTACGAGTTTCTGTATATGTGATATATATTGTGAAATATATTATTTGGTGTGAAGAGAATTTAAATGTTAATTTTAATATTTATTGAAGTAAATAAATATTTTAATTGAATTTTTTATTAAGTTAAATAAATAGTTATGTGATTAATATGGAGTAATATAATTAAGTGTATTATATTAATTAAATAATTATTTAATATTTAATTTAATTAATATGTAATGATTTTATGTTATAGTTTCTAATTTAATTGAGATAATTAAATTAGATGTAGTGATGTGCTAATTGTTACATGAAGTTATAATTAGCGAGTAATTATAATGTGGTAATTTTATGTGATTAATTGATGTTAAACTTTTAATTAATTAAATTAATGTTAAGATTTAATTAATTAAGGATAACATTAAGAATATGTGTTAAAGGATTTATTAAAAGAGTTAAAAGAGTTTTTAAAACCGTTTTCCCCAAACAAGGTTCTTACTTTGTTTTAAATTCATTTTGCCAAACGGGGCCTTAACTATTAAAACCTGTTTTTTAAATAATAAGTTTTGCCAAACAAGCCATAGGGCTTTTTAAATTCCAAAGGTTGTAACTATATATATTAAATTCAATTATGGTGGTTATTGGTTATTTAATACCTAGCATTTATATATATATATTATATAACTATACATATAATATATATCCTATCAGTTCTATTTTATAATACTACGTTACTTAGTCTATTAGAAAGAATAGAGAAGGAAGAACAAGGGTTGGACAAAGAGATAGACTAAGAAGAGAAGTTACAAAGAAGAAAACACAAAAAAACGTAGAATAACAGAGAAGAATTAGAGAAGAAGAGAAGGGAAGAAAAGAAAGAAGAAGAAGAAGTGTTAGGACCACCATCATCTTCTTCCACACTCATAGCAAAGGGTATCATCTTTACCCTTATAATTGTAGAACCTTAATTTATATGTTTTGTGTTTATTCTCTGTCAAATTAGGTTTTCATGAAATTGAGCCATCAAGAATTGTATATGTATATATGGTATTCATATGCTAATTGTAGTAATTGTATGCCATGAAAGGATTTTAAGAAATCAAAGTGTTGCTAAAACATGTTTTAATGGAAAATTAGTGTTCTTATGAGTTTTTATTATATTGGTTGATTTTAGAACGAAAATTGATGATGTAGTATGTATTAATTTGCAAAATTGAAAGATGTTCATGATACTAGTTTCAATATTAAAATAATACATGTATTGTGAATTTAATTGGTTGAGAATTAGATTTATGGTGAATTATTTTGATAAAAGTATGAATTTTATGAAACTAGTAAAATTGGTTTTTAGAACCATTAATTTTGATTTCGTAAATGAATTCTATGAGTTGATTATGAAGATTAAGTTTAAAATTACGATAATATATCAAGAAACTACAAAACATGCTTTGAATCATGTGATTTGTGTTAAAAACGAACTAAGTGTCAATTTTCGTCAAGAACGCTTATAATGGTGTTTTTCTTCAAATCATGAAAATTAGGTTTGTTGATTATGTGGTTGTGGTGTTATTGTATGTTAAAATCATGCTAGAAGTGTAGGATTTTTTTTTGTATAAAGTTTCATTACATTGTGTTAGTTAAAATCGGACTTTGGTGCGAAGAAATAAGCCAAATTGGCTATTTCTCAGCAAGTTCGCGAGCCGGGGAGCCCAATAGCAGGGTGCCCCGCCCCAGCGGGAAACCAGCTGTCCGGAGTGGTTTAAGTGTTGTAATGCAAAACTGCTTTGACCTCCTGTAGTAAAACAGCATAAGTTTTTCATACGAACTCCGATTGTGGATATTCAAGATGATCCGGTACGAGCACGAGTAGACTACAACTTTGTTCTTAACTTTTTCAATTTTAGGTTGTTATCAGGTCAAAATGGTCATCTTTATTACTGATGTGTTTTGGAGGTAATCGGGGAGCGTCGGGCATGCACGTATGCATATGTAATGCTCCCGACCATGTAAAATGATGTTCTAACTTCCATAACTTGACTATTATGTAATATAATGATACTTGACATAACCATTGAGTATTAGACAATTCGTATGGGCGTGTTAAGCGTGCGCAAATGCGTGTTGTTTGGACGTTCGAATAGGCAAGTTTGGCGTACGGACGTGGAAGCGTCGCAACGTCGTAACAAGTGTGTATAACCTTGTTTAATATTATGTTCCTAATAAGAATGAAACATTATGAGTAATATTACCCAACCTAGGAGCATTCTAAGCACATGCAAAAGAGGCTAATTAGGTGTGTGGTCGTATAAACGTCGAAACGCCGTATAATGTGTTAATACACTTAAATAGTATTTGGATTCTAATGGAATGAACATTATAAGATATGAAATGGGGTTAATATAAAACCAATAAGTAGTCTTAACAAGACTTGAACACTTGAATGAATTTTGAATATTACTAAAAAGGAAATATAGTGAGATATAAGTCGATAAGTTAACACAATCAAATTGAACATTGTGTATTGATAGTAGGAAGAGTTATGAGATATAGAGTAGAGGTTACATTACAACTACTATGCGTTGCTATGTGACTAATAGTTGATGTGCATGATTATATAATTGTGTAGGCACGTGAAGTGCAGATAGCTGTAAGCTGTTAAACTGTTATTGATAAACAAACGATCAAGGCAAGTCTTTCGGTTCCTATTTGTCTACGTGAACTTGATGAACTATTTTAAATTGCATGATATGTTATACATGTTGTAATCGTGAAATGTTAAAGTTAATTTATGACTACATTGTTTTGGTTAAACAATGTTGATTGAGTAAGGAACTCAATCTTTATATTGTTATGTGAATTAAAGCATGTATGCCATGTTACTTTAATTATTATGATATGTATGTTGAGCATATTATTATGTGCTATGTGATGCATGAAACTGTTAGAACTTGCTGAGCTGTCGAGCTCACTCTTGCAAATAATAATTTTTGTAGGTCAAGATTTCAAGGTAAGGATACGTGCTAAGTGAATTATAGAGATCCATATTCATGAAGAGTACTTATGTTTTATGGGAAATGTATTTAATGTTTTGAATTTAACATGTTGTTGAATTATAAGTGGAGTTACCCAATGTATATGAATATTGCTTTATGATGTAAGACTTTGTACAGTCATTTTGTTGTAATGAGTCATGATATAGATTTGAATCGAAGAGATGTAATGTAACGACCCCAAAATTCATACAATAATATTCTCCTTTTCGATCGTTAATAATACAACTTTAATCTCTCATTACATCATTATTCGATATAAAAATCACTAAAAATGCGGAATATTTAAAATTTTATAAACTTTCTTTCTATATTGCCCTGAATCGCAACCTTAACATTACAAATATTTGATTCAATTCTATTACATGAATCGCTACAACGAAAGGACTATACAAAGTCTTACATCACTAAGCAATATCCATTATACGTCGGATAGCTCAACTTACAACTTAACAATTAAGTTACAATGAAGACATCAACTACAATTTGAAATTTAACAAAATTAATATTCTTGAACATTGATCTCTATAAATCACTTAACACGTATCTTTACCTTGCATCCTTGACCTGCAAAAAATGGTTATTTGCAAGAGTGAGCTCGACAGCTCAGCAAGATCTACAGTTTCATGCATCACATAGCACATAATTACATGCTCAACATTAAAGTAACATGTCATATATGCTTTAATCACATAACAAATATAAAGATTGAGTTCCTTACTCAATCAACATTATTAAATCAATCAATGTAGTCATAAATTGACTTTAACATTTCATGCTTGCAACATATACAACATAGCATACTCTTTGCAATACAATTTAAAATAGTTCATAATATCATCAAATTCACATAGAAAATAGGAACCGAAAGACTTGCCTGGCTCGTAGATTACCAATTACCGAAAATATCTTAATATAATCTGCTTCATGATCCTACATAACGTATTACCATACGCACAATTATTAGTCACCTAGCAACGCTTATCAAACGTCTAAGTAAATAATACTTTTACTTTCTAATCTTTTTTATTTACTCCTTTGACACTCGCTGTCAAATCATATGTATAATTACAGTATCAGTTAATTATCCCATAGCTAATCCTCATCGTTAGTTACCAATTTAGGTTAACTCATTCCTCTTTAACTCATAAGTTAATAAGTTAATTACCACATAATTAATCACAATCACATAATCATTTTACATTTCTCAGATTAATCAACTAATAATTACATACTCATTTAAATTATAATTAAACAAATTATGATTTTGAACATCCACTTA
This sequence comes from Panax stipuleanatus, assembly GCA_020205555.1. Lineage (NCBI taxonomy): Eukaryota > Viridiplantae > Streptophyta > Magnoliopsida > Apiales > Araliaceae > Panax > Panax stipuleanatus. Next base: position 78,727,199 of record CM035118.1, read on the forward strand.
ATCAAACTACAATTAAACAATCATAATTTATAATGAATCACTACATCATGGCCATTAAATCATAATTTAAGCAACTTAACTTAACCATTACTTAGATTATAAATACTGAATTTTTATTCATGCCCTCATTAATTATAATTATATTAAATTATAATTGTAAATTACACTTTTACCTTGATTATAATTATTCCAAATTATAATCAATATTAAGGTATAATTAAACAAATTATAACTTTAATCAATTAAACTATATCATGCATTATAATTACACAAATTATAATTAATCATTGCAATTATCAATTTATAATCCATAATTAAACATGCATTTATTAAATATAAATTACATAAATTATAATTTAAATTAACATCTAATTGATTAAAATAAATCAACTAATATTCATTATAATTTAACAAAAATTATAATTAATTTAAACATTTAACTCTTGATTATAATTATACAAATTATAATTACCAATTCACCATTAAACAATAATTCAATTAATACTTTAAGGTTTTCAAAACCTCTTTTCTTTTTACAATTACAAATTATCAAATTCATGTTATCAACATACTATTGCAACTTAAATATATGATCATTATTCTAGCACAATGTAACTTAGTCATAAAATAAACTGCACACTTAATAAAACTCACTGCCTCTGCCCAGGACACGGCGCAGCTGCGCAAGCCTTGGCACCGGCGCAGCTGCGCAGGTGACCAGCCTGAGAAAACCCAGTGGCGCAGCTGCGCTGCTTCTGGCTGTGCTCCCGGCGCTGCTTCTGGCTGTGCTCCCGGCGCAGCTGCGCAGGTACGCAGACAGAAGCAGGCAGTGCAGCCACCCTGTTTCACCGATTAAACCCAACATGCCATCAAATGGCAATAAACAAGCTACTAGAACAATGTATAGCATATACTTGATACAATACACTCATATAACATATCTCCAAACACAAAAACATTTAAACAACAATAATCAAAAGTTTTTAGAAATCAAATTTGATATTTTCATAAACTTATATGTGTTATAAAACCCATTCACTGTAAATCACTTTCTCAAGTAATTTAACTCTATATGCATGCATTATATACGTAATTGAAGATAGCATCAAACAAATTCTTAATAAACATATTAACATATATCAATTTCATCAATTTCTTCAAACTAAATCAACCATAATACCTAAAACTCATATGAACTTATATGAACATAACTTTTCTATTAAAACATGTTTCTACAATCAATTTGATTTCTGAAAATCATTGTTTATGGCATCTAATTAATTTATTAAACAGTATATTAACAAAATTTCAACATATATTCAACAAAAATTACTAACTTTCATGAAAATGTTTTTACAGAGAAGTTCCACAACATAAAACACATTATTAAAACTAAATTTAGAAGTTATACCCTTTGATTATGCCTAGGAGAAGAAGATAATGGCTTGGCGAGAATTCTTTGTTTTGTTCTTTTAACCAACGTATATACAAAATATACATACAACATATATACATAATATGTGAACTTACAATATTAATGTAATAATAAATCCTATACTATTACAATTAAAATAGAGGTTACACCTTTGAATTTTTTTTTAAAAGCCCTAAGGCTTGTTGGCAAACAAGTTATTTTAAAAATAGATTTTAGTAGTTAAGGTCAGGTTAGGGTAAAACAGTTTTAAAACAAAAGTAAGGGCCTTGTTTGGAAAAAAAATCATTTACAAACTCTTTTCTTTATTTTAATAAATCCTTTAACACATACTTTAATGCTACTCTTTAATTAATTAAATCTTAACATTCTAATTTAATTAATTAAAGTCTAACATCAATTAAGCACATAAAATTGTCACATAATTACAATTAATTGCTAATTATAATTGCATGTAACACTCATCACATTACTCATCTAATTTAATTATCTCAATAAATTAGAACTATAACATAAAATTATTATATCAATTAAATTAAATACTAAATATTCATTTAATTAATATACCACACTTAATTACATTACTCCATAATAATCACATAATTATTTATTTAACTCAATAAATAATTCAATTAAAATATTTATTTACTTCAATAAATATTAACATTAATATTTAAATTATCTTCACATAGATTCACATATTTCACCATATATGACACGTATTCACATACTTAAACTCAAAACATCAGATAATAGAATTTTATTTAGTAAATCTCATTTATAAATTCTAAAAATCTGGGATGTCACATTCTTCCTCCTTATAAGGATTCCGTCATCGGAATCACCGAAACCCTACCTTACTCAAGTTTTCACAAAAATCTCTTTCACAATTTTATTGTTGAATAACTTTAACTCATTATCATAACGACATTTATATAAACTACACATATATCTCTACTAAATTCACATCTTCAACAAGGTTAAGGTTTTATTACTTAACTTCAATCAAACACAATCGTATATCAATATAATATATTTCTTTAACTCATTCCTTCCCTTACTAAAGATCATTACCATATATTACTCGTAGAATTAATATACTATATAATTCACCATCTATAATTATTCGGGTTATCACATTCACCCTTTCTACTAAGAATTCGTCCTCGAAATTCAAGTCTATCAATCTATATATATCATTCTATCAAAATAGATTTTTACGTTAATCTCTATTCACGGATTAAAGCGTTCAACAACTACTTCTTTCTAAGCAATATCCTTCTCGCTACATTCTCCTTCAGAATAATAAGAATCTTCCACAATTGCTCAATAATTGGGAAGCGATATAACCAACTCAGGAATTTAAAAGATTCCAAATCATGCTGAATGGTCGCAAGACCTTGAGCTTATTTTTAGATTTATTAGTGCTTCACCCCCGGTACTTCATACTATAAAACCGCATCGGTACTCTAGGTGGCCAGCCTATCGCACCCCTACATCGGGCCCCAAACGTAGTACATTGTAACGACTATATGCGTTACACTCGGAACTATTATCTCCGATAACATGTCCCCCTTTTATAGGGTTGTTCATCTCAGCTTCTTAACATCTGAATCCACACCAAAATTTGGTTTGGCATAGTTTGACCAAAACGCTCGAATTTCATAAACATCTTTCAATATTTGTCTAGCTGAATCAAGTAGCATAGACTTCTAGCAACAATTCGGACACCATAGAAATATCCATATATATATATATATATATATATATCCTTAACCACTCAAATTTTTTTTTTTCGTTTAAAGAAACTACCAAGTAAATACAATCTCTTTTTATATATATATTAGTTTAATGACTAACAATAATAATCTTTTCATAATATTCTTGATACCGTATCATATTACTGATACGTTGAGGATTCGTCATTACATGACGTCGTCATACTACCTTATACCATAGTGGGCTGACGATCATACGATCACATCAACAACTAGGTTTAACTGCATTGATAACTTCCTCGAATTTTTTTTTGTCTCTACACCATATCAAATGATGTATAGAACACATAAAATATATTTTGAAATTTTTAAAATTATTTTTGTCTAGCTTGAACCAATTAGCACAGACATGTGAATAATAGCACAATTTTTAAATTCATTGGTTCCATCATTGATCCAATGTTTTTCAAGAAAACAAAGTGCAACATCAGCACGAAGTCAATAAATTTTGAAAAACTAGCAAAGCTAGGAGATTTAGAATATAAAAACTTTCTCCATCAATATAAATCTTTACTCCATCATTACTTAATCATCTATCAACCTTAAACACATCAATGCTTCTATATTATAAACTTTCTATACCCAGTATAGTTCATCGAACTTACCACACTTTGGAAGTTCAGGAACTTGCCACAATAATATGAGTTTAAGAACTTGTCCTAGCAATACGTAGTCAAAGAACTGATCAGAGACTGTCCATATGCTTAGGGGTTCAAAACATACATACGATTATGTGTCACGATCTTACCATAAGTATGAGTTTTAAGAACTCGTCTAACCTTAAGATCATCTAATCAAATCTTAATATCATCTAATCTAATCTCTATTGACTCTAACTATCAAATATAATATGAGAAAAGAATCACCTCCTCGTCATATATATATATCGATAGTGCCACACCAACCTTCCAACGATTATCAATATGATAAACCAAGTGTAAGCACAAAACCCTGCCCATACAAAGATTTGTACAACTTAGTCACCACATGAGTCCTCAGTTGAAATCCCACTTAACTCTATCTTACTTATAACTTCTTGCTCAATACTCGATACAGACTTTCTGTATCCCATCATTTATAACTCCTCGTGAGTTAATCTCGTACTATATCATCGTACATTCTCGTTATAGTCTCAACTATAACCATTCAATCATTATAGACCATCTGTCCTTTACAATTAAAAGATATCACGTCGTGATCTTATTCTATAATCATCTCCCTTATGATTATTCCTTATCTCATTATCGTTTTGTTTTAAAACTTCTTATCTATACTCATATCATATTATACCATGATTTCAGTCATGCTTTTAATCCTCATAGACTTCGTCTATTCATCGTTATTCGTTAACTATATTATTATTGGAGTTAGACAACTCCTGATTCTCATCTACATATCTTTCCGAGATTCTTCTTTGAATCTCTTTGCTTATTAAACAACTCTTCCTTTAAGAATTTCTAACTTCGTTCATATAGTTCAATATTTATTCGAATTTCATTCCTCGTTATCCTCACTTTCTTCTTATAACATTACTAGGACTTCACACATCCTACACTTCCACGTATGTGAAAAGAATCACCTTTTCATTATACGTAACTTAACTTAACTTCTCATTCTCTAAAGTCATAGCCTAAGGTACTCTTACCTAAGGTGTATAACCTGCTTTGATACCAACTGTAACGACCCCAAAATCATACATAATAGTCTCCTTCTCGATCGTTAATAATACAACTTAATCTCTCATTACATCATTTATTCGATATTAAAAATCACTAAAAATGAGAAATATTTAAAAATTTTATACACTTTCTTTCTATATTGCCCTGAATCGCAACCTTAACATTACAAATATTTGATTCAATTCTATTACATGAATCGCTACAACGAAAGGACTATACAAAGTCTTACATCACTAAGCAATATCCATTATACGTCGGATAGCTCAACTTACAACTTAACAATTAAGTTACAATGAAGACATCAACTACAATTTGAAATTTAACAAAATTAATATTCTTGAACATTGATCTCTATAAATCACTTAACACATATCTTACCATGCATCCTTGACCTGCAAAATGGTTATTTGCAAGAGTGAGCTCGACAGCTTAGCAAGATCTAATAGTTTTCATGCATCACATAGCACATAATTAACATGCACAACATTAAAGTAACATGGCATACATGCTTTAATCACATAACAATATAAAGATTGAGTTCCTTACTCAATCAACATTATTAAATCAATCAATGTAGTCATAAATTGACTTTAACATTTCATGCTTGCAACATATACAACATAGCATACTCTTTGCAATACAATTTAAAACAGTTCATAATATCATCAAGTTCACATAGAAAATAGGAACCGAAAGACTTGCCTGGCTCGTAGATTACCAATTACCGAAAAATATCTTAATATAAACTGCTTCATGATCCTACATAACGTATTACCATACGCACCAATTATTAGTCCACCTAGCAACGCTTATCAAACGTCTAGTAAATAATACTTTATACTTTCTAATTCTTTTCTATTTACTCATTTAACACTCGCTGTCAAATCATATGTATAATTAACCAATATCAGTTAATTATCACATAGCTAATTCTCATCGGTAGTTACCAATTTAGGTTAACTCATTCCGCTTAACTCATAAGTTAATAATTAATTACCACAATATTAATCACTCACATAATCATTTTACATTTCTCAGGATTAATCAACTAATAATTACATACTCATTTTAAAATTATAATTAAACAAATTATTGATTGAACATCCACTTTAATCAACTACAATTAAACAATCAATAATTATAATGAATCAACTACATCATGCATTAAATCATAATTTAAGCATACTTAACTTACCCATTACTTAGATTATATATACTCAATTTTTATTCATGCCCTCATTAAATTATAATTATATAAATTATAATTTAAATTACACTTTTACCTTGATTATAATTATTCCAAATTATAATCACATATTAAGTTATAATTAAACAAATTATAACTTATAATCAATTAAACTATATCATGCATTATAATTACACAAATTATAATTAATCATGCAATTATCAATTTATAATCCATAATTAAACATGCATTTATTAAATTATAATTACATAAATTATAATTTAAATTAACATCTAATTGATTAAAATAAATCAACTAATATTCATTATAATTTAACAAAAATTATAATTTAATTTAAACATTTACTCTTGATTATAATTATACAAATTATAATTAACCAATTCACCATTAAACAATAATTCAATTAATACTTTAAGGTTTTCAAAACCTCTTTTCTTTTACAATTACCAAATTGTCAAATTCATGTTATCAATGCTATTGCAACTTAAATATATGATCATTATTCTAGCAACAATGTAACTAGTCATAACTGCCACTTAAATAAACTCACTGCCTCTGTCCAGGACACGGCGCAGCTGCGCAAGCCCTGGCACCGGCGCAGCTGCGCAGGTGACCAGCCTGAGAAAACCCAGTGGCGCAGCTGCGCTGCTTCTGGCTGTGCTCCCGGCGCAGCTGCGCAGGTACGCAGACGAAGCAGGCAGTGCAGCCTCCCTGTTTCACCGATTAAAAACCCAACATGCCATCAAACGTCAATAACAAGCTACTAGAACAATGTATAGCATATACTTGATACAATACACTCATATAACATATCTCCAAACACAAAAACATTTAAATAACAATAATCAAAAGTTTTAGAAATCAAAATTTGATATTTTCATAAAACTTATATGTTTTATAAAACCATTCACTGTAAATCACTTTCTCAAGCAATTTAACTCTATATACATGCATTATATACGTAATTGAAGATAGCATCAATAAATTCTTAATAAACATATTAACCATATATCAATTTCCACCAATTTCTTCAAACTAAAATCAACCATAATACCTAAAACTCATATGAACATAACTTTTCTATTAAAACATGTTTCTACAATTAATTTGATTTCAGAAAATCATTGTTTATGGCATCTAATTAAATTTATAAACAGTATATTAACAAAATTCCAACATATATTCAACAAAATTACTAACTTTCATGAAAAACGTTTTACGGAGAAGTTCCACAACATAAAACACATTATTAAAACTAAATTTAGAAGTTATACCCTTTGATTATGCCTAGGAGAAGAAGATAATGGCTTAGCGAGAATTCTTTCAAGGTCTCTTTCCCCTTTCTTTCTTTTCTTCTTCCCTTCTTCTCTTTTCACTCCATCTTTCTCTGTGTTTTCTCTCTAACACAGACTAACCTTTGTTTTGTTCTTTTAACCAACGTATATACAAAATATACATACAACATATATACATAATATGTAACTTACAATATTAATGTATATAATAAATCCTATACTAATTACAATTAAAATAGAGGTTACACCTTTGAATTTTTTTTTAAAAGCCCTAAGGCTTGTTTGGCAAAACAGTTATTTTAAAAACAGATTTTTAGTAGTTAAGGTCATGTTTGGGTAAAAACAGTTTTAAAACAAAAGTAAGGGCCTTGTTTGGAAAAAAAATCATTTAAAAACTCTTTCTTTATTTTAATAAATCCTTTTAACACATACTTTAATGCTACTCTTTAATTAATTAAATCTTAACATTATAATTTAATTAATTAAAAGTCTAACATCAATTAAGCACATAAAATTGTCACATAATTACAATTAATTGCTAATTTTAATTGCATGTAACACTCATCACATTACTCATCTAATTTAATTATCTCAATTAAATTAGAACTATAACATAAAATCATTATATCAATTAAATTAAATACTAAATATTTATTTAATTAATATACTACACTTAATTACATTACTCCATAATAATCACATAATTATTTATTTAACTCAATAAATAATTTAATTAAAATATTTATTTACTTCAATAAATATTAACATTAATATTTAAATTATCTTCACATAGATTCACATATTTCACCATATATGACACGTATTCACATACTTAAACTCAAAACATCAGATAATAAGAATTTTATTTATTAAATTCTCATTATAAATTCTAAAAATCTGGGATGTCACATGTAATGTAAAGGTTGCGATTCAAGGCAATAAAGAAAGATTGTATAAAAGTTTTAAATATTTCACATTTTTAGTGATTATAATATCGAATAATGATGTAAAGATAGATTAAAGATATATTGGTAACTATCGAGGATGAGAATTATATTGTATGAATTTTGGGGGTCGTTACAGATATTCTCTTACTTATCTTTTCACATTCTTCATCTTGAAGTTGTGCTTCCTTAATCTTATCTAGGAAAGTTGTACCAACTCCCAGCTGGAACAGCTTCTCGTCAGACTTCATTGGATATCTCACCACCAATTCTAGTTTCTCCATTGCTGAAATTAGCTCCTCTTGGGGAGTCAACATCATCAATTTCTCTGGACCCTTTCTGTTTAAAGGCGTCGGCAACCACATTCTTTTTACCCGGATGGTATAAAATCTCACATTCATAGTCCTTTATCAGTTCTAACCATCTCCTCTGGCGCATGTTCAAATCTTTTGTGTTAAAATATATTTCAGACTCTTGTGGTCTGTATATATATTTCACACTTCTCTCCATAGAGATAGTGTCTCCACCATCATCAAAGCAAATCTACCCCAGCCAATTCCAAATCATGGGTCGGATATCCCTTCTCATAATCCTTCAGTTGTCGTGACGCATACGCAATGACCTTACCGTTTTGCGTAAGCACACAGCCTAGTCCGACGCCTTAAGCAGAAACTAAATTTGGACAACTTCAAGAATAAGTTTTATGGATTCAACTTCAAGAATAAGTTTCATAAAAGATAATTTGGACAAAAAAAGAAACTAAATTTTGTCGTAAATAGTACTCCGGCATGAATAGTACCCCAGATGAATAGTACTCTGGATGAATAGTACTCTAATATGAATAAAAGATAATTTGGGACAGAAAAAAAAACTAATTTTATCGTGAATAGTACCCTGACATGAGTATAACTCGAGTGAATAGTACTCATGTGATACCCAGAAATCGAATTATCCAGAAATTAGGTTCAAGAATTATTAATTAATAAAATAATTTTTGTTAATTATATTATATGTTATGTGTTTATTAGTCATTCTATGATATAGGATGATTAGAAACCGGAAGGATTCTGGCTATGAGCTAGAATGATAAGTAAAAATTTTCAAGACGAAAATAAAATATTTTCGGGAACAAAATATTTCCGAAAAAAGACGAAATAGGCACCATTCACATGTTGAAACCCTAAGGGTTAGGGTTTGAGAACCCTAAGCCTTTCCTGGGAGATCGGGAATGTCAAAATGACATTCTGTCGAAAGATTTGACGATAATATATAGTGAAAAGTGAGTTAGCTGATAAAAAATTTCTCGAAAAACGCGCTGAAATCGGACGGAATAAAAATGACAAAAAGTACTGTATGTATTTTTTATTCGTTTAACTATGTTAGGGAAAAGCGTGAAGGAAAACGTTTAAGGTCAAAAAGTATTTTTTAATTTTTTGAAGTTTCGATGAACGCGCAAAAGTTAATCGGTAGAAGAAAGACAGAATACTCAAAAATATTTGAATTCCGAGAAAACGCATAATGATAGAATTTTAAGACAAGTTGGAATATTTAATAATATTTTAGTTGTGGCTCGCGAAGTTTTCGCTTGCGGACTTAAAACCCTAAGGGTTAGGGAAAGTGAATCGAAGAAGAAAATGGTTAAGTTTAATAATAACGATTATTATACATAATGAATACTAGTATAATATTAGTTATTATACGAGTATGGTACAAAGATGAATATGACGTATAACATAATATCATACGAAGTATATACGAAGAGAATACGATAAGTTTTAATGGACTTTAACTATTGGACTTAAACTTTGTCAAAACCCAATTGGTAAATGATTAAGGCCCAATGATTATTAAATCAAGCCCAAGAATAAGCCCAATGGGAATTAATGTTAAGCCCAAATTAAGAACCGAACCCGTGGGTCGAACCGATGGGTCATCGAGTGGGTAAAACCCATGGGGCAACCCATGATGGCACATGGGAGCACATCGGGGAGACATGGGTAGCACTTATGGTGGCCATTTGCTAGCACATGGGAGGACATGGATGGCATGTGGGGAGGCATGGAGGGTAAGGAGGTTTGCCTAAATGACCCTTATGCCCTTGTCCTTGCAAATCCCTATATAGAGAAGTTTTTATAGTTATTTGTGGTTTTGAAAAATCACCAACTAGCATAGAGAGAGAGAGAGAGAGAAGAGCTTATGACAAGCAATCTAAGGAGAAGAAAAGCTATGTAAGATTTTTGTCAAGAACTCAAGAACACTAAAAGGGTATAAGTTTTAAACCTTGAATTTTCATCTTCCTTTAATGTTTCATTAATAGAGATGTGATAATTGGTGTGTGCATGTATTGAATGAAGTGATAAGGTGGATATTAGTGGACTTTAAAATACTAATAACCAAGAACAATTAAACGTAAGTGAATGGTAAAGGACTTAAAGAAGAAAACCATTAAACTTAGATGTTTATGATGGTAGTAATAAATAGATGATAACCAATGATTGATTCCATTTGGTTTGGAGTAAAAATCTCGAGTAACGAAGTTATGTCGAAGTTTACGAGATTAGACATTAATCGTTGAATTGTAAATTTTCCCGGAATGAAAGTAAAAAGTCGTCGTTTAACTCAAAAACCTTGGTTTTCGATGATGTATCATAGAATTAGGTAAATAAGACTTGCTAGAGCAAGAACGAATGAATTCGGACTTAAAACGAGGAATTGAGCGTCGAAAGTTCACGAACGTTTAACAAACGCATAAAAATGGATGAAACGACAAATTTTTCGCCAACGGATTCAGAAATTGAATCTGACTGGATAGAATCGTAGAATATGTGAGCTAATGGCTTTGGAATGAGCCAATTCCGAGTTATAACGATCGCATTACGAGCTCGGGAAGTTCAAAATGTGAATTTTTTTTCAAAGGGACAAGGCCAGCGCCGCCCAAGCCTTAGAAGCTGGCGCCGTAACGCCAGACCCGGGAGCCAGACATTGCAAGCCATTGCCGCAGCACCAGGTTTAACACTTAGGGTGGTGCCGCAGCGCCCTTAAGTGGAAAATTTTCGACTGGAGATTTTTATAACCCAACTTTTTTACATGGTAATTGTGGGGCAAGTAAATGATTAATATTTATGAAGAGAGAACCCTTAAACAACATGTTTAAGGATGGTTTTGAGAATTAAACGTTGAATAAATGCATTTAAATTTAAAACTCAAAATCCAAAACGTAAACCGTGAATCGTAGTCGAGTTTAATGCGCGCCTTAAGGTTACATGATATGTAATAGAGGTTTGACATACGAGAATGTTAAGAAGTGAAGATAAAACTTATGTAATTTCTATACAGAATATGATAACGGTAATCTGGTAGAAATGTGTGTGACCTAGAGAATCGATTAGGGTTTCGTTTGTCGTTATGTCTACGACGATTGATGAATCGGTTATGACATATGAATGTTAATAAGCCATAACGAACGGTAATAAGAGAATGAAGAATAATGTATAACGTTGAAAAGCCGAGTTAATGATAATACTTGAATAACGTTCTAGATCAGATATATCGGACGTTGTAAGATACGTAATGAGGATTAACTTAACGAACATTATAGTTATAATGTTTTGGATAAGTTAAGTCTAAGTTGTAGTACAGTCGTAGCCTATAATGGTCGAGATATAGTATCTGGGCTAAATGATTCCGTCAAAGAGCGACGGTTAATTCGAACTAGCAACCGATCTAACTCACTGTAAAAGATAGTGTAGACGAGATGGGAAACTAGTTTGTTGGTTGTTTGTGAAATCACTCAGTGTACTATATTGATACTATTAGAGACTTGAGTTGCTACATGTAATGTTATTGAAAGAATAGAAGAATTGAATATGGGGGTGGTCACGTAAACTTAGATTACAAGAACGCGATCCATAGCAAGTAAAGTGAAGTTTAAACCAATGCAAAGTCAAGTATATGACTAATGGGAATGTGTTTTTCCTTATGTGTCATTAGGGATTACGATGAACGTATAGTGTAGCCGTATACAGCGCTAAGGCAAGTTTCCTACTTCATTCATTTTTATATGATGTTAGTTTTTTAAATTTCCCAAATGTTGAACTTGGGAAGTTTTTACCTATGTACAGTGTGTGATATTGTACAAGGTGGTAGTAATATGAGGCCTTGGCCACAATGTTAACACTTCAGTGTTTCTGTGAAATGAATTTTTCTGTGATTGAACTGTTTCATGTTAGGAAGTTCGGTTTATTCATGAACCGTTATTGTTAAGTCTGTGCTAATGTTCTAGCCAAATAATATGTATGAAAAAGGTAGAAGTTGAAAGGATGACAAAGTAAGGTGATGAAGTTTTTAATGATAGGTCAAAACGTATTCCTATTATTCGACCTATTTCATAACCTTTGTTCGGTTATTGAATTCTTAAAATAATTTTGATTCTTGCTTTGGTTGTTATTCAACTGTTTGACTTGCTGAAATTGAATGCTCCACTTGCTTAAAATAAAAATATTTCAGCGAAAGACGGCATATGTATTAAAGGATCCTGTGAAGATCAAGTTGATCAGTGTCCTGCTATGGTTGCGATTACAATAGCGTCACAGATGAGTGCCTTCATCGTATGAATAGCATGAGATCAAGCCCAAGACTTGTAGAATAGTTAGTTTAAATTATTCTGTAATATCGTGACTAGTTAAGTTACACTTGTAAGATGAAAAGAATAATGTAATTACCATTATTTATAATGAATGAAGATTTTAAGGTAATAGAACTTGGGAATTGAATGGATATATCGTTATTCTTCAGGATATAATGATACATGTATGGAGTGTGATGTACTCGTGATTTATGGAATTGGGTGTGAAGATAGACCAGATTTCGGGGCGTCACAGGTTGGTATTAGAGCTGATAGGTTATAAACCTTAGGTATTAATACTTAAGGCTATAATCTAAGAGAAGGTTAAGAAAATCGTTGGGTTAAACAATTAAGGTAGAAGATCACCACGTTATTATATAAGTCGTAATGACAGATTTTCTGTTAAACGATGGATGAGTTATCATATTAAGGAAAGGGAAAATTAGAATGTTGTAAATTTCAATTGAGGACTCATGTGATAGTTGAGTTGTATGAACTTTTGTTATGGGCAAAGGTTTGTGCTTTGGTGTACAACCACTTAGTTATTACAGTGATAATCATTGGAATAGTAATGTCGCGCTATCAATATATATATGACGAGAAGGTAAATCTTTTCACTTGTGTATATTGGATAGTAGGATGTACTAAGATGGTGCGAGTTCCTGAAAGTCATACTTATGGAAGGTTTGTGACTCCATAGTTATATGCTATGTT